>OZ030019.1:79348608-79948608 GCA_964023405.1 Apodemus agrarius | reverse complement strand
ACTGACTCTGACCAAGGTTTCCTAGATAAGCCATAGCATGTGTACCCTTGACTCAATAGCCTGTGGTGTTTTATGTTTTAAAGAACTTCATGGACATTTTATAGCAATATGTTTAAAGCACAGAAAACCCTTTAAAAGCAAGATAGTTCATTAGTTTTAATAACCGAGGGACCTCAGGATGACATGTGTATGACCACATTAGACACTAAATGGACTGTGATTTTCTCTTCAGTTTTACGATGACCATTCAAGCTTACTCATAGGAATAAAGCATTGGGTCTTACAAACATCATGGTGATTGCTTAAATAAGTCCACAGACTTTCATGGGTATCCAGATTGAGTACTGTAATTTTTATCTTTCAAATGAGAAGATCATTTGCCAAATCAACGAATGTTCACATGAGGGTCGAAAAGATGGTATGTAAGAAAGAGATGGAGGCTTTGGAGCTGCAAGAAACCAGAGTTAAACCTGGGCTCTCAGCACACACTAGTAGTAGATGTTCTAACCCCAGGACCACTTCTATTCATAGACTCTGGTAAACAACGATCTTTAGTCTCTATCAGGAGACACCACCAGCACTGTCCCTCACAACTAAGAGTCACACTTAAGTCGTTGAGCTTGGTGCAAATGCTTTTACCTGCTGAGCCATGCCTCTGGTCTAAATTTTGTAAGCCTAGAATTTGTTGGGTTTCTTTACATAAATTTATCACTGTTTCCTTCATCTTAGAGCTTCAGATAGGGAACTCTGTGTTTGAGTAACATGATTCTTGTTTGTATTAAAACACAGATATAGTCACGAGTTTCATTGGAGCAGATTTGGCAAGTCTTCTGAATACTAGGACACATTGGAACAACACAGGGCAATACAGGGCTAGTGTTGGCCCAGGTGAGAAGATGACAAACATTTCTATATGAATATGTATTAGGGGTTGTTGCATACATTGGGTGGAGGTTGAGGGCATGGGTTCTGTTTTGGGGAAAGTCAGCTGGTGTGTTCCCTTGGTAAGCATGTTACATGTCTATATAGGAATGTAACAGTGAGACCTCCAAGCTATAATCCCTTGCTTATGTTCCTCCATACATAATATATTGATTCAGACTCACCTGCACCTAACATATGAATCACAGTTTCATATATTAAAATTGTTAGTCTGTTCACTATCACCTTCATTTGTCACCTCTTAGAAATGACACCTACCTTGGTATTTGCATGACATGATCACTGTAATAGAGAGATGACAGCATCTTTGTAGTCATGCTCAAGAAAACCTCAGGCTGGGCTGATGACCACAGTGGATTCAAGATGCTTCTTGGTCCATGCTGCCCTCTG
Organism: Apodemus agrarius; assembly: GCA_964023405.1. Lineage (NCBI taxonomy): Eukaryota > Metazoa > Chordata > Mammalia > Rodentia > Muridae > Apodemus > Apodemus agrarius. Next base: position 79,947,276 of record OZ030019.1, on the reverse strand, counting down.
AGGAATAGCTGTACATACTGCTTCTTGTGCTGTAACAGAAAACCCTACCTAGCTCATCATATCAACTTACTTTACCCTATATATACTTTACCCATTATATAATGCTCATGTTATCAACTTACTTTACACCCAGTAAACAACAGCATTATGTCCTTTTATAGTCATCAAAGCATTTCAAGCATGGACTCTTTGTGGCAAATCCTTTCTTGTAAGCATTTTGGGTTACAGCAGCCTAGAGACACCAGGAGAACAAAGTGGGTCACTTGTCATACACCAAAGATGTTGTGGTTTTACAGGCCCTTTCCTGTGAGCACAAACTTCGAAGCAAAGTCACTGGCAGTGATTTTAGCATCCAGTAAAGGGATAATGGTCACCCAGCAAGTGTCCAAGTCAGAATTCTCACGTTGGCATGAACAGCTGTACATGTTTTCCTTCCAGTATGTGGCATAGTAACAGCGCAGGTTCATGCATAAGAGAACCAAAAGCTCTGTGGTTCACAGCTGGGTCATTTGGAACTTTTGTCATCCAGATCTCGCCCTCTCCACATTCACTTATCTTTACTTTACAGCATCTCATGAACTACAATTCTGGGTCAGAGGACATGGCTCTATCAATAAAGTGGTTGTATACAAGTAGGATCCAAGTTTGATAGGTATATTCATGTAAAATGTTGATGAGCATGGTGTATTTAGAACTGTATGTATGTATGTGTATATATGTGTGTGAAAATATATATGTATGTATGCATGTATGCATGTGTGGGTACATATATATGTATGTATGTGTGCACATATATACACATGCATGCATGTATGTTTGTATGTCTGTAAGTAACAACAGTTAATGAAAAAATAGACCATTAATTTGAATGAAAGAAAGGAGGAATATATGGGAAGGTATGGGAAGAGGAAAGGGAAGGGGGGATGATATAATATTATAATCTCAAAAATAAAATAAATGATTTTTTAAAAGTTGGGCATGCTGATGTAACTAATAAGCTCACTGGGGAAGCAGGGAAAGAAGACACTAGACCAGTCAGCTTAGCCAAACCGGTGACCTCAGACCAGTGAGAGACTTTTGTATTAAAAAGTATGGTGGGATGGTGTCTGAGGGAGAGTGACGCTTACTATTGTCCTCTATCCTCCATGCATACCTGTGTGCACCTGCGTACACATGAATGGTCTGCAGCCCTCAGAGCCCAAAGAGTGCAGAACATGTCTACTGTCTCGAATCTTGGCTACACTTAGAAAGGAGGGCACTTTCACTTGTTGCTAACTCCAAATGGACATTTCTTTGTCTGTGGCCTTTGCACTGGAAACCAGAGTGACGCCTTCCCCTTCTGTATCGCTTGGCTCTAAGGCTTGGAAGCAGACTGTCTTGTTTCTGCACTAAACTTCCTCTTTTTTTTTCTGAGACAGGGTTTCTCTGTGTAGTCCTGGCTGTCCTGGAACTCACTCTGTAGACCAGGCTGGCCTCGAACTCAGAAATCTGCCTGCCTCTGCCTCCCAAGTGCTGTCTGTCTTTGCCTCTCATCATAACCCCCCTACAGTCAATATGTTCTTCACAATGTCTCTTCGAGCCTCCGGTGCTTGGCATTGGTCTTGCCAGCTGTCTACCCACGAAATACAATTGAAGCAGGAGACAAGGGCCTTGCACGGCTCTAGGGACTCTGAGCTGGTTATCACAGGGCATTCAGGCCACTGCCTACAGAAATGGGACATGAGTTCATTCTGCAATTAATCTCTCCTAATCTTCTACCAGTCACGATTTGGGACAGTTCTAACATAAGAGACTCATGCCCTGTGCTACATTCCCTGAGATGTGGCTTTAAACAACAGATATGGGACACTTTCTGTTTCATCATTCCAAAGATAACTCAGGTCATTGAGAAATGAAAGGCAGAAGGGAGCAACCCTTCTCATTTATCCTTGGAGGGCAGGTGACTCTACATTCCAGGTCGCCTGGACAGTCCCAGTTTATGCTTATTGTCCTGGCATAATTATTAATAGAGCCATCTCACTTTTAAAAGTGTCCTGGTTTGGATGATAAATGATATGATCAACCTATTTAGAGGAGCTCTGTGCCACGTGCCCAGTGGCAGAGGCCTCTCTATTTCCCTTGCTCCATCGTATCATCAGACACATATCTTCCCAAGCAGAGCTAATTAGAATTTTGCATAAATGGAATTACTAATGAGAGATTTACCCTTGTGCTATTATTTTGGCTGGAAATCTATCCTGGACAGAATGGTTGATTACAGTCAAGGTGATCAGGTCCCACTTAGTGAAACTCCTGGACCCTTAAAATCTCATTTTGTGTGACCTGGTTAATTGAGGTGTTTTCATGGCAATGCCTCATTATGGCCAAGGAAGGGAACATTTCAGCAATGGTGTTTAGATCACTGTCAGCCACAAGCATAATATACTCCATGGTTTAGAACAGCCAATTCTTCTAATCAAGCATGTAAGATATAACACAATTATACATTTTTAAAATGAGAAAAATGTTATAGTTTGAATCTAAAGATCCCCATGGATCACTTGCTAAAGGGTTAGTTCACAGACACTAGGCTTTTGAGAGGTTGCATTGCATCTCAAGGGCTCCAACTTTATCAATGAATTACTCCATTGATGAAATTAAAGCTGAGTGGGTAATTAGGAAGCAGAGCCCGGCTAGAGGAAGTAGGTCACTAGATGGATGTTCCTGAGAGTTGCCTTGTCCTGGCTTCTTCTCTGTCTCTGCTTTGCGCCTACTATAAAGTTCCATTCCGCTGCCAAAATTAAATATCCCCCTCCCACACACATTGCAGTCTCAGGCATATTGTCACAGCAACAGAAAGAGAGCATTATGTTGGTTAGATAGTGATGGATAAGTGTCTACTTTCTGGAGCCATGAGAAAGTTGAAAACGTGAGGTGACTAGGCCTCCCTGAGTAGGAAACATGGAAAACCAGAGAAGCCCATAGCATGCATACAGTACAAAGGCCTGAGAGCAGGAGACACCCTGCCTGTCTGCACACATGCCACTCTGATGTGTTCCCAACTGATTCCTTTTGCTGTGAGAGACAAGTTTACCAAGTGGCAGCAGTAGCGTAACTTTTATGACCAAGCTGCAGCAACCAGAATGCATTCCTCTCAAATTCATTTTCTTAAAGCAGTCTCCTGTAAGCCTGAGCACACACACACAGCATGGCGCTTAATGTCCCTTTCCCCAACAACTTATAGAATAAAAGTCCAAAGAAATATTATCATCACCATTGCTATTTCATTTCTCCTTTTTATAGAAAAGTCCAAAACTTGTAGCAGTAAACTAGCAGTTCAAAGTAAAAGAGGAAAAAAAAAAAGCCTTAAGCCAGGAATTAGAACATACAGATTCTAGTTCTGGCAATAAATTATCTGTATGACTTTGGGCAAATTGTTTGCCCTCAGGGTCATAGTTTCCTCACCTGCAAAATGAAGAGATTGAATTGGATGGTCCAGAGCTCTCTAAGAGAACCACTGTTCTGTAATCTCGAGTGAGTGGAAGCTCTCCAAAGAATACTCTGGCTTCAGACCAGGCCTTCTGTTACCTTCAAACTCCTGTCCCTGCCTTTATGATAGTATCCAATCACATTTATTCCTGTGCAAACAAGCCCATGAGGCTTTGGAATTTGGTTAGATTTCCTGAAAAAGATTCATCAAGGCACTGCATCCCAAGTGAGAAGGCAGCAAATTAAAGTGATGATTCAACGACAAGTGCGTATAGCACAGAGAATTCTGCAGGGATAATAATGAAGGGCAATGCTGTAGCAAGGCTGAACCATGATGGGAACACCATGTGATGGTCAAAGGAAGTCCCACACATTTCAGTGTTCTGTGTGTGTGTGTGTGTGTGTGTGTGTGTGTGTGTGAATGCTTGTTTGAGAACATCCATGTGGAGGATACAGGATCACTTTGGCATTGTTCCTTAGGTACTGCATATCATCTATCTATCTATCTATCTATCTATCTATCTATCTATCTATCTATCTATCTATCTATCCTGAACAGTGCCTCTTCAGTGGCCTGGAGCTCATCAAGTATACCAGGCAACCTGGAGCCCTGAAATCTGCCTGTGGACACCTCCCTAACACTGGTAACTGATGTGAAATTGCCAGTATATCCAGTGGCCTTTTTACATGAGTTCTGGGGACCAAATTTAGCATTTCTTGCTTGAAAGGTGAGCACCTTACCAACTGAGCTATCTTCTTGACCCTAGACTTCTTTTTCATGACAAATAGCTATTTGTCATAGACCAGGTTTATACCCCAGGACCTAGCACATGTAACATATTACCATGCATTTGAAAGGACCGTGCCCCACTTGATCACTGAACTGACATTGTTGAGGATTTCAGTGTCATGTATGAACAAAGGCCAACTAAAAACCCAGAAAGATGAATAAAAACCAACTGAGGAACGAAAGAGTAGGTGCCATCAAAGATCTCCAGACTCAACAACAAAGAAACCAAAAGCTCCCAGATGTGGCAGAAACTAAAACAAAATGACCAGGAGAGTTAAGCTGCAGTTCTCTCTTCTTTAAGTCCCAAAGATCTACTAGGGTCTCATCTAGGAGAATAGCTATTAGATAATTTCCAAATGGTTAATGAATTCAGGAATATAACAGGCACTGTAAAGAGAAAATAAACACAAAAAATTCTACCCAAATATCTGTGATAAACCACTCAATCAGACAAGTAACAAAACTGTTAACTTCCCCCTGAAGAAAACAACTGAAAAGGACCTTTGATATTACACAGTTCCTCTGCTTTCTTCCCCAAGCTTGCCATTACCTTCTTTTAAATCTGAAAATGACATAAGGTGTAGGCATTATTTCTGAATGTTATTTCCACAGTTATTTTGATCCACTGTCTTTTTTTTTTTTTTGATGTTCATTCCTGGGATGTTCATTGTGCTTCATTTGTAAGAAGAGAAGCATATTTGAGTGTGTTCAGGTATTGAGAACATTAGAAAAGGTTCTATGGAGTTTAATTAAAAATGGAGCAATAATCAAAATGGGTAAGGAAACCCAACGGCAGACTGTTTCCCAATGCATTCAGAATCAATAAGAAAATCCTGAAGTCATAAAAGACTGGTGAATTGCAATGAGCAAGGTGACCATTATAGCGTCCTTCAGTTCCTCCTGGGATAACTTATATGAATGCAGAGATACTTGTCACGCATACATCCTTCAGTGTCCTTTTCGCCATTTTCTTATGGTGTACATGTTTTCCCCAATCATAGATGAAACATTTGTTGCATTTTCCCAGTTGAAATTAAGGACAGCCTTAGATTTCCTACCCAGGTAAGTTCTGCTTCCAGAGGTATGTGCATTTTTCAGTTTGAGTTATACACATCTTGGTTCTAAAGTGAACTTAGTTCTATAAATATTAAACTTACGACTTATGGAGACTGATGTCATTTTTGGAATGCGGTTCAAAAAGAAGGAGTGAGGGATAAAAAGAAATGGCCTAGGAGTTCACCAATGATCTCTATGTTTTGAAAAGGAAATGAAAAGAGCCAGTTTCATCCCTAGATTCACCTCAAGTGACTCAGAATAACTAGAAATGGGAAGTGATGAGCTCCCTGGATGAAGACCTCAATGCTGGCTTGCAACACAGAGAGCTATGTGGGTCAGAAGTGAAAGCAGAATTGGTTTATTCTTTGAGCATCCCAAGTCTTCAGTGGAGGACTGAAGGGAAGTTGCTTTAACACCAGTTTCATCAATTTGTTAACAGAGTCTAGACAGCTGATAGCAACAAATACTCAGTTGTTGATGTGATTCCTCATCTTATTTTGAAATTCTGGGGAAGATAGAAAGAAGAAGAAATCCAATATTTTATTCCCCTCCTTCCCCCAAAACTTGTAACTGAATTATAGCATCTATTGTATAAGCATGGAAATGCACAGAAGGTAAATACTGATGGAAGAAGATATCCACACACCTACTAAGATGTTGAGCATATGATGAAGGCACTCAGCAAACATTGGTTATTTAAGTGGAAAAGAGATTTTTCCGAATTTGGCTATTTGGAAGGGACCATAGGAAAATGTCTAAGGTTGATAAGAAACCATTGTTGGTATTGTTAGGATTCTAGAACTGTGCATGGAATTCCATAGCCTTTGGTTAAACCAGATGTGGATGGTCCTCCTACCAGATGTGGACGGTCTTCCTCCAAAAGTCTAAGACATTTTATGATTACAAAGATTATCCTAGTGCACTTAAATGTAAGACAGAAATAGTTGAGCATTCCTACAAAGCATTGGACAAAATTTTGTCTATGTCCTGTCAAGATACGTCTAAATTAATGCCTGTGAAATCCATGACAGAAAATCATGCTTCTTTCTGAGATGAGTTATTTGAGAGGACATGAAAACCTGAAGTCATAGTTTTCTCTCATAAAAGAAATTTTATTTTGTTTGTTGATTTTTAATTTCATCTGAAGATCCACATCTTTTAAATGTAATTTCAGAACTTTGAGAAGCAGTAAATGAGAAGTGCTTATCATAAAATTTAAGTGTATTTTGCAAATACAAATATGCCTGTGCATATGTATGTGTGTATACACATGTCTTTTGACACTTGTAGCACATTTATAGATATATGTTTGTGTATCTACCTAAATACACACACACACACACACACACACACACACACACACAGAGAGAGAGAGAGAGAGAGAGAGAGAGAGAGAGAGAGAGAGAGAAAATTCTAAAAACATGAGACGATTTGAACTGAACAGCACAAAGATGGTTCTAGTTCCTTTTACTTGTCCTTTACCTGAAAGTTTATATATATATATATATATATATATATATATATGTATATATATATATACACACACACATATATACATATATATACACATATATGTGTATATATATGTATATATACAAACATATATACACAAATATATATATATGAGCATAGCTTTGTCAACCTGACTTATTATTTACTATTGTGCACTTCATTTGCCTACTTAGTATACCCTAACATTTGTTTTGTCGTAACTCTTATGTGGTACCTGGTCAGATCAGCTTTTGCTTAAAGAAAGGAGATTGTATTCAAAGTCTTTCAAATTTTAATATCTGTGGCAGAAATTCTACATGATTGAGCAAGAGGTACCCTAAAGCCAAGGGATGTCCCTGGTTCTAATTCTGATTCCTTTTGTGCTCACAGAGAAGTTAAGGGTGAAATGATGGTGGAGAATGAAGGACAGGGAACAGTATTGTAGACAAGAAAACATGGCTTTTATGAAGCCATACCAGGATCTCCTTGCATTAGCAGGACATATTAGCTATTTAGCAACTGCTTGTGTTTCATGTCAATGTGTGTGAATTTGTGAATGCATAAATGCATATGTATATGTGTATGTACATGTGTGTGTGGTGGGTGTATATGTGTATGCATGAGCATATGCTCATATGTGTGTATCCATGCATGCACACAGACAGAATGTGAAGAGACAGAGATATCAAGCATTACAATAATCACACATTATCATTATGATTTAATTTATTTGGGGACAATTTTTAGCAAATTCTCATTTGCTTTTACAACAAATCGAAGAAATCACTCAGAGCCATTATTTTATTTCCTATTTTGAAATGTGAGATACCGTTTTCACTCTTGTATGTATCACAGATTCAGCAGACAGAAAGGAAGTAAATTAAGGGGATGGTTTCATAGTTTTTTTTTTAAGTGAGGAACATCAGCAATCCTTATAGTGGGAGACAGGCCAGTCAGTCATGAACCACAATTAATAATGCTCTCAGGTATCATCAGGAATTTCTTTGTGCAGTGGGTGGAGCTTAACACAGGCAGTGGTGATTAGTCAGAATATCACATCTCCTTACCCACACTCATCACAGAAGGACTGGAAAGATTCTAAAAGTAGTAGGTCAGGGAGGACCAGAGAAAAACAACATCTTCTGGACTGCTGTATATGAGCAAGAGTGCCAGCATCCTAGCGTGGAACAGGAAGGGAGTCACAGACTCCTCTTCCAACTGAAGATCTAGGACAGTCAGTGGCTTCTATGGGAATAAGGGTCAGTTTTCTTTATGGGTGTAGCTCTTGAGTTCCTTGGGTCCTTTCTCTAGTCCTTCCATTGCAGCCCCATAGGAGGAACAATAATATGTACCAACCAGTACCCCCAGAGCTCACAGGGACTAAACCACCAACCAAAGAGTACACATGGTGGGACTCATGGCTCCAGCTTCATATGTGGCAGAGGATGGTCTTTTCAGACATCAGTGAGAAGAGAGGCTGTTGGTCCTGTGAAGACTCCATGCCCCAGTATAGGGCAATGCCCAGTGTAGGTCAGGAAAGTGGGGGGAGGAGTGGGTAAGCAGGAGGAAGGGGAGTGGGATAGGGAGTTTTCAGAGGGGTAATGAGGAAAGGGGATAACATTTGAAATGTAAATAAAGTAAGTATCTAATTAAAAAAAGATATAGCTCTTGGTAGATCACCCATATGACACTAATTCCGTAAAACATGGACAATGCAGATTAGGGGCAAAGAATGACCAAATGAAAAGTAAATAAAAAGGAGGGAATAAAGTTTGTAGAAAAGTAGGCACTTGAGGTGGATCTGAGAGAACTTCCAGGAGTTGGGGTAAAGGATGTTTTCAAATATATTACACAACATTCTCAAAGAATCAATAGAAATATTTTAAAGTGCCAACATCTAAAGGATCCCACTGAGACCCTTGAGAGCCAGAATGCAATTCTTATAGAAGTTATTATGTCAAATACAAATACAACCAGAATTTGTACATCCTGGGTGGCCAAGGGACCTCAGCTACTGGAAAGGAGAAGTGTGCACTTGGCTGACAGGATTCTAGGTCCATTGGGAAGGATGACATATTCAGTATGACTTTGTCTGTGTGGGACATCTCTAAACATACCCAAAGCTGAGTCTCCTTAGAATTACTTCTCCCAATATTCTTTCCCTTTCTTTTTTCTTTGACTCATCTTTAAAGAATCATGTCTTTGTATGGCGTATGCAAGTGTGATTCTGTGTGTATTTTCTTTGAGTTGCTGTGGAAGCTGGCAGTAGAGAATCTTCCTGAGTCACTCTCTACCTTTTCTTCATTTGAAATGATCTCTTAACAGACTGCTAAGGGCACAGTTTTGTCTGTCCTGGTTAACCAGTAATCCCTTAGTGGCCACCTTTCTCTGCCTACCAAACACTGAGAATACAGTTGTGTGCCCTTGGGCCTGGTTTTTAAAATGGGTTCTAGTGATCTGAACCCAAGTCTTCATGATTGAGCAAGTAGTATTTTAGTAGCTGAGCCTTCTTCCCACACCATCTCCTTTCTCTTTTAATTAGGTCAGACCTGAAATGATACATGCTTCTCAGTGAAATAAACCTTGGCATTTGAGAGCTGTTACACATTTTATCTGCCTTTTGAATTTGTCTACAGAAATAAAAACAGAAAGATGTAAAGCAGACAAAGGAGACTAGTGCTTTCGTTGGAAGGCTGGTCCTGATGGCTTGGTCACTGAACTGCAGGTGCAGCGATGGCTACTAGCTCTGTGGCCTCTCCAGATAGATGGTTAAGTAAAATGAATGGCCTTGTTATAAACTGGTTGGAATGAATCAATTGAGTTGAACAAAGAGAAGCTCATGTGCTGGAAGTTAGAACCAAATAGGTTTAAAGTAATCATAGTTTGAAAGCTACAGCTGCTGCAAGCTCTTGCAATCATGAAATTGATGAGCAGTTAATTTGCGTGAAACCAGAGAAAGGTCTAATGGTGTTTAGGTGATAAGAAACAAAAGCCGCAGGGTGCTGATGGAGCCCATCAATCTTTCGGGAATAGCTGAACGTTCAGCACACAGGGAAGGAAGTGCTCAGGACTCTGAATGAAAAGAGCTTTGGTGCACAATTTTCTGATGTGATTGTATACCCCAGTTCCTCTCTATGGGTGCATATTATTTTGCTAATTAGCCTCCTTGCACTTGAAGATCAGAGGCTGTGCTTTCGAGTCTTTTATGTAGTGGGCACAATAATAATATTTTAATATTAATGATATTCATTAAGAATACTATCATCGATGTAATGTTAATATGAATAAATGCTTATTGTTGAACATTTCACAAATGATAATAACCCAAAGAATAACCCAACATTATGAGCTTAGACATGAGAATGGATCAAGGAATTAATCATGATCAAATCTAAAATGAAGAAATTAAAGTATTTGAGACTTATCTCCTGCTCCCTTGCCATTTATACTCAATGTGCTCAAAAGTAAACTCTGATTTTTCCCTCCCCCTCCCCACATAGCTAATGTGTGGGTTTCACAGTCTTTCCCTCTCATAACCACTCACAGAGTCTCTAGGATTTTTGAACTAGCTCCTAAAGCATGGTTCTCATTTGGATATTCTTCCCTTCCACAACTACATGCAGGAATAGATTTTGTCCCAAGGAGTGGACAAAGGCAATTTATCAATACCCATCGGATCTCTAAACCAACCTAATAGTGTGCCCAAAATTCTATATCTCAAATTTCCAGGCTTAAAATGAACTACTGCAAAGGACACTTCATGGTTCAACTTAGTTGGTTTTATAGTACAGTAAAATTCGCATTTGATTTAACAGAATAAGCTTATAATAAGAAACGTAATCTACACCGAATAATTTTGACTAATATTTTCATTGGAAAAGAAAATTTTTGACAACCAAATTTTCCTGCAGGTTTAGACTCAAGTGTTCATGGCTGGATTCTGGCTACTGTATTATGAATACCCTGCAACAGCCTGACTAGGAACTGAGATGGACCCTGTGGAGTCTGAAGAAATAGAGCACAGGTAGCCCAACATTTAAATACGTGGTGAGGGTAAGGAAAGCCACCTGCTCCATTTGGTACCACTGTGGTGGAGATTAAGGAGGTTTGAATAAGTTGATATTAAAATTACTAGTGCATAAAATGTGACAGTTCTAAAGAGAACAGTTTCAGTGTTTGCATGTCGCACGTGTCATTGAATTCACAGCCTCCTTTCAAAAGACTGTGAGCAGGTGACATTTTACTTATTATATCTGGATTTCTCTTCAATGATCTCATAGAGAAGTGTCTCGGAAATATAGCTATGTAAAATAAAATGATGCAACCTACTCTGTTACATAAATAAATGAATGATAAACAAAGGAGGAGCTTAGGGGGTCTGGTAGTCTGAATAGATGGGATGTAATATAAGGAAGTCTTGATCTGGAGGTTTGGATATAAACAGTGGAGAAACTGGAACTTGAGGAAAGGCTTCATTGTCTGTTTTTAGCAACCTACCTAATTCTCCACCCTCATCCCTTTGGAATGTGTGGCTGGGCCCTGCTCCATGGATGAGTTCTGGGTTCTCACTGGGGCATCATTGGAGAGGCATTGATAGGACCTGGATGAGATGATGATATCATAGCTGTCTTGCTTGCACCCTCTTCTTCCCACCTCCAGCTCAGATAAGATTGCATTCCAAGCTCTCTGACCTTGAGATCGTGAGTAAAGAGCTTGGAGAGCAGTGGTTCTCCACCTTCCTATTGCTGGGACCCTTTAATACATACAGTTCCTCGTTTTGTGATGAAGTCCAACCATAAAAAGTATTTTCATTGCTACTTAACAACTAATTTTACAACTGTTATGAACCATACTGTACATATCTGTGATTTTTGACTATCTTAGTTGACTCCTGTGAAAAGGTTGTTCAACCCCAAAAAGGTCATGACCTACAGGATGAGAACCCCTGTTGTAGAATCTCCAAGTCTTTTGTAAGTGTTTCTAGGTTAAAAGGACAATTTACATAGCAAAAACCCAAACCAAACCAAACAAAACTCCGCACACTATTCACAAAAGCACAATTAAAGCAAACATAAACATAATATTTTTTTAAAAAAATAAAGTCACTTTTTTATATACAGATGTATATACATGCCTGGTGCCTGTAGAAGTTAGAAGATGGATGCTAGACTCTAGTATTAAAGTTATAGGTAGTTGTGAGCTGTCATGTGTGTTCTAGAGCTGAAACTATGTGCTCTGTAGAAGCCACAAATGCTCTTACTCACTTAATCACCAGAACCTAAATAATGTTTTAGTAAATGGTGGACATCTCCTAGGATGGTATTCTGTAAGAGTGTATTTCCAAGTAATACTATTTTGGTCCTACTGTGTGTAATACCCTATATCATCTGTTTGGAAGATGGCCAGGTTGTGAAATGGCACACTTGACATGTCATATCATGAAGAAATAATCACTGTATACATGTTGAGATATATGCCACCATGTGTAATCAGTATCCTGTACCCCCCAAAAAATGAGTATTGCTTTGGAACTCCCCACTTAAGCCCTTTCTGCCCGACAGAGAGTGCATATTCACATGATGTATAAAATGAAGACTCACCACTAATGTTACTTCAAATACATCCTGGTGAAGATTGTGCTTCAGCATATGTAGACTTAATCTTGTGTTTCATGGCTATAATCTGTTTCACAATAAGGCATGATATAATGTATTTGCCATTTTTGTCTTGAGAGGCAGGCATTTAAGTGGTCTATTGAAGGATTTTGCTCTCAAAAAATGGTTCAATAAACCTCCTTGTTCAACATAATATTTGTAAATGATATACATTATCATGTAAATATATGTAATGTATGTTAATATGAAATTGTTGAGCTGATGATTATATGGATTTTTAATAATTTACATTTATTCACCAAGTAACAGGATCCTAATAATTGTGTCTTTTCCTTCATCTCTGTGGTGATTCTTAAATGATACAACTGAAGATTTAGCATTCACTATAAAAGTTTCAAATGATTCCTAGAAAGAATCAAATATCCTTTACAAATATTGCTTACCTAAGACTTCCTGCTGTCAAAGAGCTGGTGGGGATAGAAAGAAAGTAGCACATTGCACACTTCGCTGCCTATTCTTCGACAGTAGTCAGTGTAAGGATCCAGAAAGGAGAGATTAATTTCCATTGGGAGTCCACAGCTAATGCCACAGGGTTCTGTGGTGGCTTATGTTTCCCAGCTGGAAGAATCATGTGCAGAGTTTAACTGATAATAGTTTGCTGCCTAAGGAACAGAAATACAAAGCCTTGTGTTGATACCTCACCGATGAGAACAAGCTACCCTAGGCATAAGCAACTAATGGCATATCTGCCTCAAGATATTAAACACATGCTTGTGTGTCTTTGCTGACCCAAAAGCTTTGCTGTAAAGGAATAAAGGAGAATCACATTGGGTCAGACAGTGTGGAAAATATGGGGTCATAGGAAAAGAGTTGCAGAATACAAAGTTGTATTTAATTATGTCTATGGTATTGTCAGGGGTGGATTAATATTTGTTAAAATTCAACAATGTAAGAAGGTTCTATTTTAGGTTGGTAAAAAGTAATCTAAAAGAGAAAAATATAGAGGAAGGAGGGAAGTAGGAAGGGAGGAGAGACAGAGAGATGGAGACACAGAGACAGAGAGAGACAGAGAGATGGAGACACAGAGAGACAGACAGAGACAGACAGAGAGACACAGAGGGGAATGCATGTACTTTTCCCTTGTCACTCTTCTTTAATATATTTTTATTGGTGTATATTTACTATACCTAGTGGTGGGTTGGGTTTCATAGACCTTTTTATAAAGTGTACCATATAGTTCAACCATTATTATTCTCTGGGTCCAGCACTGCAGAAAACTAGTATGGAAGTTCCTTAAACATCTGAAAATAGAACTACCTGATCACCCAGATTTACCACTCTTGTATATACCTGAAACATTTTTTCCATTAGCAATATCAACTCTTAAATTAATAGTGAAGAATCTGGTTTATTAAAACTCTAATAATTGTTTTAATTTGAACAAGGATTTTGTCCCCGTTACATTCGCTCAAATTGGGATGCCCAATCTAAGGCCTGTGAGTCACATGTATCTACAAGCAGCTGAGGATAACCATGGATAGAGCCCAGAACAAAATCTAAACATCCTTAAAGAATTATGAAAATTGTGTCACTCAGCTGTTGAGGACCAGCTCTGTAGATGTTTGTATTCTGTTGCATAGTCAAAAGGTTGGATGTGTCCGCATCTCCTAAGAAACTGAGATGATGTTTTAATGTGGATAAAGATGGGTCTGGCTGGAACTGAAAGTTGTGGAGTGGTTGAACACACTCTCTTCTGACTTCAGGTCATTGACAAGGTCAGTTACCTGTGAACAAGTAGCCAGTGCTACTGGATAGTTTCTAGTTCCAAGTTAACAGGGATAGTTTTGGATTCAAGTCCTGGGGTCTTGACACAAACAAACAAAAAATACCAGCAGATTACTGAGGAGGGAAATATGGCGTCTTATTCAACACCAGGATAAATAATTAAAGGGGAGAAGTGGTAAAATCTATGTATCAGATGTTTCATATGACTATCATTGGCTGAATAATACTTTCCCTTTTTGTTGGATGTAGGTCAAATTTTTTCTTGAAGGAATAAAAATAAATAGCAGGTTATAGATATGGATCAGTGGTTAAGAAAAGCTGATACTCTTCTAGGGGACACAGATTTGGTTCCCAGCTACCAACATCTAGTGGCTCAAACCTCTTGTAACTCCAACTCCAGTAGCTCTAACCACCGTGGTCTTGAAAAGCTTCTGAATACATTTGCAATGTAAGTTATGTGTAAAATACTTCTGGGAAGCCCAGCAATGAAAAGTTAGAAATATTTTGATCCAATATTCTATTTTGAAATCTCAAGTGATAGTCAGCATGTTAGTGATACTACTAAATTGAATTCAACTAGATTCTAGAACATTCTTGGGCTGGTTGCATAATGTTTTTTCTCCCTCTCTCTGCTTTTTCCCTTTTTCATTTATTCCATTCCTTCAGAAGGCAGCCCCAAGCCTCCAGCCCTTGGAAGACCCTGTCTCTATACAGTTGGAGTTTGATGACACCTATAATTACTCAATACTTTCAGTGTTTTAACCTTTCTGGTATTTGCTAAGTCTTTTATCTCCTAATTATGCAATACACAGCTTTGTGTATTGGTGAAAGTTGTGTGGGTACTATAGAGTATAAAAATATGGGGTTCCTAAATTGCAACTAACTTAGAAGTCATCGAAGCCTTTCTCCTCATTTACCAGTGAACAATCTTAGTCTAAGGAGATTAAGTGTATTGTTGTGGTCTCATGTCTAATCTGGAGAACAAACCCTGATAAGCAGCTACTAGATGTTGGAAAATGAACAGGCATATGTGAGACATCAAACCGAGTCTCCAGACCCCAGCCCAAAATTCACGTGTGATAATAATCTATTAAATGATACTGAAAATCAGTTGGTCTCATGACATATTTGATGATTGCACATGGCAACAGAGGCCATTCTTCTCTGAGACACTAACCCAAGACCATCACTGCAGAGGCAAAAAAAAAAAAAAGAATAATAAAATAAAATAAAATAAAATAAAATAAAAAGTCACTTTATTTTTTGTGGTAGTTATATTAAAGAAATTCAAGGAAAATAACACATATCCTAGAATTCCCTTTTAATGCTATGTCGGGAAACTGTGCAGTATCTCCCTTCCAAATGGTTTTAGGAACTGATACTCATCGGGCTTTCCCAAAAGCAGGCTTGTTAAACAAACAAACAAACAAACAAACACCAAACAAAACAAAACAAAACATGCAGAATGATGTGAATACATTCTACAGTTTCTTAGGAGACTTCTGGAGGTCTAAGACTTTCTTAATGAAAAACCTTGCATTTTAATCTACACATAATTCTGGAGCATTTGGCATACAGACTTCCCACATTTACTTAATTAGTAATAAAACAATTTATTTTAGGTTTAGATTTATTTCCAAATAGTATTTCTCTGTAATATTTTATTACAAATATCATTGACCAGAAAATATTGATTAAACTTCAGTCCTTGGTGTGAAATTCAAAGCTTTTCAAATCTGTTCTTATGAATAGCAAATCATTTCACATATTAATTAGAACAATGTGTTACTTATGTAATTCATTCTTCTGAAAACTCTCAGGTAGACTATACATTAATTTTTTTGTGAGGGTCAATGCAGTACAAATAACTCATTTGTTTATTCTGTCTGAATAAACTGAATTTTGATTCTTTATTTCTTCTTTAATTGAATACAAATATGAACTCTATTTTTTAGCTATAATAACAAATCATACCTTTTGGTCACTTAATTTGTCTGAATATCAAGCTCAGTGCTCTGGATGTACTGGTGACATTTAGGCAGGACCTTGGTATCCGGTTTTCTTTGAAGTTTGATAAACCTGGTTCATTGTATATTTACTAATATATATGCTTTCCTTAACCAACATGTAAACTGACTAGAACCAAAAACAAGGTACCTTAAACACATCTATACTTTTAATCTGATGTTTGTAAGTAATGGTAAGGAACTGAGGCAGACCGAAGTGGCAGATTAATGGCCTCTCGGCTTGATTTCCTGAGGTGGGGCATTTATAGAAGAGTTAGGTGTGCCCTGGCCTTTGTGAAGAAGTATGAGTTGTAGCCTGTGAACCCGAAGTAGAGGAGCAGAACTGTGTGAACCAACAGTAGACCAGCTCATGAATAAGCCAGCTCAGGGAGTATCAGGGGGCGTCTCAGAGCCCTGAGTCCTGCAGCAGAGTTGACATTGCTCTGCACACACAGAGCGTCACCGTTCTATTTACACAGCACCTGGGGGACTGAACAGACTCACCTTGACCTCTTGACCTCTATGCATCACTGTTGCCAAGTATGGAGCCTGAGGGACCTACTGATGGCATGCCCTTACTCGTCAGCATCAGCCAGCATGAGCTCAGCACAGGCACCGCCCACCCCTTCTCATTAAGCTATTGTTCATATTAAGGACAATCATCTCCATCGAGTCAACCACTCATTTAATCATCAAGTATTTATTGAACAATCTCTAAAAGTATATAAATGGTGATGTAATAAGGTAGTGTAAAAGTAAGATTAGAGCCAGGAAGTGTGAAAGTGGTCTTGTGTATATGCAGGTATGTATGCACATGAGCATAAATGTGCCTGAGTGTGTATGATTATGTTTGCTCATGAGTGTTTGTATAGGCATGTACATGCTTCTGTATATGCACATGTGTATATATGAGATATTATTTATATATATAAAATATGAGCATGTGTATACAAACACGCAGTATGAATGTACATGTTACATATGTAAGTGTGCATATACTTGGTAGAGGCGAGATCATAGCAAACAATATGAAAGGGACTACATATTTTCACTTAAAAACAATGGAAGAACCAGAACATTTTTTCACAGTGAGGACATTTATGCTTTAGATAGTCTTACTTTAACTCAAATTAACTGCGCTGTGATAAAATCCCGTGTTCTATTGCTTTTCACTTCAAGGGATATTTTAGCATAAAATAGTAGACATTTAGCTATGGCAGAACTATATGGCAAAACCAGTTTCCAGGTGAGCTAAGCAGAGGATTGCATCTCAGCATTGCCTTGACAGTGTCTGACTCAGTTTTAAAACTGATTCTTTGAGAATTTCATGGAGTATATTTTTTATCATCTTTCCCTCTCCCCCAACTCTTCCTTGCACCACCCCTTTTCCAACTCATCCAACTTGATGTCCTAACAACAACAACAGCAACAACAACAATAACAAAAGACAAAAAGTCCAAACAAAACAAGACAAACCAATAAAAAAATTAACTGAACTCCATTTGCAAAGCTCATATCCTTTTTGCTGGGTGGCCACACACTAGAGTGCGGTCAATCTAGGGGATGAGACAGGTGCACACTTACAGAAAACACTCTCATCGCATCTATCAGTTGCCAACAGCTTCACAGCTAGGGATGGGATTGTGTGTCCAGCTCGCCTCTTCATGCTGGGATGCTGTGTAACTTGAACTTGTACAGGTCTTGTTCATGCTGTCATGACTGCTGTGCGATCATATGTGCAACTGCTCTGCTGTAGCTGGAGAATGATTTCCTTGTATTGCTAATGACTGCTTCTTACACTCACAGATTAGTGTATCTCTCATCACTCATCAGAAAAGCTTCTTTCTGCCACAGGTAGTAGTTAATGCTCAGACCCTCATGTGGTCAAGTGCAGAGAAAAGAGACTGTAGAATGTCCAGCTGTAAATGGGACACCTCTATCATACCTGTTCTTCCAACTCAGGTCAATTACATCTGACACATTTCCAATGGCCCTGTTGTGAAGGATACTGAAGCTTATGTCAAGTCTGGAGGTCACTTCAAGGAAGGGCAATCTCTTTGAGGAACTTCAGCGATCAAAACCCATTCTGTTCCCTGTCCATAGGTCCAAACATTTCTGTTTCTGTTCCATGTGACTCTATCTCTGCTCTCATTTGGACAAGCACCACTCAGGTATCTGTGCAGGAACCACATGTATAGGAAGGGATGCTTTACCACTCTACCAACCCCAACCAAAACTCCCTCATGCATCTCTCTCTCTCTCTCTCTCTCTCTCTCTCTCTCTCATAGATACACACACGTATACACACAAACAGACACAGAGAGACAGACACAGAGACAGACAGACAGACACAGAGAGAGAGAGAGGGAGGGAGGGAGGAAGGGAGAGGGAGAGAGAGAGAGACAGAGACAGAGAGAGACAGAGAGACAGAGGGAGAGAGAGAGAGACAGAGTGAGAGAGAGAGAACAATTACCCTCCAGCCCATGACCACCTGACAATAGAATCACTATGAGAGAAGTAAAACAAAACAGAGCAGTGTGAAAATGTCTTGATGTCAGCATTTTGTTGGTCTAATATTTTTTCTTTCATTTATTGCTAGGACTACAAATGTTAACCTGTCATTAATATCCACTGAACAATGTATAAAACATATTTTTAAAATGCACAGTATTTAAAATTACTCCAAGACTAATGGTATTTATAAGAGATATTTATAGTGAGAGGGTAGAGAATATGAGAAAAAAACTATACATAAAACAAAACAAAACAAAACAACTCAAAAGCCACACCAAACCAAACCAAACCAAACCAAACCACCAAACCAAACCAAACCAAACCAAACCAAACCAAACCAAACCAAACCCAGACTAAGACACAGGCTTAGTAAGAACAGACTCAGGTACAGGCTATCCAAAGCCTCCAAATCTTCAGATTTGATACTCCTTGCCTCAAATGGCTTCACACGTCTACCCCGAGCAAGAACAAGATTCAATAGAGAGATTACAGCGACATCCTACATTTTTGCCATCTCATGACATATCATGAGACTTAGACTCCTTCATAGTGAGATCCAGAGGTATTTGCCTGCTGTGTGCTGGAGGAAAAGGATATCAAAATGATGTTCGAAGGTCCTGATGGACTTGTTCCATTGGTCCTTTCATGCACTAAGTCCCCTAACATTTTGACAGCTTTCTTTCCATCATATTTGTGCGGGATCTGTGAATTCAATGACCTCCTACCTGAGGGCTTATCTCAAATAAGACCACAAGGGAGAAGCAGGGAAATGGAGTCATGAAAAGTTGAGAATGGGTAGCTACTTACTCACAAGAGTTCTCTACTTGAAACCAAATTGGGCCATGATAACTTTTTGTCAGAACAACTACACATGCACTTTAGAAATGATGAAGCTCTACGGGCAATGCACGTGAGGTATCAGCCTTACCCCCCTGCTTACCCAAAAATCTTATTGCCCTATTCATTAATTTCCTACATTTTCCTACCACCCTCATGGATATAGCTGTGCTTCTTTGCCCCATTCTACCATTACTTTGCTGGCTTTCAGCTGAACGCTAAAACTCTTGTCTTTTATTTTTAAATCATTTCCTTTTTGTTCCTCAAATAGAACTGTAGCTACCTTGACTAGTTAGCTCATTCAGGCAAATTTCTCAAACTCTAGCACCCCATTCGACACAGCAATGTAGTTTAACCTAGGTTGGGACCCACAACAGGTGGTTTTAAAAGCAATAATAACTCACAAAACTCCAGTTTCCCATGAATGGATTGCCTTCATTTATGCATTCTCTATCCTTTCACAAGATGCTCATGCTGTTGTAATTGTGGTCCTCGTGATTCCCTGCCACTACTGAGTTGCTTCAAATGCCATGACCCTTACTCTCTTCCTCCACAACTGTAGCTGTGGCAAGCTTGGAAGGTCTTTGATGTACTGTTCTATCCTTAAAACATTAAACCACATCTAATCTGAATGTTTTTTGATAATATGAAATCCCTCATCCTTTCAAATATTTGAGTAAAATATTATGTTAGGTCATTTCATTCATAGTTTACATTTGCATAACTTGAAGCTCTTTCCCCAAGAGACTTTTGGTGGTCCAAAGATTACAACATGGTGTGTGTGTGTGTGTGTGTGTGTGTGTGTGTGTGTATTATGTTGAAATGTACACAGCATAGGTAAACAAGTACTTATTAAAATAGCTGGTTTTAGTCACATGTTAAGGAGTTAGGAGTATACTTAGTTTTAATGTGTTTCTCAATTTACACAACACAGGTTTATTGTCTGTCCCTCGTGGTAGCAGAAAATTTACAGTAATATATAGTTAAGTATATTTTAATTAACTAACTAAAGTAATTAATGTGCTTTACATACCGACTTCAGCTTTCACTCCCTTGTCCCCTCCTAGTCCTTCCCCACCTCCCCTTCCAGCACCCACCCCTCCTCCCTTTCTCTTCAGAAAAGAGGGAATCTCCCTTAGTTTTATATTTTATCTGCAGTTTGTCTTTTTCTCTTTCTCTGTCTCATTCTCCATCTCTTACGAAGTTGTTGAAGAATCTGAGGCGGCTGTCTCTGTGTGAAGGGAGCAGGGCTCAGAGGTCCTTCTCGTCACCATGAACTATCCCCCGCAGAGATTGCCTCAGAGTCCAGTCTGAGTTGTTTTAGTCCTTCAGATACAATTATAATCAGGAAAACAAACAAACAAACAAACAAACAAACAAAATTAAAAGGGGACTCGGACTTGATCATTTTGTCTTTCAGGAGGAAGCCGGTGCTGTTGCTCGTCTGTCTGTGGTTCACGACGTGTGCAGGAGTAACGTCCGTCTCTAATGCTCCAGCTTCGTGATGTGTGTAGGAGTAAACGTCCATCTCTAACGCTCCAGCTTCGTGACGTGTGCAGGAGTAAACACCCGTCTCTAATGCTCCAGAGCCACGTCAGTTGGGAATGAGAGATGTGTAAAAGCAAGAACTTGATTTCCAAAATAATTTGAATTACTGTCGCCAACTCTAATGAAAGACTCTAAGAAAGAAAGTAGTTATATACCTCCCAAAAGGTAGAAGGTAGCATCTCTGAAGTTCATTTTTTTTGTCTTATATTTTTCATTTTTTTTGGATATTCTGAGATCCAAAGTTTGCAAACAATGTTATTTAATTCTAATTGCTTTATGCCCTATTTTAAAATGTGCATTATCTGTCCCCTTATCTTCTTATTTTTCTTCTTTGAGGTTCTAGCACACAAAATGTCTAACCAGCCATTAGCTTTTATTAGAAAAGCTAAAGTGAATGGCAGCAATATGATCATCATAAAACACTGACCTTTTTATTGGGTATAAGGTGGTGTGTATAGGATTAGCCCTGTCCTCTTGCTTTACTCTAATTGCTAAGAAGCTGGCCTCTTCCTGCTCTCCACAGAGGTGCCCACAGCACCTTTCCTTCTCCAAGGTGTGCTTGTTGACATCACTGAGCTCATGTTGACTACTGCTCAAAGCTGAGATTCCATATATGTGAAATCGGTACAAGAAGAACTAAGGGAGAGCTCAGGGTGAAGTAGAAGATGCGTGCCATTCCCTGAATCAGAATCCTGCCTGCT
The DNA here is from genome assembly GCA_964023405.1 of Apodemus agrarius. Taxonomy (NCBI): domain Eukaryota; kingdom Metazoa; phylum Chordata; class Mammalia; order Rodentia; family Muridae; genus Apodemus; species Apodemus agrarius. The sequence continues at coordinate 79,925,465 of OZ030019.1, read as the reverse complement.
CCACCCCTTCTTCCCATGAGTCATTTTCCCCACTACAAGCTTAGGGAAGGCAAACCAGATGTTTATAGTGCTGTCACCACTCCTTTTCAAGACAACAGATTCAGATGGGGTCCAGTACAGCATCTTTATTTTCTTTTGATTATCTCGGCTATATTTATTTTAAAGACAAAGTTAGAGGCGAAATTAAATATGATTGTGCAGCTTTATGAAGTAACTTAGAAAATCCAAATTGAGTTCCTCTGCTGTTATCTTCTTCCTATGTATAAGGTCAGAGATTCTTCTCCATCAGACAAATCAAACACTGCTTGCCAGAGTTCTCACATTTTAAAAGTGTAATATTTTATTAATTGTTTAAACATTTTATATATGTACACAACACATTCTGGTCATATTCATCCTGTTACTTTTCTCTCTAACTCCTTCTAGCTTTATCCTCTCTACACCCTCAAAACTTTATGTTCCATCTATCTATCTATCTATCTATCTATCTATCTATCTATCTTTCTATCTATCATCTATCTATCTATCTATCTATCATCTATTTATCTAGCAATCATATTCCTATCCGTCCATCTATCATCTATCAATCAGTCTTCTAGTCCAGTTTGTGTTTTGCATATATTCACAGGTGTGGGACCATCCTTTGGTGAATGGTAGACCTACAAGGTACATATACTCAAAGCAAATGGATTCTTCCTGCCTCAGAAACCATAAACTGTCTATTTTTCCTCAACTATGAAGGGAGACTTGAGGGCTCACATTTTAATCAGAATATAGAGGCCAAAGTCCATGTCCTTCCTTCAAAAGTAAGTCAAGAAAATAGCCATCAATGGAATCTCACTGAAGCAAACACCACAGCATTCATTCTCTTCTCTGTCTATGCAGAGTCCAGAATGAAGCATAAGCTATATTCAGTAAAAAGGATTTAAGTGTTTTCAACTTTTTAAATACAAATATTTATATAGCAATAAAATTTGATTTCTAAGATTTTAATGTCTTTCACACAGGAATCTTTCTCAAGATCTTTCAAAATCTTTTTTTAAAGTTAACTAATGAATTAATTTCCCTTAGGTTCTGAGCATGGTTTCTCCTCCCTTCTCTTCCCTCAGTCCTTCCTCCCCATCTCCTCTCACCCCTCATCACCCCTTCCTGTTCTCTTCAGAAAAAGGGGGCCTCCCATGGATATCAACTAGCCTCGGAATATCAAGCTGAAGTAAGAATAGGCCCTTCTTTTCCTATTAAGGCAAGATGGGGCAGACTAGTCAGGGGGCAGGGTCCCAAAGGTAGGCAACAGAATCAGTGTCAGCCCATGCTCCTGCTGTTAGGGGTCCCACATAAAGATCAAGTTACAATCTGTTATATAGTGCATAGCGCCTAAGTCAGACTCATGAACGCTCTGTGATTGGTTGTTCAATCTCCGCGTGTCCTATAGGTCCAGATTAGTTGATTCTGTAAATGTTTCTGTGACGTCCTTGGCCCCTCTGCCTCCTACAGTCTTAAACAGTTTCATAATTCAATACCTCTGACCCCAATATATACTTTACCTGCCCACACAGCAGTGCTTTTATTGTTTCAGCTTGGGGGTCTATGTCGCCTCGGGTAGAGGGAGGGAAACTGAAGGAGAAAGGCACAGAAATAAGCAGTGTGATTCTTCTAATTCTCATTAATACACTTTCACAGAATTTCTTTGTTCTCCAAATTTTTGCCTTACACAGTGCTGCCCCATTTAATCTCTGACTTTCAGTTGGTTCAATCCTGTAGACATTTCTTCATAGTCGTGTTATTTTTTCAAATTATTATTTTATATATTTTTAGTAATTGTCTGTTTTTATACCTTCCCGATTTAGAAAACCAATGTTTTATTTGTTAGAAAAGTACTTAGGAACAACTACAGTCTTGCTGATCATATATCAGAATGTGGTCAAAGCATGGTACTGTGTTTGATTTTAGATTAGGCATGCCTGAGGACATTCGACACAGATATAGTGCTGTGTCAGTGGGCTTGCTTTGGCTTTCTTAGCTGTTCCTAGAGAAATAGCTTGATTTCTTTGGGTGCACATTAAATAGACATTTGGCTCTGACAACTCTGAAATTCAAGTTTAGGATGCAAACTGTTTTCTACAGCTATCACAGGATTAAAGCCTTTCCCAGATTTGTCCTTTACCTGTGGAGGAAACCAGAGTGGTGTTCTATTCAGACAGAGGAGGTAACCCCTAGTTCATCGGTGGATTGTAGGGGATCTATAAAACACTTTAACTATAATTATTTTTCATCATGAAAAGTACCATGAAAAAAGTCTTTAGCATCATACCGAGTGTTAAAGCCCAAGACACATGTATTTCTAAGAAAAATAACATCAAGTCTTGCACACAATAGGGTAGGATGACATATGTGTGAGTTTGGAATTCCCCTGCATTTGGTGATGCTCTCTGGGAGTCTGTACAGTGTAGGCTGCTTCCTGCCCCTTAGGGTTGTTATTTCCTCCAAAGCGTAGACTGTAACTTAACTGTAATTTGAAGCAACAGAGCAGAGAAAGTCAGGAAAATTCACTGTGTTAGGTATAAAAGTGAAAAGAAACTATGGAAAAAGTGTCTTACCCAATTGCAATTTCAGTGTAGGTGCTCAAACCAAGCTTTGGTTTGCAAAAGCACAGTGTGCCTCTCAAAGATGGAACATTCCTGCACTGGGTTCATTCATGCTCTGAGTCGAGGTAATAGTCAGCTGGGACTAAACCTGCACTAAGGTTCCTATTGAATGCAACAAGTTAATGCATCTACATCAGTGCTGCTGAGGCCCCTGCAGAGAGACACTGTGCTGGGTACCAGCAAGGATCACGTTCACTTCCCCAGGAGAATGGTGGTGAACGGAGAAGCAATGCTGACTTCCACTGCTCCCCTAAAAGTCTGAAATGTGTGTGTGTGTGTGTGTGTGTGTGTGTATGTGTGTGTGTGTACTCAGGAATACTCAAATTTGCCTTTAACTCCAGCTCCTGGGAACTGGGCACTTCATACACATGGTGCCCATACATACATCCAAAAACTCATATATACAGATGTGTATATACACATACATTAAATAAACAAGTTAATTAATTAATTAATTAATTAGTGGTATTTTTTTAAAATCCTTCATAAATGTTACCAAAAATTTCTGGGAGCTCTTACAACTGCTTTGTAATTCAGTTACAATACTGAATATTCTGTCTAAGCAAATTTTGCAAGTCAATTTAAAGCAAGTCCTAAGCTGCTAATACAAATTATTAGCACATCAGAAACTCTAGAGATATACAAATTAATAAATATCGGTGACTGATAATTTAAAAAATTAATCCAGAAAAAGCAGCATGTCAGAAGGACATTTTAGTAGAAAACAGTAAGGGCGGTCACTCTTGAATTCTGTCAAGCATCCTCATTCTTTATCTTGGTATACTAGATTGCCTGAATAAGAGTCCCACATCTGTGATAATAATTTTTAAAATGTACCTTGCTTCTGTATTGTATAAGTTTCTCTGTTGAACTTGATAAGTAAAGGCCTGCTTCTGTCCCCTCCTAATCTACTGTCTGGTAATTCATTGATTCATCTTGTAAAGTGGTGGTATAGGCTTTGTCCAAACCACTACAACATGTGCATCAAGTACAACCAGTGAATAACAGATTGTTTTGATCAGTTGCAAAGAATTCTTTGCTCAATGGAGTCAATAGAGGAGGTTTTTAGTTTTTCAAAACTATAGATGTTGTCTCTCTCATGTCTGATATCATAATAGAGTCTGTTTTCTTGTCATAGACTCTAATTTCTTCATTTTATTAGGATTTGGGTCCCAGTAGACTAAACAGAAAGGCTTGGTGGCTGCTGACAATGATACACATAATGGTTGTATATTCTGTTTTCTTTTGTACATTCCCTTTATTTGGGGGATGATTTGAGGGTTTAAAAAAGCTAAAGAATATGCCTTTTTCTCAGCACCGCACGGTACCTTCTCCAAAATCAATCATATAATTGGTCAGAAGACAGATGTCAACAAATACAAGAAGATTGAACTAATTCCTTGCCTCATATCAGATCACTATGGAGTAAAAGTGGTCTTCAACAGCAAGAAAAACAACAGAAAGCCCACATACACATGGAAACTGAACAACACTCTACTCAATGACACCTTGGTCAAGGAAGAAATAAAGAAGGAAATCAAAGACGTTTTAGAATTCAATGAAAATGAAGGTACAACCTACCCAAATCTTTGGGACACAATGAAAGCAGTGCTAAGAGAAAAACTCATTGCCCTGAGTGCCTCCAAAAAGAAACAGGAGAGAGCATACACTAGCAGCTTAACAGCATACCGGAAAGCCCTGGAACAAAAAGAAACTAATTCACCCAGGAGGAGTAAAGGACAGGAAATCATCAAACTAAAAGCTGAAATCAATCAAGTAGAAACAAAGAGAACCATACAAAGAATCAACAAAACCAGGAGCTGGTTCTTTGAGAAAATCAACAAGATAGATAAACCCTTAGCCAGACTAACCAAAGGGCACAGAGACAGTATTCCTTGTACTAAGATCAACTCCAAGTGGATCAAGGACCTCCACATAAAACCAGACACACTGAAACTAATAGAAAAGAAACTGGGGAAGACCTTGGAGGACATGGGCACAGGAGGAAAGTTCCTGAACAGAACACCAATAGCTTATGCTCTAAGATCAAGAATTGACAAATGGGACCTCATAAAATTAAAAGTTTCTATAAGGCAAAAGACACTGGCAGAAGGACAAAACGGCAGCCAACAAATTGGGAAAAGATCTTCACCAACCCCACATTCGACAGAGGGCTAATATCCAATATATACAAAGAACTCAAGAAGTTAGACCCCAAAGAACCAAATAAGCCTATTAAAAAATGGGGTACAGAGCTAAATAAAGAATTTTCACCAGAAGAAATCTGGATGGCTGAGAAGCACCTTAAGAGATGTTCAACATCATTAGTCATCAGGGAAATGCAAATCAAAACAACCCTGAAATTCCACCTCATACCAGTCAGAATGGCTAAGATTAAAAACTCAAGGGACAACGGGTGCTGGCGAGGATGTGGAGAAAAAGGAACACTCCTACACTGTTGGTGGGATTGCAAGATGGTACAACCGCTCTGGAAATCAGTCTGGTGGTTCCTCAGAAAATTGGGCATGACACTTCCAGAGGACTCTGTCATACCACTCATGTGCATATACCCAGAGGATTCCCCTGCATGCAATAAAGACACATGCTCCACTATGTTCATATCAGCCTTATTTATAATAGCCAGAAGCTGGAAAGAACCCAGATGTCCCTCAAAGGAGGAATGGATACAGAAAATGTGGTATATTTATACAATGGAATACTACTCAGCAATTAAAAATAATTAATTCATGCAATTTGTAGGCAAATGGTTGGATCTGGAAAATATCATCCTAAGTGAGTTAACCCAATCACAAAAGAATACACATGAATTGCAATCACTGATAAGTGGATATTAATAAGCCCAGAACCTCTGAATACTCAAGGCACAATTAGCTAAGCAAAAGATTCCCAAGAAAAAGGAAGGAGAGGACCCTAGTCTGGAAAAGACTAAATCCAGTTTTATAGGAGAGTCCCAGAACAGAGAAATGGTGGTGGGGGTTGGGGTGATTGGGGAATGGGCGGGGGGGGGGAAGAGGGGGGAAGAGGAATTATAGGACATATGGTGTGCGTGGGGGGACTGGGAAAGGGGAAAGTCTTTGGAATGTAAACAAAGAATATAGAAAAAAAAGTTTAAAAAAAGCTACATTGTGTTTCACTAGATAGAATAATTTTCAGTGCAGGAGGTAACTTTGAGTTTCAAGGGAGGAAACTTTTGAAAGTATCTTCAGAGTCAGAGAGAAAGTGAATAGGGCCTATTTCAATGAAGTTACACATCTGAATTCTGGATGATCTTGCCACAGTAGGTAGGCTCACTTACCAGGCTCTAACAGAGAACTTCGATTCCATGCGACCCTCTTTGTCCCTTACCTCTACCGAGAGACGGCCTCAGCAGCTCAGCTGTGTTATTGAGATGTTCCACCGTGAAATTTGTTTTTCCTCAGTGAACTTTAAGCAGAAATTCAAGTGCCAAGTCTCTAAAGCCGAGTGGGGCGATTAAGAGATAATTACTAATTATGCTAATTTGAGAAGTTGCTGCTATTTTCTTCCCTGGTCATTTTACGTGCAGCTCTCCTGAGAGAACAGTACCCGCACTGTGCTAATAACCTTCCCTCGGAAGCATTTGGTAGAGGACAGAGTGTCCTAAACCTCCACAACCTAAACTTGAGGTTTACCATCGATCAGAAAATGGAGCAAGACATAGAGGTTTTCCTAGGGCAGTCTGCAGCCTCAAAATGAAGGACGGTTACTGCTTATTAATTTGTCACATGCCAGGGCAACATCGTTACTTTCTTTCATACTCACACTAGAATAGTGAGTTTGATTTTTAATACATTTATGCCATTTCCCTTGTGGTCTCTGAATGGTAATAATGAATTCTGAATATGAGAAATCTTCTTAATATCCTGTCGCAGTGAATTAGGTGCCACAGGCATTGTGTGTCTTTGATAATTACTGTCATGTCTCCTCAAACGTTACTTCTTAAAGGGAATGTGGTGGGTCAGCAGAAAACACTATGCACTTCCGTTGGGTTGAAGTTGAACAGGCTAATTTGGTGTCTACACTTAGAACTTGTAAAGAGGGAAGCCGGCATGGCTTTGTTCTACCGTATTTCCTCTCACTCGAAGTGAGTGAAGACTGCAAGCACTAGTCTGGGTTCAGCTCATCATGTATCCCATGGAAGAAGGACTCTATTTGGCCCTCTCCTCTTTTGTGTCTATCTATGATTGCAGACCCCAAGGTCTTGTGAACTGCTTTGGCTTTCCCATCCTGCTGCTGCCTTCAACGTTGTATTAACTGGCCAGGAAGACAACACCAAGACTTTAATTTTTTTTCCTTACACTATTTCTCAATCTGTTCAAACTTAATGTGGAGAAGGCAGCTTCATCACAGTATGTTTTGAACTCTGTTTGGGAAATCAAATATTATGCTCTTAGATGTCTGAGATGTATCTGAGGTTCCACTGTTTGCTGCCCTTGTAGAGTAGAGCTGACTTGCAGTTTCAATATGATAATAATAATAATAATAATAATAATAATAATAATAATATAAAATCCAGAATGGAACATCCTCTATGATGCTTAGGGAGTGAATTGTAGACTTGAGTTCTGAGCAGAGAACCCTGAAGACAACTTCTCTTCCTGATCACGGCCAGTATTAGTCCTGGGAGCACTATCACAGCTAATTTAGAACACTGAATGAACACTGATAGGTGAAGTGTTTCATTCATTTGATCTTTGGTATATAATATATTACGATAGAGGATATATCATTAAGGAATTATTCTATATATGATATAGAAGAAAGGGTGATGATAAAAGACTGGAAATATTTACAACTGATTTACTAGCTGATCAAACTCACTTTCTTAGTTTTCTCTGGTATTTAGTTTTCATAAATGGAGAGTTATAGTACTCTTGAAAGTCATGACTTATTTAATCTTTCTTTTTCATGAAAATAAATAGAAGTGTTGTTCTTCTCTGCATGTCATTATGTCATGCCAAAGATCAGCTTTGTATTGTATTAGAAATAAGAAGAAAGGGAATCTGACATTGCTGTTAGTCCAGATTGTAGTAGAATTCTCAAAGTTTCTTAGTATTTAATGAAATTCTGAACTGTACTTTCCCCAAAGTGTCTTTAATGAGGAATTAAAACTTAGATAAATTATCCGAGTGAGTGTTTAGATGTTTATCTTTAGATTGAAGCTTGCTTTTGGTTCTTGAAGATTTTTTTTTTCAAAGTGCCTGTAGTAAGCAAATATATGCCTTAAATATAAAAGCTTGGGGCTTGTAAGATGATTCAGTTGGTAATGGCACTTCCAACAAGTCTGATAACCAAAGTTTGATTCCTGGAATCCATATGGTTAAAGGAGAGAACTGACTCCTCCAGTTTTCCCCTGACCTCCATATACAGGTCATGCATATTCCCTGTACAGAAAACAAATAGATTTTGTAATTATTAGCAAACCAGGGCTGAGACACTTTGTTAGTTGGTAAAATTCTTGCTTCCAAAGTATGAGGACCTGAGACCAGATTCCCAGCACCATCTTGGCAAGTCCACAATAATGGCATTCAACTCAATCCCAACCTCAGTGGGGCAGAGGAGGTTGTTGTCTAGACAGACAGCCTAGATGAACCTATGAACCCCATGTCTATTAATAGATCTTTTCTCTACAATTAAGGACAACTGAGAAAGAGACATGATGTTGAGTCATTTTTTTGGCACACACACACACACACACACACACACACACACACACACACCTGTCAAACAAAACAATATAAAAAGAAACAATCACACATTCTTAAGAAAAACTAAGCAAACAGAAAGGATAATAGCGTTATAAGCTATATTTAAAACAATTACCCCCCCGAGTTCATACTTTAAAAGTCTAAGCGACAAAGACTCTTATTTATGAGTTATACTGTGCTTATCTCTTGGCATATCACAGATATAAGAAACTGGCTTATACAGCATGGCCAAGCAGAAATACAAGTATTTTGTATAATTTAGTCTATTAATCTGATGAACTCTTTTGTATAACAGTGAGAAATAAATCCTAGATACATAACAAGACCTACCATATCTTTGCTTTTTTCTTTACTTCTCTTCTGTGTGAGGAAACAGATGTGTCACAAGCATTGTCTTTCTCCCAGGAGGAGCTGGCAGTGGCCTAGATACTACACCATGACATCAGTAAGGCCCTGCTGTCCTCCTAGGCAGCTCTCTAAGTCACTAACAAATGTAACCTTAATTGTATTATGCAAAACCTGAGTTCTATCCTGACAATGAAATTCCTTAGTGGTGACAACATGGTTTTGATGTCTATTCAATCCTTGAGGAATTGTCTGTCATATGGTTTCAAATATGTGTCACCAAATTTCAATAAGGAAGGAGTCCTATTGTAGGGATGTCTCAGTCAGGATATAGCAATGGGGAAAGGGTCTCTGTGAGAGAGAGAGAAATGGGAGGGGGCAGCGTTTTGGATGTAAATAAATAAATAAATAAATATTAAAAAAAGAAAGCAGGGATGGCTTCTAACTTGGGCTATTAGAATTCAGTGCAATGAGCACCAAAGAGGAATCTACGCATCCCTGGGAAGGTTGACAGAGAACACAGAGTAGAGGGACTATGCAGAGTCACAGTCGGCTGGTTCATTTCAGAAAAGCCTGTGATGACTAGGAGAGTTCTACATGCACCCATCCATCCTTCCTAATTCTTCACAATTAGAACAAGAAGCTTACTCTAGGCTATGTGCTCTTTGGACATAGGTTTAAAACGATAATCCCTATGGATTGAGCAGGTAGCAGTATGTGAAGCAAATGGAAGAGAGAAAACAGAAATACACAGAATTGTTGAGCATTTGTTTAAAGACTCAAAATGGGAAGACAGGACTATGCTACAAGGCTTCCCTATATAATTTGTTTTCTTTTATAATGTAGTTTTAAGAATTAAGTGTGTGTGTGTGTGTGTGTGTATGTGTGTGTCTCTCTGTGTGTGTTTGTGTGTGTATGTGTATGTGTTTATGTGTATGTGTTTGTGTGTGCATGTATGCATGTGTGCATGTGTGCATGCACATGAATCTGCAGGTTCTGAGAGACATTAGAAGAAATAAAATGATGTTTTTCGCTCAATAGATGCCCCAACAAAGGGAAATTGAGGGGGGAAGGTGGGAGTGGGTCGGGTAGAGGGGCATATATTTGGAGGCAGGAGGTGGGAGGATGGGTTGGGGGTTTTCGGGGAGGGGGGAAACCAGGAAAGGTTTTAGCATTCGAAATGTAAATGAAGATTATATTCATTTAAAAGATGATGCTTTTAGTTACTTGAAAGCTAATTATTGCTATATCATCTTCACTAACTTCAATGATGAAATAGAGTACATTGGATAGATGTGGATGGGCACTGTGCTGGGGACCAAGTCCAAAGCTTTGTGTGTTGCATGCGTACACTCTACCAACTAAACTACACCCCTAGCCCAGGTAAAGATTATGACTAAATCACTAAGTGCACTTTGGTATTTCTTTATTACTATATGTATCATCGGTTTTGAATGATTAATAAAACTATCAAGCTTATTTCAAATTGTGATTATTATGTGCCCTCAAACATTTAGAATGCAGATATGTAAGCATTGCACTGCAGTCATAGAACTGTCTCTGAAACAATGTGAAATAAGCTAGTGGGTTATTGCCTTAGTTTTATTTTCTAGTACTTTTCTAAAAATTCCTTGACAAAAGCAACACACAGGAGAAAGAATTTTTATTTGCCCCACAGTTCCAGGTTCCAGTCCATCACAGCAGGGATGCCAAGGCAGCAGGGTCTTGAAGCAACTGTGCATGTTGTATCCCCAACCAAAAATAAAACAGTGCATGCATGTCAGTGCTTAGCTCATGTTCCCCACTCTTACACAGAATCTCCTTCATACGAGATGGTGCCAGTGGGTCAGGCTTCCCTCCGCAATTGATGTGACCTCAACAGCCCCCCAGAGACACGTCCACAGGACAGGATTGTCAGATGGACAGTTAAAACCAACCATCATGGTGACCGAGACAGCTTAAAACTCACTTTTCAGCAGTTTTCTCTGTGTCTTGATTTGTCCTATTGTGTTTTAAAGGTCTTGAGAATAGGAATGTATGGTACTGATTTTTCTCAAGTTTAAACTAAAATTCTTAATGTTCATCAAACAATGACAGAAGATGCCTGACCGTTGAAAGAAGACTGCTCAAGCTGGAAAAGACAAAAGTTCCTAGAAGGTTCCGGAAATATTGGGAGCCAGGTAACTGTATAGCAAAGCAAATGTCCCAGTCCCGCTGCTGTTCTTTCCAACAACTACTGAAAACAAGTTCTGAGAACCGCCGACGAGGGAACAACCTGCCTCCTGTCTCACACTTCAGTATACTGTGTGCTAGCCTCTAAGACACTTCTGCTCCAGACCCTGGCTAGCCAACCCATTGGCTTCCAGTTACAAAGGCAATTCAGATTTTAAATCATTAGAAAACAACCATCATTCCGATAATCATTTCTCCATTACAACAAGGGACAACCATGAACAAGGTGCTCAAAATTCTAAAATATATTAAAATTTCTGGAAAAAATTCAGACTGCAGATAAATTGAAAATTTAACACCAATTGCTTAGTTTAAAAATCTACTATGGAACGGAAACATCTGGACCTACTAGTGGTCAATCTAATCATTTTCTAATGCCTAGATCATGAACATTAAAGTTTAGTAAGTTTCTCATGTGTCGCCCAAACCACAAAAATTTAAGGTTGAATTAAATATAGAGAATATAATATGCTTTCCATCCTTGGACATATCCAACATACCTTACTTCTGAGAAGTATCCAGCAAAACCTGTTAAGTTTATATAAATCATAATATCTCAAACTCTCCTTTAAAATAAATACACCTTACATAGAAGTCCATTTGGAAATTTTATTCTATTCTGTGGGAGAAATGGCATACTATAAAACTCTTGGCAGATTTAGGATTCTTAAATCTCTGAGGGTATAACTCTTATGAATATCAAGGAGCTACCAAGGAAAATATGTGCAAGAATAAAATAGTCCTGGAAAAAATCCTAAGGTCTGCATGCACCTTGGCTAACAATAAACCGTATGTTTAAATCACAGGGACTTACAGGATTAAAAGTGCTCCTCAAGACAATATTCTTTCAAGCTGGTTCATTTTATTCTACTCAAAAATAATTCTCTCTCTCTACCTCTCCCTCATCTCTCTCTGTCTCTCTCTGTCTCTCTGTCTCTCTGTCTCTCTGCTCTCTCTCTCCTTTTCTCTCTGTTCTTTGTACATGTATAAGAGTGTGTGTTTTGTGTTTGCAATGTGTGTGATCTATACATGTGGTTATGAATGTTTGTATGTATGTGTGTGTGTGTTTCTGTGCACATGTGTGCACATGTCTGTGTAGGTTATAGGTGGTGTCTTCCTACCTAATTTCTTTTGAGACAGGGACTGTCACTTGATGTGGAGCTTGCCAGGTAAGGTAGGTTAATTGACCAATGAGCTCCAGAAATCTGCCTATCTGTACCTTACCAACACTGGGCTTTATATGGAAAAGGCCTCCATAGTCAGAGTTTTAAATGGGTGCTAGAGGTCAATACTTATTTTTTCACATTTACTTGACAAATATGCTAGGGATTGAACCATCTCCTTAGCCCCTCCCACTTTCATAAAATAGTAAATGAAACACTAAGACATCATTTGGTTGTTGTTTTTATTTTGGGTTTTTGAGGTAGTAGGTCTTACTCTCTAGTCCAGGTTGATCTTGAATTCATAGATACCCTCCTGTCTAGTTATCCAATATGCTGGGATTATAGGTATGAACTGCCAGTTTTAGTCTGGCATCAAAATTTTACATATTTTTATTTTTTCTATTTCTGTGAGTTTTGTTTATTTTGGAGAACATTTTGGTTCCTTCCATTTGTAGACAGATTGACTCATTTCTTAGGAAAAACTCTGGGGCAGAAGCCACAGGCCTGTGACTATGTGATAAGGATGGGTAGTGACAGCTGTCTTTTGTGTCATGCAGTAGGGTGATCTGAGTAAGGGGTAGCTCTGGAGATCCAGGGAGGTAACTAAGCATCCTGAGCGACATGATTCTGACCAGGGCCACACAGGTCCTATCTTCTTTGGTGTGCCCTGCTGCTCAGCCTCTGAGCTAGGTCTCTAGTAAAGATCTCTGATGCCCCAGTGGCCATTTCTATATTCTGATTAGGAAACGATATTAGCCTCTCTCAATACGCATACAGACTAAATTGGCCTTGAAGATGAAATTTGGTTGTACCTAAAATTTTCAATTGCAAAATAGAATTCAAAAGTTAACATATTTAAGAATACAATATTATATTTTAAAGGGAATTTAAAAGGATGAAACAGAGATGTCAAATTCTTAAATAAAATAGTGTTAATGAGGAAAGGAAAGATGGTGGATAGAAAGAAGGAAGGAAAGAATGAAGGAAGGAAGAAAGGAAAGGGACAGAAGGGAAGAGAGAAAGTAGGAAGGAAGGTTACAACCAGAAAGCAACAAAACAGTGAAGGATCTTAGCTTACATTAACATTAATAGAAACTTTGCAGCTGCAAGAACAACAGTGATGCTTGTTTTAGGCCCAAATCATGAAGCTGAGATACGAAGAGCTACAGTTTAGGTAAAATTATTTTTCTTCTAGTCCCTTGACTTTAGGCCTGGATGTTTTGCTCTATTTCTATGTTAGGACTAGGAAGAATAATCTAGAACAACTATTTTCCTCTTCTAGTTGACAAAACCGCTACTCATTCTCATTGCACACGGATCACATCAGTTTTGGAACACTAGGAGGACAGTGCACCCTTAGTCTCACACCAAGACCCCTCTTGCTTCTTGCATTCCATGCCTTTCTGTGAGTTTATGATGGAGTCCCTCAGCTAGTTTTGGGCCTGATCTCACCTCTGTTCTGGCCAATACAAAAGGATGTAGTACCCCAGGAAATAAACAAGACATGGAGAAAAAGCATCAGGAGGATGCAGAATGTAGATGCTCTGAGCATGTTAGAGCAGACGGGCCGTTGAGGGTCTGACACAGTCAACTCCATATATGGCTAAATCTCAGCCTGTTTAATATGCACGCCACCAATTTCCACCAATAAGCATTATAGTCTTTACATGCCCAGAATGATGCACAGCTTTTGCCTTTTAGCTTGCACTCAGGGTTCACACTTAGAGAAATAGAAGGCTTGTGAAACAAAGGGTCTGTGTTCTGTGCATTTGTGGGGATGCTAAACATTTATTTTCTTTTTTTCCCTTTCTTTTTGATTTTTTTGAGACAGGGCTTCTCTGTGTAGCCTTGGCTGTCCTGGAACTCACTCTGTGAACCAGGCTGACCTCAAACTCAGAAACCTGCCTGCCTCTGCCTCCCAAGTGGTAGGATTAAAGGCGTGTGCTACCACCGCCTGGCTAAACATTTATTTTCAATCTCATTTGATTCATAACAAAGAACACATTGAAATTAATTTTGATTACATAGCGAAAGTATATTCCTCTTTTTTTATAACCATATAATTGTTTCCTTGAAAGATTAGATTTTATTAGCCTATTTTTCCACAAATTCCCAGTACATTTAGGTTATCAGTTGCTCCCCAACTTGGGATTCTTACCATGTTCTTTTTACTTTCATTTAATGCAACATTCATACCAAACACTTTAAATAAATAAAAAAATTTCTACAGAACCAACAGGTTTTACCATGTATTTGATATTTGATTTAGTAATTGTTTTTCATAAATAATTACTAAAACATATTCTTGTATTGGGTCTTCTCTTAAATCAGAATATGTAGTTGAATGATGGGATGGTTAATTTGACTGTCAATGTAATTTCTTAAAGAAATGCCTAGGGTATGCGTGAGGGTGGTCTAGGTGCATTAGTAGGGGGTGGGGCTTCTAGAGAGATTAACTGATGAGATGAGCACACCCCTCAATATTGGTAGTACTGTCTCATGGTTTGGGTTCCTGAATTGAATAAAAATAGTAAGAAAAAAGATGTGCCAAGCACTGGTGCTCCATTATTTCTACTTCTTTGCCTCCTGAGATGTAAGATTAACTCCCTCTACTACCACAGAGCTGGCGCCACAATCCCAGCTTTCCAACCGTGAGTGACTTAGCACCTGAACTGTGAGTTAATACATTTCTTTCTCCCTTAAGTCATTTCTTTTAGGTATTGCATCACAGAGATGAGAAAAGGAGCAAATGAACTTACAAAACTATTTCTGAGTTATGGAAAATGCCATGTCATTCTCTGTCAATCCAAGGTCATAGTGAATGAGCCCTCAGGCATTAGTCCTTGTAAGTTCCATCCTGCGGGAATATGCAAGGAGAAATTTACTAAGACAGGTTAGGAGACTTTTGGTGAAGGAAGTTGTTCATCTGCCTTCTGGGGTAGCACTGGGATCATTCCTGAAGAAGTTGGGAAATGGTATATAGATGATGACATATATAATTACTGTTTAGTTTATAAACTGGTATGTGTGTGATACCTTGGTTACTTCTATTGAAACATCATCAGAAACTAAGACATATATCGCTTTAAAACTACAGTGAGCCTGATCCACTCGATGGTCCCTATTTCTTTGACAAAAACAACTTCAAAAGAATCAACCTAGTTGTGTGATCTTATAAGAGAACAATGCACTGAGTAATTAAAAACAATCAGTCCTCACTTGAATGAAGGAAGAGATTAATTAAAGGACCTAAATTTCAAGCCCATGGGTTTGGCTTCCTGGGCTCGAAGAGATCTCAGCTAAAAGAATGATCTTGAGGATTTCAAGAGATTAACTAGCCCATTATTATCAAGACTCTGTAGATGTTACTTTGCACACAAGTGGTGACCATGAGAGGAAAATAAACTAAAACTATGTAGGAGATGAAACCAAAGAAAGAGCAGTCCATAGAGATTGAATTTAATCCAATATAGTGTCAGAAAAGAGACATTAAAATGAAAAAAAAATTAACCTACTTTCAAATTTATCCATGCCATTTTTACTATACACTGGCTTTGGTCCACCTATATGTAGAATACAGAGTATAATCACACACACACACACACACACACACACACACACACACACACATGAACACACATTTGAACACACTTATACATATGCGTTCATGTGCACTTGAACATGTACACACTCAGTGTTAAGTATGCAGCATAAAATAGCTTTTGTTACATGTCAGTTGGCATGTTATTCATAATGGTGTTTAGTATACATTTGTCCTCCATACCCGAAACTCTCTCATCAACAAATCCTAATGACCACAGACCTGAAATATCTGTAAAAATTATACCTGTGCAATTATACAGAAAACATAGTTATCAGTTCTCCAACAGTTCATTATAACAACTATGTACATAGCATTTACAGTAATTTTGTTCCTATAGATAATCTAGATGAGCTTTAAAGTAGACAGGAGGATATTCGGAGGTTCTATGCAAATCTCATGCTACTTTATGCAAAGAACCCAAATAACTAATGGAGTTCTGACACCAATCCTATGCAATTATTAAGAGATGGATGCTAGAAAATTTGTATGCATTGCTATTACACTGGATTAGAAGCTAACAAAGCCAGGCAGACATGTTGACTGCCACATGCAAGCTCAGTCCATTACAAACATTGGTAGCCTGATGCTTGCATATTGCAGTGATCTGAGATTTGGATCTCAAGCTAATACAATTTCCCCTTTAGAATCCTTTTCCCAGAGGGTTCCTGCACTTCCATATAAGGAGCCCAGGCAGTGACCTAAAGAGACCAACTCTGTCTACTCAGTTCAGAGGCATGAAGACCCTTCATATTTTCATTTCTGGGGATTGAGATCGACATTCCTGGATTAATTATGAGTAAAATTCCCCTACAGAAAATTCAAAACCCAGAAAAATCTACCTGTGAGTGTTTATGTAAAACAACTTTATAAATAAGGTTTGAACAGATGGAGAAAGCCATTTCAGTTAATTTGTATGTAATGGAGATGCATGTATTCTACCGAGAGTGGATATCCCCGGTTATCTGGTGGGCACACAGGCTCTATTATAGGATGTGCTCAAGGATTTAACCTCTTTTATTCAGAGTGGTACCCACACTGAGTTCAAATGTCCTGTTGACTATTCTGCATCTGATTTATCTTTAATCTTTGTTCTTTTACTAAATACATTTGAAGCAGGGCATGTATATTTATCTACATGTGTTTACTGAGAACTTCATTTTGATTTTGCCTTTGTATTGCTAGCAATAAAATCAGAATAAACATAATCTAGGAAACTGAATCATTAAACTTATATATTATGCATAAAAGTAGGTGAAAAATTTACTGTATGTAAGCACCAGAGACATACATTCACAAGGTAATGGGGGAGTTCATTATAAACTTAAATGCATGATAAACAAAATATCTATTTAAATTTGATAACTATACACATGACATTTGACTTCAGATGCTGAATTTTGCTGAACAAATAACATACTTTAATTTAGTTGAAAAAATTAGCTGAATTGTATGATAGCACTGGATTCATCTAGATGTTTCTTATATATGGTGTGTGTATGCGTGTGTGTGTGTGTGTGTGTGTGTGTGTGTTCCTCTGTGTATTATGAATATATTTATAGCATATTGAGTTCCCTTTGTTTATTAATTTTATTGTAGGTTTTAAATATGTAACTGTTTTTACTGTTTGAATTACTTAAGTGAGGTGTGATTAATAATTATTTTGAAATGCAATATACCTATTGTAATGATATCATGAAAGAAAGCTGTTTGTGTGTATGAGCTTAGTTCAGCAATATATAAAGTTCTCTTCAATCTGTAAGTCAGAAAATTGCATGACTAATGTTACCTGGAAAGGAGAAGGCTTGGGGAAGGTGTACATTAATGGATGCATATGTAAATATAGACACAAATGCAAACACAGGGAATACATACACCACATACATGACTGGTAAGGCAATGTGAATTTGGTTGATATATTTCAGAATCTTCTTGTAAAGAAAAATAAAAAGCTCTCTACCAAAGCCCTTTATCTTATATCTGTATGTGGCAGCCATTAGTGACATGTTGCTTAAGAGACAGTAGTTTGAAAATAACACTGGAAAGCCCCCACAGGAGTCCCTTAAGTGACAATTAACTTTATTGCTCAGAGATTATCCTTTCCTGAATTTTGTGTATCTTCACACCATGAAACTTAGTTTCTCAGGGACCTGTGCTTTTCTGGCAGTCTCCTGTGTGTCCATGTTTAATCGCATGCCACAGCCTTCTTTTGTGTATTTGTATGTGGGTGGGTGGATGGGTGTGGAGACCAGAGCTCACTGCTGCGTGTTCTCCCAAATCGCTTTCTACCTTATTTTGGTCTGGGTTAGTCTGGTTTTCTCTCTCTCTCTCTCTCTCTCTCTCTCTCTCTCTCTCTCTCTCTCTCTCTCTTTCTCAGAACAGGTCTCTCACTGAACACGGCATTCACTGACTTACTGCACCTCTTGGCCAGTGATCTTCAGGGATCTGGACTTATACTCTCATGTTTTTGTGGTAAGCGCAAGACAGATAATTTTCCTATCTAGCTCTCTAAAGTAGTATCTTTTATTCCCTAGTCATAGTTCTCTTATTCATAAAACAAAAATGTCACCATTCATGTTTTAAATTTCTTTTTACATAAAAAATAACATATCATAATAATTCTATTTGTTGAAGAAAGCAAGCTACTGCAAGGAAGAAAAACCCCTTACCCCACTTCACTTACAATCCGATTGATAGCTCAGTTCAGAACACTGGCAATTCCCACTACTATTAACTAACAATAGGGAACTTCAGAGAATCCAGGGCGATGAGAAAACCAGTCGGAAGAGGACAAAAAAATTTACACATTGTGCACAACTCCATTGCATGGCCATGGATATGACAAACTCATCAAGGAAAAAATCTGGACACTGTTAAATGCAATCTGGTGTTAATTGAGTTCTACAATTTATAAATTTTATAAATTTTCAGAGGTAGAGGTAATGTTTCTGGAAAGGGTTCTGATAAGACAACTGGCTCTGCTATCTAGTAATTGTCTCCAAAGTGACAGAATTGTGACATTCTGCTTGCTATAGATGAAGTAGTATGTAAGTCATGGTCCTCTAGATCTATAGGAACAAAAACATAGAATGATTTATTAGAGTACCTGTGGGCCAGCTAGTTCAACAGTGGTGGTCTGCCAGTAGAAAGCCTAAGAATTCAGAGTCGTTCAGTCAAGGAGAATAGATACCTCAGCTGATCTTAGTAGAGCTGCAATCCAAAGGAAGTAGGCTGTGATGCCAGTTTTACAGTGGACTTGCCGGTGCTAGGTGCTGGTGAGGCTAGCAGGCAAAGTGCAGGAACTCCCGTCTCTTTGTCCTTTACGTCCGCTGCCACCATAAGTTGTAGCACAGATTAAAAGTAGATCATCCCACATCAAAAGATGACAGACAAAAGGTGGGTCTTCTGCTTCAAGTTATTTAATTAAGAAAACTCCCTCCCAGGTGTACCTAGCCACTTGGGGTTTAGTTAGTTCCAGATGTAGTCAAGCTGACAACCAAGAATAGCAAGGACAATTAATGTACTCCCAAAATATGTACTTAGGTGTTCTATCATGTCATATTCAGTATATAACAGCACTTAGAAACAGTGTTTGAGGAGTTGAATTGTTCAATATATATAGCATACTATTATATGGCGAATCCTACTATACTTAATAGGTAAAGAAGTTATATAGTAGAGGAAATTTTCTAGCCCTTACAGTAGATGGCATCTTTTAAGACTAAAACTATGTATACATATATTTCCCACTAAGAATCATGTGGCTTTTTTATGATCTCTATGGCTGTAGTCATGCTAATGCCAAGATGACAGATCACCATAAGGTGAACAGTTCTTGACAGGTTATCTTTTATAATTGCAAAACTGTTATCTGGTCTTTTGTGTGGAACGATACACTTGCTACCAGATGAAAGTCTGGTATATATTCTGCCATCTCACTTCATCATCAAATGTTAAGTGTATGCAATTCTTAGGATATATTGTTCCCAAGATGCTGAGCATGCAACTGCTAAGCATAGTCCCATGAGCAGCACCGAGAAGACCTGAGAGTCAGGAAATACTAGCAACAGGGTTGAAAGCTGCTTTTGCCCTGGTGCTGTCTGTATTCTGATGTTGATTCTGCTTCCTCAAGAGGGCCTTCCCTGATGAGGCACCCCCTTGCTTACTCAGGTGATGTCATGTGAGCCTTCTCCCCATTTTAACTAGTCAAATAAAGACTAGAGCCTATGATTGGGCAATAGAAGGGAGATGGAGGGCTGGAGACTTTCGAGAGTGGGGAAAGGGCAGGGAGGGAGAGAGGAAGAAGAAAGAGGAAGTGGGAGAAAGATAGAACAGAACTACATGGCCTGGAGAAGCCTCAAGTAACAAGAAGCTGGGGAACAAAATAATATAGTGATAAATCTGCCCAATCTAAGTGTACAGCTTATAAATATTATAACTGAGTTGTGTGTTTTTACACAGTCTTATTGGGGTTGAAGATTTACTACAACATCTTTTCTACTTTTCTTGCTTTTATTGTGTTACTTGTTTCTGCTAAGGTCCCATGGAATAAGAAAATAATTGATGAGGGACATTCCATGTTAAAAGTAGGGAACTGGGGTGTAGAGGTTGCTCGATGATTAATAGGCTTGTTCCTTTTGCAGAGGACATAGGTTCCGGTAACTATATTTGGAGCCTCACAATCAGCTGCAGCTCTTCTTCCAGGGGACCGCGAGCTGTCTTCTGGTCTCCACAGGCTTCCACACATATGAGGTACACATACATATATAGAGGCAGACGCACACACATTAATACAATGTGGGGACCTCTGCCCCCGTAAGTTCTCTGTGGATAGAACAGTGCTTAGCTCAGGAAAGGGGTGGCAGATGTGTTGGTAAATCAGAGCATCATCAATGAGGAGAGTCCTGATGCCTGAAGTAGCTGTTTCCCAAAGGTGTGGCCCAAAGTACATGTGCTCTTCATCTCTGCACATTTTCTCTCTCTGCAAAATTAAGCTCACATCATTACATTATAGTCTCACCGGGAGGATTGAGTGAGAGATCCTAAACACAGGACAATGTAAATGTTAAATAAATAGTAGAAGAAGCTATAGGCTGCTTAAGAACCAAAGAGCATCTTGCTAATTTTATCAACTAATGCAATAAAACTCCAGATGAATGGTTAAAAAAAAGTCTCATTACAATGCAGGCTCTTTTGTATGTGTTGATCTCTAAGGCTAGTTTAACATTTTGAAAATAAATGTTTCTAATTGTATGAAATTTTGGTCTCAATGACAGAAGGTCAAGGGAAGGAGGGAGAGACAGAGTCAAAGAGACAGACACACACACAGAAAGAGAGAAAGAGAGAAAGAGAGAGAGAGAGAGAGAGAGAGAGAGAGAGAGAGAGAGAGAGAGAGAGGGAGGGAGGGAGGGAGGGAGAGGGAGAGCGAGAGGGAGAGGGAGAGCCAGAGAGAGAGAGAGAGAGAGAGAGAGAGAGAGAGAGAGAGAGAGAGAGAGCGCTAGAGAGAGAGTGAGAGAGAGAGAGCGTGAGACAGAGACGGAGAGCGAGAGACTGAGACGGAGAAGGAGAGGGGGAGGGAGAGGGAGAGGAAGGGGAGAGGGAGGGGAGGGGAGAGGGGAGGGAGGGAGAGGGAGAGGGAGAGGGAGAGGGAGAGGGAGAGGGAGAGGGAGAGGGAGAGGGAGAGGGAGAGGGAGAGGGAGAGGGAGAGGGAGAGGGAGAGGGAGAGGGAGAGGGAGAGGGAGAGCCAGAGAGTGAGAGTGAGAGAGCGAGAGAGCGAGAGAGCGAGAGAGAGAGAGAGAGAGAGAGAGAGAGCTAGAGAGAGAGTGAGAGAGAGTGAGAGTGAGAGAGCATGAGACAGAGACGAAGAGCAAGAGACAGACGGAGAGGGAGAGGGAGAGGGAGAGGGAGAGGGAGAGGGAGAGGGAGAGAGAGAGAGAGAGACTATACCACATGTGTACAGGCACCCAAGGAAGCCAGTAGAGGGCCTTTGATCCTTTGATTTCTCCATAGCTTGAATCACAGAAGTTGTGAGCCACCTAATGTGGGTCTTGAGAACCGAAGTCAGGTCTTCTGGAAGATTAGCAGATCCTCTTAAATTTGAAGCCATCTTCTCAGCACTTCCGATTCTGTTTAGTGTACTTTTTCTGTGGTGTCGTAATGTACAAACTCTATAGTTAAAATAGTAATTCATAGGGTTTTTTTAATTAATTTACTACTATGGTCTTTGTTTTCTGACTTTTTTGGTCCTATTTACTGTTATTAAGAGTCATGCCTCTGTTTTTGTAATGAGTCCAGATTTAGACACCATTCTGTCTTTCAAAATTTTATTAGGACAAATCACAAACTACTGATATAGAGTCATTGAGAAAACATTTCAGTGGGTTCTGTGGATCCAAAGATAAAGCTAGGATAGCCCAAAGAGGGAATGATTTTGCAGGACAAAAGCAAAAGAAATGTATGGAATACAGGAAAGTGCTTCCGCCTAGAAGATAATCTCAGGGCATTCCTTTATGAAATTTGTTTCTCCAGCACAGGTGTATTTCACACTGGTAATAAGAACTCTGATATGAGGGACCCTTGCTTTAAGGTAGAGGGACAGGAGTCAAGTCATCGTCAGATGGCTGAAGGAGCAACCCACAGGAGTCAAGTCATTGTCAGATGGCTGAAGGAGCAACCCAACTAGCACATGGACAGTAGACCCAACATCCAAGTGTGAGACGAGCAAGGGCCATTTCTTGATATGCATTGGATTTAATATGAAAGGCATCCACAATGGGCAGGCATTGGTGCTAACACCCAAATTGTAAACAATGTATTATTTATTTGAAGAAATGTTTGCAGTTAGTGAATAGCACCCAATACATTGTTTGATTTCAATTTCATCACTACAGTCTTAGCTTCTATTGTGCTCAAAATTTGAAAAATCCCAGTACAATTATAAGTGAATACTCAGGCATGTCTGTTGTAGTTATTGTTCTGTAGCTAAAGACCATAAGACCTACTAATGAGTTTCATCATCTCATACTAGATTTTGTGAATGGGTACTATATGCATCTCCTGCTTATTATATAAAGAGAAGATAAGTTGTAGAGAGATAGCTAAAAGACAGGTATATAACGAGAAGAGTACAAGAAACAATCTAGATAGGATAGAATCCATGACTGTCATCTTTTTTCTACAATATATTATATTACATTGTATTGTATTGTATTTTAATTATTGACACATTGATATATTGACATATTGAGTGGAAATGGGAGGGAAAAGCCAACATCTTTGTTGATTATATAGATGTACTAGATAGATAGGTTTGCATTCCATTTTATATTACCTCAAGGCAGAGCTATTCTGTCCTTGGTTGCCAAGATTGCCAGTCCATGCTACAAGCAAGAGATTGCAATTTGGCTTGTTCTGTTTGGTTTGGTGCTAGGATTTTGTGTTATGCAGCAGCTGGTGCATGAGTTCACCTTCTGCAAGGATGATGGGATAGTACTGGGCCGCTGCCTGGACCATTTTGGAGAAGAAAGTTGAGTCACAGGCATAGGAGGCAGAAGTGTAGCTGTGTGTCTAGGAGTGAGGACTATCTCCTTACAGAGATGACAGGGGCTAGGGCTGGAAGCAGGATAAATGAAGCAGGGGCGGGGACAGGGGAGCTCCCGTGTGGCAGTGAGGGAACTGTCTAAGAAGGCTGGCTCCTGAGGAAAGACGTTCTTTTAGCTTTGTTGGGTCTGATGGCTTCACTTCATTGATTCCACGAGAATACAGATGAGCAGTGAGCACGCCAATCACCCGGGACTAAGTCAGCAGACAATAGGAGTGTGCCGCCCACGGTTTCAGAGAGGGGAGTTTTATAAAATATCTCTTCTTCATAAATGACAGACTGGGACTTCATTTATGGCTGTTTTGGGAAGTTTTCAGAGCTTATATTGTTTAATCTCTACTATTTATCGTGTGACTGACAGATAAAGGATCTAACAAGTGTTTTTTGGACAGATAAACTCCAGAGTTATGTAACCCTGTTCTAATATAAGGGAGGCAGAAGCATTTATAAATGTGCAGTCTAAACATGAGTTAATTCTGCAACAAATATGTATTGATAATACACAATGACATCACTTTGTTAAGACCAGACAATACAAAGGAGCACATC
This sequence comes from Apodemus agrarius, assembly GCA_964023405.1. Classification (NCBI taxonomy): domain Eukaryota; kingdom Metazoa; phylum Chordata; class Mammalia; order Rodentia; family Muridae; genus Apodemus; species Apodemus agrarius. The sequence goes on along the minus strand of OZ030019.1, from coordinate 79,901,583 downwards.
AGGACACCCATTCTTGAGGGATGATAACAAAGATGGTAGCCACACCCTCATTCCACCTCCACACATCTTCATTCACCTGAGATCTGAATAGTACATTCTTTCTTCATTGTCTCAAAAGTGTCTGATGGATGTTATCCTGCAAACCCTCTATGATTTCTCCCTCACATAAGATCTTATAACTCATGCAATCTGTACACAATCTTGGTAGAAAATGTTCTATTTTCTGATGATTTCTCCTAGAAATTCTTTTTTTAAAATATGTTTCAATGAAAACAGAATTGCAACATGTTCCAACAGGTGTGACACTCCCTCTCCTACCTCCAGCCCCTCATTTGAACCCCCTCCTATGTTTTATTTCAAAACTGGCATAATTTTTCTAGTGCCTTTCAAATTGAAAAATAATCATGCGTATGGTTATTTTGCCTACATGTGTGTCTGTGTGACATGTGTGTGAGTGCCCTTGGAAGCCAGAAAACCTCTCTGAATCCCCTCAGACTCCGGCCACAAATGCCTGTGAGGGGCCATGTGGATGCTGAGAATTGAACCCAGGTTCTCTAAAAGAGCAGGTGGCGATCTTAACCTCTCAGGCGATTCCGCAGCTCCTCCTAGTGAATGAATATCTATTTCTTGTCACCATAGAAAGAGCGGCAATGTTATATTTTGATAACTTAATTTTGTAAGGAAGTTTGATTTGAAGTAAAGGAAATAAAGGAAATGCAAGCAACTCATTCTACTTGGTGGCTTTTGATTTTATAAACTCATTGGGTACAGTCATAATCATATGACTGTTATGTATAAGGAAATTTTAAATGTATATTGAGCATATTCTTGTTAATAGTATCATAAAACCTAAAATATCATTGTATGGGGTCATAATGGGTTATTGTCACTTCCTGCTTTCATTGGGCACAGTTGTTTATATCTTGACATGTAATACAAACATGCATAAAAGCATTATTTATTGGGTCTTGGTAGTATTTTGACTAGCCCATACTAGAAAATGGAGATATATTTACACTTTAATAAATATATAGATTAATTAAAATGTACCAAATACATTTCTTATAGTATGTTCATAATTGTTTAAGGCAAAATTTGGCAGTCCTGTAAGCAATGGGACTGAGTAGGTTGACTCATATTTAAAAGCATGTATCTTTGTGTATTAAAAGCCACATAAAATAAAACGTAAGTGACGTGAATCTTGATCACGCTTAGAAAAAAGAGGCTTCTAAACTATCCCTTCCATCTGTCCTTTGTCTGTGCATCCTTTGTACTCCATTAACGCCCTCTTGTACAAGTGTGTTGTTTCTTTTTATGATGTTGGAAGATGGATTACTTTTTATTAGTGGCAAAGACAAGAAGATTTGCTTTACTTCATGCAAAGTATGCACAAGGGGAAATTTCAATTGTTGAACCTTTGCAATTAAGCAATTAATATTTTCCTCAGAATTATGAAATATAACCACAAACCAGCATCTTTTCTCCACTATCTCTCAAAGTGCTTACATTCTCACATGTAGCCAGGCTTTGATTTTGCTATATGATTTCTTTCAGAATTCCATAATAGACGACTGATGTTTCAGAAGTAGATGAATCTTTTAACATTTTAATATTCAAGCTCTCAATAAATACTTATTGCATTTGAATCTTAAGCCTGGTATTCTCTATCCCACATGAATATATTAGCAGTCTACACAAAGCACACAAGCACACAGTTTAATGACTTGAATTCTATTCATTAGCTACACACAAAAGCCATGTCATGATTCAGTTTTCACAAGATAAAGAAGTGCATTTAAAACTCTGCTGATTACGCAAAATAATATGCATGCACACTTAAATTTGTTTGCCTTAATAATAAAGGAATTTTCTACCTATATGCTTGGTCATAAAGATATATCTCTCAATTTCAATATGTACCATCTGCTCACTCTAGAGTGGAGTTGTGTGTTATTCACATTGAAGTAATATGTTAACACACATCAGAGCTACTTTTAAGGATGTATCATTTGTTGTGTGTATATAGGAAGGGCTATCAAATTTTGTGTATTTCCTGTGCTACCATCTCAGAGGTTTTTCAAATGTTTGTCATGTCCTATTATTTCATCTACAAGCTGAATAAATAATTTTTGCTGCAGCATGATTTTTCTTTGCAGAGAAAATTTAAAAGATAGGTTTATTTAATTTTTTTAAAGAAGTGCTTTAACCATGTTACCTGGGTTTAAATGTCACTTTTTTGCTAGAGTTCAAGTTGAACCTAGCTGGGTGACTGCTTTTTCTTCAGGTTCTAACTATTGTAATTGTTTTATTCGTGAAGCACAGATATGTATTTCAGTGCTTCTGTCTACCTGAAGATTAGGAAAAGGTAATGATTTTGAGTCATTTATTTGCTCATCCCTTTAATTTGTATAAACTTTAAGAAATTGTGTTTGTGTGTGTGTGTGTGTGTGTGTGTGTGTGTGTGTGTGTATTCTAGAGACTTTACATTTTGGTTCTTAGCCTACAGCTCAGCCTGATATTGAGAGGGTGGGCTTCTCCTTTAAGGCCGCAGCAATTTTTACAAGCATGAGCCCAATGTGAGCTCAGCATCTGTTTAAGACAGGGATGAGTGAGCCCAGCTAGACTTGGGGTTTGGAGGAGGTCAAAATCTATTTTGCTGACATTTCTGTCATGTTTATTAAATTGCATTCAGAAGAACGCAATTAAACTTTTAAGAAATATTGCATTTACCCCCAAATACATTTGCAATGTGTTTTGAAGCAGTACAGTTGATTTTTTTCTCAAGCAACTATAGAAATCCAAAGCATGTGCTTTTCCCTAGCTGATAATGGCTTTTAGGAACATTAACCCTCACATTTTTGTTTCAGCCTAACCCTAAGAAGGAATTTGACTGGGACTATCATCTTCCATGAAAGATAGGCTCAAATGATAGAGAAATAAGTCGCTACATCTCCATCTTATTTTAATACCACATGTGTGAAGACATATTTTTGAAATCATGTAAGACATTATAATATGATGAGGCAGTAAGAAACAAGAACCAGAGATCTCATATCCAATAAATAGAGCAGCTAAGATTAACTAAATCTATAAAAGTATCCAGAGCACATTATGGATAAGGTGTTTGAAAAGCACCGCACAGGAATACATCTCAAAGTGTTCTGATGATCATTTCAGAATTACGTTCACTCTACTTACTCAAGAATTCAGAAAAGAGAGTTTGGGGATATAATCTGAACAGTTTTAGTTTGTTTATTGTCATTTGAATGGCAATACAACAGCTACAGAAAAAAACGCGAGGTGTGATGTGACTTTTCTGTTGAACGGATGTAAAACTGTCCAGTGCTGTGACTGTAACCTCACTGTAGTCGGAGTTTCGGGGTAAGAGGCAGGTGCCTACACTGAGACTCACCCCTGCACCATTGCTTCCTGGGACCTGCGCTGCAGATCTTCCTGTCTCCATGCGGGAACACTTGCTTTGAGAAGGCTTGGGGAGGTTTTAGGTAGAGTGCTCACACTGGCATGATTGCAGTTAAGCAAATGCGACTGTTGTAATTGTCATTTACATTGGAAGCTTAGATTGGCAAATCCACCCTCCCGGTCCCAGGATTGGGAAGTATACAGAGTTTAAGAAAAGCTTTCAATTCTCATCTTTAAGACATTTAAGCATAACATTGTCTGGCTTATATAGTATTTCCTTTCAATTTTAAAGACAAATACTACTTTTCTTTGTTCAGAGGAAGGCTTCCTGTGTCAGACATGGCTCCTTACTCAGGCATAATATTAATTTTATGTCCTTCATATAAACATAAAAATATGTAACCTGTTTGTTTGTTATTTTGAAAAATTAAAAGCAACATTAACTATTTGACTTTTTAATAATTTAACACAGGTGATAATTAATTCTAATATTTGCATTTCATAACACGGAGAGGGCAATTGCTAGTTACTTTCTATCAAGAAACCAGATATGAGTAGAATTTACTCAAAGTCAATAAAAGAATAAAATTGAATTATGCTTCTGCCTTTCATGTTCAATATCTATAACAAAAATAAAAGGTAATCAAATGCCCTGCATGTATAGGGAGGAACCAGGGGATTCCTTTAACTCTTTGTTATAAGATGCACAGTTCTCCAGAAAAGAAAGTCCGCTGCTCTGCACGTGGCCACGTTTGTTTCTGAGAAACTAAAATCCCTTTAAAAGCCAACAAATCAGCTCATAGTTAGCTGATTCTCGGATGTGGTTCCTGGGAAACCGGATCCACTCACACATTTTCAGCTGCAGATTCAGACGCTGTCGCTGTACTTTTCTCTTAACTTGAAGCCATCCAAGCGGCCGGACACAACAACCCCCAGCCTCCTTTCCTCCTAACTAAAATAAGAGCACGAAGGGCAACCTGAACCTTCATCACTAAACAGGGCTGCCTTGCCTCTAGGCTGGCAAGGGCAGAAGCAGAAACACAGGTCTGCCTGCGCGTTTGTAAACCCTGAAGGCACCTTTCAGTGGCCCTTTCTAAGGTCTCCCAAGAGCCCTTTCAGACTTACGTGTATCCAAAATTTAAAAGGATCTCCCCCAGCCCTGATTTCTTCACATTTTGAAAGCCATGTCACTCTGTTTGATAATGGCATATTAAGTGAATTATATATATTATATAATATATATATATTATATGTAATATATATTATATATATATATTAACAGCTATAAACAAGTGATTATATTTAAACAATCAAGAATTTACAGTCTATATTCCTCCTAGCAAAGGAAACCATTTAATTGAAAAATAGGGGTTAATTTAGATTCCTGTTGTCTACAAACCCCAAGCAGCAAGCATCAGAATTGCTATAGCATGAGCCCGCAAGCACTGCTGTCTTGTGTTTATTTTCTCATGCTTTTTCTTTTTAAAATTATTTTGTGTTTACAGAAAACCACATGGAAAGTGTTAACACACAATAGTTGAACTAGTTTGCAAAGGACATTCGTGATTCACTTGGGATGTGATTTAATATTTTTAAACTGGTTAAGTGCTTTTAATATCTTGCTCATAATAAGAAAATCTGCCCTTTTACAAATCTTGTTTGCAAGTCATTGGCACCCACAGCAACATCTGTTTAGAAATAAAATTTATAATTTTCGAAGAATCAAGTGATGCTTTTTTTCTTTTTTCTTTTGCATTCTTAGGGTCTTTTAAAACAGTTTTTTTGTTATAAAAATTCTGACTTAAAATTTCTAGGATTGTTAGAAAAAGATATAGAAGGATATAAAATCGACCCAATGTTTTTAGTCTTTCCTGTCTAGACATCACATACACATAGAAGTAACACTTACACTCCCCCCTCCACACACAGTAACATATATGCACATATAGGTTTTCAATTAAACACAATGCTTTCATAATGTTACCTCTCTATGTCTCAAAAATTAGTCTTTCACTCCGCATTTCTTTATATAACACTCCTCCGAGATAGCTTTTGTCAATAACCCCATTGCCGCTATTTAGATAAGAATACAGGAATCTTATACTTTTATTCTAAATCCAAGTTCACTTATCATATCTAATGCCCTTGAAGCAGTTTCAAATTACTGCTATTACATGGGTCACTAGAAACCAGAAGCACTGATATAAATTTTAAAAAGAGAGAGAGAGAGAAAAGGAGAAAACCCCCTCATGCAATTAGATCCTGCCTAACGGTTGGTTTAATCAATTTGATTTTTATCCCGGAATCCAGTCTTTCCTCTTGAGCTGTCAGCGAGCGAGCGAGATAAGAGCCAGTGGTGTAGACGGGCTGTCTTTTCTCCGTTGAGATGACAGCCACATGGATTACTAAAGCATCGCCGGGCTGGGGAGCAACACGGCCGCTGCACCCTCATCCAGTGCGCAATCTTTCTATTTCATTAATTTTTCATGGAATTTCATTTCACAACAAGCTGGCGGCTGCCATCCATCTGCTCCACTTACTGCGTCCCCTTTGCCAACTTTTTATTTGCATCTCACAGCGGTCTCGGGCTGCCCTGCTCCACACCACCTTGCTGAGATTCCCAATTTACTTTTGTGGATCTGCCTTGTGGAGCAGCTTCCGAAAATCACACCCAGTCCCCTAAAGGTCTGGACCCCCAAGCACCCTCCAACAACAGCTCAATTTCAAGACAACTTTTTAGCTTCTGTTAGGTGCTCCAGAGAACAAGACATTGTCTGCAACGCTCAACTCAGTCGAGTCAGTGTTCGAATACCGTTTAGACACTTCCCTAAAGTCCTCTTCTAGTCGCTGGGCAAGGGCTACTTCTCGCTATAATTGTGCCCTTCAGTTTACCTTGAATGGGTATCAATAACTCTGTGTTAAAAGTGAGATTTTTGTTTTAAATTCTCAGACACTTCAGTCATTTTACATATTTGTATATAATAATGGGTTATATCTTTAAATATTTATTTGAAAAATTAATTTTGGGCCAATGAATTTGGGGGAAATACACTAACAACAACAACAAAAGGAAAAACAGACACACAACACAAAAATGTGTGCCATTTCAATACAAGAATATATAAGAATGTCAAGGTGTATTTATAAGATTATTCAAAAATATTATCATGACAGCCTATGGTTAGGGGTTAGATTTTAACTGATTTCTTTTTATGAACTATTTTTAGGAGGCGCCCCTCTTAGACTACCTGGAACGGTCTGCTTCTAACAACAATTAATGAAAGGCCTGGAATCTTAACCTTTATTTATTTATTTTTTTTTGAGGTTTAAATTAATGCTTTTGCAGTATTTACACACTCTTATTTTCCTAAAGCCAGCTGCATTATTCTATAAAGTACTGAAGAGATGAGATTATTTATAATCATTCTACCAAGAATTATAAAATAAGTGCAGTCTTTGCGCCCTCTCCATGACCTACTGAAGGCAAAACTCCAGTGGTTAGTGACACTGGGTGACTGTCCTCAGTAACCATTGTTTTGCTAAAGTCTCTAATCGATACTGAAGGAGGAGAAACAGCTATATTGTACACATCAAATGGTTCAGGCCCTAGCTTTACACATGTATAAACATCAGATGTTTTGACTGTCCTTCTCAGTATACTTTTATTTTTGCTTGTGTGTGGCTCTTTTAAAAGTAAGAAACTCACACTTCCGCATTTGTATAGCAGCGTGAACCACTTAGACATGATTTCTAAAGAAAACCCTAACTGAAAACACCACCTATGGAGACCATGCTAAGATGAATGATATGAGGTCTCAACAAAAGAAGACAAGAATCCTCTTCAAAGTTTTTCTTGCAGAGAAACGTGGGCTTCTGCTAGGTGACCTCGGGAGGCAAGTTCTGTGACTAAGTTTTTCTGTTTTTAGATCTTTAAAGATACACATTGCTTCCTATGTGGTACAGTGACAGAAACCTAACCTGTGAAAGAAACCACCCCATTTCCAAGATGATGGATTGTGTTTATCAATAATCACATCCTATCATTACCACACTTAGCCTGTAGCTAAAGTGCTTCTGTTTAGAGCATAGACTGTTGGATCACAAAAATAATACCATACCCAAGACGCCTTTCAAGCCTACACTTAGAAGATAAGGACCCTTGGGCACACTGACCAGTTAGCTGATGCTGTGGCTCCCTTGTGAAGATGAGGCCTGACTGGCCAAGGAGCAGGGGACATCCAAGCATATACACGCTTATCATGCTTATATTTATTAACTTGTTTAATAGATTAGTAACATAAGTATTAACTTGTAAGAATGGTTTTATAGTCAGATCCTCACTTGCTACTTAATGACCTCCCTGGAATTCGTTAATTATTTCCCATGAATGTGTGGTCTTTCATGTTGGTTAGGCTTAAAACTTGATGCTAAGCCATTGCATCTCGGTGAAGATATGTGATCATTAAGATAAAATTGAAAGACATCATTGCTCTTCATGGAGTAGGAGAAATGTGCATCTGTCATACAAGATATTACATACAAGCTCACCTTTTCCTGGGAGATATAAAAAATTTACTCTCTCCTACGGCTGGGTATGCTAGCTTAATTTTTTTTTTAATCATGCATATCTACATTGGTTAACTTCGCCAGTAAAAGTGAATATTAACAGTTTAATTTTACTGTTCTACCACAATAGCTGTTGGCAAGTGCCACAGGAAAGGCCACTTAAACACTGGTCAACACACAATAGAGACTGGTATGTGCTTACCTATTGCCTTTGTTATGAAAAATTTGGGGCCTTCTTATAGTCAAAATTTCTAAGGATACAAATACTTGCTGTAAAAAATTTGATTTGGGCTGTCATGGTTCAGTTTATAGTAAATGAAGACTTTCTTGGGTTTGTTTTTATTCCCTTTCAGAATAAATATTTAAGGTAGTATGCCTGACACTTAATGGTAAAGAAAATGGAGAAAGACAAGAATTTCCTTTCACTTACAGTTTTATAAATTGTGTTCTTATAAATACTGCTCCGTTTGCTTGGTTCTGAATAGCTAAGCAGACCATTAAAAAAATCAGGAGACACAAACACCTGCGCCTGACGTATAAAGACAATTGTTTTCTTACTTCTTTAAAAGTGTTATTCATGGTTGAACTGTTGAAAGCATGGCTTCCTGAATATCCCTGCTGTTTTCGGTCAGTAGCACATAGCCATGGGAGAAATCAGTAAGTCCGTTTCCAAATATTTTCAGATAACAAAGTAAGCATCAAGCACGCGTTTGAGCTGTTTAGGAATTGAAGCACAATTATAAAACGAGCCCCTTCTGAAATCAAAGGTCCTGAAACATCCCGAGACAGGTGTTCGGTCTCCTTTGCTCTCAGGGATCCTTGATTATAATCAAGGACTGTTTGCTTCCTAGTTTTATGTTTCGGTTAATTTGTGCTATTAGGAATCATGTGGGACTCAGGAACAGTTAGCAAGCACTTAGGGAAGAATCTAGAAGAAACTTATCTTAGGCTCTCTAACATATCTAATCTATAGACAGGCGTTCCAGGAGGGCTAGTATAACTACCCTGTCTGGCAGCATATCCTGCATCAGCACAATTTTAAAAATCCAACTCACTAAGTTGTGTCTGTTCTGCATAACACTGTGAACACTTTAAAAACTAAAGAAAACCCAAACACCTCTCAGATACTGGAAAGAACACTGAACTTCCACAAACTCACAAGGAGCTAGCATCAATGCAAGGTCCTCTCTGAGAAGGAAGGGATAGCGTTGGAATCCTCTTTAAATCCTTCTGTGCACACAGGCTAAAGATGCCTTCTAGGGCACTGTTTTCACGCTGGAGGAATTGCTAATTTGACACAAATCCTTGTGTGGAAGCCCTGCGCTTGTGGTGACATTGACGAAGTTCTATGAAGCTCATTTTTCAGCAATATCAGTAACAAGGCACCTCCTGAGTTGGTCAGCTGCAACCTGCCATCCGGTTGCCTCTCCTTTTCTGGTTTGAAAGATTTAATTTTCTTTCTTTCTTTTTGCTACCAATAAGACACAGCATTCGTTTCCTTATAGGCAGTAATTGCTGCAAGGACGTGCCTTGTTCTCTTTGTCTATGCCAGTGTTTACATGACCATCGGGTATCTCACTAAGGGGAAAAAAAGCCAATCAATTTGGGGAGGCAATTGCCAGGGTTTTGCCCTCCTTTTCCTCTGAGACAATTTGGACGGGAGGAGCTGGGGCGAGAGAGAGCTCTTTCCCTTTTTTAATGTGTGTTGGCTTAAGCGAGTGTTTCTTTTGGCACCCTGTGACACTGTTGGCTCCAAGCGTGTCTCAGTGCCAGCCCTGGGTATCCTGTAGGGACAGTGGTACAAGGATACCAGCATCGGAGGACTGGAGCTGCTCGGCTCAGCCCTCGCAGCGCTTTTCCCAGTGTCTGCTTCCAAACATTTTCCTGCGAGCGGCTGGCTGGCTCGCTCGCTGTAATCTCCTGGCTTAAGGAAAGCTCCCAGGCTATCTATAAAGAGGTTTGAACTCACAAGTTCCCTACTCAGTGTGGACATCCCAGAAGCATCCTAAAGTGAAGACAAGAGAAAACCGACAAGCGGCCACGGAGATCTGAGGAAGGACAAGGAGGGGGAGAGTTGCAGCGGGCACCAGCACAGGAGCGCTGGCAGAGCGAGCTTCTTACCTTTCCTCTTGGACCTCCTCCTCCTCCTCCTCTTGGACTTGCATTTGAGTTGACTGCTTAGCCCTCCAGACCCTCTGCCACTCCCCAGGACAGATGCCATACCAGTCGGGAGACCCAGAGAGGAGCCGGTCCTTAAGCAATTTCACCTTTCTTAGTCTTGCTGCTGCGGCCGCAGCCGGGAGTATTTCTGGATTTGCAAATCAAGTAGCAGGCTCACTTTTTAGGACTGGGCTCGACTGCAAGCACCTTCTCTGTAATTGCCCCGTCCCTTGGTTCCGGATGAGCTGAAAGCCTCGGATGCCCGCCGGAAAGCTGAGCCCCTCCTTAGGCAGAAAGCTCTTGGAAAGATTCTCGCGCGCGTCCTGAGTGCCCTGGAGCTCTCTCCGGTTCGTCTGGGCTTCCGAGGCAGGGCTGCTACTTTTGCGCCTCTGCGAGTTGTTTGGCACCATCCACTTTAAAGCCAATCACGCAGGGAGCTCTTCTATTTGCTGCCGCAAAGTCTAATTAGATCCAATCACAACTGTCTTCGGGGTCTGACATCAGCAGCACCAGCTCCGCGGCCTCTGGTAGCTTGCAAACTCAGCTCCCATTTGGATGGATGGAGGCGCCCAGGAGAGAGAGAGAGAGAGAGAGAGAGAGAGAGAGAGAGAGAGAGAGAGAGAGAGAGAGAGAGAGAGAGAGAGAGAGAGAGAGAGAGAGAGAGAGAGAGAGAGAGAGAGAGAGAGAGAGAGAGAGAGAGAGGAGAGAGAGAGAGAGATTTCAGAGGAGGCCACAAACACACTGAACCGGTTTTACTCAGAGAAGTCCAGCTGTGCAGTTTACAGGAGGGCGACTAGCGACTACCTGGCACAGGAGTCCAGGCTTCTTGCTGCAACCATTTGATATGCTCTAAACACGCAGGGACCGATTTCTCAAACCCAGCAGTTTTTAACTAGTTAACTTACTAAGATGCTCACTGTCTGGAGAGGGAAGGATCTCTCTCGCCCTGTTCAGGACTTTGTCTCAGGAACACTGAGATTTCTAAGTGCCAAAGAGACAAGCTCTTTAGGGATTGTTTACTCAGAGACCGTGTTTCTGTCTGTTTGCATGTTTGTTCTGCTGAGCCCCCCCTCCCTCCCTTCCATAGCCCAAGGCTGTTCCCCTAGGAAAAGGAACAGGTATCAAAACTCATGCTAAGGTTTCACCTGGATGTTATAGAGAGGGGACCCTTGCCCTGTTTTATTCCCTGAAGGAAGAACAATCACAGAAGAGACTGGAGAGAGAAGAGGAGGGGAGAGGAGAGTGGGAGAGTAGGGAGGACTTGGGGAAAGAAAGGAGGGAGGGAGTGAAGATGGGAAGGAGGGAGAGAGGGAGGGAGGGAGGCTAGGTGGGAGGGAGGGAGGCTAGGTGGGAGGGAGGGAGGTGGGGAGAAAGATATCCCATGGCAATTGTTACATTTACATAGAGAATGTGATGTTGAGGAAGTGGCCTGCGAATTCAAACGATTTTATTTTCAGGGATAGACTCGGGTTCAGTAATTGATTCCCAGACTCTGACTTAAGACAGACATAGAAGAATACCTTCCAGCAGCCATTCTGGCATCTTGTTTTTAAATCATAAATTGTTAATCATCATAAGTTTGGTTGGATAAACATTCACTCTAAAGTTCAGTGGGATGAATTAAGAGGAGATCGTGAAAACTATTTTGTTTCTGTGGTTTCCTCATTTCCATATTTTCTTTTTCAAGCTCCTTATAGGCCTGAGTATTTTCATAGTATTTCTCTTATATAAGAAATAATTCTCCCAGGGAACATTGGAAATAATTAGGCTGCCTATGGATTGCTGCATTAGTGAGTGCTAAGGTCCTTGCTCAGCTTTAATTGATGGCATACAGAGACAGTTGATTGCAAATCTTAACTTCACTGCTATGATTTACACTCATTTACCTAAACTGTGCCTCAGTCTCCTCCACTGTGAAATGGGGACATGAACCACTGCCCCTCCATGGAGCCATTCATGGGGAGCAGCCACTCTAGACAGTCGAGCGGACAACTCTGCACTCACTAGCAAGCACTCCTTGATTATTCATTTTATCCATGAAGAATTTCAAGGGACTCCTACAGGTAGAGAACTCTGAGATGGAGAACTTGTGTTTTTTCTTTCCTTCTAGACTATTTGACTTCCAGGTTGAGATGTATTTCTAAGGGATGGCTGCAGCCACACTACCCTTTCTACTTTGGGTTGGGCTCAACAGTTCCCCTCAAGCAACATTACCGCCCAGTGCTACTGATGATCTCTCCCTAGGGAGTGCTGAGAAAGCATGTGACACTGTCACTGTCACTACCCTACCCGTCAGAGGCTGAGGTTTTGTGGAAGCACGGGAAGGGCTCCTGTAGTGTATAGAGTCTGTGGTATACTTTGAGAAGAGCAGACACTGCGGTGGGTTATGATACATCAGATAATAAAGCTAACAAAGCAAAACAAGCACATCCATCCAACACATTCGCTGGGATAAGGCAGTGCTTACATGGCTGAAGATGAAAATAATGGTGTGTACCTCAGGGGACCCAAGCTGACCTTAGCTGTAGAAATGTCTTCCTTGGTCCATCCATGTCTCATGGGCATGAGGACAGAAGGAGAAGCAGGGCTATGGCCCCAACTTTGCAAAGGGCTGAGAGTTTCAACTGTAGACAGAAGTACAGCTGTACAACCTCAGCTGAGAAACTTCTGCTGGCCTAATCCAAGGTCTGCCTACTTAGGAGTCTGTGCATGACTGTCACAAAGTGAAGCCACCAATGGAAGGCCTTTCAAATAAAGCTGTGCACAGACATCTCATCAACATATGATTACAGGAATTTCTAAAGGGCCCTCTCATAGGCCCATAGCCGCACACACCATGGCTCCTCTGAGACTCATACATACTAGGACACTGAGTAAGAGAGGCATAGAACAGAATCTTGAAAACAATATATAGTTTTCATGATATGGAATTACAAGACCAAAATCTAAATGTAAACAGTTAAGAATTCACAGTTGACTTAAACATCAATTATGGCAAATCTTAAAAAATCTTTACTTCTCTTGAAGTTTCTTAGTTTTTCTTACCTTGTGAATAATATATGCAATATTACTGTGCAGAAATATTGCTGTTTTCTACATTTTGTGGATTTTGTGTGTGATAATATATCATAGGAGCTATACTTAGACACCTAGTGAGGTAAGGATTAAAAACCAACAAACAAACCTAAAACAACCATGTCTCCATCCTAGAGGCAGAAGAGGTTCTCGATGGCAAATATTTACACACGAGCGCGGACCCTAACATGCTTCAGCTCCACGTTGCCAGTCGGGCTGGAAGCGAGCAGTGCTGGCAGTCTGGCACTCTTCTGATGAGTCCCTTTGCTTTTTGTCTTTTCCCTGGAACACTCGGGCATGGCTTGGCAGCCTGGGCCGATGGAGAGTGGCTGGAAAAGGCTTTAGGGTCAGGAGCCAGTCGCAATCCATCGCCGGTCAGGAGCCATCGCGGATGTGTCTTATGCTAATTATATTCAGTTGCTGTTCTTTCCACAGAAGAGAGAACTAGCAAAGGGGCCTTCCAAAGAGGAAGCAGGCTGGACAAACCGCCAGCTAGAGCCCCAGGCTCGGCATGCACCTGTCAACTGTGAGCTAGGTGGGTGTGGTCTATGCCCCCTTTACTGGCTGTCCTCACACCCAATTGTCTCCCCAGTTTCAATCCTTTGTAACATTCCACGGTTCCCAAATCCCTCTTATAATATCCCTCTTATAATAATCTGACTATTTTGCAAGATGAAGGTGCTTATTTCTTTAATAAGAGCTGAAATCATGTCCCCAGCTCACCACTACAAAACCCTGAGCCTGGAGATGATAATGTTTGTATGATGAATAATAATTTTCAAAGAGCAGCTAACGTTTAAACATTACTTGGAATCTCACTGAATTCAAACGACACATGTTGCAGAGCAGAACTGAAACAAGGCTCATTTTGTAGATGCCTCCTCTTATTGAATGTGGCTCCAATTACTATGAAAGCAGCAGCAGAAAGGTTCCTGGCTTATGTTTTTCATGCTCACATGGCCAGCTAGCCTTCAAAGTACAGTGTGAAGAGGAAAGCCATCAAAGATGGTGATGTAACCAAGGCTTGCACAGACTTCTCCAATAGTATCGAAAAGGAACACATGTCAGAATTCTGTAGTCTCACAGTGTTACTTGGAAGTGATTAAAACTGGAGAAACACTGGGTGTGAGGACAAGCCAGAGAGGCAGCATAGTCCTTTCTGTTCCCCTAGCACTACAGTTTACAGGAGCATGCCGAGCTGTGGAGTGCCGTTGGCTTTTTGACCAGCCTGCTTCCTCTTTGGATGACCCTTTGCTAGCTCTGTGTTCTGTAGGGGAAACTAGAATTACCATAAGACACATCAGCGATGGCTCCTGGTGGGCAGTGGATTGAGACCAGCTCCTATATCTGCAAGTAAGAGACTCAGAGACCTTGCATCGTGAGGCACAGCTACACAGATGGTATGTTTAGAACAAATTCGAGTCTTCTTAGTCCCATTATTAAGCGTTTTCCTTTGGTCTCCTGTATTAGTGTACAACCACACATGCTTATTCATGAGTCTTGATGGCAAATATAAACTCAAAAAGGCCTTGATCCATTTATTAATATTAATTGATTTATATTAGCAAATATGATTGAACAAAATGAAAATGACATTACTGAGTGTATACATAAGACTATATATATATATATATATATATATATATATATATATATATATGATGTACTATGATCACAAAAACCTCTTTTATTACTTTCCTTTCTTGGTCTACAATTTCCCTTCCCTTTTCCCATCACCAATAGACCTCTCGTTGATGTTTGCATACATGAGAGCAAAAGTATGAGATCTCTCTCTATGGGTCTGGCTTCTTTCACATAACATGGTCATCTCCAGTTCTATCCATTTTCTTACAAATGAAATAATTTTATGATCGGTAAAACCACAAGGCTGTCTGCTTATCTATCTATCTATCTATCTATCTATCTATCTATCTATCTATCATCACAATCTGTGTCTATAAAGGAAATAATACACATGTTGTTTCTTTGATACATTCATCCACTGATGGGCACCTAGGATAATACTTCAATTCCTGATAATGCCTGCATTTACAAACTGTTCATTTAAAAATATAGCTAACTTTGTTTCTTACTGGTTTGGAAAAATAAGTAGGGACACCAATATAAACAAATATGACTTGCTTAGAGTCAGAATTTTGTTTAATATTCTCTCCCTACCAGACAATTTCACTAGGTGGAAAATATCAGAACAAAGGTTTCCCTGGAGATATTTATGTTTGCTGACTCACTGTAGCATCATACATTGTATTAAGTTATTATTTTTACAAACAGAGACACAGTAGAGGAGGGCTATTTTACTCTTTCATCTTCTGTCATTGTTCTTAAATTTAAATAACTCACATCAAAGAACTCGGGCATAAGACCAGAAAATATCTCAGAATGATATTTTGCGCTAACAGCCGCTGTATAAAATGCATTCTTACTCACGTTCCCGTCAAAGGGTGTGTGGAAACAAGCCCTTGAGAAGAGGCTTAGTGGAGAGGTCCTGGGGAGCAGAGCAGAGTCTTGAATGTGAAAATGTGCTCTATCTCATGCTCCTACTAAAATTGCATTTTCCCTTTTGTTCTTGGATTCTTCTCTCCCAGACATGCCTATGGTTTGTGGACATCCAGTGCATACTTAGCAACTTTTGGAGAGAACAAGGTAGGGGCTGGATTTGCAAAGTTCCCTTTTGAATGTTAAAGCAACCACAACGAGGTTTCTAGGTAAAATAATTTAGGTAGACAGTATTTTTCCTGTTGATAATCATACTGATTTTAATTTGCTTATGTATGTATGCTGTTTTCAGGAAAAATTGCTTGAGTTCTATATTAAAGATGCATAGAACATCACTCAGGAAATACAGATCAAGAAAAAGAATGAATGTAAGGCACAGTTTGTAATGGGCTTGTGTCACATGCATTGGGATCTCGATCAGACACACAGAAATCACATGTGGGGCAGTAAGTGCATGCACCGCCAGCGTTGCAGACATAGATGAGAGGTGAGCGTGTGGTACAGTCATCTGTGGCTGCACTGCAAGTGGGAGGTCAGCCTGGACTTGGACCACATGAGACCCTCCAAAAAGCAAAGCAAAGCAGCCTACACTTATAATCACAAACTCCAACTTCAGTTCCCCCTCTTTGAGTTCCATGTCTACTGTTTTTGTCAAAGACATCGCCCTGCCCCAGACTTTATGTATAAACGAATGAAAATGATACAGCAGACTTGTTACATAGATTAAATAGGATTAAGTATGTAGAGCTGTTTATGAACGGACCCCGAAATGATGAAGTCAAATGCCATGTTTGCTGTCTTCCTGTGGCCTACCGAACATTGAGTTTAACTCTTGACTTACACCCATAAAAAACCATTCAAAATCCCAGGCTCATTCCTGGGCAGCTTCCCACTGCCAGAGACTGAGGCCCTGAGCTCCATCAGCCGCTCGCTCGCTCGCTCGCTCGCTGTGGGTGACCCTGAGGCATCAATCTTTCCTCAGGGCTAATTGTAACAGCTAATTCCATTTATTTCTTTAGGTTCAAGTCATTCTCAGAATGGATCCACCAGCTTCAGGGACAATGTGCAGAATCACTGTTTTATGGTAACTGTAACCTTTTGAAAGCGTCAAGTGTGCTATTTCACTCCTAAATATTTGTGCGGGATGTGGGAAATAATCCCATGAAATAATTCTCCCTATTCAAGATAGAGTCAATTACTTACATTTACATTTAAAATGTGCTTGGTTGCTAGTTTGTGAAATATGACACCTTGATATTGTATTAAATCATAAATAATTAGCATCATTTGAAAGTATACAACGGCACAGTTTACCATACATATCCCTTTGTCTTAAAGGGACACAATTCAAGGGATACAAATTAATATTTTTCCTCCTGTAATTTCCAGATCTTTTCTTAGAAACCAGTGATTTTCACAATGAATGATGTCACAGTCCCAGAGTTCCTCTGTGACAGCAGCAGGAAAAGAAAGAAGTACAGCACAGGCAGAGTTAAGGGTTCGGGATGTTAATTGATGTAATACGTTGAAAGAAGGGATGGAGCTGGTCAAGAATACATTTCTGTTATTTATTATAAAATCAGCTGATGTGATGGCTTTATTTTAATTTCTATTCTGTTTTTTAAAGACTAAATGTTTGCTTCTCATTGGTTCTCTTCAATTTCTCTTTAAGACACAAAGTATGCATGGATGTGTGTGTGTGTGTGTGTGTGTGTGTGTGTCTGTGTGTGTGTGTGTGTGTATGTTGGATGCTTAACGTGTGTGCATGTGTATTATAAAATTTACATAATATTTAATTCATTTTCACCTTATAAAATACCTTCTGATTGTTTACAGAGAGAAAAATGAACAACTGCTTCTCGCATAGTTTAAAAGCCTTGAATAAGAGGTTTATTTCTTTTTTGATATTTCTGATACTAATTCCTAAAACTTTGCACTGTAAGTCACATGTCAGCTTATAAGAGAAAGTGGGAAAACTAGAGAATATTGGTAGGAATATAGATGTGGGTTGTTGATGGGTTCTAAGTGAGAAAAAGGAATAGGAGTTGGCTCAGAGACCCCCCTAACCTGGGATCTGCACCTGACTGCCTTCCAGGAGTATCAGCAAAAATACCTCATTTCAGGTGCGTCCACACTACCTGAATAAAGTTAGCTATCACAGCAGGGGCTTCTTAGAGGAAACATATTACTGTCTCATACTTGAGTCAATGTGATCCTCAAAAGAGGTAATCTCAGACATTGAATAATGTCACTAAACTACAGCAGATCAGTGTAGACAGTGTGTGCCCATGTTGCCATTCTGAGAAGTGATTTTAAAAAGACATGAAGCAGAGAGGGAGACATTTTGTGGATTGTTTTGGAGAAAGACAGAGGAGAGAATGATCAAAATATCAAGTATATATGGGTGTATATATATGTATATATGTAAATATGTATATATGTAACTTACACATAATATTTGTATATAAATTTTAAAAAGACTAAAGGTGTGAATTTTAAATAAGAACAACACAATAATGAAGTATATTTGGTATCACATGTTCATTAAAATGCTATTTTAGGCCATGTGTCTTTTTCTTTTTTTATTAGATATTTGCTTTATTTACATTTCAAATGGTATCCCCTTTCCTTGTTACACCTCCAAAAAAGGCCTATCCCATTCCCGACCCCTGCTTACCACCCCTGCTTTCCTGACCTGGCATCCCCCTACACTGAGTCATCGAGCCTTCACAGGACCAATGGCCTCTCCTTCATTGATGTCTGAAAATAGGTCATGTGTCTTACGTTCTATGATAATGTGCATTGTTCTCTTATTTATCTAAAAGACTGGATCCATCCTGAGCAGTCTTTACTCTCACCAATGTTATATATCAGGAAAATAATGCACATCCGGTTCACCTTTGTAAGTGCAATGATATACAAATAGTTGCACCTTGGCCACATCACTACCAAAAGCGGAGCATTAGTAAGAAAAGCACAGTAAAGACAGCGTAGGGGATCACACCACAACAGCACAGAGGCAAGCATGGCTGGGTGTGTTCATGGGCTTCTCCTTTTTGTTTCAGAATAAAAGAAACAAAGCTTATTGCAATCTTCCACCCATTTATCTCAGCTCAGCTTTGAGTCACAACGGGTCTGTGGGATACCTCTAGAGTCCTCTAGACTCCTATAGAGCCCCTCGGCTTTATAATTCCTAAGTATGTTGGGGTTTTTTTGAACATTATCTGAGAAGGAAATGGTCCTTTTTAGAGCATTGGATGTCCTTTCAGCAATTTCTTACTATGCTTTCTTTCTGCTTCATATTTTTAGTTCTCAGCTAAAATTATTTATATATCAATCCATGACTTCAAAATCCAACCACTAGGGAAATTCTCCCCCAAGAGTTAAGAAACTCTGACCCCGGGTCTCTCTTCTCCACCGTGGGAAACAGCTATGCTTCAGAGTGCTAGGACGAGGATGTAAGGAGTTAGCATTGTGAAACTTACCGGAGCAGAGGAAATCTGTGTGTGGGTACCAGAAAATAACTCAAGTCAGTTGCTGTCTCTGAGAACATCTTACAGGTCTGTTGGCAGAGGGAGGGTTGCCCAGCATCATCGTGGTAAAAGAGTGTAGCCAAGAGAAGGGAGAGCCAGATGTCCGGACCATGACTGTGTTATCTGTGGTTCACTTTTCTCCTTGGCAGAGATAGCGAACACCGATAGCCACCTTCTAGTGACAGAACAGTGGCTAGCACGTTGGAAAGAATGGGTACAGAGGAAGAAATTCAGTGACTCTTCCATACCTAGTGTGTGTGTGTGTGTGTGTGTGTGTGTGTGTGTGTGTGTGTGTGATGGTGCAGGTGTACCATGACAGGTGTGGATGTTAAAGAACAATCTCAAGTGTCAGTCCTGGTATTCTACCTTGTTTGATATAGGGCAACATTTGTGTTATTTGCAGATTCCTATAGCAAGCTAGCAAGCCCATAAGCATCAAGATAGTTTTCCTATTTATAACTCCTATCTTATCATACCCAGGAACATTAGAATTAAAGATGTGCTCTATCATGGCTTTGGTGTGTTCTGGGGGTTACATCTCTGATCTTTACTGCCAAGTGTTTTATCTATTATTCTGATCACAGTGCTAGAAGTTCAATATTAGTATATGTTTTGTACCATGGTAATTTTGTCCCATCTCTGTGTTCTTTCTCTTTACCATACAAGTGGCTAAATATCTTTTTTGTTTTCTAGGGTAAAGCATTGGAACATAGTAAGTAAGATGGGGTGTAGTAGAAAATCATTACTTAGTTTAATTCATAGCTTTGTTGTCATAAAGTCCTTTCCTGTACCAAAAATATTTCTTTAAAATGACATGAGAAAAGTCATGTGAATAGTAACAGCAGTCTTTCAAGAAGGGAGACTGCAGAAATTAGGAAAGGGAAGGAATGTAGAGAATTCTAGAACATTCCAGAAGTTCTTAAGTTCAAGAGAGATTTGAACAAGCTCCTCTGTGAGTTGTGTACCTCTCAGGTAGATATGCCTTAGAGAAAAAGTGGGTTTAGAGCCAAGTAGCTTTGACTTCAAACCACAGTCCACCCCTCATGATGTTAGCAATCTAATCTTCCAATGCCAAGATATATATTCACACATTAAGTTGTAGCCACCAGATACAATTGTTTATGTGAAACATCACATCCCCAGACCCTTTCTAAGAACTTCCACATCTCTCCTCTGCACTCATTTTGCTGCCACAAAACAGGCATGAGGATATTATTGCATCGAGCCTTTCCATGGGGCAGGGAAGCAGATTTCAACTACACACTTGCAAATAAGCTGGGATTCGGGTGTCTTTAGATATACCCATAGAATCTATGGAGCTAGCCCTTGGACATCCCGGCTGCGGACTGACAGCAACACAGGGTTGTTTAAAGTCCTGTTGGTTTCCATTGGACACTCAGCAACGGTCATTTGTCCCTGGGAGCTAGCAGCCAAAGGAGATAGGATTTTCTGAGGCCAGTCACCAGCAATTCATGTAAATTGCGGTTTGAGTGCAATCAATAGATGTGACAAACAGCCAATGCTGGCAACAGGGGACATAATGAAGGTGAGGCTGTGTAAACGCTCACAGATAACAATGGAGGGGAAATTGCAGGGCAGTGTTCTATTGAATAAGTGTGGTGCCACATGAGCCTCTGCTCTCAGGTCAGGCTTTCCAACTGCTCAAGTGTCTGTGTTCTTGTCCTTTGTAATTGCTAGTGGCCGCAGAGCTGGCTGGACTTGTGGAGGGCGCGCAGGCATTTGTTCTGCATCACAATCCAGTTTGCATGGCACCAGCTGATCCACGGTGCCAGCGGCCACCTCCCAGTGGACGAGGCACCACTGCCATCCCCGCCGTTCCTCCCAGTCAGAGTCAAAGGCCTGACGTTAGAGCAATGATGGGTTCTGAGCACTCCCGGAAAAGGATTAAAATGGAAAAATCACTTTGGCTATTATTACAATGTTTTCCATTTCTTAAGTATCTAGGAAACAGTCTCTGATAAATGAAAGGAAATATGCTAATATGGTATTTCTTCTTTAAAGTGTGAAAAGTCGGAGAGATGAGTGTTGAAAAACGGAAGGTTATATCTACAACCTACATGTATTATAGTGTTTCAATAAGTTTAGGATTGAATCTTTTGGTATCTCAGTCTCCGCAGTTTCAATAATTTACAAGTGGTATTTTTATTTTCTTAAAACTATATTCAATATTTTAATTCTTAAATACTGTTTTTACAATGTAAAGTTATAACTTATATATTAAAATATATAATTTATATAATATGTAAATTATAATAGATTATATAATAATCTAATATAATTACATAACTTCTTCCTTCCCTTTCCTCCCTCCAAAATTTCACATATACCCCTTGCTCTTTTTAAAATTCTTGGCCTGATTTTTTTTATTAATTGTTTTAACACTTGTATCTGCCTATATGTGTATGTGAATATGTATATATTCTTAAATACATGAATAGAAACTGCCAGGTGGATACAGCATTACTTCTATGTGGATTTTGAGGGCTGATCATAGGGTACTGGAGACCTGGTTGGTGTGCCCTTCTGTGGGGAAGACTCTCTTCCGCCCTCAGTATTATTTGGTGATCCCTAGGTCTTTGTGTGATATTTAGCCTCCTGGGCTTTTCCTCATCCACATTAGCATATCTATTGTTGTAAAACTATATTTTAAGATTTTTAATCTGTATTGGAAAATTACTAGGCAGTGCTGTAATTGTTTTTGTTATGAGAGTCAAATTTTTTATGGCTGAAATGACTGCTTTTTATCTACAAATTGTATTAATAATTAAATGTGTTGCTTTTATGTTGTTTAAATCTCCAATTTGATACAATGGAAGAAGAAATTTGTTTTCTCATTACATTATTATCACAATATATCCACTCAAAAACTCAAAGCATGAAAACAGACAAGTAAGGGTTCTCTTGGCAGGTTGAGCTTGTTGTCACCTGTAATTGCAAACCAAATGGCAATTTGAGATTAAATGCAGGTTCCCCGCTTTTTAGGTAAAATAAGCTTGCCCGCACAGAGTGGCTTTGTCGTGGGCAGTGAGTAGTGTTTGGGAGTATCTAGGACCCTCTCATGTATTTCCTTTTTAACTATATTACATTTAATTCATGTATTAGAACAGTCATCTTTGTTTTCCAAATGACATGTACTTTATAGTCATTTTATATCTTTAAACATTGATTTGGAGACATAATTAAGTAAAACTCATCAGTGAAGCCAATGCTGTCATGTTCATTAGTGAGTTTACATAAATTTTCTCAAGATCTAGGGGCATGTGGAATGTGAACTTGAACAAAGCAGACATTCCAGGAACACTGTTTCCCTTGATAAATAGCATTTAATCTTATTCTGAACAATGGAGTATATTTGGTTAAAAACAAAAAGAACTTTTAATCCATTGGTAGAGCCAGGACGGTCTGTATTGCGCCTCATAGGAGTGCATCCACATCCTTCTTCCTCTTCCCACAATTCTTCAGATGGTCCAAGGCCCTGGAGAGGTATAAATGCAGGTTCTGTGGTCACTGTTCAGCTCACAAAGCCAGCTTCCCTCCTCAGTCCAAACTGTATGGAATAGAATGCAGAAGAAATTTTGGCTCATTCTACTTCATTGAGAAAAATAATAAATCCAGACAAAGCAAGAGAAATGTGAAATACCAAACAAAAGTGGTATTGCATGAAGGTCACTTGA
The DNA here is from genome assembly GCA_964023405.1 of Apodemus agrarius. Lineage (NCBI taxonomy): Eukaryota > Metazoa > Chordata > Mammalia > Rodentia > Muridae > Apodemus > Apodemus agrarius. Next base: position 79,878,617 of record OZ030019.1, on the reverse strand, counting down.
GTCCACAAATTCCACCTACATGGACTGGGGGGTGCGGGGGGGGGGGGGAGTAAGGTGAATTCAAGTTTTAAAATGTTAAGTCGATTTGCTTCTCACGCTCTTCTTCAAGTGTCTGACCTTCTTCATAAGACTCCATAGACTTTATAGGAATGTAAGGCCCAAGGCAGCCTTCCATGATCACTAGGATAATGAATATTCAAACCTTTTGGACAGAGAAAACTCTGTTTAAATGAAAGTGGCTGTTGAAAGCGACCAATTGAACTCAGCGTCACAGCAGCTGCTGTTTTGGAAGCGGCCTCTGGCCTCCTTGCTGCCCTGGCTTCTGGGGCACAGCTATCTCTCTGTTCCTGGGGGTGGGGTGCACATTTACAAGCCACGGATTGGCCTCATCATCCCCCATGCCTTGTTTACAGGTAGGAAAATTGGAGTTTTTAAGATCAAGTAAATGAATATATGGCTTTTGTCAGTGAGCGCATAGAAGAATTTCTCAGGACCTATCTCTGTATCTATTTCTACTTCTTTCATAAAAGTTTGTTCTAGTCTTTTCCTAGTTGGGCGACTTCTGCCCATTTGGATGGAAGCAGATACATCACTGGATGACTTCTTCTCAATTCTCAATCCCTTCCCCTCCATAGCAGGAATATGATATGTAGTCAAGTGTGTGTGTGTGTGTGTGTGTGAGAGAGAGAGAGAGAGAGAGAGAGAGAGAGAGAGAAGAGAGAAAGATTGAAATTTTCATGCACGCTTACAACATATTTTGATCAAATCTACCTTTACTTTCTCCCCAATTCATTCCCATCCCTGAGTCCCTGAATCACCATTTCCCCCAAATTTCAAGTGCATACAATCAATCAGTCAGTCAATCGATCACTCACATAATAAAAACACTAAGTAGGTTTGGTGCTACCAGTATGTGCTTGATTGCGAGGCTGTCTACTGAATCCTGAGCAGCTTCCCAGTGGCTGTATTCCTGAACAGCTCCCCCCAATACCCTGAATTTCTCTTGTCTTAGCAGCCATTAATTATTTTGGCTTCTAAGCTAGGGGTGAGACTTCCTGAGTATCTCCCTCATATATACTTGTATTTTGTCTGGGTTATCTTGTGAAGGTCTTGCACACACAGCCATAGTCACTGTGATTTCACGTGTATAACTGCCCTGTTGCATCTGGGGAAATAGTTTTAGTGTGGTCATCTGTTGTGGGTAGTAATTATGAAAATACTGCTCCACCATGCCTCTGCACCACTCCTTCCAAGTATCCGGTAACGCATGACTCTTAAACCTGAATAGTTAACCAAATATATTTATGTATAAGAAACTCCCAATTACATAATGCCAATTTACAATGATAAAGTATTATCCCAATATCTCTAACCTCTCCAAAATACCAGAAATATGTCTGAAGCCATATGGATGTCGACATCTCCTCTCTGTCCTGCTCTGCCCATGTGGTCCACCCAGCCCCACCCCTCTCTCCGCCCCTCACTTCTCTTAGCTCCTCCTCTTCTCTCCCCTCCAATCACTGGCCTCTCACTGCCTCAATGTGAATGGATAGGAAATATCTTGCAACAGTCCTCTATGTTTGTTTTCCAAACATCCCTACCATAAAACTAGCCACTTCTTATGGCTAATGAGGTTATGGATACTAGAGCAGAGGCCATTATTACCATTTTGTTAAACCAGTATAATTTCTAATTACATTCTGAGAACTGATCTCTTCCGCCCTAAGGAGCTTTATTCTGCAGCATCTGGAGACTATTATAGAAATCTACAATTGGTCAAAATGAGGAGAACAACAACAAGATGTCCAATTTTGATTGATATATCTATAACACAACCAAAAAGATCATCACAGAGGAAGGGTTCAAAAGACTTTAAGCCCCATATCCAGAAGCGAAGCTGCAGCCTTCAACTCTCAAAGATGTGGTCTTCTCAACACACCCTGCACGGTGACAGCACCAGCTGATACGCTAGTGCGGATGGAGGCATCTCACAGGGCTCCAGCTGTAGGTGAAGAACCGTAGGTAATTAATGGCTGCTGAGATATGGAGAATCAATTTGCTACAGAGATGAATCACCTGATAAGTTATCTAATTCCAAGTGGCCAGCCTTAAACATATATGCATATATATGTGAGAAACATAAAGGGATGAAGAAAGGCATACATTGAATTTATTAAAAAATAAATCATGAATTTGAGAGGGCATTGAGAGTACATGGGAAGAGGAAAGACACGATTGTAAATGATGTGAATATAGTATGCATATAGGATCCCCCTATTGTAAAGTTTTCTGTTTAATTAAGCAAAACCAAAAACCTCTCCTGAAACCAAAACCAGGCTTCCCATTGGCATAGCTACTCTAGAAGTCAGTTTGGTAGTTTCCTACAAAACAAGATATTTTCTTAGGGTGTGATTTAACAGTTACATTGCTTGCTATTTACATAATGAAATGAAGCTCATGTCTAGGATAAATGAATACACAGCTATTTAGCAAACCTTTATTCATTACAGACTTGGAAATAATCAAACTATCCTTCAAATATCAAAACAAATAAAATCCATAAGTCTAACGTTATGCAGTGCTTTAAGAACAAATGAGCTGCCAAGCTATAAATGTCATGGAGAAAGTTTGCACACACATCGTTAAGTGGAAGATGCTCTTCTGCAATGGCAATATACAATATTGACTTCAGCAAAATGGAATCTGGGAAAATCAGATCCAAGGATCTCACAGAAGGATCATTGGTACCTAGAGATTAGGGAGTAAAGATTATGTGATTAGACCAAAACCAGAGGGTTTTTTTTTATTTTATTTTCTATATTCTATGTTTACATTCCAAAGGCTTTCCCCTTTCCCAGTTCCCACCCACCATAGTTCCCATAGTTCCTCTCCCCCCCATCTGTTCCCCAATAATTCCCACTCCCCCCTCGGTTTCCAGAGGGTTTTAATTAATTTATTTTATTTTATTTCACTTTATTTTATGTGATTTGTTGTTTTACCTACATGTACGTCTGTGTACCACATACATCCCTGGTGTCCATGGAGGTCATAGAGGGTATTAGATTCCCTGGAACTGGAGTTATGAGTGGTAGTGAGAATCAAACCCAGACCTGCTTGAAGAGAAGCCAGTACTCTTAACCATTTGACTGTCTTTCTAGTCAGAACAGAGGGGTATTATAGCAGTAAATTCACTCTATAATGTAAATAAGTGTCATCACACATTGATCCAAAAAACATGTAGTGCACTCGCATAAAGAAAAAAATTAAATTATGGACTTTGAGTGATAGTAATATCTTGATGATATCAGTTCACTAATGGTGACCGTGGTGGTTTGAATGAAAATGGTCCTCATAGGCCCATGAGATTGGTACTGTTAGGAGTGTGGCCTTGCTAAAAGAAGTCAGAAGTTCAAGGGAAGCTCAGTGGTTCTTGTCTCTTCCTGCTGCTTGTGGATCCAGCTGTAGATCTCAGCTGCCTCTTCGGTACCATGTTGGCCTGTGTGCCACCATGCTGCCCACCATGATAATAATAGAAAACCTCTGAAATATAAGCCAGCCCAAATGGAATGTTTTTCTTTATAGGAGTTGTAATGGTCATGGTGTCTCTTCACAGTAATAAAATCCAAACTAAGACTAACAACAATGGCACACGAAGAGAGGAGGCTAAGATTATAGGAAAGTGAATAGGTATGTTATTGGGTGGGAAATTTCTACTTCTATTTAATTATTCTACTCACCAACAATATGACCTAAAATTCAATTATTGTTCAAGATCATATTATAGGTTAATTACAGTATATTAATCCCAATGTTTCAGAAAAGAGTTTATATATATATATATATATATATATATATATATATATATATATATATAAAACTAAAATAAAAGAAAGAAAATGTCTTCTGGAAACGTTTTTGCTGCTTTTAAAAGCAAGTCAGTGCTCAAGAGAAAGCTCAAGAGGAAAGGGTGACTGAATAGATGGACAGAAAGAAAAGGGGGAAAGAGAAAGCGAGGGATGGATGACGCAGGGTGATAAAAAACCTAAAATATTATATAATCATATATTACATATCTAAATATTACAAAAATATATACTACTAATAATATTTTAGGTCAAATTACAGATTTAATGTAATATTTTAGAGCAGATTAACTTTTCTGAATTCTAAAATTCTGATCTAAATTATTAATGAAAAAGAAAAATATCTTTAAAACATCTTTGTCTTAGATATATTAGAAAGGGAATAACTGCAGAAGCTGTAGAGATAGGTTGAAGGTTACAATCTGGAGTATCTACAGAGGTAGGAATTGAGAACAGCTACCTGCAGTGTCTACAGAAGGGAGTAAGGGTCACTTTCTGAAACATGGAGAAAGCAATTTTAGAACCACTATCTCTAGTATCTCTCTGAGAGAGGAGCTGAGGATTGCTCTTCTACAGGAGGCACAGAGACAGGTTGAAGACCATTATTCTGAAGCATCTATAGGTTCGTTGAGGACCACTATTTGACATACAAGTATGTCTATAGAGCTGATAGTAGATGCCTGATAGAAAAATGCATGTCTAACACCTGTCTATGACAATGGGTGTGATTTTATAAATTCCCTATTTAATGAATGACTTAATGAATGACAGTCTGCTTTAGTTGAGGACAATTATCCATAATATTGGATGGTTGTCAAGCTTTCTTGAAAGCGAAATTGTTGCTAAATTATACATGTCTTGGAAAACATTATGCAACACTAATTATTTTGACTGTAGACAGATTGCATCACCTACCTGTGAATAGCATTTTTCATAGATGCCTGAACCTGTACAGTTTAATATAGTTCATTGATTTATCACAGCTCAATTTCATTAAAAAAAATCTCAAACTACCAGATCCTTTAGTTAGTGAAAATAATTTTTCAGTACTTAGATACCCAAATTCAGACAAAAGTGATAAGAAAACAAGCACTTGTCAGATTTGGTTAATTTCAAAAATCTTTTGGGAGAAGTTCCTAAGCTATTACAGAGTTAGTTCAATCTTATCATCAATGATTCATTTATTATGAATTCAGAGAGGGCATTGAATAAAAATGTAGTCAGAGAACTCACTACTAATCTAATCTAGGATTGGAATCGGAAACATTAACACCTTTAAATGTTCTATGGGCAATTGTGAATGTTCAAACCATCACTGTTTCACAGCCTCTACAGAAGGAGACTGAGGGCCACTATCTGGGATGTCTGTAAAGGCAGGCACCAAGGACCACTACAGGAGCATCTACAGAAGACTGAGGAGATGGGATAATGTCTACAGAGGAAGCATCTACAGAGGAAGACCCTGATGACTGACAGTACTTGTAGCATTTATAAACAAAGGTTAAAGGTCATTATCTGCAGCATCAGCAAAGAGAGGTTGAAGATTACTGTCTATCACATCTACGGAGGAAGACTGAGCGCCACTGTTTGAAGCACCCACAGAGGGAGGCTGAGGACTTCTGTTCTACAACATCAGCAGAGGGGTTCTGATGACCATGATTCTGAAACATCCACGGAAGGAAGTTGAATACCTCTTGCCTGAAACTTCTATAGTGGAAATCTGATGATTATGATCTGGAGCATCTACAGAGGGAAGCTTATCACTGTTTTTGAAGCATCTAAAGAGGGAAGGTGAGTACTATTATCTGTAACAACTGGTAGGGGGTTTGGATACCACTTTTGAAGCACCCAGAGAGAGAGGCTGAGGGGAACTATTCTATAGAATTTATAGTGTTAAGCTGAGGATCACTATGGTATAGCACAGACAGAGGGATCCTGAGCACCTTCTACAAAGGAAAACTAGAGACTACTAGTCGACAGCATCTGGAGGCATAGGTTGGGAACTGCTTTCCTGTAGCATTTGTGTAAATATTTCTGATCATATTGTGTACTATTTACATTGAGATTTGAGCATCACAGTTCTGCACTGTATACAAAGTGAGGCTGATAACCATTATTCTCTAGCATCCATATTGGAAATCGGAAATATGGAAATTTATGGGGGAAGTAGGTGCACTGTCCTACACTATACTATACCATCTACATAGGGCAGCTTAGTTCTGCACGTTGGCATAAATACACACATTTACCAAATAGAATAAGGAAGTGTATAATTTATTTAAAAACACAATTTGGAGAAATCAGCTAAAAAATTAACATCATTTCAATTTGAAAACTGCTTAAATACAGAGTGCTACTCTGAACAACTTCTTTTTACTTTTATTGTTAATCTTTTAAATGACTCCTGATATCTAAGCATTTATTGGGCTTAGCATCACCCCACACGCAAACATAACTGTATGTGATTGAATTGGGTAGAATGCAAATTTCCAAATGTTTATCATTTTGTTTTTTGTTGAGAACTTAAAACTTTTCTGCTTATTTTGAGATATAAAATAAAATACTGTAGAATGTAGTTCTTAAAATTACTTAATTTATGTACAGAGGTACTGGGCTATGGTATATGCTGTATCTTATATGTTTCTGGTAGCCATGGAGAGCACAGGACTCCATAGATTCCTCTGTAACTGGAGTTACCTATGACTGTGAACCCCATTGTAGGTACTGGGAATTGACCCTAGATTTTTTGAAAGAGTAACACGTGCTTACTCTTAACTGATGAATCATGACTACAGCACCAACCATAGCTATTTTTCTGTGATATAGAACACTGAAATTATGTCTTCTAATATAATTTTATGTCATTAGCCATCATCCAACCTTTGCCTATTTACCCTTTTCTCCATTCTCTCTAGCCTCTACTGACATATTCTTTTTTAACCTGAGTGAGAATATAGTTTGTGTTATGTATCTGACTTATTTAGTTATCCTGTAATCCTCAATTTCCATACGCTTTGCTACAAATACCAATATTTTATCTGTTTTAAGGTTGAATAACTTTCCATTATGTCTCAGTATAAATGAAGTCTCACAATAAAAAGTATAGATATATCATTGATATAATTACTTCTTTCTTTGACTATATACAGATTTATGAATCTTTTTGTTTGTTTGTTCTGTAGAATGTCTACATTGTTTTTCATGACTATTCTTATTTACACTGACACCCATAATATATGTCTCCTTTCTCTTCCTCCATCTCATTTTATTTATTTCTTTTAATAGTAGTCATTATAATTAGGGTATAAGGCTATCTCTTTGTGAGTCTAGTTTATATTTTCCTGATAATTTATTTTATTGAACATTTTCATATATATGTAATTATTATATAACATGCCTTGACAAAAATCATTTGCACATTTTAAATACTTAGATTACTTAATTTTTATTGAGGAGTCTTTGAGTTTGTTATATTTTCTCAACATTAATATTTTGTCAGACTGATGTTGGTCTAGTATCAATACTTATTAGGAACAGCTAAGGAAACTCTTAGAAAATAATTTTTAAAAAATTTAAACTTTTTTTGTTATTTGGTCCAATTGAATTCAAGAGTCAGCAAAAATCACCTTTTCCTGTTGGGATAAAAATAAAGTTGTTATCCCCAAAGTGTAGAAGCTATGATGTTCTTCCCACACTTTACACACTTTTCAAGAGATACAAAATTAACACACCCGCAAGATAGAGACTAGCAGAACACGGCATAGATGATGGAGACTGACTTGAGTGTGGGGTGCGCCCCCAAGGCAGAGAGGAAGGACAGCAGCCACGTCAGTAGATGAGCTAAGTGGACGCTGTTTGCTAGAAAGGGAGCATGGAAGAAGGCAAGGGAGTGGGCCTGGGAAGTGAGTGCATGCCATAGTGTCATTTCTAAGGCAAAGTGATTGTGTGTATTTATGTGTGCTTGTATATGTTTAAAATAGTGATATAAACGAAGAAGAACATACTTCAATTATATTTCAGGAAAAACATAGAGGAGTCGAGATGGGATCACTGAGCTTTCGCCTCCGGCACTGGGTGGTCAGGAAGAAATGCTTTGCCACCCAGCGGGCCACTGAATCTCTGCTCCCTGACTACACTTTTTTGTTTATCGTATATATTCTTTATTTACATTTCAAATGATTTCCCCTTTCCTGGTTCCCCCCTCCCCGAAAGTCCCATAAGCCCTCTCCCCTACCCCTGTCCCCCAATGAATTCCCTCCAGCTTCCCTGTCCTGGTATTCCCCTACACTGCTGCATCGAGCCTTTCCAGGACCAGGGGCCACTCCTTCCTACTTCTTGGGCATTATTTGATATGTGAATTGTGCCTTGGGTATTCCAAGCTTCTGAGCTAATATTCTCTTATCAGTGAGTGCATACCATGTGTGTTCTTTTGTGATTGGGTTACCTCACTTAGGATAATATTTTCCAGTTCCACCCATTTGCCTAAGAATTCCATGAATTCATTGTTTTTAACTGCTGAGTAGTATTCCATAGTGTAAATATACCACATTTTCTGTATCCATTCCTCCATTGAGGGATATCTGGTTTCTTTCCAGCTTCTGGACATTATACATAGGGCTGCTATGAACATAGTGGAGCATGTGTCTTTATTATAAGATGGGGAATCCTCTGGGTATATCCCCAGGAGTGATATAACAAGGTCCCCTGGTAGTATCATGCCCAGTTTGCTGAGAAACTGCCAGAATGATTTCCAGAGTGGTTGCACCAGCTTGCAATCCCACCAGCAGTGGAGGATTATACAAAGAACTCAATATATACAAAGAACTCAAGAAGTTAGACTCTAGAGAGCCAAATAACTCTTAAAAATGGGGTACAGAGCTAAACAAAGAATTCTCACCAGAAGAATATCAAATGGATAAGAAGCACCTAAAGAAATGTTCAACATCCTTAGTCATCACGGAAATGCAAATCAAAACAACCCTGATAATTCCTCACACCAGTCAGAATGGCTAATCAAGAACTCAGGAGACAGCAGGTGCTGGTGAGGATGTGGAGAAAGAGGAACACTTCTCCACTGACTACCCTTTCAAATGCATCTGAGCCTTTCCATACACAAATGTGACAGCCACCGTCCTGTTCCCTACAATGTTCGATGTTCGATGTACCAGTGGACTGGCAAATAAGGAAGCTTTAAAAAAAAGTCAGTGAGAAAAACAAAAAATAAATCCACATATCTAGAAAAACCAAATCCTTCTGAACAGCTTTATTGTATTTTATAGTTATTACAACAGTAGATAACATACTGCCTAGAACTTTTCTCCAACTACACTTGGGTGTGGATATTAAGAGGATTGCTCTCAATACTATTGCCTATAACTCAAAAGAGAATTTTTCATAGCCTCCACTTATACACAGGGATGGAGGGTATTCACAGTTTTCTTTACAGCCATGTGACTCCTCTCCATGTGGTGTGGCAGGCTTTTATTATGCTTTTTCTTTATTTTATCTTTAAATGTTTAGTTTGTTTTTTAGGACAAAAAGAACAAAAATAAATGAAATGCAACCTTTCAAATACATCATATTCTATATTAATTCAGATTTTTCAAGCTACAATGTATGTTTGAGTTTATGTCTGTCATTTATGTGTATTTATTTTAGCCCTGAAAAGTCATTTTTAGATTCTAATTTAGATTTTTGTTATATTTTTCCTTACAAAGTCTAATATGCAAATATTCTTTGGGGAAAAAGACTGAGTATAATATTCAGGTGTCTGGCTGGCTGCTTTTTGTGGCTTAGGGACTTAAATACATCAGTCATATTTTCTGCAATGACCAATGGTTAAATAAAAGGGACCTTGACTTTATGCTAATGACTGTGTTAACTTGACCATACTGAGGAGTAATTTCTTATCCCTTCTTTCTGTGTAGTACTTAAATAGAAATGGTGACTCAGGATTTTTTTAATCTGGAATAATCTCTTTCTTGGTATGAATCATAAGGTAAATTGGCAAGATGTGTGTGTTTTACTTAAGATAAAGTGTGTGTGTGTGTGTGCACACGTGTGCGTGTGCGTGTGCATGTGCATGTGCCTGTGTGTGTGTGTGTGTGTGTGTGTGTGTTGTCCTCATGGTTTATGTGGAGGTCAGAGGTTGCCATCTGGTATCTATCTCAATGGTCCCTTACCTTATTTTTGAAAGATAGCCCCGCATAGACCAAGGAATTCATTGATTCAGTTGCGTTAGATAACCAGTAAGGTGCTTGGATCTGTTTTTGCCTCTCCAGCACTCACTGTGATTACCAATATATACCACTCAGAGCATCTTTTTATTTGGGTGTTGGAGACTTGAGTACCCCTAATTGTACAACAACAAGCACTTTACTGGCTCAGCCACTTCCCCCAGTAAGAACACTTTTTGGTATTTAAATGTCCATTCTTAGTAATAAGTATGACAGGTCAGAATTCTAGCTCTCCTTTAGTGTAGGAAGAGCAGTTTTTGTGTAAAATGATTTTGTCTTTTCTGTGTCCCAAAAAGCATGGCCTCCGTTGATGCTATTTAACATTTTATCAACTGAGCAAGAGAAGAGATGTTACCTCTTTGAACACTGGGCAAAGGCCACGCGGCTAATGCTGACCCCTGCCAACTGTAACACATGGTACATGGAACATCCACAATTACTGCTCTAGTGTATTTTGCAAGACACAAGGGGTCATAACAATCAGATTGTTATGTTGTGGGAGAGCAATAATTCAAGCCCTGTTTGCCTGTGCTGAGCTTGAGAAAGCTGTTAAGGTCAATGTGGTTATGTTCTCTGAGGGTGGACTGAATGTGAATGACTTCTGTGAGCTCGCAGAGCAGACTTGGGGCGGGCTGGGGCTTGGGCTCAAAAATTGTAACCACCCTCAGAGTTTCCGCTATTGCCTATTTTGTGGAGGAGGGTAATGCATCCATATTTTATCTGTGAAATAAGAACAGCTGTGTTTGTATGTGTTGCTTATGCATGTATGGTCCTTGAGCATATATGTGTGTATGGTGTGCACAAAGACTATTGGGTGTTCTGCTCTTTCAGCCATTCCTTTACTAATTTGAGGCACATCTCTCCTTGAATCTGGAGCTGGGGTAGCAGTCAGCAAGCCCTCAACAATGATCTTCCTGTTTCTGCTCTCCTCAGCTCTAACACTGGAGTTATAAGTTTCTGGGGTTATATCCATTGCCTAGCTACTTATGTGAGTGTTGAGATTTGAATGTAGGCCCCCATTCTTATGCAGTAAATTATTATTATTATTATTATTATTATTATTACATTTAGTTAATTCTTCTTCCTCTCTCTCTCTCTCTCTCTCTCTCTCTCTCTCTCTCTCTCTCTCTCTGTGTGTGTGTGTGCAGGTGTGCAGGAATGATGTGCCAGGATTCATATATACCAGGCCCCAGATGTGGAGGTGAAATGATAATTCACAGGAGCATCATGGGTTCTAGGGCACCAACTCAGGGAATTGAGTTTGACAACAAAACCTTTACCCACTGAAACATCTGGTAGTCATTTTACCTATTTCTAAGCCAGCGGTTACAATAATAATAACTGACCACATTAAAACCTATTTTGCTCTCCCGCTATCCTTACAATAATGTTGTAGATTTTCTTTGTTTCAATATCATGGATATGTTCTTCCATCCCCTTACAACTGAGGCTTTTTACCAGCACTTGGAACCCTGACTTCATGATCTTCATATGTCTAAAACATAGCTTCCTTTTAATTTTGTGGTTCTAGAAAGGGAGGTTGATGTCAAGTTTTAAAATTTTAATTTTATTTTGTTATACATGTATGGTTGTTTTGCATGCATGAATGTCTGTGCAATGTAAACCTTCTGCCTGAAAAGGTTAGAAGAGGCTATTGGATTCCCTGAAACTGGAGTTATCGATGGTCGTGAGCCACCATGTGGATCCTGGGGATCAAACCTAGGTTCTCAGTCAGTGGTTTGAGCTGCAGATCTATCTCTCTGCCACTGATGCTGTCAATTTTTAAATAACCATGCTTTCCAGGTTAATATATCATTACAAAGTACTGTACCTACTTTTCCCTGTTCCTTAAATACAAGTACGTGTTAGTACATGGACATCACATGCACATCAATAGATACCAATTATCCAACCAACCAAACAGCTGTGATTATTAATAGATCATAGAGTATGGACTCTTCCCTGTATAGCCACAGGGGGTCACTGGAGAGCAAAGCTGTTTTCAACTAAAGCATCCTTTAACTTATCAGAGAGATTCTTGCCTTGCCTTAGGATGCTCTCATTAGGAACAAGATTAAAGGGAAACTGAAGCAAGAAAACTAAAGGAGGAATTAATTTCTAAGTATTTAATAAAGGGGAACAAGACTTAGAGATAAATTCTTCTCTGCAGACAATGTTCCTCCTGATAGTTCTGGAGAAACAGCAGTGTCCCTAGCTCGAAGTTTTGAAAAGAACTGAAAGGTGCCAAATAATTGGCTTATGAAAAGAAAAAAGCAAAAGGACATGGTTGCATTACGTGCTATGGAAAGTATTAGAGAGAAAAAAAAAGATCACAACGACGAATTAAAGGAGTGTTATAATACTTATTGTAGAGTTTGAAAAGTGCGTATTATAATGCTTTGTGTGGAGAGAACAAATGGAAAACTAAAATTCTGACTATGACACAGTAAACATGAAGGGAATATTTACTTCCTTGTTTAACTTTTTGGGTATGATCTGTTACATTAAAGGAGCAGAGTTTAACAAACTGATGTGTTTGTCTACTGTTGAGTAACCATATCCTGAATTTATATTAAAATACGTGTACATATTTTCATAAAAGTAACTAATGGCATTTATTTTAACTTTTCAATTCCATGAGAAATTTTCCATTCTTTTTTAAAATTTATTTATTTTTATTGAATATCGTCTTCATTTACATTGCCAATGGTAAAACCTTTCCGGACATCCCCCTCCCTTAAGACCCCCAACCCCTCCCCTCTCTCCTTCCCCTCGCCTCAACATATATGTCTCTCCACCCAACACACTCCCTCCTCCCCCCCCCACACTTACCCTTTTTTGGGGCAAGCCTTTACCTGACCAAGGACTACTTCTCCCACTGATGCCCAACAAGGCCTTCCTCTGCCACACTTTTGGCTGGAACCATGTGTACCCCTTGGTTGATGGTTCAGTTCCTAGGAGTCCTGGGGCATCTGGGTGGCTGAAATCATTGTTCTTCTCACAGGGATGTAAACTCCTTCAGCTCCTCTGGACCATTCTCCAGCTCCTCCATTGGGGACCCCATGCTCAGTCCAATAATTGCCTCTGCCTCTGTATTTGTAAGGCTCTGTCAGGGCCCCTCCGGAGACAACCATGGTATGGCTCCTTTTGGTATACACTTCTTGTTGTCCAAAGTAATGTCAGGGTTTGTTGACTGTTTATAGGATGAATAAAAAGTAAAGGTCACCCAGGTAGGGCAGTCTCTGGGTGGCCTTTACTTTAGTCTCTGCTCCACACATTGTCTCCCTTATTGCTCCTGTGGCTATTTTGTTCCCTTTTGTAAGTCCTTCTTCTTGAGCTTGATGAATTGTAACTTGTTTATTTTGAGCTTTTGGGCTAACATCTGCTTATTACTGAGTGCATACCATGTGTGTTCTTTTGTGATTGGGTTGCCTAGCTCAGGATGACACTTTCTAGTTCCATCCATTTGCCTAAGAATTTCATGAATTCATTTTTTTAATAGCTTAGTCTCCAGAGAGTCAAATAACCCTATTAAAAAAATGGGATAAAGAGCTAAATAGGGAATTCTCAACCAAGGAAACTCAAATGGCTCTAAAGTACCTAAAGAAATGTTCAGCATCTTTAGTTATCAGGGAAATGCAAATCAAAACAACACTGAGATTCCACCTTATACCAGTCAGAATGGCTAAGATGAAAAACTCAGGAGACAGCAGATGCTGGAGAGGATGTGGGGAAAAAGAAACACTTCTTCATTGTTGGTGGGATTGCAAGCTGGTAAAATCACTCTGGAAATCAGTTTGGCAATTCCTCAGAAAATTAGACATAATACTACCAGGGGACCCAGCTATACCACTCCTGGGCATATACCCAAAAGATGCTCCTACATGTAATAAGGACACATGCTCCACTATGTTCATAGCAGCCTCATTTATAATAGCAAGAAGCTAGAAAGAACCCAAATGTCCCTCAACAGAGGAATGGATACAGAAACAAAGGTATATATACACAATTTTCCATTCTTTTTTTTTATTAGTTTTGTAAAGTTAACATGCATATAATTGAATTCTTTGTAGGGTTTTCAAATATATAGGTTAGTATGCTTTTTATTCTTATTCTTTTTCAAATTTCCTTCACCTCTCTTCCTGCCCATTCAAAAAGTTTCTCTTCTACCATCATGGAATGTATATATGTGTACAGATTGGTCTCCCTTGTTAAGTAGACACAAGCTGGAGTTGTCACAGAGAAAGGAGCCTCCCTTGAGGAAGTGCCATGAGATTCAGCTGTAAAGCATTTTCTCAATTGGTGATCAAGGGTGGGAGGGCCCATTGTGGATGGTGCCATCTCTGGCCTGGTGTTCTGGGTTCTATAAGAGAGCAAACTGAGCAAGCCAGGGGAAACAAGCCAGTAACATCCTTCCATGGCCTCTGCATCGGCTCCTGCCTCCAAGTTCCTACCCTGTGTGAGTTCCTGTCCTGAAACCCTTTGATGATGAACAGCAATGTGAAAGTATGAGTTGAATAAACCCTTCCCCACCCAACTTACTTCTTGGTCATCGTGTTTGTGCAGGAATAGAAACCCTGACTAAAATAATATGTTAAGATTTTAAGTTAGAGAAAGACAAAACACTTATTTTGGGACTAGAGTTGTGGAGTTGATATCTGAGAGTTACTAAGTTTTCATCTCATAAATATGAATTAGTGGGGAGAAGAGGGACACCCATGCAAAGGATGGGAGGATCTTGGTCATAAGTAGTACAGAAGTGGGGTATTCAGTAGGAAACATTCACCATGGCCGTCCAATAAAAAGTTGTTTAATAGTATATGGAGACAGATTAAACAATATATGAAAATTTAGCCAACTATAACGTCATAAAGGCCTTCTGGAATGTTACCCTGACTTTGATACAAATAGGAAAAGATAAAGAATTAAAATTGGGAGTTCAAAAGAATAGGGAGTAATGGGCAAATAAAATGGGGGGAATTTTTCTGAAAGGCTTTTAGTAGAAGCATAGACATTTGAATTTTATTTTGTACAGAGTAGTAGTAGTACATTTCCGTAGTATTAAAATACAATAATGACATATCATGAAATTCTCTATCTCTTTATTTTATGCATCTGGAGCCATGGGTCCCTCCATGTGTACTCTTTTGTTGGTGATTTAGTTTCTGGGAGTTCAGGGGGTATTGGGTGGTTCAAATTGTTGTTCTTCCTATGGTGCTGCAAACCTATTCAGATCCTTGGGTCTTTCTCTAGCTCCTCCATTGGGAAACCTGTGTTCAGTTCAATGGCTGGCTGAGAGTGTCCCCATCTGTATTTGTCAGGCACTGGCAGAGCCTCCCAGGTGCTATATCAGACTCCCGTCAGCAAGGGCTTGTGGGCATCTACAATAGTGTCTGGGTTTAGCCAGGCAGTGGTGGTGCACGCCTGTAATCCCAGCACTCTGGGAAGCAGAGGCAGGCAGATTTCTGAGTTTGAGGCCAGTCTGGTCTATAGAGTGAGTTCCAGGACAGCCAGGGCTATGCAGAGAAACCCTGTCTCAAAAAACAAAACCAAATCCAAAAAAACAAAAACAAAAACAAAAAAAACAAAAACAAAAACAAAAAACCAAACCCAATAGTGTCTGGGTTTTATAACTGTATATGGGATGGATCCCTAGGAGGGGCAGTCTCTGGATGGTCTTTTCCTCATTCTGTGCTCCACACTTTGTTTCTGTATCTCGTCCTGTGGGTATTTTTCCCCCTTCTAAGAAGGACAAGAGTATCCAGACTTTGTTCTTTCTTTTTCTAGGGTACCATTTGATATGTGAATTATATCTTGGATATTTCAAACTTCTGGGATAATATCCACTTATCAGTGAGTGCATACCATGTGTGTTCTTTTGTGATTGGGTTACCTCACTTAGGATGATGTTTTCCAGTTCCACCCATTTGCCTAAGAATTTCATAATTTCATTGTTTTTTTTTCTTTTTTTTATTGTATATATTCTATATTTACAATTCATTTCCCTTTTTCTGGTTCCCCACCCCCAAAGGTCCCACGTGTCCTTTTCCCTCCCCCCTGCTCCCGCATCCACCCCCTCCCACTTTACTGTTCTTGTACTCTCCCACAATGATGTTTTGGTCCATTCTAGCACCAGTGTCCACTCCTTTCTTCTTGTGAGACATCACTTGATATGTGATTTGTGTCTTTGGTGTTCCAAGCTTCTAGGCTAATATCCACTTATCAGTGACTGTATACCATGGGTATTCTTTTGAGACTGGGTCACCTCACTTAGTATGACATTCTCCAGCTCCATCCATTTCTCTAAGAATTTCATGAATTCATTGTTTCTAATGGCTGAATAGTACTCCATTGTGTATATATACCACATTTTTTGTATCCATTCCTCTGTTGAGGGACATCTGGGTTCTTTCCAGCTTCTGGCTATTATATATAAGGCTGCTATGAACATAGTGGAGCATGTATCCTTATTGCATGCTGGTGAATCTTCTGGGTATATTCCCAGGAGTGGTATGGCTGGGTCCTCCGGAAATATCACACCCAGTTTTCTGAGGAACCGCCATACTGATTTCCAGAGTGGTTGTACCAGCATGCATTCCCACCAGCAGTGGAGGAGTGTTCCTCTTTCTCCACATCCTCGCCAACACCTGGTGTCTTCTGAGTTTTTAATCTTAGCCATTCTGACTGGTGTGAGGTGAAATCTCAGGGTTGTTTTAATTTGCATTTCCCTAATGACTAGTGATGTTGAACATTTTTTAAGGTGTTTCTCAGCCATCCGAATTTCTTCAGGTGAAAAGTCTCTGTTTAGCTCTGTACCCCATTTTTGGATAGGGTTATTTGGTTTTCTGGGGTCTAACCTCTTGAGTTCTTTGTATACATTGGAGATTAGCCCTCTGTCGGATGTGGGGTTGGTGAAGATTTTTTCCCAATTTGTTGGTTGCCGATTTATCCTTTTGACAGTGTCTTTTGCCTTACAGAAACTTTGTAGTTTTATGAGGTCCCATTTGTCTATTCTTGTTCTTAGAGTATACGCAGTTGGTGTTCTGTTCAGGAATTTTTCCCCTGAGCCGAAGTCTTCAAGGGTCTTCCCCAGTTTCTTTTCTATTAGTTTTAGTGTGTCTGGTTTTATGTGGAGATCCTTGATCCACTTGGAGTTGAGTTTAGGGCAAGGAGATAAGAGTGGATCAATTCTCATTCTTCTGCATGTTGACTTCCAGTGAGCCAGCACCATCTGTTGAAAAGGCTATCTTTTTTCCACTGGATGTTTTCAGCTCCTTTGTCGAAGATCAATTGGCGATAGATGTGTGGGTTCAATTCTGGGTCTTCGATCCTATTCCATTGATCTGCTTCCCTGTCACTGAACCAATACCATGCAGTTTTTAATACCACCGCTCTGTAATATTGCTTGAGGTCCGGGATATTGATTCCCCCAGAAGTTCTTTTGCTGTTGATGATAGTTTTAGCTATCCTGGGTTTTTTGTTATTCCAGATGAATTTGAGAATTGCTCTTTCTAGCTCTATGAAGAACTGAGTTGGGATTTTGATGGGGATTGCATTGAATCTGTATATTGCTTTGGGCAAGATTGCCATTTTGACTATATTAGTCCTGCCAACCCACGAGCATGGAAGATTTTCCCATTTTCTGATGTCTTCTTCAATTTCCCTCTTCAGAGACCTGAAGTTTTTGTCGTATAAATCTTTCACATGTTTGGTTAGCGTCACTCCAAGATACTTTATATCATTTGTGGCTATTGTGAAGGGTGTGATTTCCCTAATTTCTTTCTCAGCCTGCTTATCCTTCGCATATAGGAAGGCTACTGATTTACTTGAGTTGATTTTATAGCCAGCCACTTTGCTGAAGTTGTTTATCAGTTGCAGGAGTTCTCTGGTGGAGGTTTTTGGGTCACTTAAGTAAACTATCATATCATCTGCAAATAGTGATAGTTTGACTTCTTCCTTTCCGATTTGTATCCCTTTGACTTCCCTCTGTTGTCGAATTGCTCTAGCTAGTACCTCAAGTACTATATTGAAGAGATATGGCGAGAGGGGACAGCCTTGTCTAGTCCCTGATTTTAGAGGGATTGCTTCGAGTTTTTCTCCATTTACCTTGATGTTGGCTACTGGTCTGCTGTATATTGCTTTTACTATGTTTAGATATGGGCCTTGAATTCCTGTTCTTTCTAGGACCTTTAGCATGAAAGGATGCTGAATTTTGTCAAATGCTTTTTCAGCATCCAATGAGATGACCATGTGGTTTTTTTCTTTGAGTTTGTTTATGTAGTGGATTACGTTGATGGCTTTTCGTATATTGAAACATCCCTGCATCCCTGGGATGAAGCCAACTTGATCATGGTGAATGATCGTTTTGATGTGTTCTTGGATTCGGTTGGCAAGTATTTTGTTTAGTATTTTTGCATCGATATTCATAAGAGAAATTGGTCTGTAGTTCTCTTTCTTAGTTGGATCTTTGTGTGGTTTTGGTATCAGGGTAATTGTGGCTTCATAGAATGAGTTGGGTAGTGTTCCTTCTGTTTCTATTTTGTGGAATAATTTGAAGAGTATCGGTATCAGGACTTCTTTGAAGGTCTGATAGAATTCTGCACTAAAACCATCTGGTCCTGTCCTCTTTTTGGTTGGAAGACTGTCTATGACCCCTTCTATTTCTTTGGGGGTTATGGGTCTGTTTAGACGATCTATTTGATCCTGGTTTAATTTTGGTATTTGGTAACTGTCGAGGAAATTGTCCATTTCCTCCAGATTCTCCAGTTGTGTTGAGTATAGGTTTTTGTAGTAGGATCTGATGATTTTTTGAATTTCCTCAGTTTCTGTTGTTATATCTCCCTTTTCATTTCTAATTTTGTTAATTTGAATACTGTCTCTGTGCCCTTTAGTAAGTCTGGCTAGGGGTTTATCTATCTTGTTGATCTTCTCAAAGAACCAGCTCCTGGTTTTGTTGATTCTTTGTATGGTTCTCTTTGTTTCAACTTGATTGATTTCAGCCCTGAGTTTGATGATTTCCTGTCTTCTACTCCTCCTGGGTGAAATTGCTTCTTTTTGTTCCAGAGCTTTCAAGTGCGCCATTAAGTTGCTAGTATATGCTCTCTCCTGTTTCTTTTTGGAGACACTCAGGGCTATGAGTTTTCCTCTAAGCACTGCTTTCATTGTGTCCCATAGATTTGGGTATGTTGTGCTTTCATTTTCATTAAGTTCTAAGAATTCTTTGATTTCTTTCTTTATTTCTTCCTGGACTAAGGTATCATTGAGTAGAATATTGTTCAGCCTCCAAGCGTATGGGGATTTTCTGTTGTTTTTGTTGCTATTGAAGAACACTCTTACTCCATGGTGATCTGATAAGAGGCATGGGATTAGTTCGATCTTTTTATATTTGTTGAGATCTGTCTTGTGTCCAATTATATGGTCGATTTTGGAGAAGGTACCATGAGGGGCTGAGAAAAAGGTATGGTCTTTTGCTTTAGGGTGAAATGTTCTATATATATATCTGTTAAATCCAATTGCTCCAAAGTTTCGATGAGTTTCTCCGTGTCTCTGTTTAGTTTCTGTTTTCCTGGTCGGTCCACTGTAGATAGTGGAGTATTGAGGTCCCCCACAATCATTGTGTTAGGTGCAATGTGTGCTTTGAGCTTTAGTAAGGTTTCTTTTACAAATGAGGGTGCCCTTACATTTGGAGCGTAGATGTTTAGAATTGTGAGTTCCTCTTGGTGGATTCTTCCTTTGACTAGCAGGAAGTGACCTTCTGTGTCTCTTTTGATGACTTTGGGTTGAAAGTCAATTTTATCTGATATTAAAATGGCTACTCCAGCTTGCTTCCTGTGACCATTTGCTTGCAAAATTGTCTTCCATCCTTTTGCTCTAAGGTAGTGTTTGTCTTTGACTCTGAGGTGTGTTTCCTGTAAGCAGCAAAATGTAGGGTCCTGTTTCCGTATCCAGTCTGTTAGTCTATGTCTTTTTATTGGGGAGTTGAGTCCATTGATGTTAAGAGATATTAAGGAATAGAGATTATTACTTCCTGACATTTTTGATGTTATTTTTGTTTTTGAGTAGTTATCTTCCTTTGAGTTTGATGGAAGAAGTTTACTGTCTTGCTTTTTCTTGGGTGCCATTTCCTTCCTTGTGTTGGAGTTTTCCTCATATTATCCTTTGTAGAGCTGGGTTAGTGGAAAGATATTGTGTAAATTTGGTCCTGTCATGGAATATTTTGATTTCTCCATCTATGTTGATTGAGAGTTTTGCTGGGTATAGTAGTCTTGGCTGACATTTGTTTTCTCTTAGGGTCTGCATGAGGTCTGCCCAGGATCTTCTAGCTTTCATGGTTTCTGGAGAGAAGTCTGGTGTGATTCTGATAGGTCTTCCTTTATATGTTACTTGGCCCTTTTCTCTTACTGCCTTTAATATTCTTTCTTTGTTAAGTACATTTGGGGTTTTGATTATTATGTGACGGGAGGTGTTTCTGTTCTGGTCCAGTCTGTTTGGAGTTCTGTAGGCTTCTTTTATATTCATGGGCATCTCTCTCTTTAAGTTAGGGAAGTTTTCTTCCATAATTTTGTTAAAGATATTTGCTGGCTCTTTAAGTTGTAGATCTTCACTCTCATCTATCCCTATAATCCTTAGGTTTGGTCTTCTCATTGTGTCCTGGATTTCCTGGATGTTTTGGGTTACAAGCCTTTTGGATTTTGCGTTTTCTTTGACTGTGGAGTCAGTGGTTACTATGTTATCTTCAGCATCAGAGATTCTTATTTCTATCTCTTGTATTCTGTTGTTTATGTTTGCATCTACGACCCCTGATTTCTTCCCAAGGTTTTCTATCTCCAAGGTTGCCTCCTTTTGTGATTTCTTAGTTGTTTCTACCTCTGTGTTCAGATCTTGGATGGTTTTGCTCAGTTCCATCATTTGTTTGTTTGTGTTTTCATGTAATTCTTTAATATATTTTTGTGCTCCCTCTTTCATGACTTCTGCCTGTTGTTTCAAGTTCTCTTGCATTTCTTTAACTGATTTTCTCATTTCCTCTTTATTGGTTTCTGTCTGATGGCCCATATTCTCCTGGAGTTCTTTAAGTGTTTTTTGTGTTTGGATTGTAAGAGCTTCTACCCTATTGATGTTCCCCTGCATTTCTTTAAGAGATTTGTTTATGTCTTTTTTGTGTTCCTCTAGGAGCATCATGACCTGTGCTTTTATATCTAACTCTTGTTTTTCTGGTGTGCTGGGGTATCCTGGACTTGCTGTGGTTGGCGAATTGGGTTCAGATGGTGCCATGTTGCCTTGATTTCTGTTAATAACGTTCCTACGTTTGCCTTTTGCCATCTCTTTATCTCTGGAGTTAGTTGGTCTTATTGTAGATGGCGCGCTGCTGAAAGCACAGCACGCCTGTCCCCAGGAGACAGATCCCTTCTGGCAGCTTGTCTGTGCTGGACTATGCTCGCTCTGAGTCCAGGCCCCTGACTCCAGCTGCCAGAGTTCTGAGCTGTGCCCCGAGGCGGCCTGGTGGCCCCTTGCTGCCAGTCCGCTCAGAGAGCTGGTCCTGGCCGGTAGTCTGCACCAGCAGCTGAGCTCTCTGTGCCCAGATCACCTGCAGAGCTAAGCTAAGCTATAACTCTGGCCACGCACCTGATTCCAGCCGCTCACTGCGCCCAGTGTGCCCGCTGTTTGCGCGAGGGGGTCTGGGGCAAGATGGCTGCCCCAGCTGAAGGCACTGGGTGACCTTGGCTGAGCCGCTGGTACCCGGCTCTGCTGCTCCCTTCTGGCTGCGTTGTCTGTGCTGGACTATGCTCGCTCTGAGTCCAGGCCCCTGACTCCAGCTGCTAGAGTTCTGAGCTGTGCCCCGAGGCGGCCTGGTGGCCCCTCGCTGCTAGTCGGCTCAGAGAGCTGGTCCTGGCCGGTAGTCTGCACCCGTAGCTGAGCTTTCTGTGCCCGGATCTCCTGCAGAGCTAAGCTAAGCTATAACTCTGGCCACGCACCTGATTCCAGCCGCTCACTGCGTCCAGTGTGCCCGCTGCAATTTCATTGTTTTTAATAGCTGAGTAGTATTCCATTGTGTAAATATGCCACATTTTCTGTATTCATTCTTCCATTGAGGGACATCTGGGTTTTTTTCCAGCTTCTGGCTATAAATAGAGCTGCTATGAACATAGTGGTGCATATGTCTTTATTACATGCTGGGGAATCCTCTGGGTATATGCCCTGGAGTAGTATAACGGGGTCCTCTGGTAGTATGCCCAGTTTTCTGAGAAACGACCAGACTTCCAGATTTCCAGACCACAGATTTCCAGACACCAGATTTCCAGAGTGGTTGTACCAGCTTGCAATCTCACCAGCAGTGGAGGAGTGTTCCTCTCTCCACATCCTCGCCAGCACCTCTCCTGAGTTCTTGATCTTAGATATTCTGATTGAAGTGAGGTGAAATCTCAAGGTTGTTTTGATTTGCATTTCCCTGATGACTAAGGATGTTAAACATTACTTTAGGTGCTTCTCAGTCATTCAATATTCCTCAGGTGAAAATTCTCTGTTTAGCTCTGTACCCCATTTTTTAACAGGGTTATTTGGCTCTCTGGAGTCTAACTTCTTGAGTTCTTTGTATATATTGGATATTAACCCTCTGTCAGATGTAGGATTGGTAAA
This sequence comes from Apodemus agrarius, assembly GCA_964023405.1. Lineage (NCBI taxonomy): Eukaryota > Metazoa > Chordata > Mammalia > Rodentia > Muridae > Apodemus > Apodemus agrarius. The sequence goes on along the minus strand of OZ030019.1, from coordinate 79,855,885 downwards.
GATCTTTTCCTAATTTATTGGTTGTCATTTTGTTCTCTTGACAGTGTCCTTTGCCTTATAGAAACTTTGTAATTTTATGAGGTCCCATTTGTCAATTCTTGATCTTAGAGCATAAGATATTGGTGTTATTTTCCCCTGTGCCCATGTGCTCAAGGCTCTTCCCCACTTCCTTTACTATTAGTTTCATGGTGTCTGGTTTTATATATATAGAGGTCCTTGATCCACATGGACTTGAGCTTTGTACAAGAAGATAAGAATGGATAGATTTGCATTTTTCTGCATGATAACTGCCAGTTGAACCAGCACCATTTCTTGAAAAGCCCATCTTTTTTCCACTGGATGGTTATAGCTCCTTTGTCAAAGATCACATGACCATAGGTGTTTGGGTTCATTTATGGGTCTTAAATTCTATCCCATTGATCTACCTACCTGTCACTGTACCAATACTATGCAGTTTTTATCATCATTGCTCTGTAATAGTGCTTGAGGTCGAGGATACTGATTCCCCCCAGTTCTTTTATTGTTGAGAATAGTTTTTTCTATCCTGGGTTTTTGTTATTCCAGATAAATTTGAGAATTGCTCTTTCTAACTCTATGAAGAATTGGGTTGGGATTTTGATGGGGATTGCACTGTAGATGGCCTTTGGCAAGATGTCCATTTTTACTGTATTAATCCTGCCAATCCACGAGCATGGGAGATCATTCCATCTTCTGAGGTCTTCTTCAATTTCTTTCTTCAGAGACTTGAAGTTCTTGTCATACAGATCTTTCACTTATTTGGTTGGAGTCACACTAAGATACTTGATATTGTTTGTGACTATTGGAAAGGGTGTCATTTCTCTAATTTCTTTCTCAGACTGTTTATCCTTTGAGTATAGGAAGGCTAATGATTTGTTAGAGTTAATTTTATATCTGGACACTTTCCTGAAGTTGTTTTTCAACTGTAGGAGTTGTCTAGTGGAGTTTTGGGGGTCACTTAAGTATACTATCATATTATCTGCATATAGTGATAGTTTGACTTCCAATTTATATCTTTTTGACCTCCTTTTGTTGTCTAATTGCTCTTGCTAGATCTTTAAGTACTGTATTAAATACATATGGAGAGAGAGGTCAGCCTTGTCTAGTCCCTGCTTTTAGTGGGATGGCTTCAAGTTTCTCTCCATTTAATTTGATGTTGGCTACTGGTTTGCTATATATTGTTTTTACTATGTTTAGGTATGGGCTTTGAATTCCTGATCTTTCTAAGACTTTTAACATGAAAGGATGCTGAATTTTGTCAAATGCTTTTTCAGAATCTAATGAAATAATCATGTGTTTTTTCCTTTGAGTTTGTTTATGTAGTAAATTACATTAATGGATTTCTGTATATTGAACCATCCTGCATCCCTGGGATGAAGCCTACTTGACCGTGATGAATATTTGTTTTGATGTTATCTTGGATTTGTTTGACAAGAATTTTATTGATTATTTTTGCATCAATATCCATAAGGGAAATTGGTCTGAAGTTCTCTTTCTTTGTTGGATCTTTGTGTAGTTTTGGAATCAGCATAATTGTGGCTTCATAGAATGAGTTGGATAGTGTTCCTTCTGTTTCTATTTTGTGGAATAGTTTGAAGAGTATTGGTGTTAGATCTTCTTTGAAGGTCTGATAGAATTCTGCACTAACACCATCTGATCCTGTGCCTTTTTTTGGCTGGGAGACTTTCAATGACTTTGTGTTCTTGTTGAAGTCTTATGATGTAAACAGTGTTGTTTCATGACTTAGTGGCATGTATATATATTTTAAGGTTTTGTTGGTGATTTATACATTTAAAATAACCTCAAGCACAATGCTTAAATCTACAGTGTTTCCAAACATAAGAAGTGATGTTCTTTACTGAGAAAAATGTGTTATTTGAATTTTGTTTAGATATATTTTTTTTCTATTGTTTCACAGCCAGTGATTCCACAGTATATATTAAATAAGGCTTGTTGATTTGAACAAGACCAGCCCTCACAGGCTCATATGTTTTCGCACTTGGTCCCCAGTTGGTGGGGCTGTTTGGGAAGAATGTCTTTGTTGGAGGAGGTGTGTACTGCTGGCCGGCTTTCTATGAGGTTTCAAAAACTTGTGCAATTCCCAGTATGCCTCTCTTTCTGCCTCCTATTTGTTTTTGCTCCACTATCATATACTCTAACTCTTTGAGACCATAAGCTCAGTGAAACACTTCATTTATTATTATAATTTATTCTATATTCTTTGTTTACATTCCAAAGGCTTTCCCCTTTCCCAGTTTCCCCCTCACCATATGTCCCATAAGTCCTCCCCCCACCTATTCCCCAATCACCCCTCCACCATTTCTCTGTTCTGGTACTCTCCTACAAAATGGGATCCAATTTTTTCAGGCCCAGGGTCCTCCCCTTCCTTCTTCCTGGGAATCTTTTGACTAGCTAATTGTGCCTTGAGTATTCAGAGCTTCTGGGCTCATTAATATCCACTTATCAGTGATTGCATTTCATGTGTATTCTTTTGTGATTGGGTTAACTTGCTTATGGTGATATTTTCCAGATTCAACCATTTGCCTACAAATTGCATGAATTCATTATTTTTAATTGCTGAGTAGTATTCCATTGTATAAATGTACCACATTTTCTGTATCCATTCCTCCTTTGTGGGACATCTGGGCTCCTTCCAACTTCTGGCTATTATAAATAAGGCTGCTATGAACATAGTGGAACATGTGTCTTTATTGTATGCAGGGGAATTCTCTGGGTATATGCCCAGGAGTTGTATGACAGAGTCCTCTGGAAGTGTCATGCCCAATTTTTTGAGGAACCGCCAGACTGATTTCCAGAGCGGTTGTATCATCTTGCAATCCCACCAACAGTGGAGGAGTGTTCCTCTTTCTCCACATCCTCATCACAGTTATAGAGATAGAAAGTAATTAAGATGTGTCTTTAACACACACACACACACACACACACACACACATACACACACACACACACATACACACACAAGGCTACATGTTTATCTGTTGCCAAAACTAATATGACCAAAAACATTTCAAAATCTCTCCTTGGAGCAATGTTTCAAGAGTACTCTGTGCTCATAGCAGCTTGTATAGTTAGACAGTGACCAGGTATACATAATGACAATTTGTTTCTTTTGCACAATTCTCTTATTCAGTTGGCTCTCTTCTATTCCTTTCTTGTATGCATTAGTATGTTCAGAGATGTAGTTAGAATTATCCTCAAGACAGCTCACAACCCTATGCTGGTTTGAATTAGTGATGTCCTCTATAAGCTCAAGTGGTGGGACACTTGGTGCCCAGATGTTGGCATTCTTTGCAAAGTTGTGGAACTTTTAGAATGCAGAGATCTGTTGAAGGAAGTACGTTGCTGAAGACTGGGTCTTGAGGTTTTGTAGCTTGACTCTATGTCCTATTTACTCTCTACTTCCTGACTGAAGATGTCATGTGACCAGCTGCACCACTTCCTGCTTTTGCCGTCTGCCTCCATGCCTTCCCTTCCTGTTGCCCTGCTTTACCAGATGTGATGGACTAGAACCACTTGAACTGTAAGTCAACATAAACCCTTTGTCTTTAAGTTACTTCTTGTCAGATCCTAGTCACAGCAAGGAGAACAGTGACTATGGTGGTACCATTTTAATGATCACACACATTATCACCTTCATCAGGTAATTATCCACTTACTTAGTGGATCCTTCTCACAGAGTGCATTCAGCAATCAATCACAGACTTAGGTGCTGTCTTAAGAGAGGACTCTACAAGAGTAGCCACTCAGCTGAAAATTAAGCAGCAAAAATCATTAAATGGTGAAGAGAAAAGAATTCTAAAGTATCTCCAAAGGAAAGAATTATTTTATTTGACACTCCTGAGAAAGAAGAAACACAGCATTTTTAAAGTTACTGTTAATCTACACTGAAATCAGGCTGATGAACCTCTGTCTTTCAAACACAAATCCATACAGGGAAAAAGAAATAACTGGTTGAAAATAAAAAAATCACTGATTTTAATAGAAAACACTTAAATCTGGTCTCTCTCTGTATGTGTGTGTGTGTGTGTGTGTGTGTGTGTGTGTGTCCCCTCATGCATATTTTGTTTGGTACAAGGTGTCTTCTTTGTTGTTCATTGTTGCACACACCAGGCTTAGTGATTTGGGTTTTGGGCAATTTTGTCTGGTGCCCATTTTTGCTACCGGAGCACTGGGATTACAGATGCACAAACCCATATTAACTTGGTTTAGGAGATTGTATGCACTCTGACCCTTATGCTTACATGGCAAATGTTCTAGTCACTGGAGTCATCTCCCCATCCTAGAAAAGATTGAACTTCCTGGTTATTTTCTATTAATTCTCTAACATTTTCCCATTCCCCATTAATCTTCACCACAGTTTAGTTTTAGTTAAATAAAACACAAAAACATTTTAAGCTGTTTTTATTACTTTCAAGCCTGCTCTGGAGTGTTAATACTCTTGTTCCCAAGCACCATTTCTTGTTCCTTAGCATCATCACAAACATGGCAGCAAGGTTGCTTCCAGAGGTTTTCCAGATTTAAATTCCCAGAAAAATGCATGGATTTATTTCTTTCTGTATCAGCAAACTCAAAGTTGAATTAGGCCATTGTGATGGAATTCTGGTGCAAAGATAGAAACACATAAGAAAACAATTAAGAAACTTAACATCAAAATATAGATTGTTAGTCCTACTAATCCTCCACCAACCCTTGGTAAGCAACAATCTGATGTGTTTAAGAATTCCATCCTGAGCCGGGCGTTGGTGGCGCATGCCTTTAATCCTAGCACTTGGGAGGCAGAGGCAGGCGGATTTCTGAGTTCGAGGCCAGCCTGGTCTTCAGAGTGAGCTCCAGGACAGCCAGGACTACACAGAGAAACCCTGTCTCGAAAAACCAAAAAAAAAAAAAAAAAAAAAAAAAAAAAAAAAAAAAGAATTCCATCCTGTGCACTAGTAATACACACACACACACACACACACACACCTCAATTTTTTGGAGTAGATGGGTAGACCCTGAGTAAAGAAGACCTGGTCTTCTGCCCTCCCTGCCTTCATTTCAATTTCATATACACATCTTGTGCTTTGTCAGCTTGAATCTCCTCCTCATCTGTAAATTATGATGATAAGATTTCATGGACTTGTTACAGGGGTTGCAAATGTTATAATTATCAAATAGTGCTATGTATCCTACACTTTCAGAAAGTGTTACCCTTCTCTCACTCCCTATTCAGCCATCTGTTGCTGGGCAACACATTATCCGGTAATTCAGCATCTCAGAGTGAGTCTTCTGAGCATCCTGCTTCTGACACAGAGGCCAGGAATCTTACCTAGTTACCCAATACTTGGTTGTTAGTGAGTTACTTTCAAACTCCCTCAGTGGTTGTTGGCCAAATCCAGGTCCTTATTGACTATTAGGTGGAAACTTCTGGGTCTTAGCATCCAAACTTCTTCAGGGGCCTTCAGAGTATTCCTAAGTGACTTAGAAGTGACAAAAAGAGAGAAGTGAAGAGAGGTAGAATGGGGGAAGAGGGGCATGACAAATAGAAGGACGAAGAAGACAGAGATGATAAGTAGGAGGAGGACACAGTAGTCAAGATAGATGCAGAAGTATTTCCCAACCGAGTCACAGAGGAGGCATCCCCTGACCCCTCAATTCTCTGTCCATCCTATCTGATGCATATGTACATTCCAGGAAGCAGAGATCAAAACAGCCTTCTGGGGAGGCTGCCTACATGTGCTCCCCAATTTGTAGCTAAATAGTTAGATCTGAAAAATATCATCCTAAGTGAGTTAACCCAATCACAAAAGAATACACATGAAATGCAATCACTGATAAGTGGATATTAATGAGCCCAGAAGCCCTAAATACTTAAGGCACAATTAGCAAGTCAAATGATTCCCAAAAAGAAGAAAGGAGAGGACCCTGGGCCTGAAAAGATTGGATCCAGTTTTTTTTAGACCCAGAACAGAGAAATCGTGGGGTGGGGGAATGATTGGGGAATGGTTGGGGAGGAGAGGAATTATGGGACCTATGGTGGGGGGGAACTGGGAAAGGGGAAAGCCTTGGGAATGTAAACATAGAATATAGAAAATAAAAATTAAACAAAAAAGAATAAGTGACTAGGAAAATACAAACTAAGAGTGGTGACAGCAAAATGGAATGTAATTTATGACAGCTCTGAAGAAATAAAAGACAACTCACCTAAGTCACATGGGATTTCAGATTGTTTATGATGTCCATATTAAAAAGCCATGGCGTTATGTGAGACTCATGATCCCTGAGGCTCATTTTCTTCTGTAAAATGGGGTTGTCTATAGCTTTTACTTCCTGTGGCTATTATAAAAATGGTGTCATTTTTCTTATTACTATTCAGTCAGATTGCTTGGGGGTAGATCTGAAAAATACCAAATCCCACAGTGATTTGGTATAAAGATGACCATGTTTGCTTTGTTTGAATTTGTGAAATGGAGTATTTATATTACAGTCACTGTGGAAGAACCAAAAGAACCGGCCAGCATAAATACATATGCATTTGATTATGTATCTGAGCAATGGCCTGATGGCACTCTGGTAAAGGTTGAATGACAAGCTAATCATGATACGCTTCTCAGTTGGTCTGTCAGAAGCAAGAATTCTACCGACCAATCTCAGTGTCTAAACACTGGGAAAAAAATCTCATTTCAACAGCTTTACCTTCCCTCCTATGATTACATAATTACCCAGTGGGTAAGGTTACTCAGATGACATAACCAGTATCACCTCTCTACTGCTATATTGCATTTTTTGTTGAAAAGACTGCAATTATACTAAATACCCATCTTCTGAATGCAAATGACAGCCGAGCCTGCGAGTTTAAAAATATTAATTTCTTGTACCATTTAAAATGCTATTTTATGATCACTCTTACTGGGTTAACATTGTGTGTGCTGGGATGGGGGCAGACAGATTGAGAGAATGGAGAAGAAGAGAGTATAGAAACAGAAAAGAGAATGAAGAAAAAGGCAAAGGAGGAATTTTAATAGAGGACAGTGACGTTATTTAATCTTCTTATCAAGCGAGTTTCAAAATATGCTTCCAATTCTTACCACCCAACTTCCTTCGTGTTGTGTTTGGCTTTATGCTGAGCTGAATTCAGAAGATCCTATTAATGAAGACGGTTTAATGCCTGTGCATTATTATAATGGATGCCTTTGTTCTCACTCTCCTTCCCCTGTCATACGCTAAGTCATTAATCAGTGGGCGCTGAAAAAATAATTGTCTACTTCTTAACAATTGTCTATTGTTGAAACATTTGGAATTTCAAGATAAAGATGTACAGGCTGCTCTAAAAAATGGTTTAAGATTACCCTTCGTGGAACTGTGGACGTATTGTGGGATGTGTGGAACAGCTGACCTGGTTTTAATGCATTTTTGAGGCTCCTCGCTGAATTGCCTATTCAAATAGCACCAGGAAAGCCGACTTCATTAATGTCAGGAAATAATGATTTCACATGTTTTTATTGAGCTGGTACAATTATTAAATGCTGAAACATCATAGAATTACTTGGCATTTTCAAATAGAAGTGTAGCATGTTGAGAACCATGATGGCAACCCCTTGTCTACATAACATCACCTTTTTGTGTGTGGTACTCTCATCCTACTACATAACGTCTATAAATTACAACCCCACATCCGAGTGACTGCTATTCATCAGGAAATATATGGTTGCATCATGCTGTTTTAGTGGCTTAAAATTAGATATCTTTCTTATTGGAAATGCTGTAATTTGAAATGTCAATAAGTACATTTCATGCCACCTCGTTATAACAAATTACCGCTTAAATCTGTCAAGATGGAAGTCCAACTCATAATCTAAAAAATGTTAATTCTAAATTGGGAAAATGTATACTTTGTTTTTTTAATATAATTCCCTTTAATATACATTTACTTATAAGCCTATATATTTCCATATTGACCAATGACATAGGCAGTTATTGATTTTGCTATAGTCCAAGCTACAAAAATTAACACATATTATTAGTTACTTTTTATTTGATGAGTACCTAGAACAAAAACTATTTTGTATGTGTGTGTGTGCGCACATGTGTGATTTGTGTGTTCTAATGGGTGCACATAAATGCATATATGGAGGTCAGAGATCAGTCCTGGGTATTGCTTCTCTATGGGTCTACTTTTCATTTGAGACTGGATAATGTTTTGCATACCATGTGTAAGTGAACATAGAAATTTAACTCTGTTTTAATCTATTCTTGATATTTTGTCTTATTTTATTTTTATGGTGTGTGTATGCATGTGTGCATGTGCACACATGTACTTATGCATGAAAAATAGGTGCCACAAGAGCAATACTCTTAACCACTGAACAATCTCTTCAACCCTTTCTATAATAAATTTTTATTTCTGAGTGGTTTTAACCATATCATTATTATACAATTTGCTTGTACTTTTCTATTCTGATGGATTCATACCTCTGTCTGTTACACTGTAAGCATGTATGCACAAGTCTTATGATGGGCATAAGCTTTCATGTCTATGGACAAATACTTTGAAGTGAGATGTGTGGTAGGTATATATTTAACATGAAGTTGCCAAACAGATGTTGTGGACACCCCCTGCTACCATGTCACAGCTTGCTGCAGTCATGGTCAGCCCCATAGTGTTCTTCTGTATTGTGACAGATAAGGAAGGAGTCCTTGGAGCAAGTCTCCCTTAAAGCTCTTAGCGAAGCTCCAAAGACAGCAGAAGATATTGATGCTCTGAGCACTACAGAGAAAGGATTTGCGTGTAAGTGTTCATCCTTTCACAAAATTATCTCAGGATTCATGTGCCTGGGTTGCAACTTCACACACCATAATGGCTCTGGCAATAGGTTCATCTAGGAGAGAAATTTGAAGATGAGTACATTATCTGAAAGCAAACAGGTACTGGCATATGCCTGGCCAAACACAATTGGTTCCCAGGTTTTATCTGCACTGGCAAGACTGAGTAGTTAGATGCCAAAGATACGGTGTTTGGGAAGTTGAAAGAGGGTATGGTTATCCTGGAAACCATGGAGCATTGTGGGTACAGGGATTGCAAGACCAGCAAGAAGATCATCATTTCCCTCTGCGGACAACTCTGAATTGTTTTTGTTTGTTTGATTTTTTTGACTGGAAGACATCTTACTCATCAGATCATATCTCCTCTAGCTCAGGAGAGTACCCCTACCCCATCTGCTCACAGTATCCTGTGATCTCTGCTCTCACTGAGGTTCTTTGGCTTCCATGTTTTCCACATTCCCCTCCAAGCCTATCTCGATTAAGTTTATGATTATGAATGTGAATAAAAACTAAAGGTTTTTTTTTTTTACAAGATTGTACCATTCTCATTTCTCAAAAATAGAGATAATAATTCTATTCTCCCTGTATTTTTTAACATGACACTTCCTTTGTGAAGTTTCATCTAGATTGTAATTTTTACTTTCAAAATGAATAAGGATAGTGAATAAATTTCTGTGTGTGTGTGTATGTGTGTGTGTGTGTGCATGTGTGTGTGCATGTGTGTGTGTGTGCATTTAGCATCGTGTAGTGGAGTTTCTATTCAACACTTTAACATAATAAAAATGTGCTGTTTATTTTTTGTCAGTTAATTCCAAGAGTTGTTTACATGTTATAGAGATAATTACATTGTTAAATATGTGATTTAAAACATCTTATTTTAGTCTGTAGCTTATCATCTCCTATGGTGAATATTTAAAGTAAAAGATGAACTTCAATTTATTCTTTAGAATTCAGATGACCTCTATAAGTTTTTCTATGGCAATATTTTTAAGATGACAGTGATTCCAACCTTAAGCTGTAGCTTCAATCTCATCTTAGTGAATACTATAGCATGTATTCTAGTAGAAGTTGTCAAGAAAAATTCTGAAATTTCTATGACAATACAAAATATGTACAATATAAAATGCCAATCTGAACAAGATGGAATTTGATGGGGATAACTGTACTTGATTTCAAACTTCTTCTATGTTGAGTCAACATAGAATTATATCAAGCAGATAAAAGGTGCATTCAGCTACACATATATACACACACACACACACATACATACCACAACACCATTCACACACAAAGATTCAAACACCATACATGCAACCGAACTTTAAGAGATTTGCAAAGAATCATGCTGAGAAAGAAGTATTTATAACAAATTGTGCTGGAACAGTCATATGAAAAAAAAAACTTCAATCTCTCCTTCTCCTTCCCTACACATACATACACACAGTTTAAAATTGAAACACATCTAAGTATAACACCAGGTAAACAAACCCCAGAAGAAATGAGAACAACTTCACAACTTCGGGTACACAAAACTTTGCTTGTATTCTTTGTACAAATTGTCAAGAACTTTTGAGGTAGAGAATTTTGATGACTGTTTAGTATCATGATATAGAACAGTGTTTTTCAACCTTCCAAATACTGCAGCCCTTTAATATAGTTCCACATGTTGTAGTGACCCCCAACCATAAACATATTTCATTGCTACTTCATAACAATAATGAGTAGTATTGTAAATATCTGATACCCCACTCTATGGGTTCGTGACCCACAGGCAGAGAATCACTGGAATGGAAACTGTTATAGAAATAATAACCTTGTATCTTTCCCATACATCCTCTCTAAGGATGTATAGGAAAACTGATGGGCAAATATCTAGGAGATGCAACATAATTGCACTTGTGTTTTTGTAACTGCAACTTGTAAATATTTAATGAATAAAGTACTATGTGATTTTTTAATATACTGAGAACTGAGGGCAGATATTGCAGCCCATGGTTACAAACATTAAAGAGGTGTTTTGAAGGCTCCAACTCACAACTGGCATAGTCACACATCCTTTCTGCTGCATAGGACACCATTGTCCAACAGCAAGGTACAAAATATCTTCTGATCTAGGATCCCTGAAGGTATTACTTTACAGCAGAGAAGTGTGTTAATAATTTTAGAAATTTCCAGCAGCTTTCATAGGTTTTGGAATGAAGGGCTTAGAAATGATTTTCTATATTAGCATAATAATTAGTCATATGTTTTAAAACTCGAAATGGCTTTTATTTATGTAATCACCATTCATGTTTCATATTTCCCATCAGTGCTTAACATAAGCTACATCTGCCTTATGTCATCATATTAGTTAGACTGTTAATATCAGTTAAAATAAGTTACACTGTTGTAATAGGTTTAACTTCCAAGGCCTATACCATTTTTTGTACTGAATGAGGTTATATTTTGCCATCTATTATTTGACTATCCTTTTTCCTTCTTAATTCATTAAACACGAGGAATAAACATAGCATTTTGGTTGAAATGATAAGAACAGATTGAAGTGATTGATGTAGAATTTTAGTTAATCTTGATTCAGATATTATAAAACTCTGTCATCTTCCTTAAGCCTTATTGTTCATTGTTTTCCTCCATATATAGTCTGTTTTGTTGCTAGACACTCCCATGTCCTTGTGAACCTGATGTGAGGACTAGAGCCAGGCTATACCTCTTGTTTACTTTTACCCCAGGAACCTTCTGGTCACATACAACCTAATGGTGACATTGCTTGAGAGGTTATATAAATATGATCAGAAAACTGGGAAGGACATTTAAGAGAAATTATTTGTGGTGGTTGGAATGAGACTAGCCTCCATAGGATCATGTTGGTGAACTGTTCAGGAAGGTTTAAGAAGGTGGAACCTTATTGGAAGAGGTGCCAATGGGGGTGGACTGTGTGGCTTCAGAAGCCTACTCTAAGCCAAATCTCTCTTTCTTCTGTCTCTCTCTGTCTCTCTCTGTCTCTCTCTGTCTCTGTCTCTCTCTCTCTCTCTCTCTCTCTCTCTCTCTCTCTCTCTCTCTCTCTCTCTCTCTCTCTCCTGTCTTCAGATCAATATGTAACCTCTCAGCTACTGCTCAATGTCTGTCTACTTGCTGCTGTGTACCCCACAGTGATACCCATGGAGTAACCCTCTGAAACTGTAAGCAAGCCCTGATTAAGTGCTTTCTCCTATAAGCTGTCTTGATCGCCATGTCTCTTCACAGCAGTAGATGAGGATGCTGAGACATGGTGGATGGCTAATGCAGTTAGCCTCAGTACATAGTTCCTGAGGCTGTATGTGGTTAACTATATATCCTAAGTTTAGAATTAGTGCTCTCAGAAACAATAGAATGTTTGTTTTACTTGTGAGTATCTCTACATAGCAGGTGCTTTCTCACATATTTTTGACAAAACAACGGCCCTTTATTCTTTTGCAAGATAACCTCTTTGAAAAAAGATCACAACCTTTGCAGAGATATTCATGAAATGGACACAGAAAAGAAAATCAGATTGTTCAACCAAGTAGCTTTGTGAGCATTAGCAAAGTAGGTGACCAGCATTTGCTGCAATTAAAACCCTCCCCTAAGCAAGTGTTAATTACTAACTCTCAGTAAAGACTGGTGAATTCTGAGGATGGGCAGACATTCTCTTCAGCAGTCTAGGTCTACAGGTGACTTCTCATATTTACAAGCATTTTTGTGTGTGTGTGTATAAAACTCATTCCTTGATTTAAAACTATTAAAATCAATAAAATTGGTTTTGACAGTTACTGGGGGTCACCCCTAATCGACTCTTCTACTTGCTGGCCTGGCTACCTCCCTGGTGGTGTTCCCCAGATACTTGCTGTTTCTCTGTCCATTTGCTCATGGTTCCCCTCCCCTCATGGTGGCCTCCTCCTTCTCCTTCCTCTTTCCTCCACGTCTCTCCTCTTCCAACCAGGTCATTCTTGCCCCACCCACCTCTATCCCTCCAGTAATTGGCTGAAGCTAATTTTATTTAACCAGTAGTTTTAAATCAATGAACAAGGTTTGCACAACAAAAGCTTATAAACTCAAGAAGTCACTTGTAGGCCTAGACCTTCCAGTATAGAATTTAACATTACAACACATAGCAATAGACCAAACCACAACATACTGTGCCCATTGATAAGCTCCCCCGCATGCTCTAATGGGCAGCTATAGACCTATGGCCACACAGATGGCAATGGAAAAACAAAACAAAACAAAGATACACATGTATGAGAAAGGGACATATGGTTTGTTAATAATAATCTGGGAGGGAGCTGAGAGAGGACAAGAGTGATAGTAACCAGAATATACTATATAAGCATATAAGTTTATTGAAGAACAGTTTTAATATGTTATAATTAAAAGGAGACCAAGTCCCAAGTCACCAACACTGGGATTAAAATATTTAGCTGTATCAATGAAAACAGATATACTCTGAATTAAATATAAAACTTCATTAGAAGGATAAACAGGTTTATTTGTAATATTTCAGAGAAAAAAATTATCTTCTCAATATTTTTGCCTTTTTGGGTCAAATTAATGATAGTTCTGATAAGTAAAAATAGAAACACCTGCCCTAGGCAATTTTAAAGTGTTTTGCATAGTCACTCATAAGAGAGAAAAGTAATAAATATATAACGTGATGTTTAAAACCTTGCTTCCATTCCAGTGTTAATGTTGGAATTGATTCATGCAACACGTTTAATAACTTGGAATGCTTTGGAAAGTAGGTGCTGTTCTTCCCGTCACTGTGACCTAAATCTGTTGAACTTGGGGTTGGCACAAAAGGCTGGTTAGCATCAAATAAACACAATTGTTGTACCCATAAATCACCACCTTGGAGAGCCCACATTTTGAAAGAATGTTTCTAAAAGCATTGGTATTTGCTGTAGAATGAACTATAAAATGATTCTATGAGTAGGATCTCAGAACTTATCTACAGTCTTCAGTATCAGTGATTTTTCTCATTGCTCTGATAAAAGATCTGACAAAAAGCATCACGCTGGGGACGTGATGTCATGATGCCATCTGTCATGACATCATGGTGACAGGAGCATGAAGTCAATTGTTTACACTGTACCACAGATGAGTGTGCTCGCTAGATTTACATCAACTTGACACAAACTCTAGTCATCAAAGAGGAGGAAACCTCAACTGGGAAAATGCTTCCATATGGTCGGACTAGGCACAGCCTGGAGAGCAGTGGTTTTCATCCTTCTCAATACAGAACTTTTTCCTCACAGTGTGGAGACTCTCCCAACCATAAAGTTATTTTAGTTGCTACTTCATAATTGCAATTTTGCTACTGCTATGAATTACAATGTAAATATCTGTGTTTTCTGATGGTGTTAGGCAATCTCTGTGAAAGTAGTTTTGCCTTACAGGTTGATAACCACTATTGTAGAGCAGTTTCGTAATTAGCGATAAATAGGGTCTAGACCATTGTGGTTGGTACCATCTCTTACTGGTAGTCTTGGGTTCTATAAGAAGGCAGGTCGAATAATCCATAAAAAGGAAGTCAGTAAACAGCACCTCTCCATGGTCTTTGAATAAGCTCTTGTCTCCAGATTTGAATTCCTGTCCTGGATTCCTTCAGTGACAAACTAAAACATGGGAGTATAATCCCAAAATACCCTTTTCCTCCTCAACTTGCTTTTTGGTCACGATAAACATTTCAATGCAACAATAACAGGATACCAGGATAGTGAGGGGTATCTGAATATATTGTGTTGAGGAAGATTGTGGAAGGACTTTGTCAAAGCAATAGAAACAATGAGGAAAATGAGAAACAGGAAGTGAAGCAGGGCAGTGGTGGTGCCCAGCACTTGGGAGGCAGAGTGAGTTACAGGATAGCCAGAGCTACACAGAGAAACCCTGTCTCAAAACACACACACACACACACACACACACACACCACACCACACCACACCACACCACACCACACCACACCACACCAAAACCAAAACCAAAACCAAAACCAAAACCAAAACCAAAACCAAAACCAAAACCAAAACCAAACCGAACCAAACCAAAATCCCCAGGAGAAAGAGGAAGGAACAAGAATAGGGCCCAGTTTTCTGAGGAACCGCCAAACTGATTTCCAGAGTGGTTGTACCAGCTTGCAGTCCTATCAGCAGTGGAGAAATGTTCCTCTTTCTCCATATCCTCTCCACACCTGTTTTCTCCTGAGTTTTTTATCTTAGCCATTCTGAATCATGTGAGGTGAAATCTCAGGGTTGTTTTGATTTGTATTTCCCTGATGACTAAGGATGTTGAACATTTTTTTAGGTGCTTCTCAGTCATTTGATATTCTTCACGTGAAAAATCTTTGTTTAGCTCTTTACTCTATTTTTTAATAGGGTTATTTGGCTCTCTGGACTCTACCTTCTTGTGTTCTTTGTATATCCTGGATATTAGCCCTCTGTCGGATATGGTGTTGGTAAAGATCTTTTCCCAATTTGTTGGTTGACATTTTGTCCTTTTTATTTTCCCTGCTATTAGGAGCTTTATTTGATAACATATGGTGCCTGGTTGAGACATTCTCTTCCTCAATATATGGGGACCCTGTTGACATGCCATTTTTAATGTGTGAATACTTTAGTGAATTGTATATTATAGGCCTTCACATGGATTTTTTTTGCATTTTTATTCGATATATTCTTTATTTACATTTCAAGTGTTTTTCCTTTCCTAGATCCCCCTCCCCGAAAGTCCCATAAGCCCTCTTCCCTCCCCCGTTCCCCAATCCACCCCTTCCCACTTCCCTGTCTTAGTATTCCCCTATACTGCTGCACTGAACCTTTCCAGGACAAGGGGCCACTTCTTCCTTCTTCTTGGGAATCATTTGATATGTGAATTATGTCTTGGGTATTCCAAGCTTCTAGGTTAATATACGTTTATCAGTGAGTGCATACCATGAGTGTTCTTTTGAGACTGGGTTACCTCACTTAGGATGATGTTCTTCAGTTCCATCCATTTGTCTAAGAATTTCATGAATTCATTGTTTCTAATGGCTGAATAGTACTCCATTGTGTATATACACCACCATTTGTGTATCCATTTCACTGTTGAGGGACATCTGGGTTCGTTCCAGCTCCTGGCTATTATAAATAGGGCTTTTATGAACATAGTGGAGCATGTGTCCTTATTACATGCTGGGGATTCATATGGGTATATGCCCAGGAGTGGTATACTGGGGTCCTCCTGAAGTATCATTCACAGTTTTTTAAGGAACTGCCAGACTGATTTCCAGAGTGGTCGTACCAGTTTGAAACCCCACCAGCAGTGGAGGAGTGTTCCTCTTTCTCCACATCCTCGCTAGCACCTGTTTTCTCCTGAGTTTTTGATCTTAGCCATTCTGAATGGTGTGAGGTGAAATCTCAGTGTTGTATTGATTTGCATTTCCCTGATGATTAAGGATGTTGATCATTTCTTTAGGTGCCTCTCAGCCATTCGATATTTCTCAAGTGAAAATTCTTTGTTTAGCTCTGTACCCCATTTTTAAGGGGTATATTTGGCTCTCTGGAGTCTACCTTCTTGAGTTCTTTGTATATCTTAGATATAAACCCTCTGTTGGATATGGTGTTGGTAAAGATCTTTTCCCAATTTGTTGGTTGCCATTCTGTCCTTTTGACAGTGTCCTTTGCCTTGCAGTAACTTTTTAGTTTTATGAGGTCCCATTTGTCAATTCTTGACCTTAGAGCATAAGCTATTAGTGTTCTGTTCAGGAAATTTTCCCCTGTGCCCATGTGCTCAAGGCTCTTCTCCAGTTCCTTTTCAATTAGTTTCATTGTGTCTGGTTTTATGTAGAGGTCCTTGATCCACTTGGACTTGAGCTTAGTACAAGGAGATAAGAATGGATCGATTTGCATTCTTTTGCATACTGACCTCCAGTTGAACCAGCACCTTTGTTGAAAAGCTATCTTTTTTTCCACTGGATGGTTATTGCTCCTTTGTCAAAGATCAAGTGACCATTACAGGAGTATCCCATTATACCTCTTCTGGGCATATACCCAGAGGATTCCCCAGCATGTAATAAGGACACATGTTCCACTATGTTCATAGCAGCCCTATTGGTAATAGCTGGAGGCTAGAAAGAACCGAGATATCCCTCAATGGAGGAATGGATCCAGAAAATGTAGTATATTTACACTATGGAATACTACTCAGCAATTAAAAACAATAAATTCATGAAATTCTTAGACAAGTGGGTGGAACTGGAGAATGTCATCCTGAGTGAGGTGACCCAATCACAAAAGAAAACACATGGTATGCACTCACTGATAAGTGGATATTAGCCCAGAAGCTCGGAATATGCAGGAAACAATTCACATATCAAATGATCCCCAAGAAGAAGAAAGGAGAGGAGGCCCCTGGTCCTGGAAAGGCTCAGTGCAGCAGTGTAGGGGAATACCAGGACAGGGAAGTGGGAAAGAGTTATTGGGAAGCAGGGGAAGGAAAGAGGGCTTATGGGATTTTCGGGGAGGGGGATCCTGGAAAGCGGATATCATTTGAAATGTATATAAAGATTACATTGAATAAAAAAAAAAGAAAAAAAAAATAGGCCCCAGCTCTGAAACCTCCAGGTCCATGCCCTATCAGCAACTCTCTCCAGCAGGACTCAGTGTCTGACAGATCCCCTGACCTTCTTCAATAGCACTGCCACCTGGAGATCAATAGAAGAGTTCAAACATTTAGTATTAACCTATGGGGGCCACAATAACTACCTACTTATTTCATGGAAGGGTTCACTATTATATACTAACACTAAGTAGAGGATATCTATAATGACCTACTTATAAACATACTGTTTCTGGGGCATGTTCTGAAACCATAAAATAGAACTATTTGAGAGTTGTAGAGATGCCTTTTTGCCAAGGCTGACTCCCTTAGTCCCTGGAACCACAGTGGAAGAATCAACTCCTGAAAGTCACTCTCTCACTTCCACATGGGTGCCATGAAATGTCTGCTCCCCCAAATCATTTGATTGATTAATTACAAAATAACTAGTAAAAACAAATCAAATTATTTAACAAATTAATCGAATATCAATTCCCTTGCTCTTTTAATTTTAATTGTAACTGAGCAGGAGCCATCTCTTTAAATGACAAGGTATTAGCCAGTATCAATGCATTTTATTATAGTAAGGTACCTCAGATTATTTAAATTGTGCTTAGAGGGAAGGCTACTGGACTAGCAGTGATGACTTGTACTGTGATTTTATTAGGCTGAGACAGGCATTAATTACATAGAAAAATCCCTTTAGACTTACATGAAATTTAAGAACATAAATATAAAAAATGTATAGTAAAATCATGATGAAAATCTAATAAGTTTTCATCTATTTAAATCTTTGAAAGTATTTTATGTATTTTGGATTCCTTTCCAAAATGTATGTTATAAATAAAAGTGATTATAGGCAAGCTGGAGACATAGAGAAGCATAATTCAGTTTTATTGTTTAATATGGGACAGAGAACACAGTTAAGTTCAGTTTATTTTTATGTTCCCTTCTGCTTGACTGGCATATCTAAAGCTACTGAAAAATCCATACTGGAGTCAGGAAAGAGACAAATGGCTTTGCTGAGAGACATTTTGCTTTAAATTGGATGTGGTTCTGGTGAGTGTTACTTTACCTCTAACTATGACTATTTCATTGTAGTCTATATAGGGGCTAAAGGAGGTCATACCCCCAGCTTGTCCTAATTATTATTTAGTTTTAACACACACACACACACACACACACACACACACAACACACACACACACACACACACATACTCTCTCACACATACACACACACTCTCTCTCTCTCTCTTCACACACACACACACACACACACACACACACACACAGAAAATCAGTCTTCTACATTTAAGAACCACTTTTTAAAAATGAGATTTAACTCTATAAATCAGGCTGATCTAGAACTTACTGGCACTCAACTCTGGTGTCTTAGCAATTCAGTGCTAGATTCCCAACATCAGCCAACACATCTGCTGATTTTGGAACCATTTCATCTTACATTTTTCTTCTTTAAATTTTTTGTTATTAGCTCATCTTTTATAATTTCCTCTGCAAATCTTCTTTTTCAGCCTAGACCTCAGTAACTTGATAGGTTATAATGCTAGACCAAAGCCAAGAAAATGAAACTTAAAATAGCTGTTGAATTTTAAATAAATTTAAAAGGCTTTAGCCCTAATTTCATTCTATGGCTATGATAAAAAAATTGAACCCCCAACTAGTTGGGGGGGGAGAGGACTTATGGGGCATATGGTGGGGGGGGGACTGGGAAAGGGGTAAGCCTTTGGAATGTAGACAAAGAATATAGAAAATAAAAAAAAGAAATTTAAAAAAATGAACCAATGCATCTTAGGAGAGGAAACTGTTTATTTAATTTTACACTTCCAGGTCAAAGGCCATCACTGAGGTAAGGCAGGAGAGTTATTCAAGGCAGGAATCTAAAGGCAGGGACAATTCAGGAATGAGTCTTTCTAGCTCACTATCTGAATAGAGCCTATTTAGCTTCTTGTTCAGCCGAGGCCCACCTTTCTACTGATGGTGTTGCCCACAGTGGGCTGGGCCCATGTACATGAATTATCAGTTAAGATAAATTTTTTTAAAAGAACATGGCCATAGATCTGGGCAATCCCTCTACTGGAATCCTTTCAAATGGCTTAAAGTTGTATCAGCGTGAGAGATAAAACTAACTAGGATATCCGTTCTCCAAGTCTAAGCTGTAACTTGAATAGTGATATTATTAATATACAGAGTGAGCACTGCCTATTCCAAACCTAGAGAAATCAATACTAAGAAATGTAGTCTGGAAAACTGTGGAACTGACATTGATTTGTAACAATTTGTCCAGAGAAGAATGATCAGGATAACCTAGAATGTTAACCACTGGCAAGTACTACTGTAACTGCTACTGTAGTGCAGTGTCCTAGAGACTTGGCTGAGGGAGACTGTTCCATTTGAGCCCCATAAAGATATGAAGTATAGCTGCCAAAGCTGTTTTCAGTCATGAGAAGTCCCGTTCAAAGAAGACAGTACATGTCTACAAACAATGGGACTCAGATTAATGTCTAAGCTTTCAGAATGAACCCACTATTGTATACATTGTAAGGTCATAATCAAGAAGACCAGCTCTTCACAACAAGAAATTCTTTGATTATTCTCTACCTGAAATACAATTTGCTCAGTGCATGAGAAGGCACATTATAGACACTCATTTGTTATGGTTTATTAGGTTGTCAGAACACCTAAGAGGTTTTCACAGTTATCTGTTTAAATGTTTGCAACAGGCTCATGAAACAGGATCTTGTATTGTGCATGCATTAAAACTAATGACACTTATGCATGAGATATAGGGTCTTAACCAGGCCTCTTTTAATAGTTTCTTTTCTCATTACTGTGACAAAATATCTTGCAAGAAGAGAATGAAGGAAGTAGAGGTTTGTTTTGGCTTGAACTTTGAGAGACTATGGCCTATCTTGGCAGGTAACATTTGGCAGCAGAAGTAGGAGGCTGTCTGGTTATAGTGTACCTGCACTTAGAAGACTGTAATCAAAAAGTGGGCAGGTACCCACTTCCTCCAATGAGGCTCCACCCACTAGAGGCTCCAAAACCTTCCTAAATAGTGCTACCAACTGTCAATCAAGTGTTCAAATCTAATGGTGCAATATTTCATATCAAACTGCAGCAGTCCTCCATCTTCAGAGATCAGCTAGTGCTTCAAGGGACATAGTTCTATCTGAGGTAGTAGAGAACGGGAGCAAGCAATAGAAGAAGCTATCTGCGGATGAAGCTAGCAGAGATTTATTCAGATTGATATACAGAATGCTACTGTTGCTTTTCGCCATTTACATGTGTTTTTATGAGTATGAAGTTGTGGTGTTCAGTGTAGCCAGTGTCCATTAAAAGAACAACTTGAAGATGTAATCATGAAGAAAGGAAGCGAAGTGTGAGTCTTCTCAGGATGGACCCTCACTGTTGCACCCCTAGGCCAGGTGGGTTGCCTTTCTAGAGACAGCTGCTTCCAAAGGCTTCTCTACTGGGTGTCACAATGAAGCCAGCCTATTAACTCTGCGTCTTGTACAGCAAAGCTCATAGTCCCAGGTCAATAACCTAGTATAAACATAAAATACCATTTGGGATTAGGAGCTCTGTACTTTTCTACACACTCAGATTATTTGAGTTAACCTGCAGTTTGTGCTCATTGCTACAAAACATGCTAAAGGTACTGTTTAATCATGGTAGGCTCCTATAATGTATGGAAGCCTAGTAGACAAGCCCCTGGGCTTGTACACTGACCCTTCCTACTTCACTTTAAAATACAAATAAAATTTGTTCTTTATTGTTGCTTGTTTATGTAACAATGGGATTGGACCCACAACCTCTGGCATGTTAGGCAGGCCCTTCACCACTGAGCGACACAGTGTACTTCCATTCCAAGAAAGCTTGTTTGGTTTTATTTGTGAGTTTTTGAGATAGGATTGTATTATGTAGCCTAATCCAATCTTTATATATTTAATCCTTCTCCATGCATCATCATGACTGGGTCACTATATTGATACATTACTATATATACAACCTCATAGGTATTTGAGGCAAAACATTAATTTGTTGTAAATCTTTATCAATGATATTTGTGTCTCAAAGAAGTTGAGAGTAACTCAACTGATCAACTATTCTGAATAAATATACTTTGTGAGGTTTTATATATTTCCTTATAAACATTTTAAAGGAGTAGTCACAATAAGCATTTGACTTTTAAAGTGCATCAGTAGTTCAGACTTATCTGAAGAGATTAGTAGAATGTTGAGAGTTATAGTTGGGTGAATGGTTCAACTTCAACTTTGGTTTATTTAAGAAGTAGGAAGGCACTGTCTTATAGCAACATGTGAGAAAAGCCAGTAGATTAGTGACTTGAGACATGCCAATAGTACTCACAGATGACAGCTTAGGGCCACCTATAAGGTCATCCCATTCTTTAAGAAAGATGCTCATCTTCCCCTGCTTAAGTTCAAGGGTTGGGTAAAGCTTATGGGAAAAAGAGAAGATAGATTCATGTTTGGATGGGTCAAGAAAACTGGTAATCATCCAGGTTGGTCCTTGGGGCCAGTTCAGCTTATCATTTATGACATATACAATGGAGATTTAGAGGGTCCATATTTGGTCATGTCCCAGGTAAATTTTAGGGACATACAGAAGTCACACCTGAATTAATTTGGGGATTCAGAAGGTATTTTGCAGTTAGTATTTTTAATATGCAGAAGGGCAGAGCTTCCAATTATTTTTCAATAACTAAGGCTCGGGTCAAGTTCAGCATTAGTAATAAAGACTAAGAATTGTTAATCTGCTTAACTATAGCCCACATTGTGTACAAAGACCCATGAAGTCAAAGAAATTGAGCCAGGCATAATGGTTCATCTCAGGGGATGATGGCGCAACCCCACACTCATAGGAAAGACTCTCTGGTCTCTACATGAGCCTGAGCTCAAGGATGTTTATGGGGAAGAGCTGTACAAGGTCATGGACACTGGAGGTATGTAGGAGAGGTTGAGCAACGCTGTGGTCTTGGGTATGATTTCTTAGAGCAGAAGCTCAAGGGTGTAACACTGAACAGAGAAGAAGGTTGTAAGTCTTCCTTACTGTACTTATGAAGAGGTGCTTCTTTTTACAAGGAATAATTCCTTAGGAAAGGTGCTGTCAAGACACATTAGAAGCTGTCATTCAGAGAACTGATAACGCGATTCACACATCAGGAAAAGCTTCCAAACACAAATCTTGAGAACCCATCTTGTGGGCCTGTTTCTTGGATAATACACTACAAGCCATATTTTAACTGGATTATTGTGAAGATTAGCATCATTTCCTATGGGGCGTGGAACATGCCACCAGAAGACCTGGCAGAGAACTAGTGAGGTGCAGCATGCTCAGACCCCCAAATCTTAAAACTTGAGACTGGCATGAGTGTTGCCAAGTCCCTTCCTGTGCCTGCCTCAGAGCACACAGCCTGGAGACTCTCCAGTCAGGTTGGCACAATAGTCAGTCACTTAGCGCAGCCCCTGAAATGCCTCTCCATGTTAATGAGGCATCTCAATATTTTAGTTTTCAGCCAGTGACCTTTTCCCATCCTCTCCCCAAAACTATATAACCCTTGCTTTACATGGAATAAAGTGTTTCCATTCAAACTCATCCCCAGTAAAGATCATCTCAGAAAGCTGCTTCATTGAAGATGGTTGGGGAAGACCTTCTCTCCCCACAACTTGCTGCCCCCAGGCCATGACTCTGCCTCACCTCCTCATGCATGCAGGAGCTCGGTCAATCATCACCACCCAGTCCTACTATGTAACCTGCTAGGCATGTGGACTGGAGTCAAAATCAAATGGGAAAAACAAACAGAAAGAAATATGGTGACTCAGAATGATTTTCATAAAAAAATGGAATGCAAAGTTTTCCTTTTCTTAAAAGATTCCAATGTTACTGAGGTGTTTTGTCATCTAAAATCAACAATGACAAAATCAGTCAGACTAGTATTTTTTTCCTCTCTGTATTGTGATTGTCAGGATGAAAAGTCAAACTGCAGTCAAACAGCAGACACATAGTTGAAAAGTACTGTACCTATAACATTCAATATAATTATAGATTTTCAATATTTTACTCACAATAAAGTCATATTATGATAACAAGGCACATTAGCATATTTATAATTTTAGCCTTTGTGCCCAGCCAATAACTTGCATATTGTCTAATTTGAACAATCTTTTGTTTCAGTTTAACTACCTTTCCACTGCAAACAACGCCTGTGACCCTCATGTCAGGCTGCATCATCTATTCAGCAATTTGCACCAAGAGCCTCATTGTATTTTACTTAGCAGCATGCTTATCAGGGAAAGTCAGGAAGACAGAAATCCACAGCTCTTCGTAAAATGAGCAGGAGTAATAATAACAATAATAAAAAGATAGGGCTTTAGGAAGTAGACTGCGGAAGTGTGCAGATAGGTAGCAGAGATAACTGATATTTGTCCATTTGATAACAATGGTAAAATACCATTCAGACAGCAGTGAAAGCCCCAGCCATGAGTGGCTCTGGCTTATGTGCATTGTAACTGTGATCCCTGATTCTTGTGGCAGGCACCTTAAGAAATTTTGCTTTGGACTTCTGGGTTGAAACCAAAGATCAGTTGTTTACATGTGCAATAAAGGATAGACTTGGAATGTACACATGGTAAGTAGTTAGATGGTCTGCCGTAAACCTTTTAAAGGGCTCCTTGAGTGTATTGACTCCTCCATCATTCACTAAAACTTATTTAAAAATTAACTTTTTTTGCTAGCTCAGCAGAACTCCCCAATCTCTAGCTCTAATAATATTCAAAAGTGGGTGGGGAACTGACCATGAGAAGTGAATGAGGTGCCATGGAAACACAGTGACTACTACATGGCTGGTGCTCAGAAAGGGTGACTGTGATGATAAATGTCACCCATACAGTATCCTTACCAAAATTACCTATTTTCTATCTATTTATATATTGCATGTCCACTGGTTTCAGGAAAGGTAATACTCTCTCAAGAGTTTCAACAAGTGGAATCTAGATGTCCAGTTTAGGACTGGGCAGTCCACTCCAGTGTAGGGAGAGAGATGTGGGGAATGGGGGTGGGGAAAAACCTGCATCCTGCCAGAGCTCACCAGCACTGAACAGCCAGATGAGGGAGACTGTTGCCTGACCCCACTGGCAACTGCAAGACAGGCATCGAGCCTTGTGAGGCCGCTGAACCCCTCTACAGCGGGGTGAGGAAAGCACACAATCTCAGGGGTTCTAGCTCTGGGCATCACAGAATGCGGCTGGATACTGTAGAAGAACTGAGAACAAAGTGGGAGCCCCAGGGGCGGCTAGGTCAGCCCAGGGCCCAAGGGAAAAGGATGGAGGGCAAGTCCGTTGTCTGGGGTGGCAGCTGCTGGTGGCTGGGCTTGGTGGGGATCATGGCTGGAACATGGAGAGGCCTCCCTGGCAGGAGATTAGATGCTGCTCTTTAGGGGAAGGCCTATTCCATTGCTCTAGCTTGACGAGCCCAGGTGAAAGGAGGCAGTCCATTGGTTTTAGTGTTTACTGCAGAGAAGTAGAGAGAGAAAGTAGAGAAGTGGAAGCCGGCCATGGCCACCTGGAGAGAGGGTGGAAGAGAATGGGGAGAGAGGGGGAGCAGGGGGACAAGAGACAAGAAAGTAAAGAAGCAAGAGAGTAAGAGTGAGGGGAGGAGGCTAACAGCCCCTTTTATAGTGGGCCAGCCTACCTGGCTGTTGCCAGGTAACCATGGGGAGGGGGCATACCTGGCTGTAGCCAGGTGACTGTGAGGGTGGAGTCCAGCCAGAATACTAGGGGCTTGGGGCGTGGCCCTACATGACTGATGACCACAGAATTATGGAGTTGAGGGCCTCCTAGTATCAGGAGCCTAGTGTCTGGGAGCGTGGTTCACGGTTCCTTCCCTTATAGAATTTTCTACTGGATCTTACATGAGTAAGTCTTGTTTAACCAGGCCACAGATGGCCTTTCATGGTCAGTCCCACACTCCAGTCACCTATTTTCTGTGCTTTGGTCAGCCTTGAGTTTCTATGCTGTCTGCTGCATAAAGAAGCCTCTCTGATGAAGACAGAGAGCTATTCTTATCTATGGATAAGACAGTTAATTAGAAGATAGTTTAGTACTATGTTCATTTAGAAAAACAATACAACTTTTGACCTCTCTAGTCTCAAGTTCTTGGCCAGGTTACACTACCAGGCATGAGTTCCTCTTTGTGGAGAGGGCTTTAAACTGAACTTGGGTACTATCACATTTTGTCTATTACTGACCTAAGCCCCTGCTCTTGCAGAACTTCTGATCTAGTAGGGATCAGAAAAAAATCAACTAAAGAAACCACAAGTAAATAACCAGCCAACAATGACAGCAATTAAATCATTCCTGTGGGAAAAGAAAGGCTGTTTGCTGTCTTTCGACTGGGGAGTCAAAAAGAGCTGTCAAAACATAACCTTTCTATGAACTTGACTTGCAAAAAATGGGCACGCATCAGAAGGGGAGACCTTCCAGGAAGAAGCAGAGACTGAGAACCTAAGACCAGATAGGTCAGGGATAATAAGCACGATAGGATCCTGGTGCAGATAGAAGTGGACACAAGTCCCCATCTCTAACCTAGAAGCTTTATCTGTTGATAATGGCTCATAAAGAAAAAGTTTTTCCCCTCAATGGAGTCTCCCTGGGAGACTCACTTACACGCAGATCCCACGCACGGCATTTGTCAACACAAATGACCTCAGTGGCATATTGCAAGTTCTTTGCCTCATAATATTTTGTCTGGGCATTGTTTTTCTTTCTTTTACTTTTTCTTATTTTTATTAGAGGTTTCATGCATATATTTATATCAACCATCTATCTATCTATCTATCTATCTATCTATCATTCTATTTATACATATAATAGTTTTCCATGTTATGTTTTTATAGGATTTCTGTGCTCATGGATATGTGAGTCTCTATATGTGTTTCTTGTGTTTTTTTTTCCTTTCGTTTTATTCTACTGGTAGTTTGTTTTATCTTGTGCTGGTTTGTTCATTTTTAATTTTATCTTATATTATTTTGTTATTTTCTGAGATTCCTGTTTATATTATACTGAGAGAGAAAGAAGGGATGTAGATTCTGGTGGGTGGATAGTCAAGGAAGGTCTTAGAGGAATAAGGCATGGAAAACTATAATTGCAATATGTTTTATGGAAAAACACCTATTTTCAAACAAACAAAAGGTGGCTTGCACCTTTTATGTTTACTGGGCTAAACAGTAGCCTTGAAGTTTATCAGGGTGACACAGAAGTGTCTAACTTGTTTCCTGGAAGCCACCTAGGCCCCAGGATAGCTACTAATGTGGCCCAACACAAAGTCCTAAACTTAAAACAAATTATGAGATTATTAATATTTGCAAATAATTTTATATCTATGGAGCATAAACTTTGTTGCTGACAAGGTCATATTGCAATGTCAAGAGACTAAACCTGTCTGCCAGTGAGTCTATGATCGACTGTAGGCACATCCTAGAGACGGGATTGACATGCTTTTGCTTTTGCTCCAGTTCTTAGTTTAAGAGGATGAAAATTACATCTTTCATGATTATTTTTGCAGCTAAAATGAGATCTTGTGAATTTTTTCCTTCTGGGTTATTTGGTTATTTGTGTCATTTAATTGGAACTGATTATTTCTGTTTTATTTAACTCATAAACTTACTATTGATAGGTTTATCATGGCATGCCAGATCTTAGCACAAAACAAAACAATCTGAAAGCATTATGTTGAGTCTTAAATTTTTTTAAGTTAGAGGTAGAACACAGATGATGCAGAGGCTCTGTGGCATTTGGTGAGGGCTGGGTCAATGATGAAGAGGCTCTGTGGCATTTGGTGAGGGCTGGCTCAAATAAAAATTACTATCATGCTCTCTTCCCGGAAGAAGCAGGTTTTAGCCTTTCTCTGTGCCCGATCAAATCCAGGGGAGCAACTTTGTCATATTCAGGTCCCCAGAACTCACTCCTTCCTGCAAAAGATTTGGTGTACCAAAGATTTATCCTTGTATGGCTTTCAGATGACAATCACTATCCTTTTATCTTAAACCCCACAGCAAGGAGACCAGAGAGCTTTCACTGATCCTATAGCCTGGACAGTTTACTTCAGCTGATTGCTATTCATGATGGATGTTCGTTAGCACAGATATCTTTGTTTGCAGGATTCACCATGGTCCTATCACGTACTGATATCAACTCCAGTTTGTTCAGAATTTCTTGGTGTACATAGGTTTCTACCTGACATGCCTCTAAGCAGCTACCCAATCCCTTACTGCCTAAGTTCCATTTTGAATGCTATTAACAGTAGGATTGCCATCTCTGGGGAGAGAGAAGCTGAAATTAAAACCAATGGTGGCTAAAAACACTCAGGGCAAGGGGATTCAGATCACAGCCTCTAGCAGTGAGCTTCAAAAGCTCATAAACCACAATCCACTCATTAATTAGCTCCATACGCCCAGGACAACCTTAATACTTGACAACCTTTCTAATTTTTCCTTCATGTTCTCCACTTTGAGGTTACCCAGAGAAACACAAATATTTTATGCTTACTGTCACATGGACGCTGGACTTCTAGTGAGCCATCCCAGCTTCCCCAGGCAAAGAGCCTCCATCAGAACATTCCTGGGCCTTTCTATGTTTTCAGCATGCATTTCCTCCTTTCCCTGCCTTTAAATGTCTGCTGAGTTCATGTGACAGTATTTTTATACCGTGGTGTTGCAACCTGAACACAGAACCGTCACTCTTCCTTTGGGTGGTCATCCGGCACAACAGTGCACACAGCACTAGTCCCACAGTTAAGGCTAGCTACTAAATTTAATCAACTGTGTAGGGTTATTTTCAAAACAGTAGTTATGTCATGCAATCCAGAACTTCTTCTGCATTATATTATTCAGAAATGATGGACTCAAACTGTTAAAATATAAATTTGTGTGCTTGTCAAAAATAAAAATAAATAATGTGGCAGACTGAGGTGAGAGAAAAAATTCCATTCACAACCCAAATGATTATGACTATTCTGGTGCCTTAGGCACCACTGTCCTAAGCTGCCTTTTGCTCTATTTTTTTTCCATTTTGTCTTGCTTTTTTTTTTAAAGTAAAGACACTGTTAGTACTAATTTAGGGGAGGGTTTAACCAACAGAGTACAAACAAAGTCAATTAAAAAGTAAACAGAGGCAAATGAAGACAAAAACTACAGCCCACAAATGACAGGGATGCTGCCTCTCAGCTCACCATAGAGATGAGGTGGCCCTGAAGGCAAGGATGAATCACTCTCCCATATCTTGGCACCAAGGTATAGAACCAGCTAATGGGAAAGGTTCAGGGTTTTCATTGTCATTGATGGAGCTTAAATTATATGCTATATGATTATACCTTTCAGCCCAGCTCCTGAAAACTTCAGCAAAGTTTGAAATATCCTACTTGTTTGCTGTTGGTTTGAGAATTATACAAAATGTTTATTTCATATACAATAAATAGACAAATGCAACTTTATAAAATATACCCAGGGCTGTTGGGATGGCACAGAGGATAGAACTACAGTAACCTATAGGTTGGAAAGAGAGAACTCACTTCCACAAATTGTCTTCTGACCTCTACATGTGCACCATGGTACTACCATACAGAAACAATTAAAAGAAAATATAACTTTAAAAGTCCACAGTGTTTTCCATAGCATTATTTCTAAGAAAATGGGCCTTACCGGGAGACTGAGACTTTCCTTATAGCCTAGGTTCAATTTTATTTAAATCTCAAATGACTGAGATCACAGCCAACCTTCAGCCACATTTAAAACAATAGAGACTGGAAGAAGAGGTCAAGGATTCAAAGCAAAGGAAGGAAAAGTATGTTTATTGTCTTTTATGTTCAGTGAAAGTTTATGTTTTTCTGTGGCATTTTTCAGTTATATATATGGTCATCCAATTAGTAAGTGTTATTCCTGTGACACTGAACATTTCCGTGAAAGAATTACTGTTGACTAGTATGTATTAATCAGCCCAAGACTATGAAAAAAATCTAAAACATTACAATAAACCATTTGACCATAGAAAAGAAACCACAATAAAAGCAAAGTTATTGATGCACAGAGCTGGTCTATCAAGTTGGTCCCTTGAGACTTGCTGCATTGTGACATACTTCTTAGACAGTTACTGACAGTTTAGCTTTTTTCATTGCTATTGTCTGTGTATGATGTGTGTATATGCAGACATTCAATGGTGTATGTGTCAGTGTAGCAGAATTTTGCCTCAATTAATTTAAATATTAATACAATAAGAAACCTGTGATTGGACAAGGAAAAGGGAGGAGGAGCTAAGAGTTTCAGAGACAGGGACAGGGACAGGAAGAAGGAAGGAAAATGCTGGAAGAAAAAGACTATCCAGATTCTTGTGGCTTTAAATAGCCACAAGTATTAAACTCACAGGCAGTTATGAATTTGATATAAGGAATGGATAATTACAGGACAATTTGTCTTATCTAGGTGTGCAATTTATATCATTATCAATTGACTCTGAAATTATTGTGTGGGCATCTTGTGAATTGAGAATTTATTGATATATAAATCTGACTGACTAATTATAAGCTTCTACAGTTTTGCTTTACTGGGTTATGGGGATTTGTGACAACTAGTCACACGAGGTAGACGGCTGAGACGGTACAAGCTGTTCTGAGGCAGGCTGACAGGACCTGGGAAGACTGTAGCATGTGGCTAGCCTAGAGAGGGAGCGACCAAGGGCAGAGAGTAGCTGGGGATAGCACGGATGGTGCCATTTAATCTTATTATTTCCTGAAACATATGACAGTCAGAGGACTGTTCTGGGCACCAGTTTTCTACATCTACAATGTGAACACTGGATTGAGCTCAATGAGGCTGCAAGTTAAGTAACTTTTTCCTGTGGAGCCAACTCACTAGCCCCTAAAGCATGTTTTGCTTGGAGAACAGACAAACAAACAAAAAAACTATAAGCAATGACTAAGAAGAAACTAAGATTTCAATTTCATTTTTCTTTTTTTTCAGAATATAAACTAATGATTTCTGTGGTTGTTACCAGAAAATTATGGCACTATAAGAATTTCCAGTAGAATTGAAGAGTCCCTCATGGCTACTTCTCTGAAGGGAGAAGACATCACAGGAAATAGGGCTAGAACTTCAAAAGGCAGGAGTTCAAACCTCATCCTACTATTTATGACTCAGAGATTATGAGATTAAGTTATTTGTTTCTTCTTTTAGCACTATTTTATTAAATCATAAACTTACAACTGTATCTTAACTCTATACTTAGATTTAAAAATTTCAAAGGAAAATATTATGTTTTATTATATTATGATCCTGGCTAATAGCTTTTCAAAACATTTGAGAAATAATCTAAAAAAAAAAAGGTTTCACAGGTTACCAGAAATTTACAAATTTAACATTATCAAAGAAGAAATGCTTCTACATTACTACAAAAACTACTAGAAAGAAATAGCAGTTTAAAAGCTTAAACACTGTCTGGAAGACATTTTTTATAGTCCTTCCTCCATGGTAAGCTAATATTATTAAATAATCCAATCCATTCATAAAATGGCTCTCTACCTCTGCTCTAGGATCTTCTGCCAAATCAGTGTATACTTATGTATAGCTGAGTTATAATTTCCTTAACATTGTTATTTTGAATATCTGAAAATGTTCTGCTCCAACCTCCTCACTATGGTACAATGGAGAGAAGGAAGCTTTGGTGGTGACAGGACATGGGAGGATCTATGGTGGAGACAGCTGTGGTCCTGGAGGGAGTCGGGGAGGCGGGGCTATGGTGGGAAGAACCTTACTGAGCACTGACATTCTTCTACTTATCATGGGCTTCACTGAATAAATAGGAGAAGATGAGAGAGAGATTATTTAATTTATTAATTTAAAACCTTAATTGTATGGGAATATATATTGATAATTGCCTTTGTCTGTGTATGTATATATTTTGAGGTCAGGAGACAACTTTGGGAGTTGTCCAGATTTTTTTTTTTGAGATAGGATCTTTTTTTGGCTCAGAATTAGCTAATTAGGGTAGGTAGGCTCTTCATAAAGTGCCAGAGACATGCCTTTCTCCATCTTCGGAGTTCTGGAATTGCAAGTATTCACCACCATGCTTGGCTAGTTAACCTGGGCAACCGATGATGGATTCAAACATTCAACCGGCTGAGCCATCTCTGGGTCCCTGAGCTATTACCTCTTAAAGTAATTCCTGACAGTTGGTATTTGAACGTACTTATTCTTAAAAACTAGGAGTAACTTTATTGTAATTATCATTTTTGTTTTTTTGGGGGGGGGTTAAGACAGGGTCTATTTAGCTCTGAGTGTTCTGGAACAAGCCATGTCCCCCAGGCTGACCTTGAACTAAGAAAGACACTCCTGGCTCTGGATATGGGGGCACATGCCTTTATTCCTGAGCACAGGGGTAAAAGGCATGTGCCACCATATCCAGCTTTCTATGATTATTATTATAATTGATATTATTTGACTTGGTGGTACACTAATATTGTAGATTTCAAATTGGTTATTGGGCCAATGTTGCCTACTTAAAATATTTTAATACGCCCCAGGCAGAGTGCGGTATCCATATGGATGAGACAAGGACTCGGATGTCTGTGATAGGCCCGTTGCTCTCCTAGTAGTCAGGCACCAATACTGAATGTGTATCATACAAAAGATAAGGCAAGTGCTTGAACTAAACTGGTTCCACATTATTAAACTCCGAATGACTTGAGTTATTTCCTCAGCTAAGCCAAGACTTGAATAAAGTTGCTTAGTGAAGAATAGATTTACCTTTAAAGGCATGCATATCACAACCAGCTTTAATAGTGGAAGAACAAGAATTCAGATCTTGTACCATGACCTTTCTACAGTTTCCACCTTTAAAAGCCAGAGATTAAGTAATTTTGTGTATATTATAGCAGTGTTTCATGGTATATCAAGAACATATGGTATAACAAAAATTAATTATATACAACCAGACAAATAAAAAAGTCATCAATTATAATTCATGGATGAATCTTTGTGGTTTCCATGGTAATGAGAAGTTGAGAGTTTCCAAATAGAGCAATCTTGTGAAAGAAATACATTTGATGATTTTCCTGACACTTCATAAGTGGTTCATCAGGGTATATCTATCTTGATACTGCCAGAAACTGATGCTTAAGGAAAGCAAATTCTCCATTCAGCCTGGTGAACAACATCTGGATCACCACATCACTGGCACTGGTACAGGCAAAGCTGCATGGAATCTTGAGAGACAGCACTGCCAAGTGTTTGAGAAACTCCTCGTTTAATGGACTATTTAAACATCGTACTCGAAGGGGTAGGCAGGAGTTGGGAGAGAAATGGGGCAACCAGAGCACTGAGGAATAGTAGCTTAGCTAGGGTTTTCATGACTGAACTATGATGTGTTCTTTTGTCTTCAAGAATGACAGCATTCATGGTTATACTGAAGAGTAAATTATGTAATAAAGAACAACTGAAAAATACAAATATAAATAAGGCCAATAATGAGTTCTCAGCTAATAAAAAATGTTTTAAAAACAAAGAAAATTGAAGCAATAGAGATGGAATAGTGGGCAAGAAGAGGAAACTACAAAGTTTAATGTCAGCAAGCCCAGCAAAGGTGAGTGAATGCAGTTATCCAGGGTTTAAGCACATTAGTGAGCAGGGAAGCTTTCTTATGTATGGACGATACCTTCTACACTATGAGTCTGTTTGGGGGAAATTATGACTCTATTCTTCCCAAAGGGGTGCAGCTGCTTAGTAAGAAAGGCACAATTGTAATTGATGAGAGGAATGAGATATTAGTTGACACAGTGGCTTCCTTCTTGTAATGCACAAACAAGGGGTCTGGACAGATGGTTCAGAGATGAAGAGCACACGGTGCTCTTGTAGAGGACCCTTGGTCAGTTGCCACTACTCATGTCAGGCAGCTCTAAGCTAACTCCAACCCTAAAGGTGTTTGAAAGCATCCTACGGCTTCCTGCACTCACATGCACAGACCCACACATATACACATAATTTTTGAAAAAAGAAAAGCAAAAGAAATATACAATCAGGAAAAAAAAAAACAAGCCTGAGGTGATGAAGTTAGAGGTTTGTCCATCTTTATGCACCAAGCACAAGGTATCCTAATTCTCTTATTGCCTCTTACAATGTAGGATTTTGGTGTTCTAGTTGTATTTAGAGATGATAAGGCTAATTCAGTATATACAATATGAAAATTTGGCATGGTAGACCAAGAACTACAAATTACCACATATATATTTAAAGTCAAAGTTATAAAAGTACTGAGGAAAAAGAGCACATCAACATTCAGAGACCTGACATTCTTAGGTGCCCACCATAGTCCAGCTCATGTGTAATATCCATTTCTCTGGAAGAGGAAAGATAATTGCTGCTATCAGTGAGCAATACCATGTATAGCACTTGCATTTGAAACTGATGGATTTTAGCCTTGTTTCATACAGCTCCTGATATAATAACCAAAAGTGGTTGAAAGCTGTCAATATAACCAGAAATCTAGAGAATTAGCTGCAGCAGGATAGGTGTACAAAGTAGTTTGCCTTTTGGTCACATGATTGAGTGCTGAGAATTCTTGAATTGGTTGTAATGATTTAGTGTCCCTTAGTTTTTTCTTTGGGTTTTTCTTTCAACCTTCCATACTGTAGGGAGGCTTAGGAAACTTAAAAGAAAATTTTAAGACTCAGCATGCTCATAAGTCCCAAAGAGTCTTCCTCAAGGTTTTAGGACTTGTAAACAGTTGCTGGGATATAGAAGCCTCTTCTGTGAAGATGCCTGCAAGTTGTGCAGGATAAACTAATGATGTGGTTTTCATAAGCCATTTTCTGTGCTATAATGGACTTTTCAATGATACAACTGGCCAAGTCATCCTTGTGGATGTTAGTGAGTCCTCACCCAGGCTCCTGTAAATAAGCCTTCTTAACTCATTGGTGTATCAAGCTATACTTGAATGGAATAATTTCTTTGGTCTGTGGTTACTCTCTAATTGAGGTGAATAGAACCAGTATTACTAGGAAAAAGCATTGAAACATAGGATTTCTAGCAAACTCTGGCATAAGATGATTGTATATAAGTTTCAAGAGCTTCTTAGCATGAACTAGATCCTCTGACACATAGACTCAAATGAGTCCATGTGCACTCACTGAAGATAAAAATAATCTGCTGGGTACAGGGAATAGCAATCCCATGTGCATCAGTCAAGATAAATGTCTTGAAGTCTTGCTGGGGTCAGCAAATCTCCTTCTAAGCATAACTTTTACTTCCTGGTGGATATCTCATGAATCATATGGTCAATGCTTTTTTCATGCAAGACTAAATGTTTTTAACAGTAGGAAAAGGACTTTATTAATCATTTTCCTGGAACCACAAGTATAAACCAGGCCTTTGCAAACAGATAGGGCAACATTCATGATAGGAGATACAAAATGATCTCATTCTAATAACATTTATGTTCCTATAACCAATGTATGAAGAGATATTAAATATTATTTTCCTTTCTTTCACAAATTGTCTCAACTATATATAAGACAATTGGCATTTATTTTGAGGTTGTTCATTAAGATTGGATAGCATTGGTGGGGCTGGAGAAATGGCCCAGCAGTTAGTGGCATGAATTGCCCTTTCAAAGGAGACATGTTGGGTTCTCAGCGTTCATGTTGGATAGTGGCTCACATGTGTCTGTAACCCCAGCTCTGTATGATGTCTTTCTATTCTGATTTTCATGGGTACTTACACTCATGCACATATTCCTTCAGAGAGACAGACAGACATAGTTAAAAATTAAACAAATCTTTAAGAGTCATCCATATTGATCATATTGATATATTTCCACAATATTTTAATTTGTTCTTTAGATGTTGCCTGCTTAATGGAAGGTCATAGTTGACTACACCTAAAATAACTGCATACAGGAAGCTGCTCTGAAGTCTAGATTCAGAGGCGTGGGGTATCCAGCCATTTCATATTCATATTTGAATTTCATATTGACTGTTTTTAGGGCACTTAAAATGGTGTTAATATAAATAAATAGGCTGTGTAAAGTAGGTTTTTTTCTTCTAAATGCAGCCATACTTCTTCTAGTTAAGATATTGAATACAGCAAAAAGAATACAAGAGAATATTTTTCCTTGTGAGGATCTGCAAGCTAGGGAATGGGTTCTTCTGATTTTGGATTTACCAGTAGGATACATTCCTTAATGGCTCAGAGCCAACACTCTGAGACTTCCCATGTGTGCATGTTCCTATGTGGTCATGCCATCTAGAAAACTGACGTAAGGAAGAGAGACTTACACAGAGATAATTGCATACAAATCTATCATTATAATTATGGGAACTTTAGGAGTCAAAAATCATTAAAGATAGCACTTGCATATTGGAGTAATTGAAAACATGTAACGTGGAAGGCAAATTGTGAGCGAAGCATTCAGACATGAAGGCTACTATATGGTGTGTTCAGATTAGAAGGAAGTAGAAAGAATAGAAAGGAAATGACCAGGGCCTATGGGGACAGTGTATGAAGATGGTGTGTGTGTGTGTGTGTGTGTGTGTGTGTGTACACTGTGCATGCTCGTGTGTACATATAAGTTCATGCATGCATATACATGTGTGTCATCTGTATGTGTGTCTTGGTATATATGTGCATGTGTATGAACAGGTGTAGAGAATTTCAAAAAAGAAACACTGGAAAGACAGTTTTAATCTACTCTACAGCCACTGAAAGACTATTTAATAGTTTCCAACGTCTTCCTGTAGTTAGTTTCATTTTTTTCAATGAGTATTACACAAACAGACACATAACATACACACATGTAAGTGTATATACATCTAGAAAGAATTAATATTTGTAAATATTTCCTAAATGAAATGATGAATGAGATGCCCTTGAAGTAACTGCTATTTGGAAATAGAGAAATTCACTTCCTAAAGCTTTCACTTTGCAGCCTTACAGAGATAGCTTTAGCAAGTAAAATGTAAATGAGTATAAGTCATGAAGACTCAAGACACATGACTGAGATTTTCACATGATAAGCTTTATAAATCTGTTCCAATTTTCTGTCTTTCTTAAATATTACTGTGTGCTTAAAAATTAATTTGTATTATGAAAACTGACAAGGCTTCCCGCAAAGTCATAGCTGGGTTCAACAAGATAACAGTTGAATAGATGTGTCTTAACCTTTCCTTGCATAGTGATTAGACTGAAAGCAGACATAGCTTTGCAATACAATTATGATGAAAATTAAAATGGCCCCTTGGTGTTACTTTTAACCAGTATCTAAAGTTGTACATTCATATTGAGGCTATGTTAGAAAAAAATCTAT
Source organism: Apodemus agrarius (assembly GCA_964023405.1). Classification (NCBI taxonomy): domain Eukaryota; kingdom Metazoa; phylum Chordata; class Mammalia; order Rodentia; family Muridae; genus Apodemus; species Apodemus agrarius. Next base: position 79,819,074 of record OZ030019.1, on the reverse strand, counting down.
ATGCAGTGAAATGTTTATAGGCAGTAAAATATGTGGAGTAACCATAATAAAATTTTAAATTGGAAGGAATATCAAATACCCTATATCATCCCATATGCTTTTATTATGCTTTCTAATAATTGGATCATAAACAGAGGCAGCATCATGCCAGTGTAGACTTTCTTAAACATGTTCTTAAAGAGACTCCATGAAAACAACCTTTCCATTTTCTTTTATTCAGAGTATATCATCGCAACATAACATAATTTTACCTTTCAGGAAAGTCTAGAATTTTCTGTCTTTGAATGCCAGCTATCAGAAGATGATAATAGAATGTGATTTGATTTGAAACACCAGATGCTCTCCGTCATCCCTCATTCTGGGTTTCTCTGTATGAAGGTGAACTTTGTCTCCAAGTTAATGCAATGCTGTCTCTCTAACATGCGCTCTCTTTGATTTTTCTTCTCTGTAAGGCAAGCACATTTTTCTGATTCATCCAGTAAGTAGGATTAATGTAATGTTATGTTGTGTAGTTTTTAGAGTAATGTATTTAAATCTTTGCAGTATACTTACTTGGTTTAATAGTTACAGAAATAAGCCAATGAGCATTACTAAGAGTAAGAAATTATTAGAATTCATTTTTATTGAAAGTCAATGATTTTAATGCACATCCAGCTGATACAATTTTAAATGCTTCAGATACTATACCATAAAAAGAAATTTATTATCTATATAGGTAGAACTATGTTATATGATCAATTTAAATAAAATCAAATGATTGCTTAAAATGTGATAATCTCAATGAATATTTTATATGTATGCATGGACATATTTATGCAAGTATGTATGCATCTCTCATTAATATATAGCATATATATATACATTATATGCTTATATATAGTAAATGTAATTTAGAGGGCTTGAGATGTAATAAACAATTCACATATGCTTAGCAAGATCAAAGGTTTTTTTTTATTATGCCTGTTTATCAAGAATATGCTTTAGAGACACGTTGAGAACTTTTTAAGATGAAAACCATAGATATCTGTGAACTGTCATCTATGTATGTATATGTATATGTCTAGCCTGCAGTCTTATGTTTTGATCTGGTGAAGTCACAGAGTACTGCAGAGGGTAGAAGATGGATCTTAACAACAAGGTGGAGGAATCCTTTGGAGAGAGAGAGAGAGAGAGAGAGAGAGAGAGAGAGAGAGAGAGAGAGACAGAAATGAACTGCAGACCTGGGGGAGGCAGGGATCAGTCCTGAATTGCTTGCTCTTTGGAGGGATTAGTGGAAGTGAGGATTAATTAGGGATTAGGTGCTGCTATGAGTTAAGGGCAGTTTAGCGACGGGGTATCCAGTTTCTAGGTGGAAATAGCAAAGCAGTTCTCGGGTGTTATTAGACAGAAAGCAATAGCCACTCGAAGAGGGGGCCATTATGGCATTTACAGCTGCTACCTGACCTTGGAGAAAGCTCTTCCCTGAAGTCTGCAGCTGGCTTTATCTATCATGAGTTTCTTTCAAGTCTGATCAGTGACTGGCTGTGCTTTCGCCTTTCAATCCAGCTGACAAACCAATTTGATTTTCAAATATAAGAAACCATGTCATTTAGTATCTTTATATCTCTATATGCATTTAGCATGCATGATATAAAGGAAAGGTCGAAGGTCAACAATACAGGTTTGGGATATGAAGGAGTATTGTGGACACTGAGAGAGAAGACACCCCTGAAGAGGAAATGGTTCAACACCTACAAACTGCCTATTGCAGTGATATAAGAAAACCAATAGAAATGCATTTCATGTCTGTGTGGGTGATTGGTAGCCTTTTCCAGGACAGTGTCACCAAGCTAAATGTGAGGGTAAGAACGTGAGAGGGAACACACACAGAATGAGGATAGACTCCAGATTCTCTCCTGGGAATTAGAACGATGAAGCAAATTTGAAATGAATAGGAGTGTGATTGCTGCACACGGTGGGGTGGGGGAGGAAGTCAGTGAAAGGAGCTAATGTAAATAAACAGAAAAAAGTAAACAATCATGTTCTCAGTCACACCCGCTCACACGCATCCGAATGACAGTGAAGATCATACACGTGCGAGTGCGCGCGTGCGCGCGCGCACACACACACACACATATGAACACACACACACACACACACACACACACACACGAACACACACACAGATACACAAACACACACACGTGCACACACATGAACACACTACTGGTCTTTAAAAGTGAATATAGTGATATGCATAAAGGTTAACGTTGGGGTTCTTTGTCCTAGTTTTCGTTCTGTGACTGTGATAAAAGTGTGGCGCAAAGGTTTTATTTTCATTTTTAGAGTTTGCAGATTAGACCATCACTAAGGAAACCTAAAACAGGAACGTGGAGGCAAGAACTCTGAAAGAATGCTTACTGGTTTGCTCTCTCCACCTTTCTGATAGCTTTTTATATAGTGCAAGTCCACGCCTAAGCACAGTCCCTCCCACATTAGGCTAAGCCCTCACACTGTTCTTCCACAATTCCTCATGAACAGGTCTGCATGCCAGTCTGATGGAAACAATGTTTCAACTGAGGTTCTCTCAGACAAGTCTGGGCTATGTCGAGTTGACCGCTGATACTAAGTAGGAGAGACCTGGGAATGAAGAATGAAGAAGAAAATGGATAGGAAGGGGAATAAAATGGCCCATCTTAACCACGGTGTTTATTCACTGATACTAAGGCTAGGGCCCTCACAGCCACAGACATAAGCTGGGTTCTTGCCAGAGCTTCACGGCAGATGAAAACACTCACTACACGTCACCCTTCAAGCTCATTCAGCTGCAATAATTAAATTTCCCTTAAGCACATTGTCACTAAAATGAGCCTTTTGTGAGTCTCCTGGCTGACAAACATGTGCTGTGCCATTTCCAAAGCTGTTTGACTTTTACATATTCACAGTTCACATGCACACATGTGCTCACACACATGTACACTTACAGGCATGCACATGTAAACACAAATATAGCTGAGGTGCTGTCATATTCATAATTCCAGTATTTGAAGTCTGAGAAGGTTGGCTTGAGAGAGTTCCAGATCACTTTGGATTCTAGAGAAAGACCCAGTCTCAAAACCAACCAACCAACCAAACAAACAAACAAACAAACACAAGCTCAAATAATCATCATCAATACACATAAACCTGTACATGAATTTACCTGAATATTTGCATATATAGACATGATTCCTTCCCATGCAACATGCAATCACTACCTCATCTCTCCCTGAATTGTCTAGAAGTCTACTATGTACAGTGTATAAATAGGAATCTCTCTGTAAGGTACTCTATGTCAATTTGGGGATTGTGGTACATCACATAATTTTGCCTGAGAAATATGCCTTATACTTTTTATTATTTGCCTCTGGATATCAAGTGCAAAATTCTGCTTATAAAATACTCCTGAAAATTTTTGATTGGTTGATACACAGCATTTTAAGAGCTCTTCAAGTAACGTGCCCATAACCATAATACCCACTGGTAATAAAAGCCAGTGCTGTGTCTCAGGGTTTTTCTATGTAGATATTAGTTTCTCCCATTTCTCAGAATTCTTATATAATAAAATAAGATGCATGCTAAAAATACAAGTTTTAGAGATTTTGTTTTTCCACTTGGAATGGAGCTGAATGGTTTTGCACATCCTTTGGAAAAAAAAGATTGAAATCCTGTTAGCATTATGAGTCAGTTGTCTATATTTATGACATAGGTTTTATGGAGTGCATATATTTATTTGGAAATAGCACCTGAGGGAATGTGAAGATCAAGATGAATGTCTTAGGCTGCCCCTGTGAGACACCTCAGCAACTCAAAATTCTACCGATTTAGGAAAAAAAATATTCATGCACACACACAAATTAGTCGTTTTGAATTTTGATTTCAGTAAACCTGAAAGAATAATTTTTTTATATTTTATTATTTTTAACTATTGTAGGTGCCATTTTTATACTAGCATTTATACTGTGCTTTTAAACTGGACATATGGAAGCTATTTGACATTCTCCTCTTGTACAATTTTGTGTGAGGTGAAGAATGCATTTTGAGCTTCACAGCAGGTTCCACAATTCTTCCTTTTTCTTGAAGTGCTAAAGATTGAATGGGAACTTATGCATTTAGGGACAGATTTCATTTTAGGTGAGATAAATCATATTTGTAAAAATATGCCCTGGTTTCAGGGCCCATCAAGCTAAGAGCCTGAGCACTGGTGATCTCCATCCTGTCAAAGAAAAGGTGTGTGTGTCTGCATGAAAAGATGAACTGAATGCACTTACCATGTACAGAAAGGAAGAAAAAGGCCGAGGTTATGTAACAAAACTTATAGGAGCACAAAGGTGATGGTTTTCTTGATGCTGTGGTAGCCTATTCAACATATATAACCTAAAATGAAGAAATATGAGTCTTTTCATGATTGCAATGGGGTTAATTTTTTTGTGTGTGTGTTGTGAAGGTTATGGAACACAGAAGGTTCAATCTTTCATGTCATATAGGTCTTGTTGGTGAAGCTCACATCATCCAGACAGGAAGCCGAGGCTAGTAAGGAGCAAGAAAGGGCAGGCTAAGCTTTAGCCCAGTCTCATTCTCCTTCTTCCTCCAGGCGAACCATACCGTCCACAGTGCCATTACTTCTCAAGCCTATTTAGAGTTTAAATCCACTAATAGATGAATTCAGTCATCAGATCAGAGCTCTCATGATGTATCATCTCTAGAAACACCATCACACTTATCTTCAGAGGTGCTCCTCACAATCTCCAAGACGTTAGCGCCTGCTCTCACCAAGTAGCCAGTGGAGACAAAGCATCCTAGTGAGTGTGGTTGCACATCTGACACCAGGCAAGTGACATACACCAAGTGGTCAGTGTGAACTTTGGGACCTAGAAACGCCTGGCCTGACTGGATTCTACCAGAAGCTGGGACTAAATTTATTCATATGACTAAAAACATAATCTTGCAACTCAAACCACTAGCCTGCAACACCTTGCCTTCTTGGCTTTCTAGAACAGCTCTAGCAAAGGACATTGTTGATCCATCAATCTGTAATTTTTTTTAAAGGAAGGGAGGTGTGTGTGTGTGTGTGTGTGTGTGTGTGTATGTGTGTGTGTGTGTGTGCTTAATCAATTTATTTGTTTACATTTCAACTGTTATCCTCCTTCCCATTCTCACCTCCATGAACCCCCCTCACCCCATCCCCTTCCCCTTTGCCTCTGAGACGATGATCTCCACCCATCCATCTACCTACTCCTGCCTCACCCCTCTAGTATCTCCCTTCTGTGGGGCATCAAGCCTCTACAGGGCCAAGTGCCTTCCTTTTCACTGATGGCAGATGAGGACATTTTCTGACACATATGTAGTGGGAGCCATGGACAGGATCATGGATACTCTTTGGTTGGTGGTTTAGTCCCTGGGAGCTCTGAGGTGTCCAGTTAATGGATCCTGTTGCTCTTCCCATGGGGTTGCAATCCCCCTCAGCTCTTTCAGCTCTTCCTGCACTCAGTCCGACGGTTGGCTGCAGAGTATCCGCATCTGACTTGGCCAGGTGTTAGCAGAGCCTCTCAGAGGAGAGCCTTACCAGGCTCCCTTTTGTATGCACGTCTTGGCATCAGCAATAGTTGTTGGGGTTTGGTGTCTGCGGATGGAATGGATCCCTAGGTGGGGCAGTCTCTGGATGGCCTTTCCTTCAGACTCTGCTCCATTTTTGTCCCTGCATTTCCTTTAGACAGGGACAATTCTGGATTAAAATATTTAGATGAGTGGGTAGCACCACCCCTTCACCGGGGGCCGTGCCTATTACCTGGAGGTGGTCTCTTCAGGTTCTAGCTCCATTCTGTTGTGTATTTTGGCTAATGTAATCCTCATTGGTCTTGGGAGCCTCTCAAATCCCTGGCATCTGGGATTTTCTAGTGATTCACCAAGTTCCTCGCCCCCACTGCTACTTATTTCTATTTGTTTTCCTGGCCCCCTGGACTTCTCTCCTCTCTTCCCATACTTGGTCCTGCCCTGGTCTTTTCCCTCCCTTTCCCTCCCCCACCCAGATCCTTCCTTCTGCCTCCTGAGATTATTTTGTTCCCCTTTCTAAGTATGTTTGAAGCATTATGTATTTTACTTAATCCTGACTCCATGAGCTGGAAGCCACGCCTGACACAGCTGAGGTAGTTGACTATATGAGGCAAGATAGGCCATGGATGCAGGAAAAGCAGATACCATTGTTTTGCTAAAGGAACTAGCAGTAGAACGACTCCAGGCAACATTCTGCTATACTAATAGATCAGTGTTTTGCTCAGCCATCATCAGAGATGCTTCCCTCTGCTGCAGAATGGAACTAATACAGAGAAACACGCGAGGACAATATGCCGAGAGTAAATAACCTGGGATTACTCAGTTCTAAATGGGATGCCATCTTAAAACCTCTCCCCTCAGAGCTCAGGGATTGATGCAGAAGAGGAGGTAGAAAGATCCTAAGAGCCAGCAGGGATGGATGACACTGAGTGAGCTGTGTTTTCCTGGCACAACAGGGCTGACACAGATGTGAACTTACAGAGACCGTGGTAGTGCACTCAGGGCCTGCACAGGTCTGATCTTGATGGGATCTCAGCACTCTGAGGCGGAAGCACTCCTATGTGCTCACATCCCTAACCAAGACTCGATCATCAAACGATTTTATAGCCAGAAATTGGAAGGAGCCCAAATATCCCTCAAAGGAGGAATGGATACAGAAAATGTGGTATATTTATACAATGGAATACTACTCAGCAATTAAAAATAATGAATTCATGCAATTTGTAGGTAAATGGTTAGATATGGAAAATATCATCTTAAGTGAGCTAACCCAATCACAAAAGAATACACATGAAATGCAATCACTGATAAGTGGATATTAATGAACCCAGAAGCCCTAAATATTCAAGGCACAATTCGCAAGTCAAATGATTCCCAAGAAGAAGAAAGGAGATGACCCTGGGCCTGAAAAGATTGGATCCAGTTTTGTAGACCCAGAACAGAGAAATCGTGGTGGGGGGGATGATTGGGGAATAGTTGGGGGGGAGAGGAATTATGGGACATATGGTCGGGGGGGAACTGGGAAAGGGGAAAGCCTTTGGAATGTAAACATAGAATATAGAAAATAAAAATTTAAATTAAAAAAAGAAGAGTGGGAAAAAAAAGAAAAAGAAAAACAATTAGTTTTCTCTAAGGAGTCTCCCTGAGTATACACAGAACTATTAAGAGCAGTGACAGGTTGTTTCATATTGTTGTTCCTCCTAGGGCACTGCAAACCCCTTCAGCTCCTTAGGTCCTTTCTCTAGCTCCTCCATTGGGGACCCTGTGCTCAGTCCAATGGTTGGCTGCGAGCATCCACCTCTGTATTTGTCAGGCACTGGCTGAGCCTCTCAGGAGACAGCTATATCAGGCTCCTGTCAGCAAACACTTGTTGGCATCCACAATAGTGTCTGGATTTGGTAACTATTTGGGATGGATCCCCAGGCGGAGCAGTCTCTGCATGTTCTTTCCTTCAATCTCTGCTCTATACTTTGTCTTTCTATCTCCTGCCATGGGTATTTTGATCCAACTTCTAAAAAGACCAGAGTGTTCACACTTTGGTCTTCCTCCTTCTTGAGCTTCATATGGTCTATGAATTGTGACTTGGGTATTCTGAACTTCTGGGCTAATATCCACTTATCAGTGAGTGCATACTATGTGTGTTCTTTTGTGATTGGGTTACCTCACTCAGGATATTTTCTAGTTCTATCCATTTGCCTAAGAATTTCATGAATTCATTGTTTTTTAGTAGCTGAGTAAATGTACCACATTTTCTGTATCCATTCCTCTGTTGAAGGACATCTGGGTTCTTTCCAGCTTCTGGCTATTATAAATAAGGCTGCCATGAACATAGTGGAGCATGTGTCCTTATTACATGTTGTAGTATCTTCTGGCTATATGCCCAGGAGTGGTATACCTGGTCCTCAGATAGTACTATGTCCAATTTTCTGAGGAACAGCCAAACTGATTTCCAGAATGGTTGTATCAGCTTGCAATCCCACCAGCAATGAACCAACCAGTACTCCCAGAGCTCCCAGGGACTAAACCACCAACCAAAGATGGATGGCCAGGTTGGAAATCAATGAGAGGAAAGGCCCTTGGTTCTGAGAAGGCTTGATGCCCCAGTGTAGGGGAATGCCAGGGAAAGCAGGAGTAGCAGGAGTAGGTGGGTTAGTAAGCAGGGGGATGGGGGATAGGATAGGGGTTTTTTTTGTTTGTTTTGTTTTGTTTTGTTTTGTTTTGTTTTTGAGGGGAAATGAGGAAAGGGGAAAACATTTGAAATGTAAATAAGAAAATATTTAAGAGCAGTGACAGATAGCTGATTGGTAGGCAAAAATGAGGAGGCGAGTTTTCCGGTCAAGACAGGAAGAGGAGGGGGAGGAATGGTTGCAGGAGTTGGCAAAAGGAGGAGGACACAAACGGAGTTGTTGGAAGGAATGTGGAGCAGAAGCACACGGCCTGGAGGAGCTGTAAGTAGCAGGGATTTCATGGCTGAGGCGGAAAGTGATGTAGAGGGATATCTGCCCAATATAGACATGCAGTTCATAAATGCACAACTCAATTGCATTTTTCCTTCCATGGGCTTACTAGGGTTTGAGATTTACCACAACAGAGCAGGCCCCGTGCTCAGCAATAGATAGTTAACCCGAAACAAACTCAGTGGAATTTTTAGAGAATAATTTGTCTCATGTTGCTTTATGAGGTTTGTTTCTTTGTTTTTGTCTTTGACACGCTGGTCATTTTCTTGCATACTCTGACTTCTGATTTTGTGATTTTTTGATGTGTGTATGTGTATTTCTTGTTATTTTTTCTTATTTAAATCCTATTATTCTAGATTTTTGTTTTTCTAAAGTGAAAGAAGGCACTGATTTGGAAGTGCAGGAAGTTGAGAGTATTTAGGAGGAGAGAAGAGAGAGGAAACAATGATCAGAATGTATCCATTGAAACAAATTAAAATATAAGGTAGGGATCAGTAGAGTTAGACACTTGATATTGACCTGTGTCCTGCCTACCCAAATTCCTGGACACACACACACACACACACACACACACACACACACACCATCTCACCCCCCAAAAGGGGAAAATACTCTGCAGAAGCATTAGACCTTGAGCAAAGTTCTACACTAGAATTAATTTCTCCTCTATGTGACCCTTATTGGGAAAAGAACGATGTAGGAGCCTCTACCTGAAGCAGGCTGTGTTGTATAACACCAGGCAAATGTTTTCAAGCGATTGCCCCATCAGTCAACGCTGTCACTCAGGTGAACTCACAGCAGCGTGTGTAAGCGCATGGCCTGAGCATGATCAAGCCAGTTAATAATGCCAGCCCAGGTGGGGAAGGGTTCTGGAAATCCATCCCTCTCCTAGCTAGGAAGCTATTGGCAATTGATTGCTCCTGGGAAGGGAGAGTATGTTTTTGTTGGAGAAGCGGGCCTTTGAAGACCTGTGCTCATATAGGCAACAGGAGTGTCAGTGGAAACAGACAGATGGGGGGAAAACACATCATGAAGCTGGGCGGGGTAAGTGGTGTGGGTGATGCACTATAGAGAAAGGAATGGGGGTGATCCTCCTTTAAACATAGGAATGAAGTTCTCAATTAAATATAAAAATAGATGAAACTGATAAGAAAAAAAGAAAGCAGAGGCAGGGAGAGGTTTCTCTGCTCTTCCCTCTCCTTCTCCTTCTTTTACCTACCCTTCAGTTTTGCTTTGTTTTTGAAACAGGCTCGCACCAGGTAGCCAAGACTATTCGCAATTTTCTTGCCTCCACTTCCCAACTGCTAGAATTTCAGGAAAATAGCTTCGTAACAGGTTTGTCTAGGCTGAGATATAGCCTCATCCTTCTACTGATCATTCTGAGTTAGAACTGACAAACTTACCATGAAAATTTAAATCATCATTAAATAAGCTTAAATTATATATATATATATACATATATATACGTATATATACGTATATATATACATATATATACGTATATATACATATATATACGTATATATATGTATATATATATACGTATATATACATATATATAACAATTAACAACTTTCTTCATTTTAAGCTAAATACAACAAGGGTTTAGATGATTGTTCCAGTGGTATCTCTTGCCTTCTTGTGTGTGAAACTCGTATACAAGTGTGAGCACGCACTCATCATTTCCTTATTCTAATTATAAAAATCATATAGATATCACTTGTAGTGATGAATGGATATGTAATTGTTCATGTAAACATGTAAAATATAATAGTCTCTCTTTAGAACACGTTCATTACATTGAGTGTTTCTTATGCTATTTCCAGGGCGGTGTTTGGGAGCTCGTGGGTCAGCCATTCAGTCCTATTGTGTCTTGCAGCTGTGTGCTGCAATGCGGGAGACAATGGGAAGGGGAGGCTGGAAGTGGGAACGTGGGCTAAGGGAGAGCAGGAAATTGCAGTATTAAAGCAGCTGTCTTGGAGAAATACTGCTTTCTTTATGAAGTGTTAATGTGCTGGAAGAAGGCAGTGCCTTTCTGTTCAGTGCCTAACATGCAAAAGGCAAGCTGGTGGGGGAGGACATCTTGAGCTTCTCTAAGTAGAATCTGGCAGAAGTTCCTGTAGGAGAGAATACATTGATAACCACTTTGATTAAACCTAAGGTGACTGTCCCTAATGGCTTTTGTCTCGGGTTGCTGGAGTGTTTTCTGGATGCCTTTACTGATAGCTGTTTTATTATAATGTAATTGATTATTATTTTTGTGCCGTTATGGTCCTAAGTGCATTTGTGTGACACATACATGCCCAGAATGCATGGGAACCACAAGAAGTCATCAGTTCCCTGAAACTGGACCTATAGGTGGCTCCAAGCTGCCTGGTATGGTCCCTGGGAACTGAACCAGGCCCTGGGCAAGAACAGCCATTGGTATTGACAACTGAACAATTTCTCCAGCCCCTCAAGGTTGATCATGAGAGGAATATCATCATAGGAATATATTACCTCTGGAGAACTCATCCATTAGTAAATTCCAGGTAAAATTTATTTCTATGTACAACATGTCAGGCAGATTTGATCATCTGTTATCTCATTGTAAAATGTGAAATAACTTGCCTTTTAATATAGTATTAAAGACATGTTGGGTTAGATAACTTAATTTCAGAAGCAGCAAATTGCTTATAGAAAATATCTGTATCTTGGAAAAAATATCTCTTCATGACAACATATGGGGCCTCTCTTTAAGAGCATAAGCTTTTCAAATCCCAGGAGACATGCATTATTCTAAATAGTTACTCTTAAACTTTACAAACAAGCCAAACAACATATGGGATGATTATGATTTACATAAAATATGATGTGGGAAACATCTCATAAATTCTTCCTAAGTTTGCTGCACACTTTTCTGTTAGAAACCACTAACCTAGGAGGAGGAAAAAGCCCCACACAAGTCTGTTTTCAATTTATGATCCTTTTCTAGACTGAGCTGCCCTTTACCTGACCCTCGCTCTTTTCAGGGGCACATGCTCTATTTAAGTGCTGACTGTAGTTTTATTTTTTATTTTGTTGTTGTCGAGCAAATTGTTTCGGCAACAAGTAATTTTTTTCTATGATGTCATAAAAGCATCTATGTCAAGTCCCCATATGTTTCTGATTCTGCCATGTTGACTAAATTCATGGTAATGGAGGCATACAGAAGCCAGCGTACATGGGTGCCACAATAATGCCTTTGTGTTCTACGAAGGCACTTACCTCGTGGGTTCCGCCATGAGAGTAAGCTTTTCTCACTCCTGCCCTCAGACACGCGCAAGGAGCTAGCTTATCTATAACAATCAGCTTTATGATGAGAAGGGGCATAACCCAGGTTCCCTCATCTTGAAATGATGTTTTCTATATGTAGAAAATCAGCACATGTCCATTATTTGATTATAGGTAAAATGCAATCTCACCTTCCTCTCATTCTCTTTCTTGCTTCTCACCCATCCCATGTTTTCACCCTGATGCCTCTTGAATTCATAGCCTGTTTTTCTATAATTTTTACTGTACACCTTTTATTCCTCGCCCCCCACCCCCACCCCAGAGCTGAGGATCAAACCCAGGATTGAGGACTTCCTAGACGAGTCCTCTGCCATTATGCTAAATCCCAACCCCACGTGCACATTTATAACCCAGTTGTCCTGCGTGTGTGAATTAACTAAGGGTAAAGAAACAAGCTGGGTGTGGCCGCTGGATCTGGAAACCCCGTCTGCCTTTCAGCTTTCCACATTGTGTCTGTTTCTCCTCAGGCACTTTATTTTCCAAAGGCGCTGAAGGAAGAGCTCCATGCCTGGCCTTAGGGTTTCAACAGGAATAAGCTGAGCCACCAGGAGCTATAGCGCGTCTCTGCCAAGCTGCTCGATTGCTCTAAGCCTGTAAACAGAAGTGTACTGTGATGTTTGACGTTCTACCTCCAGAGGACTGCTGAGCTTTAAACGTGATAATGTACAAGAAATTGCTTTGGAATATACACAATACTTAAAACAATGTTTTCCCTTTCTTTCCTAGTCTGTCCAACCCAGTTTACCCAGGCAAACCATTTACCTGTGCATAATACCTGGAGTTCCAAGAAGACAGAAACCTGTGATACTTACCTTTAATTCCTGAGGGAGAACGGAAATGAATTCTGGGGGGACACTGATATTTCTGTTGCTGTTAGAGAATAACTTACTTGGCACGTGCCCTCAACTTCTGCTTTGGAAAGCAAAGCAGCTCGCTCCTCTATTGTGCTCTCTGGAGCGGTCTTCTAGCTCAGTGGTACTCTCTACATGCCGTCCTTTACTGTGAACCCACCATTAAACCTGGTATAGATAGATCCACAGTAGTGATGGAAAAACGTACGGCACATTATTACCATGATTGGAAGTGTCCCTGTTTTTGTTTTTGTTTTCATTTCAATGCAGGTATAGTTGATATTAACAAAATATTTCTACTAAATCCGTAAAATCCACTTGGGAAAATGAAACAGATACCTCTAAAGTCAAAGCCTGACACATTAGTGGATGCACAGATGTTTACGTTTCTCAGAATTCTAATGTGCATAACACAGGCATAGACAGAAACTTAGAAGGGACTTCTTGTGACTCTGACACAGCACATATCTCTTTGTTAGTGAGGCTGGAGAGCCCAGGTGAAGGGAAAGACACTTTCAATGCAGACCAGAGACACACACTTAGCAACACTGAGATAACGACAGTGCAGTAAGGAAATACTAGTACACACAGCCCCTCTGGCTCTTAGGCAGTCATGCTGTTACCTGCTCATGAGCTTCGCTGAGAAGCGCTACCGTAGTGGTCATTTCTGGTGGTGGCAGCAATGAGGTCTTGGTGGCAAAGAGAATGAGAGGTGAGAAGGAGCCTGGTTTGAGAAGAGGTGATATTTGCAGTCTGTATCTTCATTGTCTGCAAGAGTCAGGAAGACTGATTGCAGTAGGTATTGTGCCCCTCCTCTTAGGACAATGTTACAGCTCTACATGGATGCAAGCTTGGGGCTAGATCGTCTTTCCTATGTGGGCATAGGCCAGCAGAGAAAGGAAGATGACAATGAAAAGAAAAAAAACAGGAAATGTACAAACAATAAAGATAAACCAGAAGATGAAATAAATCATGTTATAAAGGAGGAAATGGAGTCTTGCAGCAGATGTCCTTCTCTGGCACTTACAATCTTTTTGCAACCTCTTCCTTGATGTTCCTTGGGCCTTGGGTGTAGGAGTTGTATAATAGATGAAGTAGTTAGGGTGGGCACTGCCAGATCTCTTGATCTCTGCATCGTGATTGGTTGTGATTTTTGGTAAAGGTCTCAGTGGTCAAGAGCTACAAGTATCTGTGTCTATAGGTATAAATACTTAAGGATTATGCTTGTTTAGTAAAATTCTGGTTGTAGGTTCTTTCCCAGCTTTATGACCTCATCATCCATGGGTAGTTGATTAGCTTTCCAGTACAAAGCATGGTTTTATTCTTGTTGTGCAGACCTTATGGGTCATGTTAGCTACAATCAAGATATGAGTGTGATAATTGAACTCTTAGGTTTTTGCACTATCCATGTTCATTGTTGTAGTTCATAGCCATCATCTCTGGGTAGGACTACTGGTTTGCAAAATCAAAAACATTAAAATTTATAAAGAAGTTTAAAGGGGAAATGTCATTAAAACTTGCACAATTAAATTATGCACTTAAAACTACAGTAATTCTATGCTGGAGAATCTACATCTTGAAAATAGAAACAAGGTGTGTCATACGCAGCCTTTGCAACGGAAAGTTTACTTTATACAACATTCTGAAGAAAATACTGGAATGTTTTGGAAAAGGAACTGTATTCAGCTGTTCTTTTCTACTCTATTTGTATGTCTTTTTAATCTGTCATGACATAGGGAAATTTCCCTAAGCATACAGTATTGTGTGATAGTTACAGGAAGATAGCTAGTTGGGAGACAGTGTAACAAAATAAGGAGGGATAGTCGAGGTATACTGAGTGTAACATGAATCCATTTCTGTCAGTGTGAGTGTACAGACACTTGTTGATCAGTGTGAGTGTACAGACACTTGTTGATCGGTTTGAGTGTATAGACACTTATTGATCGGTGTGAGTGTACAGACACTTGTTGATCAGTGTGAGTGTAGACACTTGTTGATCAGTGTGAGTGTAGACACTTGTTGATCAGTGTGAGTGTACAGACACTTGTTGATCAGTATGAGTGTACAGACACTTGTTGATCGGTTTGAGTGTACAGACACTTGTTGATCGGTGTGAGTGTACAGACACTTGTTGATTGGTGTGAGTGTATAGACTCTTGTTGATTGGTGTGAGTGTATAGACACTTGTTGATTGGTGTGAGTGTATAGACTCTTGTTGATTGGTGTGAGTGTATAGACTCTTGTTGATTGGTGTGAGTGTATAGACTCTTGTTGATTGGTGTGAGTGTATAGACTCTTGTTGATTGGTGTGAGTGTATAGACTCTTGTTGATTGGTGTGAGTGTATAGACACTTGTTGATTGGTGTGAGTGTATAGACTTGTTGATTGGTGTGAGTGTATAGACACTTGTTGATTGGTGTGAGTGTATAGACTTGTTGATTGGTGTGAGTGTATAGACACTTGTTGATTGGTGTGAGTGTATAGACACTTGTTGATTGGTGTGAGTGTATAGACACTTGTTGATTGGTGTGAGTGTATAGACTCTTATTGATTGGTGTGAGTGTATAGACTCTTGTTGATTGGTGTGAGTGTATAGACACTTGTTGATTGGTGTGAGTGTATAGACTCTTGTTGATTGGTGTGAGTGTATAGACTCTTGTTGATTGGTGTGAGTGTATAGACTCTTGTTGATTGGTGTGAGTGTATAGACTCTTGTTGATTGGTGTGAGTGTATAGACACTTGTTGATTGGTGTGAGTGTATAGACACTTGTTGATTGGTGTGAGTGTATAGACTCTTGTTGATTGGTGTGAGTGTATAGACACTTGTTGATTGGTGTGAGTGTACAGACTCTTGTTGATTGGTGTGAGTGTATAGACTCTTGTTGATGACTGGCTGCTGGCTAGCAAGCATGCACATGTTGAGAATTTTGCAAAGTAATTTTTTCTTATATTTGCTTATATTGGTTGTTTGTATTTTCCTTTTATTGATTTTATGTTTTTACTGTGAGCATATGGCATTTGCCTAATCGTAGGAAACACAAAATCAAGCCGTGTTCCGTGATGTAACAACTGCTACCTGGACAAGTCTGCATGTGAGCTCCTAAAGCCAACGCTTATCTCATCTCCTTGCATTCCTTGCATTTAGCAATCTATGCTCATCTGTCGTTAGCAAATATTCTAGTGCCCAGAAAAAAAAAGACACAAAATATCATTTACTCTAAGAAGCCTTATTACTGTGAAATATGTTTGAAACAAATAGAAAAAAAATCACAATCCCATTTATAGAAAAATGTTTAAATGTAGCTGCCAGCAGCTACTGCGAACTGGGTCCCTGGAAGAGAGGCTGGGGATAGATGGGAGGGAGCAAAAAGAACGGGGCGGGGGGAGGGGGGAGGCAGGACAAGTGCTGACCAAGGCCCCAGTTTAATGGAGGCCTGACTATTTAAGAGTTTGGGCGAGCCCCTCCCCCCATACTCCGGGGTGAGTTCCAGGAAGTGGTCTGGCAGTTAGTTGGCTCCAGTGCTCAGGCAGCTGGGCGGGTCACCTGCTTAACTTATGAATTCATAGGTCAGGCAGCTCAGCAGACTTCAGCGCTCCACCCCAGGCTATCTCCAGGTGCTGGCTAGCCTTGGCTCCCAGGTGAAAAACAGGAAGCTGTATTGTTCTAGTAAGAACAAAGGGCCAGGAACTTCCTGGGCTGAGAACTAAGGAGGAGTGATGAGCGCAGACGTTCAAAGCCCAGATCAAACGCTCGGGGAGGATACATTTAAAGACTGAGAAGTATTTTTTGAAATTGTTGAGCTATGATGAAGCAATAATTACAGCAAAATTCAACTTTTAGTGAAAATTATCTTTATATTAACTTTTCCACACACATATATAACAAATTTTTAAATTACAATTCGAAGGAGAATGAAGGAATCTTGTTTGCCTTACATGTGCTCTAGGAGCAAATGTGGGTGAAGTGTCTTGGCTGTTTCGCAGGCGTGCAAGCACATGTGCCCATCCATATGCTTAGTCAATTCCACCGGTGCCAAGAATTGCCTAGCAACGCAGTACAGAGACGAGACGAGGAGCAGAGTTGACGACACGGTGAGGAGAGGAGGCTGCACCATCAGGGATGCAGATTTCTTCTTTAAGGAAAAAATAGAAGACTAATTTCCAAGCTGTGTGTATTCTGTAGGGACCGAGCCCATACAGCCCAGCACTGCAGGCGCCACCCTTCCGGGTTGGGAGATACTCTTCCTCCCTCTCATTTAGTTCTGTTATGTTTCTACTGAGAAGTATCAACAGTTCTGCTTCTCCAACTGTGTGTGAAAGATTCTGCCTCAAAATTTTATTTACCCCCAGAAAATCCTGCTTTAAAAGGCCAAAGCGCTACCATTTTGTAACTCTGTAATTCCTACCCTTTCTGACCCCTATTCCAGGAACTAGCTAACCACAAAGGTTATTCTGCATTCTATAGATAGTTGATGTTTGCCCAACCTATTGCAGAATGCAGTTAATCCATTTTGCGGAATGTAGTTAATCCACCTTGCAGAATGCAGTTTCTCCATTTTGTGGAATGCAGCTACACCTGGCCCTCAGGGATGAATTGCCTCATGATCTATGTGTAACTTCCTTATCTAACTTCCCCCAACCCCTCCCCCTTCTGTGATTTTTTTGGTTTCAAATACTCTTTGCGCCAGATACGCGGGATCGATCTCTGACCCTGCGCGGTTATGAATCGATCCCAGTATACTGGAACCCCAATAAAGACCTCATGTGATTGCAGCGAGACGGTCTTTGGCTGATTCTTTGGGCGTCGCTTTATCCCGAGACTTGAGTACGGGGGTCTCCCTATCTCGTGGGGTTCTCCCCATTTTAGAGATCTAACATGTGCATGCATATAAAATACAAATATCCGTGTATGCTTTTATAATATATACGTGAGTACTCAAACACACACATACGCATAATAGGCTCACAGAAAATATCAAAATGTTATTTAGCCAGGCAACTGGATGTATAATGGGCAAGTCAGGTTGATGCATAAAATCACTTTACATATATGTTATGTCTGATGCAATAATTATGTATATACGTATTTTTATTTATGTGTTTTATAGGTAATGCATATATATCAATATGATTTAGAGTATTTTGTTCAAAAGAAGAAGAGGCTAATGGTAGGGGAAGAGAAAGGAGAAAGGAGAGAAGAGAGGGAAGGAATGGTATATAAATATATAAAAATTCTTAGAATTCGATGTGCAGGCCTACTATTGACTGTGTGTTTAAAAGCTGGGAATATATTAAACTTCCTAAAGTGTAAGTTCTTAATTATGTTTGAAATCCTTATTGGTTTAGACTGGTCCTAGGAACAAACATAGAAAAAAACCCATTTTAAGCAACATAGATCCAAAATAACGCAGCAAAATAATTTCTAAAATATGAGTCAGTCCTGAACAAATAAACGAATGGCACCTTTATCTAGTTCTGCATCAACTTGATGGTTCTCATTTGAAACTATCATAGCTGCCACGCCCACGAGAGATCGCCCTTGCCTGCAGTGGTCAATAAAGATTCAGGACAGGCCAAGTCAATTTTCTAGCAAAATGAAGAAAGTGTGTACCAGCCCTGTTCTTTCTCTGAGTGGCTGGATACAATGTGACTGACAGATAGACTGTACTATCAATCTGTGAGCCAAAGTTAATGCTTCTCTCCTTAAAAAAGAGAGTTTGGGTAAAACACCGACTAACAACACTCAGTATTCCAGTCTCTATGGCATAATTTCTCAAATACTATTTTGGACACACTTTTGAATTTACAGATCAAAAGCTTCATTCTGTAGCCTGTAGAAGGAAATCTAAGAAACAGTATGAACTCTATACATTATAGATGATAAATATAATACTTTAGAAACGTATTTTCTTTTTTTAACCTTGAGAAATTAACCCAGCTAAAATCCCAGGATGGATAGGTGTTTGGGAAGTCCCAACACTTGCTGAGGATGTACTGGCAGTGGACAGCAACAGGGAGAGAGAAAGTATTTTACTTTCAGGAAACATGTATAACCATAGCACACTGTATATGTGCATGAATTTCTCAAAAAATAAACAGTTGATTTTTAAAAGTTTTTTTAATCAAATAAAAAATTAAAACCTTTCATTTGCTTTCAATTGGTTTAAAGATGTTCAATCTTTCCAGAATGGCTAGAAACTATTTTCAACAAGGGACCCCATGTATATTTAAATTTGTAAATAAATGTTCAGAATGCTTCTGTAAGTTACAAACCAATTTGTCCTTTACAAATGGATCAGGGCAGGTTCATTAAATTTGTTCATTAGGCCTCCATATGGGACATGCTGTGTTAGGAGACAAACAAACATTTTGGACAAAATTTGTTATGTAAATCAGGACATGCATTTGAAAAGAAGAGCTTGAGATCTTGTGGATTTTATGACTCTTAAATAAATAAATAAATAAATAAATAAATAAATGCACAGGGCATCTGGGTAATGTCTCCGAAGCTTAACACTAGAGAATAAAGTAACTCAGGGACTCAGGGCAGGTGTCACTCCTCAACAAAGCTGAACATTCCCCTGCATTGTACAAGAAAGGGACATAAAATGTTGAATCACAAAGCTTATGATAATTCTGTCTTTTACGTCCATGATTAGTGATTGCCAGGGTTCAGCCTGTATAACTGCTCAAAAGAATTAATGTCAGTGAATTTAAGCAACTCAGAGAAAAGTTGTAGATGCTCACTTAGATTAGGAATGAGTATGAGTAACAACCTTATTTGAAATCAGATAACTTTGGAGGTCATGTCTGTGACATTTTTGCCTTGCAAGGCTTATGCAATAAATTATTTTTGAAATCGATGTAAATAAATGTACAGGTAAAGATATGAAGCAGAGTTTGGGACCCTGATGCAAGGGGGGAAGCACAAATGTGGATTTATTAAACTCTTGAATTATGCTTCACACTCAATTTTTACTTCTCAATTTGAAATTATCAATTTATGTTTTCTTTATTATTTTTATATCTCACTTTCATCACAAGCATTTAGCTTTAGCTTTCAAGTTTCAGGTTTGATTTGTAAAAGACATGTAGCTCTGAAGTCCTTTCAATTTTAACGTCTCTCTCACTGACATTCTGGTCCTTGTTTATGTCAGGCAGATTAGTACCATGGTTTACAACCCAAACTTAAGTCTTATTTTTCTTCAAATCTTTCTAGTCCAAATGTGTGCCTCAGTATAAATGACATTTCTGAGTAATAATTTGTATACCTGTACTTTATCATATGCAGTTGTTAAAGTCGATGTGTCTGTTTTCTATGTGTTATGTTTCTCAAGATTTGTACATTCTGGGTTTACCCTTTATCAGCATATCCCTCAGAAACATAAAGTAAATCAATCATTGATTAAAAAACATTGGCTACGAAGTAAAGCTGATAGGCTTTATAGAATACCTACACAATACTTTACTCAACAGACAAATGTTTGTGAACCTGAAGGCACACTGGAGATTCATCAGGAAAGATAAAAAGCCCATTAACCAAATCTAAACAAAGTGCTTAGAAAGTATTAAGATGCCTGTTTTCTGAGTACAACAGAGTAAAGTCAGAAGTCTGTACAAGACCATAGTATTTAAACAGATGTTAAATGCTGAAAAATTCTATATTTAGGGGTAAAACTAATGAACTTGAGATGATATTATACTTAATACACACAACAATAAATAAACTAAAGACAAAAACAATGGGAGAAAGGAAATGAGTAGAAAGATACATCAATTTTCACGTTAGGAGGGAAATGAGTGACACACAGAACAACAAACCCATGCAGAAGTAAGGTTACCAGAAGATGTTTATTTTTAAAGAGCAACAAATTGACATATCTTTCAGTTATACTGATCAAACCCCGGAAGGAGAGAGGATGGCTTCTAATATCAGGAGTGAAGGAGCAACGGTTTACAGAACTCCTCTTACAGAAATAAAAAGGATTTCAGGGCAATGAGCTGAATGATTCAGGTGAAAGGATGGAGCTTCCAGAAAGATACATACATCAGAGATCAAATCAAGAAGGATTTAGAAAAGCTCAGTTGACCTTTGGCCTACAAAGAGATCTCATTGGTAATTAGAAACCTTCCCAAGCAGAAAAATTGGAGAGCCAGTTGGCGTCCTTTGTAAGTTTTAGTAGACATAGTTAATCGGTAACAAATATTTCATTTTAAAAGTTAGAACCCTCATAGCTTACTTTCAGTGGCCAGTTACGTTAACAACATCCAGGAGGAACCATGGAAGCCTTTAACTCGGTATCACTACTCACTGAGAATCGTTATGAGTCAACTAATAACATGGAATAAATATATAACATGATCAAAAGAGATTTATTCCAGAAGGGAAAGATTGGATTATCATTCTTAAAAAAAAAACAACAAATCAATTAGTGTAATATACCGTTACAATAGGATAAAGAATAAACATTATAGGATCACTTCAATAGACACAAGCAGGCATTAATAAAATTTAGTGCCTCTTACTAAAAACAATTAACAAAACAAGAGTGATAAAGAAGTTTACAGTGATAAAAATTTTCCTAAAATTATCCAAAGTTGACATCAGATTCTAAGGGTAAAATACCTAATACAAAATCTACAAAAAAGAAAGCAAGAAAAACTACCCACATTTGTTACTTCAACTAATTTTTAAATGTTTTTTATTAAATTAAAAAATATTTGTAATTAAAATGTAATTATACTGATTACTCACTCTTTTGTCTCTTTCCTTCAATGTTCCATTTTTAATGTTTTACTTTTTAACATTAAATTGGAAGATATAGGTCAGGGAGGGGGGGAAAAAGAGACAAGTCATAATTCAGACTAAAAAGCAAATATTAAAAATGTGTGCAGAATACATAATCTAGTACATAGAAAAAAACATAACAAACTCATTCAAATGATAAAAACTAAAAACTTTTTGAATGTTTCAGCACACAAAACTCACTCTTATTTTTGTGTGCTAGCTGTGAACAAGCCAAAAATAAAATCATCATCAACAAATTCACAGAGACATACATTTAAAATAACTAACAAGAAAACTAAAACTTATACTGTGAAAATGATAATATTTTGTTGCGCTAAATCAGTTGTTCTCAATATGTGGAAAGACATTTCATGTAAATGAAGACAGTTTGGCTCAGATGAGATTGATTGCCAGATTGGATAGTGTCCTATCAATACCCAGATGCACAACAGCAGAAATGGATGAACTGACCTTAAACGTATATGGATGCTAACGGTCCTGGCAGATGAAAAACAGTTCTAGGAAAAACAGCAAATGAGAGGTTAATGCAAAGTTGGTGTTAGGGTTTCTTTAATGTGGAACTAGTAAATTCAGAGAATAAACCACCGAGAGTAGCATTAAAATCTAGGAATAACTTTGTTCTAGTTTGTTATTTAGTAGTTGTGATTAACCAATGACCAAAAACAACATAGGGAAGAAAAAGTTTATTTTAACTTAAAAAGTATAAATCATCATGAAGGGAATCCAGGCAAGATTTCCAAGCAGGGCCTTGGAGGCAGGATTTGAAGTAGAGACTGCAGGAATACTGCTGAGCGGCCTGATCACTCTGGCCTTCTCAGCTGTCTTTCTAAATATACCCCCTGTCCGCTTTCCCAGGGGTGGCACAGTCCACAACGGGTGGGGTCTTTGCATATCAGTCATCTATCAAGAAAATGCTCCACAGCTGAAGGAGTTTGCAGCCCCATAGGAAGAATGACGATGTTGGCCAACCAGATGCCCCAGAGCTCCTAGGGACTAAGCCATCAATCAAGGGGTACACATGGTTCCAGCCAAAAGAGTGGCAGAGGAATGCCTTGTTAGGCATCAGTGGGAAGAGAGGTCCTTGGTCCTATGAGGGCTCAATAGATGCCCAAGCGTGGGGAAATCGAGGGGGGTAGGTGGGAGTGGGTTGGGTGGAGGAGCATATTCTTGGAGGCAAGGAGTGGGAGGATGGGATGGGGGTTTTCAGGGAGGAGGGAAACCGGGAACGGGTATAACATTTGAAATGTAAATGAAGAATATATTCAATTAAAAAAAAAAAAAGAAAATGCTCCACAGATATGTCAACAGGTCAGTCTGATAGAGGGAATTCCTCAATTGATATCTTGTCTTCCCAAGTATGTCTAGGTTTGCATGAAAGTTGACAAAAATTAACTATGACAAAAGCTTTCATAAAACCATGTATGTCAACATGCATAGCAATATAATTAACAATGATTTTAGGCATACCCTAAGTTTCAGCCAACTAATGCATAAATTTAAACAAAATGTTTAGTTAGCCTAAATTCCAACACTGTGTTTCTATTGATGGATTAAAAAAACCTTCATGTAATATTTAAAAAAATGAATGAAATTCTAGCACAGATAAGCCTTAAAACATGCTACTTAGAAGAAAGCACTTAACAAAAGTGGAAGAGGTTTTTTTCCAACCTGCAAAGTGTTAGAACATAATCTAAATGAATGGTAATGTTATGGAAAATGGAACTACTGCATTTTTAGACACATATGACAACCAATAAAATTACTGTACACTCAGCATTACTGACTGCATTACCATGGGTCTCACAGCCATGAAATTTACAATCTCATTACATGGGGTCAGTAAAATATGAAATCCTTTCTGGTCAGTGTGGTAAATTCAGGAGTTTTTAGACAGTTTGATTCAGCAAGGGAAAAAAAGTTCAACGTGTAGGTGATGCAGATGAAGGTGATCAGCGGCTTGTGCACTAATTCATAAAACACCTGCTAAGGAATGTTGGGGAATTGGTCTACATAGAAAAGCATTTTTTGTGTGTGTTTTTTCTTTATTTTCTATATTCTTTGTTTACATTCAAATTGATTTCCCCTTTCCAGGTGCCCCCCTCCCCATAAGTCCCATAAGCCCTCTTCCCTCTGACAGTTTCCCAATCAACCCCCTCCCACTTCTCTGTTTTGGTAATCCCCTACATTGCTGCATCAAGCCTTTCCAGGACCAGGGCCCTCTCCTTCCTTCTTCTTGGGAGTCATTTAATATGTGAATTGTGTCTTGGGTATTCAGAGCCATTATAAGTGGCTAATATCCACTTATCAGTGACTGCATTCCATGTGTGTTCTTTTGTGCTTGAGAAGATATTTTCCAGTTCTAACCATTTGCCTAAGAATTTCATGAATTCATTGTTTTTAATTGCTGAGTAGTATTCCAATGTACCAAATTTTCTGTATCCATTCCTCCATTGTGGGACATCTAGGTTCTTTCCAGCTTCTGGCTACAGACATACTGAAACTAATAGAAAAGAAACTGGGGAAGAGCATTGAGCACATGGGCACAGGGGGAAATTTTCCTGAATAGAACACCAAAAGCTTATGATCTAAGATCAAGAGTTGACAAATTGGACCTCATAAAACTACAAAGTTTCTGTAAGGCAAAGGACACTGTCAATAGGACAAAATGGTAACCAACAAATTGGGAAAAGATCTTCACCAACCCTACATCCGAAAGAGGGCTAATATCCAATTTATACAAAGAACTCAAGAAGTTAGACTCCAGAGAACCAAATAACCCTATTAAAAATGGGGTACAGAGCTAAACAAAGAATTTTCACCTGAAGAAATTCAGATGGCTGAGAAGCATCTTAAGAAATGTTCAACATCATTAGTCATTAGGGAAATGCAAATCAAAATAACCCTGAGATTTCACCTCACACCAGTCAGAATGGCTAAGATTAAAAACTCAGGGGAAAAGAATTTTTAAAGTAGGGTAAAACTTGCATTTAAAAAAACAAACACAATATAATACTGACTCTGTTAGAGCCCTCAGAAGGAGCATAACTTATAAAATGGATGAGTGTGTGTGTGTGTGTGTGTGTGTGTGTGTGTGTGTGTACTTGGGGAGCATCATTCTGTTTCTGGGTGGAAACCCAATACACACTCTTTAAGGCTGAAAATGTCAGGAGTCTTGTGTGCTACAAAGGCCTAGATGGTCACCAGATGCTACTGGTGTTCAGTTCATGTCTAAAGCCAAGAAAAGTTTGTTCAAATATCAGTGAGAGAATCAGCAGAGGCAGGAGCAGGGTAAATCAACTCATCTGTTAGATGGAAGGTCAAGTGTACAAAAAGCAAATAAATGGTTCTCCTTCCCCATCCTTTTCTATCTAGGCAATGACTTCATTCATAAGAAAGACCTTGTTTACATTCTTATGTGAAGGTAACTACTTTCACCCCCTAATCTCTCTTCACTGCTTAGGTCACAAAAGGAAGCTTAGAAACACAGAATAAAATTTTTTTATTTGTAAACAAAATGCAACCCCCTGTGGACCACTTATTACCAGTCTTGCCAGTTGAAAAGCTTGCAATAAGCAGGCATTTAAATACCTCTCAGTGAGGAGGCTGTTGATTCTTAACTTTATGATCCTGAAAGGGATTTGGAAAAAAAGGGAGGTGTTCCGGCTCAGAGGTGATATTATGCAGGGCTTCTCTTAGCCACAATTTCCAACTAAATAAGAGTTAACTAGAGGTCAGAGGTCAACACTACTTTGTATTACAGCAAATTCCCAGAAGTGACTATCAAGTTGGTGAGCCCTGATGTTACTGCGTTCTCTGTAATTAGTCGGAACATGAACGGAAACAGTCACCAGTCTGTACACCAGGGACCGTGGCAGGAGAAGGACAGTCCTGAGTGAATTTTGAATTATCCTGAAGCCACAAATCAAGACCAAAGCCACTCTCCAATTGACATGAGGGTGTTGGTAAAGTGGACAGAAGTGCGGATTCGAGGTGAACCTAAACACGGCAAAGAAAAGGGGCATCACGGCACGGAGGAGCTTCGTGTCCTACCTGAAAGCACGAAACGACGCCTGAGCTGCAGCCCGGGATTAGGTGTTAGTCTCCCACCAACACACTTCTCCGCAGTTATTTTATTTCCTGAATTGAATCTCATTAATAGTTTTTGTCCTAGAATTTACCGACCCTGTGCTACTCATTTTTTATTCCTAAAAGAGATGACTTAAATACAGCCTAGACTCCTCTTCCATATCTGTTTCAACTCTGGTCTCTGCTCAGGTGTGCAGATTCCAACCCAAAACTCCAGAGACGGTTTGACAGATGGATGGGCTTTAGAAATTCTAAACTAATCTCTTGGCGTTATTTATGGCTTTCCATCCCAACAGTCCACGATTTCTGCCTCGCTTCATACAAAAGTTGCCTTCTAACTCGTCCAGATGAAGTTTTTATCCAGCTCCTCACGGGCTCGTTTGCTTCCCTCTGCATTTCCCCTTTTCAAATCCTGTTATCTCTTCAAGCATCGAACATAATTTCCCCCCCTTGTTAGCGCACTGCCTTGTTAACTCTGATTCTGATTCTTTATTGCATGCAGGGCTATTTGTTCACGCTCAGGATCTAGATCTCACCTATAATCAATCGAGTCAAATGCCTGTGCCGTGCCTCCTCAGTGATAAATCTCTCACTTTATTCTTAACGGCAGCATCTTCTGTATCATTTCATTTCACCTCTGTCTGATGCTTTGCTTCATTTTTGCTGTTCCATCCGAAATTATTTTATCTCATCTGCAGTTGCACATAAAACACCCTCTCTCTTTCCTCTCCTCTCTTCTCTCTCTCTCTCTCTCTCTCTCTCTCCCACTCTCCCAACCTTGAGGTTCACCTTGTGAAGAGATTCACTTAACTATTAATATGTATAATATTTCTGGCAACAGCATTTGCATAACTGTATCAAGTGCCTATGACTGACAAAAGCTACGTTTCTGGAGATGTGCAAAGTGTTTCCGCTTAGAGCTTGAAGTCATCACCAGGTCAGACATATTTCTGTCCTTTAGCCGTTTATTGTTTAGTATAAAAATAAAAGATATGCTTTTCATTTTTATGACAGATACAATTAACAATTTTCTAAAAAGAATGAGTACTGTGTGATTGAAATTGATACCCCCTCCAAAGAGTGAGTGGCTGCTGACTTTATTATGGGAGATGTGCCACTTGGGTTGGGGACTTGAAAAGCCCCCGAGGCATAGATTTCCAGGGAGATGAAGATAAAGGACCAAGACTATGCAATTTCTCTAGACTGGATCACTATAAGTGATTTTTGTTTGTGAAAAATCACACTTATAGGAATTTACCATTACAACAGAATTCGATATATTTTTGTAATCACTGCAGTTTAGAGATCATCATGCTCCATATACTGGCTGGTTTTGTGCGTCAACTTGACACAAGGAGGTCCTGTCCTTGCTTCTCCAAACTGTAACTTTATATAAATTTTACTCATGTTAATTTAGAGGGTCTTGTTTTCTTTGTGTCCTTTATCCTCTCTGGTTCTTACACTCTGTAATTGGCTAGTTTTGTGTGTCAACTTAACATGAGCTAGAGTGATCATGGAGAAAGAAGAAAATGCCTCCATGAGATCCAACTGTAAGGCGTTTCTCAATTAGTGATCATTAGAGAGTCCCCTTGTGGGTGATGCTATCCCTAGGCTGGTAGTCCTGGGTTCTATAAGAAAGCAGGCTGAGCAAGCCAGGAGAAGCAATCTAGTAAGTAGCATCTCTCCAAGGCTTCTGCATCAGCTCTTGCCTTCAGGTTCCTACCCTGTGTTAGTTCCAGTCCTGACTTCCTTCGGTGCTAAAGAGCAATGTAGACATGTAAGCTGAATAAATCCTTTTCTCTCCAACTTGATTCTTAGTTATGATGGTTGTGCAGGAATAGAAACCCTGACTAAGACAAATTGGTACCAGGGACTGGGGTACTGCTGTGATAGGCCTGACCATGCTTTTGTTTGGAAGAATTTGGATTTGGGGCCTGTGGATTTGGAAAGAGGTGGAATGCTTTAAGTGGGTATAAATGGGTCATCCTAGTAGGAATAAGGAAGACTTTGTTTCTGAGAGTGATTTGAACTGTGGAAACCTGGTTCTAGAGGTTTCAGAGGAGAAGAATTTTAGTGTGTCACTGACTGTTTTTGTGGTATTTCGGTGAAGAATGTGGCTTCTTTTTGCCCTTGTCTTGAAGAGTCTGCCTGAGGCTAAAGTGGAGAGACTCAAATTACCTGCATTGACAAAGGAAGTCTTGCTCTCTCGCCTCTTGCCTTGGGCTCTTCTCTTCCTCCTTCCCTTTCTCCCCCTCTCTGCATGGTCATGGTCAGACCCCCTACTTCTCTACTCTCTCCTTCTCTCTGCCTCTGCTACCCCCTTAACTTCCCTCCCCATACCCTAAATAGACTCTATTCTATCCTATCAAAAGAAAAAAAGGAAGTCTCAGAAACATCCACCATATGATGTGATCTATTTGTTTATTACCTTTTCATTGCAATCTTCCTCTCCCCAACCCTCCACTCTTCCCAGGGCCACTCTTAAAATCCCTCCCCCATTACCCCTCTTCTTCTCAGAGATGAGGACACCCTTCTTGGGTACCACTTTACCCTGGGATATCCAGTTGCAGTAGGTTTAAATGTATTCTTTACCACTGAACCCCAACATTTCCTGGACCTTCATACTCAGATGTATTTTTGTTAATGCTTCAAATTACCTTTGACAAAATTATATTATAAAATTTAAATGAGATAATAAATGATAATATCTGTAAATATTTTGTTAAAAGCACTTATTCACATATTAAAACACATATTAAAATACTTGTGAATGCATTATACCAGATATGAGAGATTTATTTGGACAAAAAGCTAATATAGAAAAATTAAATTAAAATGTAAAATGCACATTAATATTGTTATTGTATTTTTCCATGTTAGCAGCTAGGTAATTTAGGATGGTTAAAAAATAGAGAAATGTAAAAAGAGTCACCTTGGCCTAATCACTATTAATTTTGCATATTTTCTTATATTTTATAAAACTATCCTAAACATAATTTAGACCATGCTACATTAGTTCACTATTAACAGTATTAATAGTGATTGTTAATAAATATGTATCTTGGAGTCCACTCAACCCATTTCATTATGTCATTGGAATTGTAGCTCATTTAAGGGATGGAAACAATTAGTCTCCAAAAATAATGTAGATTATACATACTTATGTGTAGAGTTGGGAGTGGGGATTGAACTCAGTACCTTGCACATGACAGACATTGCTCTACATTGAAGATAT
Organism: Apodemus agrarius; assembly: GCA_964023405.1. Classification (NCBI taxonomy): domain Eukaryota; kingdom Metazoa; phylum Chordata; class Mammalia; order Rodentia; family Muridae; genus Apodemus; species Apodemus agrarius. The sequence goes on along the minus strand of OZ030019.1, from coordinate 79,790,252 downwards.
TCTCTATCTCCAAATGTGTGCTGTAGACAGACCTAGAGTTCTCTTAGGAAACATCACTCATGACAGAATTTGCCCTTCCTGGGCTTTTTTTCCTAGACGATATAAAGTGGTCTGAATAGTATCAGTGTAGACTTAACATTTTAAACAAATTTGGTCGAGGTAATTCAAAATAGTCTCTTTTAATAATAATTTCCATGGACTATATATATCATGGTATTGATGTGCCTGTAATAATTGACATATTTGATTACATAATCCCTGAACTATTAACGCTTAATGAAAATCTTTGAAATGAGTATTTTGTGTCATCTCAAGTTGAATTCTGATTCTACTGGGGACCTCATGAGAAAATAAGAAAACATTTCCTAGGAAATAAATCTGCTATTAATTCAACAGAGAATGTGAAGTTATAGTTTTACTTCACTACAGAGCAATGAGGTAATTTTTCATATTTGCACAAATAGCATTAGAGCTAAGCTGGAAAGTTGGAGCTAGGCACTCTTGGTGACTTTATCTTATTTTGTCTATAAAATAATGAATTACATTCTTCTTTTAATAACTTGGTTGAATGGGATAACACAGAAACAAGAATTATATGCAAAATGCCTTTGCCTATTTATGATGAGTTTGGAAAAATATTGAATAATTTTAAAAAGATGATATGCACTGATATCTATAATTCTGTTGCTTTTCAAGAAAGGGGTGGTTAGTAGAGAGAGAGGGAGAGAGAGAGAGAGAGAAAGAAAGAGAGAGAGAGATTTATTTAGAATGGAGATTGAAGCTCACATAGAGGGCATGCAGGTGGAACACTACCCAGGATTCTTTACAATAATGGCTTCCATTTCATTTTAGATAAGAATTTATTTTCCTTTATTGATTTTATAAGTGTGGTTATAGATTTTTATTTCATCCCTATTTGAATGTAAGCTCTGAAAGATCAACCTATGTCATACTGTATTTCCAATCCCATTCACAGTGCTCAGGAAACAGCGTTAGTTAAAATGGGAGAAGGGAGCACATTACCCTAGTCCACTGTGACCCCACTTTCCCCATTTTATATGTGCATAAAATGCAGTGGCTAGACTTCGGCTGCAAAGGAAATAATTTTTCAAGGTGCTCTCTACACACAGCTAACTATAGGTAAGTATATGCAAATTATCTTACTCCTAATGTATGCTTCACATTGTTTACCTATATATAGGCATCAAGCTGTACACCTCCCATACAATTATTTTTATTTTTTAGTATATTTTGAGTATATTTCAATATTATACATCTTAACCTTTGTTAAGCACGTGTCAGTAAAATATGTGTGTGAGGGTAAATGTTTCTGTACTCTGTTGTTAGTGAGAGACCTGTTACAATTCAGAACATACTCCACTTTACAAAAAATTAGAAATCACTTGGAATTTGGTGATTTTTCTTTTCATAGCAAGTAAATACTTACTCAGGAATCAATTTTTCCCTTATAAATGGATACATTAGAAAGTGGTAAAGATCGTTGGGCAAATGGGCACAGGGGAAAATTTCCTGAACAGAACACCAATAGCTTATGCTCTAAGATCAAGAATTGACAAATGGGACCTCATAAAATTTTATCTTACTCCTAATGTCTGCTTCACATTGTTTACGTATATAAAAGTATCAAGCTCTATACCTTGATTACAAAGTGTCTGTGAGGCAAAGGACACTGTCAAAAGGACAAAACGGCAACCAGCAAATTGAGAAAAGATCTTTATCAACCCTACATCAGACAGAGGGCTAATATCCAATATATACAAAGAACTCAAGAGGGTAGACTCCAGAGAGCCAAATAACCCTATTAAAAATGGGGTACAGAGCTAAACAAAGAATTTTCACTTGAGGAATATCAAATGGCTGAGAAGCATATAAAGAAATGTTCAACATCCTTAATCATCAGGGAAATGAAAATCAAAACAACCCTGAGATTTCACCTCACACCAGTCAGAATGGCTAAGATCAAAAACTCAGGAGACAACAGGTGTTGGCGAGGATGTGGAGAAAGAGGAACACTCCTCTACTGCTTGTGGGGTTGCAAGCTGGTACAACCACTCTGGAAATCAGTCTGGCAGTTCCTCAGAAAACTGGGCATAATACTACTGGAGGACCCTGCTATACCACTCCTGGGCATGTACTCAGAGTATTCCCCAGCATGTAATAAGGATACATGCTCCATTATGTTCATAGCAGCCCTATTTATTTATTTATTTATTTATTTATTTATTTATTTTAATTTTTATTTTCTATATTCTATGTTTACATTCCAAAGGCTTTCCCCTTTCCCAGTTTCCCCCCACCATATGTCCCATAATTCCTCTCCCCCCCAGCTATTCCCCAATCATTCCCCCCACCCCCACGATTTCTCTGTTCTGGGTCTACAATACTGGATCCAATCTTTACAGGCCCAGGGTCCTCTCCTTTTTTCTTCTTGGGAGTCATTTGACTTGCTAATTGTGCCTTGAGCATTTAGGGCTTCTGGGCTCATTAATATCCACTTATCAGTGATTACATTTCATGTGTATTCTTTTGTGATTGGGTTAGCTCACTTAGGATGATATTTTCCAGATCTAACCATTTACCTACAAATTGCATGAGTTCATTATTTTTAATTGCTGAGTAGTACTCCATTGTATAGATATACCACATTTTCTGTATCCATTCCTCTTTTGAGGGATATCTGGGCTCCTTCCAACTTCTGGCTATTATAAACAAGGCTGCTATAAACATAGTGGAGCATGTGTCTTTATTGTATGCAGGGGAATCCTCTGGGTATATGCCCAGGAGTGGTATACCAGGGTCCTCTGGAAGTGACATGCCCAATTTTCTGAGGAACCGCCACACTGATTTCCAGAGCGGTTTTACCATTTTGCAATCCCACCAACAGTGGAGGAGTGTTCCTCTTTCTCCACATCCTCGCCAGCACTTGTTGTCTCTTGAGTTTTTAATCTTAGCCATTCTGACTGGTGTGAGGTGGAATCTTAAACTCGGGATATCTCTGGTACCTGGTTCCGCAGGCTGGGTCTGAGCACCTGGGAAGCTGGCTGGGGCTGGGTCCCCCGCTGCCGGCCGCTTCCAGCCCTATTTATAATAGCCAGAAGCTGGAAAAAACCCAGATGTCCCTCACTGGAAGAATGGATACAGAAAATGTGATATATTTACACTATGGAATACTACTCAGCCATTAAAAACAATGAATTCATGAAATTCTTAGGCAAGTGGGTGGAACTGGAGAATGTCATCCTTAGTGAGGTAACTCAATCACAAAAGAACATACATGGCATGCACTCACTGATAAGCAGATATTAGCCCAGAACTCAGAATACCCAAGTAACAATTCACATATCAATTGATGTCCAAGAAGAAGGAAGGAGAAGCCCCCTGTATTTGTATGTTTGTGTGGTATGCATCCTTGTGTGTATTTCTGTCTTCATGTGTAAGTGCACGTGTATATGTAAATATGCTCACATGTGTGGAGACCCCCCAGGCTCTAATATGAGGTTGTCAGTATTCCTCAATTGTTTTCTACTTTACTCATTGAAGCAGACCCTCTCAATTAAACCCAGAGCTCACTGATCTGGCTAATACAGCTAGCCAGCTTGCTCTGGGGATCCCCTGTCTTGGTATTCTGAGTGATGGAATTACAGGTGAGATGTCATGTGAACATAGACAGTTATGTGGGATTTGGGTATCACATTCTGATTCTCATCCTTTTGCCATAATGTTCTATATACCAAACCATCTCCCCAGACACAAATTTATTTTATTCTATTTTTCTAGCAATATTTTCCTTGTCAGTTTTAAAATTCCTTTTATTGTTTATATCACACTACAGCATGTTGATATTGTATGATCTGTAGCTTTATATATGTCTATTTTCAGCCCAGAAATCTCATTACAACAGTTAATTAAAAGTGTCTGCCAAAGATAAATGAAATCTGTACTTAAAACCACCTCTAAACACTTGTTTCTTTTTCACACACAATTAAAAAGACTTCTACTCAGAAGTATAAGACATAGGTATCATCTCTGAATTTCTCATGGAAAACAATTTTTCATTTTCTTCTCTTGTCTGTATGTATAGGTGGTATTCCCAACTCATATCCTGAAGCACAGCAGAGAGATCACGAAGCAATCCTGGTCCACTGCTTAACACAGGAGGGTCTCCTGTTGCCTCTTCCATTATTGATGTATCCTCCCTGCCGTACCTTCTGGGGCCCTGACATGCCTGTGCTCATGATTTGCCATGATATTGCTAAAACTGCTTTCCATTAATGCAATGAGAAGGTCTCTAGGAGGACATACACTCTGAGCTAGACAGAGTAGGTTAGCAGAGGGATGCATGGCACAGAGCCACAGACTGCCATCCTCTCTTGAATCAGAAATGGTATGTACTTGCCTCCAGTAAGAGTTGCTCTTTGTTCTTCCTCCTTCTGGGGCATCATTTGATCTGTGAATTGTGTCTTGGGTATTCCAAGCTTCTAGGCTAATATCCACTTATTAGTGAGTGCATACCATGAGTATTCTTTTGTAATTGGGTTACCTCACTCAGTGGATCCTTGGGTCCTTTGGAGAAAGGGAAAAAATAACCACAGAAGGAGATACAAAGACAAAAGGTTGAGCAGAGTCTGAGGGATAGACCATCCAGAGACTATCCCACCCAGGGATGCATCCTATATGTAGTTACAAAACCCAGGCACTACTGTGGATGCCGACAAGTGCTGACTGACTAGAGCCGGATATAGCTATCCCCTAGTACATGACAAATACATAGGGGGACACTCTCAGCCAGCCATTGAACTGAGCACAGGGTCCCCAATGGGGGAGCTAGAGAAAGGACCCAAGGAGCCGAAGGGGTTTGCAGTGCAATAAGAGGAACAACAATATGAGCCACCCAGTATTACCAGAGCACCCAGGGACAAAACCATCAACCAAAGAGTACACATGGAGTTACCCATGGCTCCAGACACATCTGCAGCAGAGGATGGCCTTGTTCAACATCAAAGGGAGGAGAGGCCCCTGGTCCTGGAAAGACTTGGTGCTGCAGTGTAGAGGAATACCAGGACAGGGAAGCAGGGGAGGGTTGAGTGGAGAAGGGGAGATGGATTATGGGATTTTGAGGGGAGGGGAAACCAGGAAAGGGGACAACATTTGAAATGTAAACAAAAAATATACCTAATTAAAAAAAAGAAAAAAAGAAGAGTTGCTCTTTGACTTCAGAGAAGTTTATTTGCTTGTCTGCATAATTAGCAACTGAGGAAGAGGTAAGTAAAGCCATCTCGGACCCGAAATTCACTTTCCGGACAGCCTTAGCACCACCATCTCACTGACAAACCAAATGCTTATGGTCAAACCAACTCTTCATAATATTTCTAAATAATGAAACCTTTCAAACCTGCACATGGACCGAAGTGACTGCTGGATCATAGCTGTGGATGTGGCTCCTTGCCCAAAGATCTCGTCGCACAAGCAGAAGGACCCAAGTTCAGGTTCCTGCGATGAACATTAAACAGCCAGCTGTGGGGAAAGTGCACTGGACCTGTAATCCCAGGGTTGGAGGAAGAGCCTTGGTGTTCGTTGGTAGCCAGTCTAGCAGAATTGGCGAGTTCTGAGTTCTATGGGAAACCATATTCCAAAAGCTAAGGTAGAGAGAGACAGCAGACACCCTGTGTCCACCATGGGGCTTCACATGCACACATGTACATAAATACAAGCACACAGAGACTCACATACACATGAACACATACATATACATGGCACACAGCACAAAACACTGACATACATGCATACACACACACACACACACACACAACTGCTGAGATGGATACCTTAGGCACACATGCACACACACACACACACACACACACACACACAAAACTGCTGAGATGGATACCTTAGGCACACATGCACACACACACACACACACACACACACACACACACACACACAACTGCTGAGATGGATACCTTAGGAATGAATGGTATGTGTATGCATTTCACCCTGCCACAGTGGCAACATTAAGCAGAAGCCTGTCATTTGAAATGCTCTTCTTTGCTCTGAGCCTGTTCTCTCAGCCCACTCACAACCAGCTCTTCAAGTAGTCATAGCTGTTAGGTTTTTGTGTTTTTCCCACTTTCATCATTAAACTTTCCCCTGGTAATTACTATTTCAGAGATAATAGCAGTGTGTTCAACCAGATACATGCCTCGCAGCAGAATGCCTAGTTTGAAAAGATGATTATTAAAAATAATAAAAGGAGAGGCACAGGGTTATATGTACATGGATCATAATTTGTCTATTTCTGGGTAATTTGTCTGAACTTTACTATGATAGCTTTATTTATGGTTCCATAGTTGTTTTATCATTGTTGCTTGTTTGGGTTTGGGGGAGAAGGTCACACAGAGGTTAGGTTAACCAGGAACGTTCCAAGTGGCTGGGGATGGTCTTGAACTCCTGACCCTTCTGCCTTCATCTCCCAAGATGATAGGAGTGTGGTATTATATCCTTCTAACATTCAGATATTTGGAAATAATTTGTAACTATTTAGGAACTCAATGCTTCATTAGTTTTTGTTAATAGCTGAGAGAAAATAAATGACCTGTTTTAAATGTGAGAAATGACAGCCCCCCCCCTTTTGAATAGCTAGTTTTGTTAACAGGTTTTAGGCAGATGTGACCCCTTACTTTCAAGTGCCCACAGTCTTAAATGCTGAAAAGTTTTGCCTACACCTTTGTATTATATGAAGAAATTCATCCCTTGATTTTGATTCCCATTTTGCCATTAATACAAATGTTATCATCAGTGTCTCATGCAGACGGAAGACTCTATAATCTTCCCCATTCATTTTTAATCCAAACAGATGTCATTAATAACATCCAAGGAATTAAAATACAAGTACCACAGACCATTTAAAAAATTTAAACAGTGGATTTTAGTTTTATCATAAAGTATAATCGATGCACTCTAGGAACTGTTTGGAGAAACAAGACAAACTGAAACAAAAGACCTAAGTGACAGAGAATAGACAATAGGAAATTGAATTACAAATGCAGGGAATAGATAAGAGGAGTCAGGGAGAAGGTCGGGGCAAGCAGCCAGGCTGTGGGAAAGCCTGGATGGCTCTGTGGGGGCAGGAGTGCAGTGGACTAACCAGGCCCAGGTGCATCTGGAGACCTGGTGGCCTTCTGCGAATGTTCATTATAAGGTTCAGTAAGAAACAGATGAGGATGGGAGGGTGTATGTGTGCTGGAGATCCAAAACACAGACACTGAAGAAAAATCATGTAGAGCGTTGGCCAGGCAGGGGAGTCGCGAATCTGACTCCCTGAAGACTGAACCTAGAGGCTTTGTGTCCCTTAGCAAGGCTGAAAGCAACTTCCATTGAGGTTCTGGGCCAGAGTGGTGCCAGAAGCCATGTCCACCAGAGCGTGGCTCTCAAGTCTCCTGCCAAGCACAGTGGCGGAGAATCAGGCTCACTCGCTATGACACTTCTGTTCATAAAACCGCTCTGTTTAACTGAGCAGAATGTCCCCAAGTTTGTGAGATCTATAGAATATATGTTACCTGTATAGTTGTTACTATTGTAGTAAATTCTTGAAAATAAAGTGGATATTTTGACTATTTTCATATAAAAGTAAATATGCTAAATAATATACATTAGCTCCCCCCCCCAACCTGGCAGTTTACACATATTTCAAACCTATTTTCAAGGTTTGTGCAATAAGAATATAAACCATTATATGCTCTCTCTCAATTACAGGTTTTGGTTTTAAAATTGAAACTCTTCCACAAGTAAATTTATTTTACCTTTAATAAAAATAATCTTAGATTTGTGTCTTCCCTTCTCATAATTGTCTCAGGAAAATACTGCTTAGAATGGAGGATAATTTTATATTTGTAGGAACACAAAGGCCTGCATCTCTCTCTCTCTTGTTTTTATTAGATATATTTATTTACATTTCAAATGTTGTCCCCTTTCCTGGTCCTCCTGCCCAGAAAATCCCATAACCCATCTCCCCTCCCCCTGTTTCCCAATCAACCCTTTCCCGCTTCCCTGTCCTGGTATTCCCCTACACTGTGGCATTGAGCCTTTCCAGGACCAAGAGCCTCTCCTCCCTGTGATGTCCAACAAGGCCTGCATTTATAAAAATATAAAATATTTTTATATTTGTAGGAACACAAGGGCCTGCATCTCTTAATTGCTCATTGTCATACTAAAGAACATCGATTATATCACATGAATTACAGACATGGGAATTAGAATAAAGAATAAGACAGATGCAAAAGGAGGAACTTCAATATGGTCATAAAATTGTGAGCAGAATGGAGTTGGGGATTCCTTTTGATTGTGACAGATTGTTCCCTTTTCCAGGGCTGGCACTCAGAATTCCTGAATGAGCAGGTTACCGTACACTTTAGTAAACAGTTGCCACACACTGTTTGCTAGACAGGAATGTTTGGTACAACATACTGTGTACTAAAACACAGGCAGTTATTAGCCAGTCCTCTGTGGTTAAGTGTTAACTAAAGTCTTGGCTCTACCAGATTCTGCAGCCATTAGAGGTTGGTGGGAGAGTCTCCCAAGAACCAGATGCCTGCAGCTACATGTCTATGCATAGGGCAGAACTGGGTTTTAAACTTCTGGGAGAGTATTAGAAATAGATTTTTTTAAAAAATCAAAATTAAATAACAAGGATTCATGTAATGAGAAAATGAGAAGGAAATCAGGCTTTCTGTAGATTGCTTCTCATGTGGTCCGTCAATGAGAAATACTGTTAAAGCAAACTTGCATAAATTATTTAGAATGATATCAGGCTCCGTTGAAGTTTAAAAGAGCTACCCCAATAGTTTTAAAGATGTATCTTTTGTAAAGTTAGTTGGTATTACATATATGCTGTGTATGTTTTGCCTGCTCATGTGGACATGGGGAGAGGTGGTTTCGCTGGATGCTCAGTGATCACTGTCCTTCCTCCTTAGGGCCCCGTGTGCTGGCATTATGAGCAATCCCTACATCACCCAGGTGTTTATCCTTCTGGAAGCAACGACGAATTTCTAACTTAGTTTTACCAATGTCTAAGAAGACAGATGTGTGCATACCACTCTACGGTGTTTGTTTTGAGGCTGGCATCTATGGTACATAGTAAAAGACACATTGATCACTTAGGACATATTTAATAAATGCCAGAAACTTTCACAACTTCATGTGTTTTTAGCATATTAATATTGAATACATAGAGGATATACCTAGTGGGAACAGGAGATTTTAAAACTGAAAACAAATAACCCAACATCATTTCTTTTATTTAGCTAGTTTTATTATTAAATCCTAAGACAAATGATGGTCTTTATTTGCAACTCCCCAGAGGTTAGTTTACAAGAAAAAAAAATGCCTTGATTTTGTGTCAGGAAATGAAATCCTCTTGATTTCTGTTTTTCCATATACACATTACAAAATGCATTCTATATTATGCAGTATTTCTTGTAATTGAAAATTGTATATTTTCCTTATCCATTTCTTTAAAGACCTGCAGGTTTTTATTACCAATACACATGAAATTAAAATTCACTGAGATCCTGGATGCAGTCTTTGTCTGTGTTTAGCAGTTATGCTATCCATGTCAGCACGGATTGAATGTATCAACTTCCCGCTTTCCTGGTAAGAGAGCCAGGTGAAGGGAGGCTCCCCTCAGCTCTCCACAACAGCAGTCGATGCTGATCACATCAAAGTTCTGCCATGTGCATCTTTCTAGAGGTTTACATATAGTCTTCATTTTTGGCTAATTAATTTTATTTTTAGGCAGGTTGCACAGGGTAACCCAGGCTTCTGTCCAGAACGCCGCCATCTGCCTGCGCCAGCCTCCTGCGTGCCCGTCTGTGTTACTCACATGAACCCACACGCTTGCTTAGGTGACATGTTTTAGACACAATCTATATTTGAAGCATGTTTTGTTAGGAGCTGAATGTAAAAGAGCATTAAGTGTGATTACTGACTTGTCACAGGACAAAAAGGGCTAAGCGATAGGGAAATGGGATGAACTGACCAAGCAGAAGTCATGACTGTTTTCTGCCCCAATTTCTCCAATGAATCCAGTGCCGATGTCTCCTCACTGGCATCTCCAAGGCACTCAGATAGTTGAATTTTGCAGTTAAACCCTTAATTTGAGGATGCTTTTTGTATTTTTATCCTCAATTGCTTTCTCAAGACCAATAATTATCACTTCAAAGAATGGAATTGCATACATTATCCAGATGGAAACTGCTCCTGTATATTAGGTATAGTTTTAAATTTAGGGACTTTTATTTTTAGTTTCGTAAAAATGTTCTTCTTAAAATAAGTGCATGATATGAAGCAGCTTATCAAGAGCCACTTTTGGCATGAGCACGTTGATCTTCATTTTCCTTCTTCATGTATGAGAAACACAGTTACAGAGTAGTGAGGCAAAAGTGTGTGTATAGGCATCCATCTAGTAGATCACAGAATGTTTCCTGCTTGTACAATATGTTTTAAGTTCAAACAAGTTTTGTGGATCTATAAAAAGGGTTGTCTGTCTAACTGGAATCTCCTGTTAAACTGAAGAACTACTTCCTACCCACTGTCTTATGAAAGACAAAAAACAAGAGAATATTGATGCCTCATAATTGATAAATGAGGGGTTTGATATTTTAGAATATGTACCTGTAAAATAAGGGCATAGTAACAGTTGAAGTGATATACCATCATTGACCATCAAACCTATTTTAGTTTCTTGACTTAAGAATTTGAATTCTTATGTGACATCCCGTCACATAATAATCAAAACTCCAAATGTACTAAACAAAGAAAGAATATTAAAGGCAGCAAGAGAAAAAGGCCAAGTAACTTATAAAGGAAGACCTATCAGAATAACACCAGACTTCTCACCTGAGACCGTGAAAGCTAGAAGATCCTGGGCAGATATAATGCAAACTCTAAGAGAACACAAACTTCAGGCAAAACTACTTTACCCAGCAAAGCTCTCAATCGCCATAGATGGAGACATCAAGATATTCCATAACAAAACCAAATTTGCACGATATCTTTCCACAAATCCAGCCCTACAAAGGATAATAGGGGGAAAACACCAAGACAAGGACAGAAACTACACCCGGGAAGAAGCAAGATAGAAACCTCTCATCAAACCTAAAAGAAGGTAACCTCTCGAATATAAAAAAAATAAATAAAATAAATAAATATAATTTCAAAAATGTCTGGAGGAAATAATTACTATTCCTTAATATCTCTTAACATCAATGGACTCAATTCCCCAATAAAAAGACATAGATTAACAGACTGGATACGGAAACAGGACCCTACATTTTGCTGCATACAGGAAACCCATCTCAGTGTTAAAGACAAACACTGCCTTAGAGTAAAAGGCTGGAAGACAATTTTACAAGCAAATGGTCTCAGGAAACAAGCTGGAGTAGCCATTCTAATATCAGATAAAATTGACTTCCAACCTAAAATCATCAAAAGAGACTCAGAAGGTCACTTCTTGCTGGCCAAAGGGAAAATCCACCAAGAAGAGCTCTCAATACTGAACATCTATGCTCCAAATGCAAGGGCACCCTCATTCGTAAAAGAAACCTTACTAAAGCTTAAAGCACACATTACACCTAACACAATAATTGTGGGTGACTTCAACACTCCACTCTCCTCAATGGACCGATCAGGAAAGCAGAAACTAAACAGGGACACAGTGAAACTAATTGAAACTCTGGACCAACTGGATTTAACAGGTATATATAGAACATTTCATCCTAAAGCTAAAGAATATACCTTTTTCTCAGCATAGCATGGTACCTTCTCCAAAATAGACCATATAATTGGTCACAAGACAGATGTCAACAAATACAAGAAGATCGAGCTAATCCCATGCCTCCTATCAGATCACCATGGAGTAAGAGTAGTCTTCAATAACAACAAAAACAACAGAAAGCCCACATAACATGGAAACTGAACAATACTCTACTCAATGACACCTTGGTCAAGGAAGAAATAAAAAAAGAAATCAAAGACTTTTTAGAATTCAATGAAAATGAAGGTACAACCTGCCCAAATCTATGGGACACAATGAAAGCAGTGCTAAGAGGAAAACTCATAGCTCTAAGTGCATCCAAAAAGAAACTGGAGAGAGCATACACTAGCAACTTAATGGCACACCTTAAAGCCCTGGAAGAAAAACAAGTTAATTCACCCAGGAGGAGTAGAAGACAAGAAATCATCAAACTCAGGGCTGAAATCAATCAAATAGAAACAAAGAGAACCATACAAAGAATCAACAAGACCAGGAGCTGGTTCTTTGAGAAAATCAACAAGATAGATAAACCCTTAGCCAGACTAACCAAAGGACACAGAGACAGTATACAAATTAACAAAATTAGAAATGAAAAGGGAGACATAACAACAGAAACTGAGGAAATTCAAAAGATCATCAGATCCTACTACAAAGGTCTATACTCAAAACAACTGGAGAATCTGGAGGAAATGGACAATTTCCTAGACAGATATCAAATACCAAAATTAAATCAGCATTAAGTAGATCAGCTAAATAGTCCCATAACCCCTAAAGAAATAGAAGGGGTTATAGAAAGCCTCCCAACCAAAAAAAGTACGGGACCAGATGGTTTTAGTGCAGAATTCTACCAGACCTTCAAAGAAGACTTAACACCAATACTTCTCAAACTATTCCACAAAATAGAGACAGAAGGGACACTGCCCAACTCATTCTTCGAAGCCACAATTACACTAATACCTAAACCACAAAACGATCCAACAAAGAAAGAGAACTACAGGCCAATTTCTCTTATGAATATAGATGCAAAAATACTAAATAAAATTCTTGCTAACCGAATCCAAGAGCACATCAAAACGATCATCCACCATGATCAAGTAGGCTTCATCCCAGGGATGCAGGGATGGTTCAATATATGGAAATCCATCAATGTAATCCACTACATAAACAAACTGAAAGAAAAAAACCACATGGTCATCTCATTAGATGCTAAAAAAGCATTCGACAAAATTCAGCATCCTTTCATGCTAAAAGTCTTGGAAAGAGCAGGAATTCAAGGCCCATACCTAAACATAGTAAAAGCAATCTACAGCAAACCAGTAGCCAACATCAAAATAAATGGAGAGAAATTTGAAGCATTCCCACTAAAATCAGGGACTAGACAAGGCTGCCCTCTCTCTCCATATCTTTTCAATATAGTACTTGAAGTTCTAGCAAGAGCAATTAGACAACATAAGGAAGTCAAAGGGATACAAATTGGAAAGGAAGAAGTGAAACTATCATTATTTGCAGATGATATGATAGTTTACCTAAGCGACCCAAAAAACTCCACCAGAGAACTTCTACAGCTGATAAACAACTTCAGCAAAGTGGCAGGCTATAAAATTAACTCAAGCAAGTCAGTGGCCTTCTTGTACTCAAAGGACAAGCAGGCTGAGAAAGAAATTAGGGAAATAACACCCTTCACAATAGCCACAAACAACATAAAGTATCTTGGCGTAACTCTAAGCAAACAAGCGAAAGATCTGTACAACAGGAACTTCAAGTCCTTGAAGAAAGAAATCGAAGAAGACCTCAGAAGATGGAAAAATATTTCTTGCTCCTGGATTGGCAGGATCAATATAGTAAAAATGGCCATCTTGCCAAAAGCAATATACAGATTCAATGCAATCCCCATCAAAATCCCAACTCAATTCTTCATAGATCTAGAAAGAGCAATTCTCAAATTCATCTGGGGCAACAAAAAACCCAGGATAGCTAAAACTATTCTCAACAATAAAAGGACTTCTGGGGGAATCAATATCCCTGACCTCAAGCAGTACTACAGAGCAATTGTGGTAAAAACTGCATGGTATTGGTATAGCAACAGGCAAGCAGATCAATGGAACAGGATTGAAGACCCAGAAATTAACCCACAGACTTATGGTCACTTGATCTTTGATAAAGGAGCCACAACCATCCGGTGGAATAAAGATAGCCTTTTCAACAAATGGTGCTGGTTCAACTGGAGGTCAACATGCAGAAGAATGCGAATTGACCCACTCTTATCTCTTTGCACTAAGATCAACTCCAAGTGGATCAAGGACCTCCTCATAAAACCAGTCACACTGAAACTATTAGAAAAGAAACTTGGGAAGACCCTGGAGGACTTGGGCACAGGGGAAAAGTTCCTGAACAGAACACCAATAGCTTATGCTCTAAGATCAAGAATCGACAAATGGGACCTCATAAAATTACAAAGTTTCTGCAAAGCAAAGGACACTGTCAGAAGGACAAAATGGCAACCAACAAAGTGGGAAAAGATCTTCACCAACTCCACATCTGACAGAGGGCTAATATCCAATATATACAAAGAACTCAAGAAGTTAGACCCCAAAGAACCAAATAACCCTATCAAAAAATGGGGCACAGAGCTAAACAAAGAATTTTCACCAGAAGAAATTCGGATGGCCGAGAAACACCTTAAAAGATGTTCAACATCATTAGTCATCAGGGAAATGCAAATCAAAACAACCCTGAGATTCCACCTCACACCAGTCAGATTGGCTAAGATTAAAAACTCAAGAGACAACAAGTGCTGGCGAGGATGTGGAGAAAGAGGAACACTCCTCCACTGTTGGTGGGATTGCAAAATGGTAAAACCGCTCTGGAAATCAGTTTGGCGGTTCCTCAGAAAATTGGGCATGTCACTTCCAGAGGACCCTGGCATACCACTCCTGGGCATATACCCAGAGGATTCCCCTGCATGCAATAAGGACACATGCTCCACTATGTTTATAGCAGCCTTGTTTATAATAGCCAGAAATTGGAAGGAGCCCAAATATCCCTCAAAGGAGGAATGGATACAGAAAATGTGGTATATTTATACAATGGAATACTACTCAGCAATTAAAAAATAATGAATTCATGCAATTTGTAGGTAAATGGTTAGACCTGGAAAATATCATCCTGAGTGAATTAACCCAATCACAAAAGAATGCACATGAAATGCAATCACTGATAAGTGGATATTAATGAGCCCAGAAGCCCTAAATACTCAAGACACAAATAGCAAGTCAAATGATTCCCAAGAAGAAGAAAGGAGAGGACCCTGGGCCTGTAAAGATTGCATCCAGTTTAGTAAAGAAACCGAGGGGGGAGGGGGAATGATTGGGGAACAGTTCGGGGGGGGGGGAGAGGAACTATGGGATCTATGGTGGGTGGGAACTGGGAAAGGGGAAAGCCTTTGGAATGTAAACATAGAATATAGAAAATAAAAATTAAAACAAAACAAAACAAAAAAAGAATTTGAATTCTTGATCTTAACCATTCTGACCAGTGTGAGGTGAAATCTCAGGGTTGTTTTGATTTGCATTTCTTTTATGATAAAGGATGTCAAATATTTCTTTAGGTGCTTCACAGCCATTTGATATTCCTCAGGGGAAAATTCTTTGTTTAGCTCTGTACCCATTTTTAATAGGGTTATTTGGCTCTCTGGAGTCTAACTTCTTGAGTTCTTTGTATATATTGGATATTAGTCCTTTGTTGGATGTAGGGTTGGTGAAGATCTTTTCCCAACTTGTTGGTTGCCATTTTGTCCTATTGACCATGTCCTTTGCCTTGCTTTGTAATTTAATGAGGTCCCATTTGTCAATTCTTGATCTTAGAGCATAAGCTATTGGTGTTCTGTTCAGGAAAATTTCCCCTGTGCCCATGTGTTCAAGGCTCTTCCCCAGTTTCTTTTCTATTAGTTTCAGTGTGTCTGGTTTTATGTGGAGGTACTTGATCCACTTGGAGTTGAGCTTAGTACAAGAAGATAAGAATGGATCAATTTACATTCTTCTGCATGCTATCCTCCAGTTGAACCAGCACTATTTGTTGAAAAACTCAGGAGCTAACAGGTGTTGGCAAGAATGTGGAGAAAGAGGAACACTCCTCTACTGCTGGTAGAATTACAAACTGGTACAACCTCTGTGGAAATCAGTATGGCGGTTCACCAGAAAACTGGGCATGACGCTACCAGAGGAACCTGGTAAAATGTTCCTGGGCATATACCCAGAGGATTCTCCAGCATGTAATAAGGACACATGCTCCGCTATGTTCATAGCAGCCCTATTTAAATGTCCAGAAGCTGGAAAGGAACCAGATGTTCCTCAATGGAGGAATGAATACAGAAAATGTGGTATATTTACACAATGCTATTCAGCTATTAAAGACAATGAATTCATGAAATTCTTAGATAAATGGGTGCAACTGGAAAATATCATCCTAAGTGAGGTAACCCAATCACAAAAGAACACACATGTTATGTACTCATTGATAAGTGGATATTAGCCCAGAAGCTTGGAATACCCTAGACACAATTCACAGACAAAATGATGCCCAAAAAGAAGGAAGAACAAAGCATGGATACTCTGGTCCTTCTTAGAAGGGGGTATAAAATACCCACAGAAGAAGATACAGAGACAAAATATGGAGCAGAGTCTGAGGGAAAGGCCATCCAGAGACTATCCCACCTAGTGATCCATCCCATATACAGTTACAAAACCCAGACACTATTATTGATGCCCACAAGTACTTGCTGACAGGAGCTGTCACCTGCGAGACTCTGCTAGTGCATGACAAATACAGAGGGGGAGATTCTCAGCTAGCCATTGAAGTGTGCACAGGGTCCCCAATGGGGGAGCTAGAGAAAGCACCCAAGGAGCTGAAGGGGTTGCAGCGCCATAGGAATAATGATGCAAGCCACTCAGTATTGCCAGATCTCCAAGAGACAAAAACATCAACCAGATAGTACACATGGTGTTACCCATGGCTCCAGTTGCATAGATAGCAGAGGATGGCCTTATTGGACATCAAAGGGAAGAGAGGCCCCTGGTACTGGTAAGGCTTGATGCGGCAGTGTAGGGGAATACCAGGACAGGGAAGCAGGAGGGGGTTGATTGGGGAACAGGAGGAAGCGAGATTGCTTATAGGACTTTCTTGGTGGGGAGCCAGGAAAGGGGAAAATCATTTGAAATGTAAATAAAGAATGTATCTAACAAAAATATTCTATCTTCTTACATTAAACACCAACAAAAAGAAAAAAATTTGAATTCTTAGAACTATTTTCTTTAAACAAATATTACTCCTGATGAGGTAGCGAAACCTCTGAATTCTATTCTTAGCTTTGAATGAGGGCCCAAGTAAGGCACAGTGTTGATGACATCTGTAGCTGGTAAGTATAAGCTGAGTCAAATTGCAGCAAACCCACAGTGTCTGCTATCATCACTAGTGTGTGTAGCAAAAACAGCAAATGACTAAATTATGAACATGCTTATATGGTGGGAAATGGATGAATAACAGTTAAGAAAATAAGTTGAAAGTACTCAACATATGTGTTGAGTAGTGTGGTAATACATTGTGATAAAAATATCTCCTACATTCTAAGGGACTAAAACTCTTCTTGAACTTCACAGCCAAAGTTAACAGCTTACCCTGAAGTCACTTAAAACTGTTACTGTAATGTTTAACTTAGCCCATTTGTTTTCTCTTACTTGTTCCCAGTAAGAGAACAATATGACCACTAACATCACTTCCCCGGATTTTCCATGTAATCAGTATTAGGTAGTGAATAGCTGTGATCTTAAGTTATCCAGTTTTATATGTCTTTAACCTAAAGGCAACATATGTATGCTTACACATGTTCTATGATAATAGTTTGATAAAAACATCATAAATAAGCTGACAACAATTTTATGAAATGAATATCTGTCATAAATGTTGAATGTAGCATATGATTATTACTTTATTAACAATGATGTTTATAGTAATACTGTTGCCTGCATCCTTTGGGATTAGCTGGACTCAGTTATTTAAACTCTTTTAAAAACTCTTTTAAAGATTTATGTAAATCTTTAAAAGATTTACTTTTAAAGTATTTTATTTGCAGTATTTCTTTCCCATGTGACACTTCTTGTGTTTTCCAATATAAGAGAGAAAAAAACAATTTATTATCAAAGGACACACCCAGGCAGATAGACACACTCAGACATAGGGGACATATACACGGACATATACACACATAGACACTAGGGACAGAGAGATTCACAAGACAACACAGATTCAGTCTCAGAAAAGACAGACAATGACAAAAGAATACAGGAAAAACTAAGCTCAAATCTTGGCCTACTTTTGGTTAAATGGCACCAAATAGAAGTGCTTTGATTTCTTTATAAGACAAAACATGATTGGTGACTCTGAGTTTATTATTAATATACTTAGTGTATTGGTGCTTCAAATGAGGAATCAATGCCTTAAATATAAGCAGTATAGATGTGAAGAGAAGGATCAGTCATTATTAAAAATCTATTATACTATATAGACATGAAATATCAGTTGATATACAGTTAGAAGTGTATTATTTCATGGCGTCATGAAAATAACAGCCATTTTTTAACATCAAATTCAAAGATTCCAGATGACAAAGGCACCAATCCAATAAATATATAGCAATCTATATCAATGTGTTTTCTACAGAATGGCCATAAATTATCTCTAGAAAAATAAACAAAACTAAGAATAAAGATGTTTTTCTACCAATGATATCTTAATTCATGAGACATTATTTAGTATATGATATTTGCCAGCTATGAGAAAAGACTAAATTATACACGCATTTAAATATATTAATTACCATATATAAACTAATTAAATCATATAGAATGATGGGTTCAGCTTTGAAAAATGCATATTCTGTTCAAGGATGCATAATATCATGAATCAGAAATGAGTATATGAGTGGGGCAGTTTACAAAGCCTAACAGGTTTTTAGGGATTGTAATCATTCTGGTTATGATAAAACTGAACAATATAAGAATAATGTAAGGATTGATAAAAATATTTCTAACAACTTAGAGTTTAAGTTACTATATCTCCAGAAATTGACAACTCAAGAAGGGGGAAGAGAGGAGAGACAGAGAAAGAAGAGATAGTCAGGGAGGGCAGAAGGAGTAAGGATGGGAAAACATAGAATCAGAGACATAGATACAGAGAGACCCACATGGGAAGTGAGTCTGTAGTGGTACAAGCCTTTGATCTCACTACTTAGTAGGCAAAGACTGGTAGATCTCTAAGTTTGAGGCCATCCTGGTCTATAGAGTGCATTCCAGGATAGCCAAGGATACACAGAGATTATACACACATGAAAGTGATTGCAGCCAATAATCAATATTTACTTCTGACCTCCATACCATGTTCACAAATTTGCATGTACATCCACAAACACACTTGCACACATAGAAAGGAAATTGAAGGAATAAACAGAGAAGGCACTGTTGAGAGCATAATATACATATATAGTGTCATACACATAGATGCAATTATATACACTGTGTAGACCCAGGGATCCTCCTGTGTCATGTAATATATATATATATATATATATATATATATATATAAAACATGACATATATATATATATATAATATAATTATCATCAAATGAGTTTATAGTAGTCATTTACAATATTAAAATGAGTACATGTATTTTGTTGAAAGTGGATTTTTCTCTCATACTA
Source organism: Apodemus agrarius (assembly GCA_964023405.1). Lineage (NCBI taxonomy): Eukaryota > Metazoa > Chordata > Mammalia > Rodentia > Muridae > Apodemus > Apodemus agrarius. Next base: position 79,770,666 of record OZ030019.1, on the reverse strand, counting down.
TACACCCCATTTTGTATATTTGCTCTGTATAACAAAATAGTATTTAATGAATAACAAGGTAATATTAGCCTACGGCTTTATGTATTTGGAATTTTTCCTATTGTCTGATGTCTTCAGCATTGGGGTTTATACTTAGAAAGTTCTGGCTAAAATGTTAGATTTTTCCCTATACTTCAGATTATTTAGATTTATCTCATAAGAAATGCAATTAAAATCAGACAGTGCTGTTAGTTTATTTCCTATTATTTGTAAATCTCAAAATAGTTAGGCAAGAGTCAACCTATTCTGTCTTCATGTCAATATACTGTTATTTATTCCTGGATAAATGGTTTGACAGTTTTCATAAAATCTAATAACAAAATTCTAGAGATATTTTGATTTAGTAATTTTTCTTATTAATCAGTTCAGTAAACATTATCAACTCTTCTTATCTTTAATAAGACTTTTTTTTTTTTGGTTTTTCGAGACAGGGTTTCTCTGTATAGCCCTGGCTGTACTGGAACTCACTCTGTAGACCAGGCTGGCCTCGAACTCAGAGATCCGCCTGTCTCTGCCTCCCAAGTGCTGGGATTAAAGGCGTGCGCCACCACGCCCGGCTTAATAAGACATTTTTAATTTCCTTTATTGAATACATTTCAGCCTCAGACTCATTCTCCAACTTTAAGGCATTATAGCATAACATTTCACTTTTCAGCATTCCCAGGAATCAGTGATCATAGGGTTGTTGGTAATGATAGTGATAAAAATGAAGTTAGGTCTATGTACTGATGTCTTTGATTTAATCAAGTCAACATGCCTGTCTATACATTATTTATGTCTGTCAATCATCAATATAGCATCTATCTTACCATTCATATATCTACTGTCTATCTAGGTATATATACCATCTATCTTGTATTACCTTTTTATCAATGATCTGTTGTTCGATCATCTATGTATTTATTATCCATCTATGTTTCTATTATTGTTCTACTTATGTATTATCCATATATCAGACATATCTGCATGTCTGTCATCTATTTATCTAGCCATACATAAGATGATTTACCTGTAACTATTCAAAACAGAAGGCTTACATTTATTTTCATTTACAAAAGGAGTTTGAGGCACACAGAGATACGTATTACTTCAGGATTATCGAACTGTAATGGAGGAGCTTCATCTGAACCAAGTTAATCTACCTTTAGTATCTGGTTGATGAGCAGCATGGAATCTCATATGGATGAAAAGCAAGACTAACACATTTTTAACTTCTAAAGGCATATGTTTACATATCTGTTGATGTTATTCACAAAATGACCTTCTAGCCTAAGCCTTATTAAGCTAATGTGCTTAATTAACTGATGGAATACATTTATTTACAACTCTCCTTCAGTTGGCTATGACCTTCAATCAACCATCTGTCAGTCACAGCAATTGGATATTTCCAGAGTAAGCTTCTCCAGAGGGAGAAGTTTTTTCTAGAAAATGAACATAAGATGTGACTGGAAGATTATGGGAATGTGGACCCTATCCTGAAAACATACATGTTGTGTAATATAGCAATGGTATAATGTACTTTAAAGGGCAAATATGGATTGGACATCAAATCAGTGAACAAAGGGGTCCTTTACCTATTTACCTTTGTTTCAAACTTTGTTTCCTTTACATGTTTATATATGCACGGAGATAACATTTGTATATATTTCTGAAATGCTTCTAAAGCTTTCTTTCACAGATATATACTGAAGACAAATAGACCACATTCTATTAAACCAACCTAATTGTCACAGCTTTTATTTCACTAAGTGGCTTTGAAAAAAAAAAGATTTGACAGTTTATACAAGTATTCTGCTGAAAAGTTTAACAGGCTTTTAATTGGCAAAGAACTAAACATGGGGGAACTCTCTGAATTGCACTTCAAAGGCAATCAGATCTCTGTCAACAATAACAAAAGCTGTATTGGATTTCATGTATCATCTTAGAAATGAATTCATGGAAAAATTTTTGAAAGCTTTATAGAAATAAATGTACTAGCTTAAGGGTAGATAGCAGGACCATCTCTATTCATCTAGAGGTCATTTGGTTCAGATAACTATGTTTTAGAATATAACTGTAAAATGAGAGGAATTTTATTCTAATTTGTTATCTATATGTTTACATCTATGTCTTTTTAATGCTTTATCTATCTCTATCATCTATCTATCATCTATCATCTACCTGCCTACCTACTCTTCTATATGATCTCATATAACTTAAGATGGCTTCAAAGTTACTATAGAACTAAGGATAATGTTGAAAACCTTCATCTACCTGTCTTCATCTTAGAAGTATTTCATCCCCAAGTCTCCATGGCCAATTTTTGTGGTACTGCCGATTGAATCTGGGTCTTTGTGTGTGCTAGGTAAATATTTTATTACTTAGCTACTTCTCAGTTCTGTACTATTTATTTTGAAGACTATTTATTAAAAGGGTACATGAAATTTAGCTAACATTATTTTGCCAATAATTAGAATGATATGTATATATATATATGTATATATATATGTGTGTGTATATATATATATATATATATATATATATATATATAATGCCCTGAATATTTCGTACCACAGGAACTATATGAAAAATGAATTCCTGTTCATTGCCTGATTTACAAAACTTGGTCATGGATCTTGTATACAATGAACAGCAAATAATATTTGGAAAGGATTTTTTTTTGGAGGGAGACCCTGGTTGAGAAAAGCAGGGATATCATGAATAATATTGTTATATTTCCATGAAGCTTAACCATTGGTAGAAAGGGTATGGGAATTTTGAGTTTAGGATGACAGCATGATCAACAATATTGTCCAGGCTAACTTGATTGGTAGCTAGGAGAGGTAGAAAAAAATCTATAACTTCATGTATTTGAAAAACATGAAGTCAGGGCTGTGTCCGCAGAACACAGTTTCCAGGGAAGAAACAAACTGGATAGATTCATATGTGGCTAATATATAAACAACCCTGGCATTATTACTTTGAAATTTTGGCACACCATTTTTCCTAACCCACCTAATTCAAGCCTGCTTTCTGTTTTAAAGAAGTTACTGCTGATGACAAGGTACGCACGACCATACTGAACCCACAGTACAGGCAGCAGATGGTTCTGAGAGTGTGACTGAATGTGGATCCTATGACAGATACACTGAGTCTGAGACTAGAGAGATAAGAAGTCAGCTTCATGCCATTTGTACTAGGCCCTGTCTTTCTGCTGGAGATAGGCTTAAATTCCCTCTCCCCACTGTAGGGCCTTTCAGCTAGGGTCTCCCACTTTAAGTCCTTAAAATCTCTCACCTCGAGGTCTCTGGAGGGTTCTGGAGGGTTCCCTAATATCCTCCCTCCTGAGGTTGCCTGTTTCCATTCTTTCTGCTGGCTCTCAGGGCTTCAGTTCTTTCCCCTCACCCAGTACCAGATCAGCTTCTGCTCTTCCCCTACCCCTCACCCCATTTTCTTTCCCTTGCAGATGCCTCCCTCCCTCTCTCCCCCGTTGTGATTGCTTTCTTCTCTCTCCCAAGTGGGACTGAATCTCCTCACTTGGGCCCTTCAGTTGACCTTTTGGAATTCTGTGGACTGTATCTTGCGTATTCTATACTTTTTTTGGCTAATATTCACTTATTAGTGAATACATACCATACATGTCCTTTTGGGTCTGAGTTAGCTGACTCAGGATGGTATTTTCTAGCTCCATACATTTGCCTGTAAATCTCAGGATGCCCTTGTTCTTAATAGCTGGGTAGTGTTCCACTGTGTAAATGAACCACATTTTCTGTATCTGTTCTTCTGTCATGGGATATCTGGGTTGTGTTTAGCTTCAGGCTATCACAAACAAGGCAGCTATGAACATAGTGGAACATGTGCCCCTGTGGCATGGTGGGGTATCTTTTGGGTATATTCCCAGGAGTGATTTTGCTGGGTCTTCATGTAGGTCTATTTCCAATTTTCTGAGGAATCTCCAGATTGATTTCCAGGGTGCTTGTACCAGTTTGCAATCCTCACAGCAATGGAGGAGTGTTCCTCTTTTTTCACATCTTTGCCAACCAGTGTTGTAACCTGAGGTTTTGACCTTAGCCATTCTGATTGGTATAACGTTCAATCTCAGGGTCATTTTGATTTGCATTTCTCTGATCACTAAGGACCTTGAACATTTCTTTAGGTGCTTCTCAGCCTTTCAAGATTCCTTTGTTGTGAATTCTCAGTTTAGTTCTATTTATGATTTTTTGATTACGTTGTTTGGTTTTTTTGGTGGTTAGCTTCTTGAGTTCTTTATACATTTTTATATTAGCCCTCTATCAAAGGCTTTGGTGAAGAATTTTTTCCCAATCTGTAGGTTGCCATTTTGTCTTATTGTGCACAGAAATTATTGTCCTTTGCCTTACTGAAGCTTTCCAGTTTCATGAGGTCCCATTTATCAATTCTTGATCTTAGAACATGAGCCACTGGAGTTCTGTTTAGGAAATCTCCTATGTCAGTGAGTTCAAGGATCTTTCCCACTTTCTCTTCTATTAGATTCAGTGTATCAGGTTTTATACTGGTTTTACAGTGTTTCTGGTTACCTTGATCCACTTGGACTTGAGCTTTGTGCAAGGTCACAAATATGGGTCTATCTTCATTTTTCTACATACAGACAGCCAATTATACCAGTACAATTTATTGAAGATGCTTTATTTCTTTGTTTTGGATTTGGTTTTTTTATTTTTTCTGAGACAGGGTTTCTCTGTATAGCCCTGGCTGTCCTGGAACTCACTCTGTAGACCAGGCTGGCCTCAAACTCAGAAATACACTTGTCTCTGCCTCCCAGAGTGCTGGGATTACAGGTGAGCACCACCACCGCCCAGCTGAAGATGCTTTCTTAAAGACACATGCACTTGTTCATTGTAAAAAGTGGAATTGCAGAGACACTGACAATTCCAAAATGCATTTTCAAAGCCCACTTTAACTTTCAGTGTATTTCAATAGCATGATGTTTACTAAACATGTATTATACGTTTCTGGAAGAGGAAGAATTACTCTTTTTTTAAAAAAAAGATATGGCCATCACTAGGTTTTCTATGCTCCAATAGATGTTCCAATACTAATGTGCATATGGGCAGCACTGACTAGACTTAATCACTTATCAAACAACAGAACAGTAATGAAATTGGAGGAAAGATGTGTTGGGGCTAGTTGGAAGGAAGAAATTGAGGTCAATATGATTATGTTTCATTGCACTTAAATATAAAATTGTCAAAAATATAAAAATTTTTGAAAAGAGAAATCAATGTGCCATCCAAAGTCAAGATTTATACACATATTTTCTTATAAGAAATTTCACAGATGTATATCATACATATGTCTGAGATTTCTTTTTGTTTTACTTTGTGTTTTTGTAGCCACATCAAAAGCACTTACCTACAAAATCAACTTGTAAAAAGAGATTTATTTTGGCTAATGTTCTCATAGGTTTCAATCAATGGTTACATAATCGAGTGATGTGGGTTTGTGATGAGAGAGAACCACACTGACAGGAATTTGTGGTAAAGGATAGTTTTCACATCATGGCCAGTAGGAGATAAGAGTTAATGGAAGAAGAGATAGATATTGATTATAGATGGATGGATGAATAGATAGATAGATAGATAGATAGATAAATAGATAGATAGATAGAAAGAAAGATACATAGATACATAGATAGGTGAATAGATGAATACATGGTTGGATAGATTGTAGATGATGGAATACAAAAAGACTCAGAGTTTATAGATGATGCTAAGTAAATGACATATGTTTCTTACAGAGCACATCCCTCATTCATGTTCATCTTCCCATTATGGTTCATCTAATAACTTCTATCATTTTCTAATAATATTCTTAAATCAGGATTGCTATAATTTGGCAACCCCCTCATGAGATCAGAGCTATCATAATCCAAACATTTTATAAAATCCATCAGTTATCAACCATGCCTTTAACAAAAGTCTTTGTGGCTAGTTTCAGATTCAAACTATAAGTCCGAAAGTTTTCATTTATAACACATTTTAGTGATTAGAAAGACCAACATTAACCATAATGTTAGAGAAAGCATAAGCACCAGAAGTCAAGGGTATAATAGGGCTTTGTGTACTAGATCTTCAGTTGACCATTGACTGGAATTGGAAAACATGCCTATAATTCCAATGCTGGTGATGTAGAAACAGAAAGATACCTTAGGGTATTTGAAATAATCTCTAGGTTGAATGAGAAATCTTGATCAAAAACAGATGTATAGATGGTATAATGCTATTGATGAAGACATCACTAACTTTGACCAGAAAGTTTTCTTTTGTAGCAGGTAGTGGTTAATGAATAGACTCAAAAATGGGAGGGATGGAGGGAGAGAGAGAGAGAGAGAGAGAGAGAGAGAGAGAGAGAGAGAGAGAGAGAGAGAGAGACAGAGACAGAGACAGAGACAGAGACAGAGACAGAGACAGAGACAGAGACAAACAGAGCTGACAAATATCAAGGAGAAGTATAGATTGTTGACTGTGACTCTTCTACACATAGCATGGCTTTTGTGTAAAGTGACTCACAAAAGCTGATGTACCTGCATAAGTCCTGTACAAAAATCAAAGTCTTCTAAATTTCACACTGGATGATGTAGGTAATTCATGGCTCCACCCCTATTGGATGAGCTTGTAGCGGTCACTGCCTGCTGAAGGGGGAACAGTCACTCTGTGGGAATGAGGCAGCTGTTGCTCATGCCCCAGTTGATTGCCAGACACCCTAAGTACAAATAGGCAACACTCATTGCACTGAAGAGAATAGTAATAACAAAATAAATAAAAAGTGATCATGAAGTAGGAGGAGATGGGCTGGAGGACACTGGGAAAAGTTGGAGGGTGGTTGTGGTGGTAGATACCATCAATATGCATGTTTAATGTATACCTTTTTCAGAGAGTAGAACTATTATGCAAAAATCAAATAACTACCCAAATATTTATGAGACAGAGAGTGGCTGAGGGCAAGAGTCAGTCCTGGCCACTGACCACTATGTTCACACTCATACTTATGCCCTCTCTCCCACTCACATTCACAGGCACATACAAACACACACAATTTTGATAAAGTTACTTATTCTCAATTTCACTCTGAAATCATGAAAAAGTAAATAATAAATCCAAAACTAACCTCACATACTAAAGTCAAACGTATTTTAACATTACTTTCCTGAGTATGTTTCACAGTAAGCTACCTCTATCCCTGTGACTTGTTTCTACTTTGAGGTATTCAGCCTTGATCAAGGTTGGGCATGATTAAGATTCATGATCCTCTTGCATTTTTTTTTTTATTTTACTGGAAAACAAGATTTTCATGCACTTCAAATCCAATTAGTTTATTTGTTCAATATGACCTTCCCAGTACCCTATTTTAAAAATACCCAGTGCTGAGCTCTGCTTATCATTAGCAGAGAGAGAGAGGCCAAATGCTACTTTAAAAAAACCTTTTCTGATTCAAATTTAGTGGATCTAATAAAAAATACCTTAGGCTTTGCAGCTTCGTCCATTTTTACATGCAAATCTAGTAATTGCTTATATAAATTGAGTAAACTATACATGAAAACAAGTTGTTAAATGTTCAATTAATCAGTATGAAAAAAAACCTCCCAGTGTTCTTGCTACTAGCAAACTCCAAGATTCATATGAGTTGGAAAGAAATCTATTATTTCATGTGTACATGGAAATGGTTTCTTTATTTCCTGAGGGTTGGCTCTTTTTCTTTCATTTATTCAGTACTATATTTTTACACACATCATAGTTGTCAGATATAAAATTTCTGTGAAAGATATAAGTGATCCTATCTACCCTGTGTTCATTTTTGAGCTCTTGAATAAAGTGCCACAGTACAAAAATAATGTATCAGTTATTTTAGTTTCTATATTTAAGTTTAACTCGAGTAGTGATAATACAAAACTGAGATCCAGATTTGATTCTTAGCTCTTAGAATTTGTTGAAAATAATGTGATTTAAAAAATACCCTCCATGTCATAAAATAGTATGGTATCAAGTGTATGCTGTAAATTTAAAAGATTTTTTTTTTAAAAAAATCATGGCCATAAACAGTTGTCACTGAGAGATACCTGCACTCCTGTGATTTGTTTCTATATTAGTACTTTAAAAGTTAAGATATTTTCAAATACAGAAAATGGCTACCATGAATGGGGTCTTAGCTATGATTAAACCTCATTAAGTGGTTGAAAGCAGTTTGCAGGAAGAATTTGGAGAGACAGGCTGGATAATGTAGGGTATTGTAAGCAGAGTTCAGCAGGAAATTATGATGGAAGAACAGATGTGGAGGCTGATATAAACTCAGGGAGTAAGTGTAGGGGGGTTCACAGGATTTCCAGTGGAAAGGACAGTTCTTTAGGAATTGGAGTCAATTTCAATTTCTTTGCTTACTTCCAGTGTACTGAGTCCTCTGAGTAATATGCTCACCTGTCAGTCTCTATTTTATGTGTGGAAAATCAGCAGGATTACAATAGGTGCTCCTCAATTGTTAGAGTACACAGGATCCACCCAGAGAGCATGCTTGGATGCTGAAGATGGGGCTGAGGGATACATGTATCTAAGTGATACTGATGCTCCAGGTACCAGAGCTCTGGACTGAATACCAGAGGCAATTTGTGTGTTGCACACCACATTTGTTTGTTTTGGGTCATGGAAGTTTCTACTTAGATTTCAAATAAGGCCCTTGTTTCCAAGCAATGTATGGCAGAGTCGAAAGCCCTCTAGGCAGTCCCCAAGAGGAGAATGCTTGTAGTCATGAAGCTCTAGTTGCAGATATGGCAACCCCAGAATGTTGAAGACATCCATACTTGAATTGTATCAGGGTTATCAAGTGAGCCCAGTCCAGGAGAGGGACCATGTATTATAAAGCATCAAGAATGGAGCTTTCCATATTTTTTTGAGATTATAATTTAATTACATTTCTCCCTTCTCTTTCCTCCCTCAAACCCCTCTCAATACATACGTTCCTGCTTGCCTTCAAATCATGACCTCTTTTGTTCCTATTAAGTAATTTTTATTGCATGTATTTGTGTTTCTATATTGTATCATATCACAACAGCAATAAAAGTAATATTTGGATTTAGATCATTGAATCCCTAATAAAAAATAATAGCACCTGGATACATGGATTTGTAGTGAAAGAAATGTTTGCTAATTCCTTCCTTTACTTCTCAGCAGCCTGTGCAATACCTATGCATGGCATGTAGATAAAAAGTTTAGTCCTGGAGTCAGTAGGTATTTTCCCCAATTTCATTCTTCCATAACAGCGCAGCTGTAAGTCCTAGCCAATTCTTCGTAAATTTGACTTACATGATGCAAAATCCTTCCCATTATCACCTAGCGATTTCTGCTTTCCATATCATAATACAATCAGTAGTTTGGTTTTAGAAGGTGCATTATGCAGAAAAATGAAAGAACGTTGATTTTTATCAGATGATATCGTTTAAACTGGAAACATTACGCATAATGCATATTTCTCTAAGTGATGACCTATTCAAAAATTTGGACTGCTATATAAGTTTTACATTTAATGAAAATATTCTTCAATGGATATTGCATTGTATGAAATTTTGTATTAATTTGCATGTGTATCACAAAAAATATCTTATCACTCCTCAAGAGATATATTTGAATATGTAGTTTTAAAACCTTCCTTTCAAACCAAAGAGATAATCTGTTCACATTATTTGGCCAAAAAAATTATGAGGATCACTTTTTTGTTATCTATATTCTTTTAGAATTTAAAGAGACATTTTTGCGTTAAAAGTCATGTGTATAAGAAAGAAAAAGTTATTCTCATTTTGGTCATTCTTTTCTTTTGCACTTAATCTTTTTGAAAAGATACAATAGTTTTTCTCTGACTTTTTCTTAGAATTATAATAAGGTCTAATTGTGTCCATGACCTGAGTTGACAGGACACTGTGGCCCAACCCACACAGTGGCCAAATGCGTTCCATTCAGGAATTATGGTTTGGAGAAATACAGACTTCTCTTTTCTTGTGACATTTTCCAGACAACAGAAAAAGCTGCTTAATTCTATATTTTACACATCTATGAGGACTTAGGCTTTAACAGATTAAAAAAATGAACCATTCATATGAGGGTGAAAAGACATCTTTAGTACCTAGAAATCTTGGCCTTTGTAAATGGAGGTAAGAATAACAATAAGTTTTCCAAGTATAGGAGAGTTGACTCATAGACTGAAATAAATACGTGGAATGTAAAAGAAGCAGATTTCTGTTTGGTAGGGAGAGACCTCCTGACTCCAAGATAAGAAAACCTGCCTTGGGTTTTTGTGAGCTGTAAGTCCAGGGGCCACTCAGAAATTGGTCATCCAGGTAATCTAATGTGGGAGAGGAAATTTAAATGGAGGAGGGATGGAGCAAGTTGCTTTTATTTAATTTCATTGTAAATATTTGTTTTGCATGAATATGTCACACGAAAACATTTTCATACATGTCTGTATTGTATTTTCTACCGTAATCTCCTCCAGCTCCCTTATTGTTAGGTAGTTTTGAATATAGATCCAGAATGATTCTTCCACATACTTACACTAGCATGGCTCAATCTTCCCCATTTGTCTAGTTTGATTTGCATACTTTTTGTCTAAAATGTTTTTGTGAGCAATATATTTGACCAAAGTAGTATATGTTCGAATAATAATCATGCATAAATCACAAATGATAGTCATGTATAATTTTGGAGAGGAGACAACATGACACTTTTAACTGTGTCTATGCTATAAAAATTGTCATTTAAATCAACATTATCTGCCACCTGGAGAAGTTACAATTTTCTAATCATGAGGATCTTAAAATATATTCCTTTAGCAATTCTGAAATTCATAGTAACTTAATATTAGCCATAGTGACCTGTGTGATAGATCACTAAAACCTGCGCCGTTAGAGACATAGCTCCCTTACCCCATGGTTGCCTCCTTTTTTGCAGATCCTGTTAGCCCTCTACTCTTTTCTATGAAATTTTCAATGTTTTTTAAAAATGAATGAGCTCATGCAGTGCTTTATTTTCTATATTTGGATATTTGAGTTTTTATAAAGTCTGCTAGTTATATCCACTGTGTCCAAAAGGATAGAATTTCTAACAGTGGTGGAGTGATTTACTCATGTTTGGAAATCCTGAGTACTATGGAAGGGTTACCTTTTAACTTTCATCTTAAATAACAGTTTAATATAGTCCACACTGGAGACTCCAGCTTCCTCCTGTGTCTAACACAGTGCAGCATTTGATACCCAGGAGAACATTTGACAGTATGTTTGCATTTAATATGGTTAATGGAAATTTAATGTTCTTACAATTGTTTTTGCCCTCCCAGTAGCACTGAATTATTTATAAATAATTCCAAATGTCTTTAAATAAAACACAGTTCTTATTAACCAAAGCAGGGGTAGCTATCACAGTCAGTATGATATCCCCAAACCTGATGCTTGAATATTTTTCATATACTAATTAGGGCAGTTCTAACTTGGGTAATGTCACAAAGTCATTTCTTTTCACCCTGGTCCTGAAATGCTATTTTTTATCAGTATCAAAAAGATTCAAGGAAAATTGTTCACTGTGCCTGACTGAGGACCTGAGTTTGAATCTCAGAACCTGTGCAATGGCTGGCATGGTGACATCTGTTTCTATCCCAGACCTCATGTAGAAAGACTAGGGATAAGGATAGGCTAGGCCTGGAGGCTCACAGGCTGGGCTGTCATACACAGTAGTGAACAGCACAAGACCCTTTAATATGTGAGGTGGAGACTGATATATAGGGTTCCACCCAATACAGATTTTCATTGGACTGTGTGCTGTGTGCACACATGGCTTCTCTGGGTATGTTCTGCACTTAACTTTACAGTCCTAGGAAAAGCCAGAGAAACTTACTTGTAATATATTTTTGAGAAAAAAGACTTGCTATTTCTCTTTATTTATAGGTAATCCATAGCCTGTAATATAATAATATAGATTTAAACAATAATTTCAATATAGAGATATTGTAATGATGAAAGAGAAAAATTTTAGTTTATAATATATGGTATGTACTTAATGAACGGGATCTCCTGGAGTTACAGTTATATTATAATGTAGATCCCTGAAATAATAATTGTTTAAATGACCTTTATTGTATCTGAAATATATAATAATAAAAAAGTCATGAAAATGTCACCTAATGATGGAAGAAACACACTATAAATTTTTTGTTTGTTTCTTTTTACCTGCAATGCATGCTTATTTTCTTTAATAACCTAGAACAAACACAAGTTTTTTAATCAGACTCAGCTCTGACTTTCATTTTTCTTCAAACTTCCATCGATTTTATTTTAGTAAGGAGTCCAGTGTTTATTTGAATGTGTAGGGTTTCCCCGTGTGACCACACATTTCAACACTTAATCCAAATAGTTGAGAAGGTTTTGCAGGTCTAGGAGTTAGAGCTTGCTGGAGTATGTGGGTCACTCAGATGAGCCTTTGAACTTTATAGCCCACCCCTATTTTTTTGTTCACACTCTTGTTTTTGAGTACAAACACAGTGTAACCAACCAGCCTTTTTCTTCTGCCACAACATTTTTCATGTTCTTCACCATGTCTTTTACACCATCATGGACTGAATCTCTATTTTGATTTTCATTTTTGATGGTTTTGGTTTGTGATTTGTGTGTGTGTGTGTGTGTGTGTGTGTGTGAGAGAGAGAGAGAGAGAGAGAGAGAGAGAGAGAGAGAGAGAGAGAGAGAGAGAGATTAGAGAGTGAGGTAAACACATGATTAAAATATATTGTGTAAAATATATTGTGTGGATGTGGATTAAGGTGTGTGGATGTGTGTGTGTGTGAGTGTGTGGGTGTGTGGATGTGTGGGTGTGTGGGTGTGTGGGGTGAGCAGTCTCAGAGGCAAAATGGGGGGAGGATGGGATGAAGAACTCTGGGAGGCAAACGGAATGAGTACAACATTTGGAATATAAATAAATAAAATTTATTAAAAAAGAAAAAATATTTTAAAGGAATAAGAAAGGAAATGGATATTAAATTATGAAAATGTGAACATTTTCTGCAGAAGACATGAATGATGATACCTTGTTTTTGCTTCTCAATGCATATCTACCATTTTTGAATGAGTGATGTTACTTTAGACATAACTCATTTTAATTTGTCAAAAAGATAGTGGAAACAATGATCTCTTATATTTAGGTGTAAAACTCTAGAAATATAACCTTCATGACAATTCTAAAACTCCTCCTGAGTGGACTGTTCATGTTTTCCCTCCACTTGACAGAGCTCTTTATGTGTTGGACCTTAAATTTGCCAGATGCTACTAGTGCTCAAGTTAGGTTAACACATCTGCAAAATATACTCATACTGTTTTTTTTAGTGTGTCTTTGTAGTGTGTGTGTGTGTGTGTGTGTGTGTGTGTGTGAGAGAGAGAGAGAGAGAGAGAGAGAGAGAGAGAGAGAGAGGGAGGGAGAGAGAGAGAGAGAGAATGTGAGAGTATCTATGAAGGTTGAAACGTTGTGATAAGTTGTGATAGTTGCCTATCTCCTTACACTATGTGAATCCCAAGCATTGAACTCCAGCTATCAGTTTGAATGACAGACATCTTCACCTATTGAGTCACCTTGCTGGTTTTCTTCTCTTTTCTTGAGTTGATACTTTCTTAAAACAAAACAACAACAATAACAAAAAATATTGTAAATATTGTATATGCCTATGGACATTTTATCTGCCATACCTAGAGTGCAAACTCAGCACTTATTGTTTCTGTTCAGCTTTCTACCATTTTGTTCAAACGTATGCCCCATGACCTCACTTATGTCCCCAAATGGTTCCACCATTTTTCCCTTTTGAATTATGGCCTTCCATTAAGCATGCTCAAAGGTGGGACAACCCTAAAGTGCCTTCTTATATGATTAAGTACCAGCTTCCTGTATTAAACCTCTATACTTCCTTTGACTTTTCTTAGTGAATACTTTTCCACTCTCATTTTTTACCATGCTTATATTTTTACATTCTACTCACGATAATGTGAACATATTGTTTGAATAAAAAACTCTGTGCATAGCATGTCTAAGTAAAGTTATAAGAACCATGCTGAAAATTTGAAGTCTAGCCAGAAGCTTTATGATAAATTGAAGAAATTCTTTTCTATTAGAATCTCTTTTATTGTGATAAAACGAGACATTAATGGTATTTCAAAGCAGAAGGTACATAAGTCAGAAATAGCACCTGTTTTCCAAGGAGAAACCATGAGGTCAATGAAGTTAATCATAATCAAAGGATATTGGAACACAAAGGATATTGTACCCATTCATTTACTATAAACTGGTGTCCTGCAGTCTGAAATTTAGGAGTTAAATGAGATATTGGGTTACTTCATACCAATATTTATAGCATTTACTTTGTACCAGAAAAACCCAATAGTCTAAGTAAGGTGGTTATACTTATAAATCCATATGAAGACTAAGCCATGTATCCAGAGTATTAACAAAGTAGAATAGAAGTAAATGGATATTCTCTTTTTAAAAAATTCTGGTCTCTTTGCAATATGATCAATATTTGGGTTAAGAATCATCAGGTCTTTGCCACAAAGAAATGAGCTGATCTATGAATGGAAGTAGCATATGGCAAATAAACGTGGTGACTTGTGGCAGAATTTGAAAACCAAGAAGCAGCAGTGTGTATTGGCTTTTCCTCATCCCCAGAACCCACCTGAGATAAGGACCAGTAGCAGAGGTGGCCAGCAGCTCACCCTGTGCCTGTGCTGTGACAGAGAGGCCCTAGCTCCTCAAATTAAATACGACAACAGAAGGCAATGCATTCTGAAGCTAAATCTGGAAGGCCTTTCCTGCCGCGCAGTTCTGAGATCTGCCTCAGCTCTCACAGGAAAACCAGCTGCAGGTGGGATTTCCTCTGAGAGCCTCCTAATTGCTTTGTGGGTCTAAACATTCAGTGCAAAGTTGTCAGGGATTGCTATGGATAGCCGACTCCATTCTGCTAAACAAAACCAGCAATTTGGAAAAATTACATCCCTGGATGCCATCGTTGGAGCAATGAAGACAGCCTCCCTACTAACTATTAAAAAGGAAGAAGAAAAGAAATGTTGGCAGTACACCAAACCCAGGAAGGCCCTGTGTAAATGTAGTCCTTGGCGACACTCTAGAAAGAAGGTAAAGCCATACCCTAGATAAACATTTGATTTAACCCAGGATGATGATGTTTTAGAAGGCGGGAGCTCTTTCTTTCTGTACAGTCATTTTGAAACAAAAATGGCACATTCTGCTTCACAGTGTTAACCACATTTAAGCACTGTTTAGCAACTTTTACATAATGACTTCTTCCTCTGAATAGCTGGTTAGTCATGAGACAGATATTCATAGGCCTGTGGCTCATCTTGCTAGGGACTCATATAATCATGGGCATAAGGACACAGCTGATGCATAAAATCTAAAATAAGATGCTGACTGCCACATTGCTCCTTCCTTCCTTCCTTCCTTCCTTCCTTCCTTCCTTCCTTCCTTCTTTCTTTCTTTCTTTCTTCCTTCCTTACCCTTTAAGTCTAGCCTGGAATCTTACAACCTTCAAAGGGTTGCATAACCGTCTTAACTTACAAATTCTTCAACTTGATCTAAGTGCAATACTTTCTGTGGAAATGAAATATTCTTTTCTTAAACTTTTTATCCTTCAAATGAAGAGAATCTACATGCTCTGTGTGCAAGGCATAGTGGCAAACATCATCTATCCCATTTTTAAAAAAGGAAAAAAAGAGGATCAGGAATTCAAGGTTCAATATTGGTTACAATAAATTCCAGGCTAGCCTGCCAATTTATTTAGATTTTTTCACAGACAAACAAAGTAAAAACAAAACAAAACCCCATCTAGGTTCACTGATCAAGGGAGAGATATTGTCAATGAGTGCACACAGTGAACTGTAGCTTTTTCATCAGAGGTAGAGGCAAAGGGTCAGAAAAGCCATATGAACAAAGCCTTCTTCTTCTTTCTTAAGAAGTGCGACTTTAATACATGATGCTATAGCTGAACATTTTCTGTCTTCCATTCTCTACAGAGACATGCCTATGAGAATCCCCTAATATCAGCTCAGTCTCTCAGGCCATAACACTATAAATACCTGGGTAGCATATCTAAAGAATAATTTTTTTTTTTCAAGAAAAAACGACAAGCTAAAACTACAGCAACCTGCCTGGCTTCTAATGCATGCCAAGCCTGCCTGAAGTAGTTACATGGTCACAGACTGAATTTGGTTATTTACCATTGTGATTTGAAAATAGGAGTTTTCATCTACTCAACATCATTTGGCATTTTCAGGCACCCCCCCCCACAAAAGATTATTAGATCCATATTCACCTTGATTTATAAATCAAATTCTATGCTTTTCTTTTACATTCTGTGAGCTTTACATTTTTGTATTGTAGCTCTTCTCCCAAGGTTTCAGAGGAAAGAGAATATCAAATATTTCATATTAGGTACTTGGGTGAACAGACCCTCCACTATTGATGCCTAGAAGTGCACACATTATGATTCTTTCTCCTGGTATTTTAAAATGTTATGTTTCATTTTTAAGAATGTAGAGAATCTTAATATATACATTAAAAGAGATGGCAGGATGAGTGACAAAACCTTTGGGCAGTAGACCTGGGCTCAGTGATGTGTTCTGTAGTAGTAGTAGTTGTTAGTCATTTGCCGCTGTGAGTTAGAACTTATTCTTTTGAATAAGTCATTACAGTACCTTCATCATAAATCAGACATTTTTTTCAGTTTACTCCCATAGGCTAATGACTCCAGAACCACTGAGGGTTGTATTTAATTACTTGCACAAAATAAGTTTATTACAGGTTCTGTCCTTGGAGATATTCATATAAAAGTCAGTGCAGTTCTTTGGGAGGTCATAATGAACCTGAACTCTTTAAAGGAAGAGTTCCTATTTTGTCCATTTATTAAAAGGAAATTAATTGTCATATCTCAAAGTCCGAATCCAAGATTCATATAAACAGTTTAATTGCTAAAAAGAAATACTAAGCCATGGTCAAATAAATATATTTATTTCTATGGAATCTTGATTTGACCTGTTGATCAGAGTTCTGTTAATGCTTCTCTCATCTTATTTAATGAACTTTAAAAAACTAAATAACTGTGATAGACTTAATGAACTTGAGAAGCATCAGGCTTCACACTGTAGAATGGGTTTTTAGAATGCCTCTATTTATCTAAGTTTTGGTAGGTTTTGAAATGATTGAATGATTAAACACAATACATACAAAGTTGAGACTTTGGGACTGGACCAGTGATGGACTTAGACAACAAAATGACTCAGAAAAAAGAGAAGCAGAATGAGTAATGATAAATCATACAGACTTTTAGAGCCAACTTATGCTGAATATTTTATATACATGATACCAGCTGTAGTTTGCCAGAGATCTTGAAGAAAAATCGTTTCTGGGGAAATTAAATGTATATTAAAACTTCATACAAAAATTAAAATGATGTTGATAGATTCCATCTTTGGAAATCAGACAGCCTAAGGCTGCCTGAAGATGATCTGGTCCTCAGCTGACTCAAAGGTTTGCTGGTAGCTGCACCACCTAGCTTTGTGCCCACAGTAGAACTACATTCAACATCACCTAAAATGCCCATCTGTAGATCTGCAGCCTTGAGGGTGTCATTTGACTTCTTCCTAGCTATGAATAATTAATCAGCTCAGTTCAATAAAATAAGGAGGGAATATTCAAAGAAAATAATGACCCTATCAAGTGATGATATCTGCAATCAAGTGTTTTTTAAATCTATCTTTTCAAATCAGAGACAGGCTCAATGAGATGGTTCCATTTGATGTAGAAATCAGTTTAGATGATATTAAATATGAAGAATGGAAAATCTAATATCATCTCCGCTATTAGATAGGATAGGAAGGAGCCAGGCTCATGGGTGATGCTGGTCCATTGAGCATCTGGTGTGTGAGCACATGCCTTTCTCTTTTCTAGAATGTAGACTAACTCGAGTCTACATTCAAACTGAGGATGACTTGCATGATGGCAGACTTTTTTTCTGAGGGTACTTCCAATCTATGGTTTGGCATGATCCTTGTCAATTTGGATTCATTTTTTTAAATTCCAATTACACACAGTGTAAATGTTTCTACTTCTACTATTTGCACAATCATTTCCACAGCAGTTCTGATCTCTAAGAGATTGTATATGAGTTACCAATAAGTATATGCTATGCAGGAGTGATGTGATTATATATGTATATATATCATAAGTATATAACATGAACTATTCTTTTAATCATTTTTCATATGAAGAAACTCTAAGTTGTCAAATGCATCCAAGTTTCAAGACTATAAAAGCAAATTTTGCAAGGATAATGCTACTCTGGCAAATTTTTCAGTAGAAATAACAACTCCCCTCCCTGTTGTCAAAGAAATAGCCAACTATCTCAAAACCAGAAATAATAGAACAATTGAAATGGCTACCTTGTACATTTCAAAATGCTTGCTCACGCTTGGCAGTGAATGTTCCTATTCATAATGAATGATCAGATCTTGTTCAAAGCACATGGCTGTCTCAGATATAAACCAGTTCTCAAAATATGTCTTGTTTACTAATAAAGCTGGGAGCTACCCTGTCTTCAGGGGATATGTACACAACTGCAATGAACAAGTAAAAATTTATCTGATTCATAAACTAGGCACCTGCAGTCTAAGTGCTCTAAGCCAGCATTAGTTACATAAACATTTCCAAAGCAATAAAATCCATGGAACTCTATGTATTCCTGTGAGTTCCATTCTTATTTTTTGTATTACTTTAGGTCCTCTACATCACATCTGTGGATTAGTCTCCTGGGCAAGAGGAAAACAGAAATAAAGGGAGAGTGAAGGACCAGACAAGTCCATAGCTGGGGCCTCTGGAGACCCTGTAAGCTGATACTGCTTGTGAGCAGAGCACTAACTCCAGTTCTCACTACTCAAGAGAGAATGAAGGAAATCTTGAACTCGTGTTCCCTTAACCTAATACCAGATTTCACAATTTGAGGTTACAGAATCAGAGGGTTGATTCTTCTTTCTTTAACTTTCTCCTGCTTGAATAATAGTCTAGAAAAAAGACAATATATCCATGGCTGGTTAATGCTATGCGTTGACTCCATGAAATTTTCAGAGAAAAAGTCTCAGCTTGGATTTTCCCAACAAATTCTTTTTATGAGATAAGCAAATCCATTTAACTTCACAAGTGACTGTGTCCATAGATCAGTCTCTGCTGTTTCTTGTGCTAACTCATCTCTTTAGTGTAGTCTCATTTTGAATTTCCATATATATGTATGTGTATATGTATATACACAAATGTAAGTATATTCAATATATTCATATAAGTACATATTCTCATATAAAACTATAAATACAAATGTGGAAAGATAAATACTTCCTGGAAATAACTGTCCTCTTCATCCTTAATCACACCCATAAGTGAGATTCAGTATGTACTTCATAAATTCTAGCAGCTGGGAGCTGTCTGGGATAAAAGTGATATGGCAGGACACAAAAGCTCTTTGGAAATATTCTGCTTAGAACATCTTGTCCCTCATGTGCAATAAGTTAAAGTGCTTATCTACAAGCAAATATAAAATATAATGTCATTTGGAAACTCACTAGAATTGGTAAGAAATGGAATATAATTGGTAAACATACACACACAGAGGAGGCAGGTCATAAATTATAAATACATACCATTTACAAATGGCACTTGTTAAAAGAGTCTTATCAATACCACAAATAAAAGCAAAGATATTTCATCTAAGATGTACATTGGTAATCTATGGCTATCATAGGGAAACATGTGTATGCATATATGTATCTAACAATCATCTATCCATCTATATCTTCTTTGTACGTGTATATTTACATCCACACGCTATTTATATGTATCTAATTACTATTATCTTTTATTTATTATTATCTATATTTATCTATCATCTATCTACCATCTGTCTGTAGTCTATGTAACATCATCTATCTGTTTATCTATCTGTCTATCTATCTATCTATCTATCTATCTATCTATCTCCCTACCTATTTTTTATCTATTTATATCAACTATTATTCTGATAAAAGTTGTAGTCACTTTTGATAATCTCTCTTCTGTTACCATGACTTTTGCAACTGTGTCATTGATAGAATGGATTTTATGCTGGAATGATTAACTACTAATCTCTTCCCATCTCTTACTGGATCAGAAATGCTACAAGTAAAATGGTTTCTGGAAGGAAGACTCAGTGTCCGAACTTCAGAAAAAAATGTGGTCATAAGCAATTTTATCTTATTTCTGATTTCTCAAGTATACCTTAAGGAAAGGCTTTCAGTACCTGTCTGAGTAGAAGGCATCTTCACTTTGTCAAATCTAGATGATACTGAGTGTGTGTCATTATTATGGGATAGCTTTTTCTAGTCAGGGTCTTCTGCCTACTTCATATTTGTTTCCTATTCTACTTTATAACAAAAAGATCACAGAGTCATTTTCAGCAAAACCCAAGTAATTTTCATTACATGAAGAATTGTAAACAGTGATTTAAAATGTGTATATTTTGTATTCGAGAGCAAATACATTAATCAGAAATCATTTAAATCTGAAATTTTGGATATGAAGACCAAGGTTCTAGAATCACTTAAAAGAGAGAGAGAGAGTTTCTAAATACTGGTGAAATATTGAGAATGACTATGTCAGACTCAATATATCTTCAACCCATGCCAGAGTATGCTAGCATCTGCTGACTACTCTGTGAAATTGTTAACCTAATTCAATTCAGAAGTGGCTGATGAGAGGCTAAAACTTATACTGACTTAGCCCTGAGAATGATCTAACTGTTTTATTCAGCAGTAAAGAATGTAATAATACTCTATAGACCCCCAAACACCTTGGTTGTAACTTGTTTCCAGCATTTTCCATTCAGTGACCTTTTCTGTGATGGCGCCAATATATGTGTTACCAAGGTAGGAGTCAAATGCAACCTGAGACTGCTGTTGAGGCTGTCCAGTTCATATTTATGTTCTGAGTTGTTTTTCTGTAGGAACCAATTCCCTTAAATTGGATTTTTTTCTGTTTATTTTTTTTCTTGAAAAACAATAAAATAGACAGTTAAAAGTCAATTGGCTGCTTGACCTGCATGTAAATGATGTAAACCTCAAGTTCCATTCCATGAGAGTGCTGCCCTCAGGTTCAGGTGGAAATCACTTTGTCATAACAATGTCAGAAGCCTCCTGAGGTAAAGTCTTGTTCCAAAGTGACAATGAGTGTTATCACTCATCTGTAGGGAAAGATCTCTATGTTGTAGCCATTTGTATTGATATTATTCCATCTCATGACTTGCAGTGAAGATGACAAGTCCACTTTAGATTCTGAGGTTGATAATCATGGAAAATAATGAAGGATCAAAAGTCTAGACCCTTTCTGATGGTGAAACTATGCCTGGCATTGTGTTTGGTGACTGTGTTGATGCAGACTCTCAAATACGCTATAGATAAATAGTCTTAATTTATAATAAGTCATTCTGCCTGGAAAGACAATGTAGGACAAGACAAAGAGTGACAGTGAACAAAGACAAGAGGAAGAGAAAGAGGAAAAGAATGAGGAAGAAAGAGTAGGAGAAGTGGGAGGGGGCTAGGGGAATATGATAAATATTCATTCACTTCAAGTTTTTAAATACATCACTAAGTTGACCACTCTGAACTTATTCACTGTAAAATAATAAAACCTGGCTACAAGAAATAAGATCTACATTTTCCATTTATTTTTAAATGCAAAGCATTATGGGATTCTCCTGTAGGAGAAAGATTTTCTTTCACTAAGAAGGAAAACGAAAGTTGTGAGTTGCTTGGTGGATCATTGGCTGTATGAGGTATAGAATGAGTGGATATTTTTACATAGCAGGAGGAATTATGAACAGGTAAATGACATTTATAGATCTGCCTTGATTGTACCAAGGTAGTGATGGAGAGTTGGACAAATGAGAGGTCACATCCTCCTGGAGACAAGTATCTAGGGGAGGACATATGAACATAAGACAAGCATAGTCAAGCAGTGGTACGTCAGAATGCCACAGGGATTGAAAACCTAGAATAATCACTATAGGTAATAGAGTTGGGTTGTCATAGGTGGGCTGAGATGGATCTTACCACACTCATGGATGTTTTAGGACAAAATAATATGTTAGTAGAACCAACATCCAAATTCAGATGAAAAATTGGTAGTGCATGTTGAGGGTGTAGATTCCCAAGATACCTGTACATTTGTCTCTTTATGTAACAAACTATTTACGACTTGTGTTGGATCAAATAGGCAAATGACATTCACCATCAGAGCTTGTCTTTGTTTCAAAGAAGTCAAAGTACCAAACTATAGTCAACACATCTCTGTGCTTTACTGTTTTGCTCTGTGAATAGAGTCTGCTCATGCTGCAATTCCAGAGCTCTTAGGATGGTTTTTGAGCTTCCCACTTAGAAGTCATGGATAAATGTCAGTTAATATCCTTAAAGGCTTTATTTGATTTAATTTTTTGCAATTTGTTAATCCACATCATGGCTTTCTGAAATTATATCCCATTCAGATTGCCTCCACTGGGAATAGAGGTTCCTGGACACAAACTCAGACTAATTCTTTTCTCCCAGGAGAGTCCTTCACATGTGCCAGTGTTAGCCCCTTGCCCCTTCCTGAGTAGCCTCAGTTCAGCTGTTACTGATGACAAATGTAATGTATCTGGAGATTATATTTCTGTTGTATTTCTATCCAGAAGCTCTGAATTGTTAATTTTTTCATCTCTCTTCAAATCATAAGTTTGAAAATGAACAAATTGAAATGTGTACATAGAATTAATCTACTGTGTATGAGGAAGAATCCCTACAAGTTTGGTGGTCCAGTTGCCTCATCCTGTCCTGCTGTAAGTATATCAGAAGCACCTTGAATGGACAAGACATATCTTAAGATATTAATAAGCACTACCATGGTTAATTTTTTCGGGACAACTGATGCATCAAACATGTAGAATAAGAGTTGAAGTAATGCCTTTTCTGCTTAACTTTGTGACATTCTGACTGAGATGGAGCACACAGGAAGTGACTGGCATTTTGGAATGCTTCTGAGTTTTGGTGATTGTGAATAGAGCTTTCATAAACATTCATATAAAGGTTTCCAGAGAGTACAAACCTTAATATAATAAAGTAGTCAATTCAAGCTAAATATAAAAAAGTTACTTCTCATAAACTTTTACCAAACTTTTAAAAATGAACTATTTTGATAATTTTGCTGTACAAAATACTTTATTATTTATAGAATTTACATTTTATGTAGTTGTTCACCTACCTTAATTATCTTTTCTCTGTGAGCCTTATAAATTTGATTAATATCTTATCTAGGTATGTTTCCATATTCCTCTGGCACCCATGATAAAATTCTTTTCTTTTATGAGTCTGAAATTTTCAGAGTACTCAGATCAGTGAGATCGTATATAGCATATGTGTGTGGTACATATGCAGACATCTTTGTAGGGGTGTGGAACTCAAAGATTGATTCTTGATACCTTTTGCAATATGTCTCTACATTGCTTTATGAAATAGGTACCTTTCTGAATATGGAGCTTATTTATTGACTAGAATGGCAGGCTGTGTCTCCAGGAATATTGTGTCTCTACCTCACTGGTGGTGGGATTACATATGTGCTTCCATACCAGATTTTGGAGCTTCATCATGTGTCTATGTGGACCTTTAAACTCAGCTTCTATGTAGTCATGTCTTTTAGTGTTTTTGATGGGCATGAGAGATAGAAACTGAAGTGGATACTCTAGAAGAAACCTCCAGGGAGAACAGTTTCCTGAAGCTGGAATCAGATCAGTAACATACTCAAAATATATTTTCAAAAGGTCTTGATAGCCTAAAGGCCACTAGCATTGAAGCTAACCTGCAGAATATATAATTTTGACATCCATTAAAAGTAAAATGATTTTAATTTAAAAGCTATATTTGACCTGAATATATATATATATATATATATATATATATATATATATATATGGAGATGTGAACTCCACAACAATCATTAAAACTGCTAACTCTGTTGCCAGGCAACATTCTCCCAAATAATTTTATTTAAGCAGAGGTTAGAATGGTGTGTTCTATTACTATATAGAAGTTTACTTTGTAGAAAAATGCATATACCTTATAGAGATTGTGTAAAATTAAGAACATTTGCTTTAATTTTTAGCTACAGTACAAATGTGTGGTAAAGTTTTTGGCATTTCAGAGCATTTTGCTGCTTACAAGATGCCATTTTACATACATGCATTTGTCCTCTGAATTATGGTTATCTCCATAGATGACTAAGTTGAATTATTTCTAGGCCCTAAGATGGGAGAAACGAGGCACTTAAGAATCTCAGTGTTCTTCCTCTGTCATGTCCATATCTGTTCTTGAAGGGTTTTACCACTTTTAATCCTGATTAATAGGATTCTTGAGCCAAAGATCAGAACAAGTGTGACCTACAAAGACCCATTGTTAGGATCCTTGAGTGTTCAAAGTGATTCCATGTAGAGATTTAACCTTGTATTGAAGATGTTCAAAAAAATCTCAACAGCAAAATCTAGACACTTAATCACATAAATATCTTTAAGACAAAATTGAGAGATAAGCATATTTCAAAGTATAGACATGATTGTGTACACAATGATGGACTCACAAAATAAGCTCATGCCTTGTGTGCACTTTTCATGTCTATACAATGACTAAATACCTCCCTTATCAGATATTTCTCAGAAGAAGATCTTGCTCTGTATAAAAGAAGGAATGACTTTGGCCAATAGTAGGTATCTAAATGTTATATAGACAAGCCATCCCAAATTCATGATGTTGACAATTGAAAATGTCACATAGTGCTAGAAGGGGTGAATTTTTTATTGGTTATTTTATTTATTTACATTTTAAATGTCATCACCTTTTTAGATTTCCCCTTCATACACACCCTATCCCCCCTTCCCTGCTTCTCTGAGGGTGCTTGCCCACCCTCCCACTCTCTCCTGCCTCAATGTCTTAGCATTCCCTTATTCTGGGGAATCAAGTTTTCACAGCACCAAGAGCCTCCCCTCCCATTGATTCCAGGTAAGGCCATGCTCTGCTACATCATATGCAGCTGGAGCCATGGGTCCTTCCATGTGTACTCTTTGGTTGGTGGTTTAGTTCCTGGGAGTTCTGGTTGGTTGATATTTTTGTTCTTCCTATAGGGTTGCAAACTGCCTCAGCTTCTTCAGTCATTCCTCTAACTCCTCCACTGGGGTCTCCATGCTCAGTCTGAGAGCTGACTGTGAGCATCCACATCTGTATTGGTCTGACTCTGGCAGAGCCTCTCAGGAGACAGCTATATCAGGTTCCTCTCAGCAAGAACTTTTTGGTATCAGCAATAGTGTCTGGGTTTTGTGTCTGCATATGGGGTGGATCCCCAGGTAGGGCAATCTCTGGATGACCTTTCCTGCTAGAAGGGGCTTTAATGGATGAAACTGAAGAAGCCTCTAGAACTTCTGTTTTTGCAGTATCTGTCAAGTCAGGTGTTTCTTGTGAGAAAGGATGTAAGTTTCCATCTTAGAAAACAGTGGGGAAAACCAAGATCCACAGACAACAGCCATTCAGTGAACCACTTCTAAGGAGTCAAGGACTTGGCATGTTCTACAGAGTAGAAGAGTGCAGGACCACTTGGAAGAAGCAGTGTCAAGGTTTCATTGGGAACCCTGCTGAGTCCCTTAATGACAGCAGTGCTTTGGCAGAACTTTTGGGGACCAGGAACTATAACATTTCCATTCTATATGTTTGAGTGTCTATTGGAAGTATATGGTATTCCACAAATACTATACATTGTGCTTGTGTGTGTGTGTGTGTGTGTGTGTGTGTGTGTGTGTAAGGTGCATGTGTATGTTTTTAGAAGCTTAAGTGTTTTTAAACTTAAAAAGTATTTATTTTTTGTAGATACATATATGTGTTTGCCTGGATGCATGCATCTGTACCACTTGTGTGCCTGAATAATATGTCAACAAATCCAGAAGAAGGAATTGGATCTCCTGGAGCTGGAATCATGGACAGTTTTGTGCTGAAACTCAACCATGATCTTCTGCAAAAGCAGCAAATGTTCTTAAATGCTGATCCGTCTCTCCAGCCCTACTAACTTTTAATTCATATGTTTCTGGATCACGAGAAGTTACATTTCAGGAGACACATTAGCATGTAATGTGGCTGAAAAGAAACTAAAATGTGACATTTGTCCACCATAGAGTGAGTCAAGAGGGACATTGGTTAAATGAGAGAGCTCTCCATATGAGAGAGACAAAGACCACTGAAGTCACAGTGAATGAGATGGTTGATGCAGTAGAGGCTTCCGAATGAGTCAGCTTTCTTGAAATTCTCTATACTAGGGCCACGGTTTGCTTTGTTTTAGGAGGCAATAGCATATTTGATGCTGACACAATCTTAAAAAATAAGAAACACATATTTCCTTGTTTCAGAAATGATAGTAATAACCACAGAATGATAGCATTCCGAGGCTGCATGATAGAAGCTTAGGAATGTGTGTCATCTGGAAGCTGCTGCTGCGAGTGTTAGGTTCTCCTTGTCAATATACTTCTCAGGGTGTTTTCTTCTGTAAGTGGTTGCAGAAAATGGCAATATACTCTATGTAAAGTAACAAGCTAATACATATTTTGTTATGCTGACCTCTTTAATATCAAATATTAAAATAAGCATCACTCTTTACTCAGACATGTGGAAGCAATAAAATTAGAACAAAAGGTAAGTATATTCTTATTTTGAAACCTTAATAAATGAAACAATGAACAATACATCATGTGATTTTCATTACAAAATATTAATATAAATATTTTTACCTTGATACGTTCAGTAACATGTACCTCAGTATAATAGACTACTAATTTCTTAAACTTAAAGAAATCATATTTCCCTATATATGACAAGTGTAAAACTTCACATTTTATTCTATTTTAATGCAAGGTCTCATGCCCCACAGGGTATCCTTAAGCTTGTTATATAGTCAGAATAAAATCTGAACTTGCTGGAGATATCAGAAAGCGTGTAATTTCAGATGTTCACACGCCCGCTGTGACTGACAGTGACATCACTGTTCAAGCTGATGATGAGTCCTGGCATGGCGCTCAGAGCAACAAATGTTCATTGGGGACTTTGCCACACGAGCTGTGAAGGCTACACTGTAAAGGACAGATGTTTTTGCTCACTTTTCCAACTTACAGAGAAAAGCAATGCATATTGAATGAAAATGAATTCTATTTTATGATTGCATATCTGAAAAGGGTATTGTCATAGTTTGTTTTACAGTTGCAACTTGGGTAGAAAAGTTTTTGTCTATAATATAGGTTTCTGTCTACCATCAAGAGAGGTTAAGGCTAAAACTCAAGGTAGAAGCTTTCAGCAGAAACTCTATATGTATGCTTCTTTCTGGCTTGTTCTTTGGTCTCTCTGGATTCTCTCTTTATTTCTCTTAAGAGTTAAGTAACTGTAACTGGAAATGGTTCCAACACAGTGGGTTGGACTTTCCTGTATTAATTATGAATGAAGTAAAAGACTCAATGGCATGATCACAGGCTAATGTGACCAAATGAGTTCTTCATGTGAGCTTGCGTTGTTTCCCAATGATTCTAGGTTTGTGCTAAGCTGACAGTTGAAATTAGCTATATCTTGGAAGCTTTGACTTCCAGGTATGATGGAATGAGTGACACAGGAATAGCCCAGTCGCATCTTTAATAACAATGTTATATTTGTTTCTCAGGATTAGAATAAACAAAGTCTGGTCCTGCCACCTATGAGCTTGAGGTGTGTTTGTTGAAGAAAAGGAAATCACATGAGATGAGTCCTCCTGTCACACCGATTCGTGGTCTCAGAATAATTTTCAAACTCAGAGGAAACTCTGAAGTCCTTGTGAAATACAGAAATAGTGCTGAACTGAGTTGACTGATCTAAAAGTTTAGAGTTCAGGAGAGCTGAGGCAATTTGAACTCATGGGTCTCGGCTTTAAAGAATAAGAGGTTATTCTGCATGGGACAGGATTTTAGGTTGCAGTCTGAATTTCTCAGTCCCACTTTAAAAAAATCATAACAGAAGAAAAGAATTGCTCTAAGGTCAAGATTGGAAAAGGGATGCCAAAGCTGGTCATGCATGGGTCTGCTGAATTGACGGCCTAGGTGGCGAGATTTGACATAAAGACCAGGCATGATGAAAGCCAGCATAAGGTCAGTCAGATATTACCCTATGGCAGTCTCAGGGCTCCATCTTCTGACAAGCAGCATCTTGAGGACAGATGTCAGAACAGTCTATTTGCAGTCAAGAGAATGTACAAGCAACATTGGAAAAGATGGTGCACTTTTCTAAACAAGTGCTCAAAAAGTAACCATTCCTGTAAACCATTGTAAAAGAATATTACGAAAATCAATGAGTACTGTATATACTCCAGGAAAGCAGAGAAAGATAGATGTGCTAATATGAAGTTGTCAGAGCAGGTATTCACTGAATTCAGATAAGAAAAGCAGAAATTCAGTCTTAAAATCTAGTTTTTAAGACATAAACCGATGCTAATAACTTGGCAGAAAAGCACAAGGCCTGGATATTAGAAGGAAATGAAGGGATCATGGCCTATGGTCATTCCAAGAGTGATAATTCTATGTAAATGAGATAGGCAACAATACTCTTTCCACCTCACACCAGTCAGAATGGCTAAGATTAAAAACTCAAGAGACAACAAGTGCTGGCGAGGATGTGGAGAAAGAGGAACACTCCTCCACTGTTGGTGGGATTGCAAAATGGTAAAACCGCTCTGGAAATCAGTTTGGCGGTTCCTCAGAAAATTGGGCATGTCACTTCCAGAGGACCCTGGCATACCACTCCTGGGCATATACCCAGAGGATTCCCCTGCATGCAATAAAGACACATGCTCCACTATGTTTATAGCAGCCTTGTTTATAATAGCCAGAAATTGGAAGGAGCCCAAATATCCCTCAAAGGAGGAATGGATACAGAAAATGTGGTATATTTATACAATGGAATACTACTCAGCAATTAAAAATAATGAATTCATGCAATTTGTAGGTAAATGGTTAGACCTGGAAAATATCATCCTGAGTGAATTAACCCAATCACAAAAGAACACACATGAAATGCAATCACTGATAAGTGGATATTAATGAGCCCAGAAGCCCTAAATGTTCAAGACACAAATAGCAAGTCAAATGATTCCCAAGAAGAAGAAAGGAGAGGACCCTGGGCCTGTAAAGATTGCATCCAGTTTAGTAAAGAAACCGAGGGGGGAGGGGAAATGATTGGGGAATAGTTGGGGGGAGAGGAACTATGGGAACTATGGTGGGTGGGAACTGGGAAAGGGGAAAGCCTTTGGAAAATACTGATTACCAGGTATATTTGACAAAAGAGCGATAGTCTATATATTAAAATTCATTTTAGTTAAGATGTCAAAAGAAAGTATATTTGCCCTATAGTTTCAGTGTGTGGGAGAGAAAAAATGCCAGTTTGACATAAACCCCTTATTTATCAATGACTACATTACTATAATACCAAGTTGAAAATATTATAGGAAAATTACTGGTTGTTAGCTTATATGAATACAGACTGGGAGAAATTTTTTGAGAAAATATAAACCTATAGAATCCAGTAATGTATAAAATGTATCATGGCAAGATGGTACATTTTTCAAGAATATAAGGATATTTCTAATTTTGGAAACCAATAAACTTAATCCATGGATGGATTAGAAAGGAAAGGCATGTGATTATCTCTAGAGAGCCCTGTTGCAAATTCAATACTTCTTCTAAAACAACCCTATAGAAAATAAAAAGAAACTATAACAATATCAAAAATATTGCTATCTCATTCTAGAGTAAATGATGGCCCTATGATCAGTAGCACTGTAATCCAGTTGTCATTTTACTGGGTGTTTCAGGCAGCATGTAAATATTTCCTATTAATTGAAAACTTCCTTTCTGGTCAATAGAGGGAAGCTCCTAAGACTCAGAAAGTAGATGAACTATGTTAGAAGATTCACTTGGTCCTTTCTGGAGATTATGTAAGCAATAAGAAATTGATGGGACAGAGAAGGCTTGAGGGAGAAGCATCTTGAAAGTACAGCATGGAGACCTGGAGATGCAGTTTTGTGAGTGTTCTCCCTTCCTGGGATGGGCTTTTGTTTTAGAAGATGCCTTAAGTCACCTATGTGCTAGCAAGTAACCCCCTACTCAATGTGGTGACAGTGATTTGCCTTGGATGGAACACCAGTGAGAGGCAAAGTAATGATTCCAACAAAGTATAGCTTTGTGAACCAATGTGCTAACTGCAATTAGATGATACCATGCCATTTTAAACCAAAGTACATTTTACTGTAATGTAGAAACTATTTCATTCTATTTTGGCTTCACTTATAGCAGATAACTGTCCAACTATCATTTTGTATTTTCAGCTATATTTTTCATAACTGTTTTTGAATTATCTTACAAATAAAGGTAAGTTCCACTAACTTTTTTATTTTGTTTTTATTTATTACATAAAAATATTTTCTTTATTTTTTATTAGATATATTCTTTATTTACATTTCGAATGTTGTCCCCATTCCTGGTCACCCATCCCTGAAAATCCCATAACCTATCTCCCCTCCCCCTGTTCCCCAGTCAACCCTCCCCAGCTTCCCTATCCTGGTAGTCCTCTTCCCAGGACCAGGGGCTTCCCCTCCCTTTGATGTACAACAAGGCAATCCTCTGCTGCCTATGCTTCTGGAGCCATGGGTACCTCCATGTGTAATCTTTGGTTGATGGTTTCATCCCTGGGAGCTCTGGGAGTACTGGATGACTTATATTGTAGTTCCTCCTGTGACACTGCAAACCCATTTAGCTCCTTGGGACCTCTCACTAGCTCCTACATTGGGGAACATGTGCTCAGTTCAATGGCTGGCTGAGAGTGTCCCCCTCTGTATTTGTCATGCACTAGCAGAGCCTTCTAGGTGACAGCTATATCTGGCTCTGGTTAGCAAGCACCTGTGGGCATCTATGATAGTGTCTAGGTTTTATAACTGTATATGGGATGGGTTACTGGGTAGGATAGTCTCTGGATGGTCTTTCTCTCAGACTCTGTTCTCCACTTTGTCTCTGTAGCTCCTTCTGTGGGTATTTTATTCCCCTTCTAAGAAGGACCAGAGTATCCATACTTTGTTCTTCCTTCTTCTTGAGCTTCATTTGATCTCTGAATTGTGTCTTGGGTATTCCAAGCTTCTGGGCTAATATTCACTTATCAATGACCGCATACCATATGTGTTCTTTTGTGATTGGGTTACCTCACTCAGAATGATATGTTCCAGTTTCACCCATTTGCCTAAGAATTTCATGAATTCATTCTTTTTAATAGCTCAGTAGTATTCCATTGTGGAAATATATCATATATTCTGTATCCATTCCTCCATTGAGGGACATCTGGGTTCTTTCCAGCTTCTCACTATTATAAATAGGGCTGCTATGAACACAGTGGAGCAGGTGTCCTTATTACATGCTGGAGAATCCTCTGGGTATATGCCCAGGAATGGTATAGCAGGGTTCTCTGGTAATATTATGTCCAATTTTCTGAGGAACTGCAAAACGGATTTCCAGAGTGGTTGTACCAGTTTGCAATCCCACCAGCAGTGGAGGGGTGATCGTCTTTCTCCATATTCTCTCCAGCATTTGCTGTCCCCTGAGTTTTTGATCTTGGCTATTCTGACTGGTGTGAGCTGGAATCTTCGGGTTGTTTTGATTTGCATTTTCCTGATGACTAAGGATGTTGAACATTTCTTTAGGTACTTCTCTGCCACTCCATATTCCTCAGACCCACTCTTATCTCCTTGTACTAAGATCAACTCCAAGTGGATCAAGGACCTCCACATAAAGCCAGACACACTGAAACTATTAGAAAAGAAACTGGGGAAGACCCTGAGGACATGGGCACAGGGGGAAAGTTCCTGAACAGAACACCAATAGCTTATGCTCTAAGATCAAGAATTGACAAATGGGACCTCATAAAATTACAAAGTTTCTGCAAGGCAAAGTACACTGTCAGAAGGACAAAACGGCAACCAACAAAGTGGGAAAAGATCTTCACCAACCCCACATCTGACAGAGGGCTAATATCCAATATATACAAAGAACTCAAGAAGTTAGACCCCAAAGAACCAAATAAGCCTATCAAAAAATGGGGTACAGAGCTAAACAAAGAATTTTCACCAGAAGAAATTCGGTTGGCCGAGAAACACCTTAAGAGATGTTCAACATCATTAGTCATCAGGGAAATGCAAATCAAAACAACCCTGAGATTCCACCTCACACCAGTCAGAATGGCTAAGATTAAAAACTCAAGAGACAACAAGTGCTGGCGAGGATGTGGAGAAAGAGGAACACTTCTCCACTGTTGGTGGGATTGCAAAATGGTAAAACCCACTCTGGAAATCAGTTTGGCGGTTCCTCAGAAAATTGGGCATGTCACTTCCAGAGGACCCTGGCGTACCACTCCTGGGCATATACCCAGAGGATTCCCCTGCATACAATAAAGACACATGCTCCACTATGTTTATAGCAGCCTTGTTTATAATAGCCAGAAATTGGAAGGAGCCCAAATATCCCTCAAAGGATGAATGGATACAGAAAATGTGGTATATTTATACAATGGAATACTACTCAGCAATTAAAAATAATGAATTCATGCAATTTGTAGGTAAATGGTTAGACCTGGAAAATATCATCCTGAATGAGTTAACCCAATCACAAAAGAAGACACATGAAATGCAATCACTGATAAGTGGACATTAATGAGTCCAGAAGCCCTAAATACTCAAGGCACAATTAGCAAGTCAAATGATTCCCAAGAAGAAGAAAGGAGAGGACCCTGGGCCTGAAAGGATTGGATCCAGTTTTGTAGACTCAGAACAGAGAAATCGTGGGGGGGGATGATTGGGGAATAGTTAGGGGGGAGAGGCATTATGGGACGTATGGTGAGGGGCAACTGGGAAAAGGGAAAGCCTTTGGAATGTAAACAAAGAATATAGAAAATAAAAATAAAAAAATTCTTTGTTTAGCTCTGTATCCCATTTTTAATAGGGTTATTTGGTTCTCTGGAATCTAACTTCTTGAATTCTTTGTATATTTTGGATATTAGCCCTCTTTCGGATGTAGGGTTGATAAAGATCTTTTCACAAGTTATTGGTTACCATTTTGTTCTATTGAGAGTATCCTATGCCTTATAGAAACTTTGTAGTTTTATGAAGTTCCATTTGTCAATTCTTGATATTAGAGCATAAGCTATCGGTATTCTTTTCAGGAAATTATCCCCTATGCCCATGTGCTCAAGGCTCTTCCCCAGTTTCTTTTCTATTAGTTTCAGTGTGACTGGATTTATGTAGAGGTTCTTGATCCACTTGGACTTGAGCTTTGTATGAGGAGATAAGAGTGGAACAATTTGCATTCTTCTGTATGCTAACCACCAGCTGAAACAGCACCATTTGTTGAAAAGGCTATCTTTTCCCCCCACTGGATGGTTTTAGCTCCTTTGTCAAAGAT
Organism: Apodemus agrarius; assembly: GCA_964023405.1. Lineage (NCBI taxonomy): Eukaryota > Metazoa > Chordata > Mammalia > Rodentia > Muridae > Apodemus > Apodemus agrarius. Next base: position 79,736,997 of record OZ030019.1, on the reverse strand, counting down.
CATGTGACCATAGGTGTGTGGGTTCATTTCTAGGTTTTCATTTCTATTCCATGGATCAATCTGCCAGTCACTGTACCAATACCATGAAGTTTTTAACACTATTTCTTTGTAGTAGTGCTTGAGATCCAGGATACTGATTCAAACAAAAGTTCTTTTACTCTCGTGAAGAGTTTTAGCTACCTTGGGTTTTTTGTTATTCCAGATCAATTTGAGAATTGCTTTTTCAAACTCCATGAAGATCTGAGTGGCAATTTTCATAGGGATTTCATTGAATCTATAGATTGCTTTTGGCAAGATGCCTATTTTTAGTATATTAATCCTGCCAATCCACAAACATGGGCAATCTTTACATCTTCTGAGGGCTTTGATTTCCTTCATCAAAGACTAAGTTCTTGTCATACAGATATTTCACCTGTTTGATTAGAGTCACACCAAGACTTGTTTATGACTATGGTGAAGGGTGTCGTTTCTCTAATTTCTTTCTTAGCTTGTTTATCCTTTGAGTAGAGGAAGGCTACTGATTTGTTTGAGTAAATTTTATATCCGGTCACTTTGCTGAAGTTGTTTATCAGCTGTAGGAGTTCTCTGGTGCAGCTTTTTGGATTGTTTAATTATATTATCATATCATCTGCAAATAGTGATAATTTGACTTCTTCCTTTCCAATTTGTATCCCTTTGTCCTCCTTTTGTTGTCTAATTGCTCTAGCTAGAGCTTCAAGTACAATACTGAATAAATATGGAGAGAGAGAGGGCAGCCTTCTCTAGTCCTTGATTTTAGTGGGATTGCTTCAAGTTTCTCTCCATTTAGGTTGATGTTGCCTACTGGTTTTCTGTATATTGCTTTTACTATTTTACGGTATGGGCCTTGAATTCCTGTTCTTTCCAAGACTTTTAACATGAAAGGATACTGAATTTTGACAAATGCTTTTTCAGCACCTAATGAAATTACCATGTGGTTTTATCTTTGAGTTTCTCTATGTAGAGTATTGCATTGATGGATTTCCATATATTGAAACCATCCCTGCATCCTTGGGATGAAGCCTACTTGATTGTGGTGAATGATCATTTTGATATGTTCTTGGATTCGGTTGGCAAGAATTTTGTTGTGTATTTTTGCATCAATATTGACAAGGGAAATTGGTCTGAAGTTCTTTCTTTGTTGGATCTTTGTGTGGTTTTGTTATCAGTGTAATTGAGGCTTCATAGTATGAGTTTGGCAGTGTTCCTTCTTTTTCTATTTTGTTGAATAGTTCGAAGAGTATTGGTGTTACATCTTCTTTGAAGGTCTGATAGAATTCTGCACTAAAACAATCTGGCCCTGTTCTTTTTTTGGTTGGGAGACTTTCAATGACGGCTTCTATTTCTTAAGCGGTCATGAGACTGTTTAGATGATCTATCAGATCCTGATTTAACTTTAGTATTTGTTACCTATGTAGAAAATTGTCCATTTCATCTAGATTTTCCAGTTGTGTTGAGTATAGACTTTTGGAGTAGGATCTGATGATTTTTTGAATTTTCTCAGTTTTTGCTGTTATATCTCTCTTTTAATTTCTAATTTTGTTAATTTGGATACTGTCTCTGTGTCCTCTGGTTAGTCTGGATAAAGGTTTATCTATTTTGATGATTTTTTTTCAAAGAACTAGCTCCTGATTTGTTGATTCTTTGATTAGTTCTTTTTGTTTCTACTTGGTTGATTTCAGCCCTGAGTTTGATGATTTCCTTCCTTCTACTCCTCTTGGGTGTATTAGCTTCTTTCTGTTCTAGAGCTTTCAGGTGTGCAGTTAAGCTCTTAGTGTGTGCCCTCTCCAGCTTCTTTTGCTCTTTCTAGAGTTTATTTGCCCTCCTTTTATTGGGCTTTTCCATTCATTATCCTTTGTAGGGCTGGGTTTGTGGAAAGATATTGTGCAAACTTGGTTTTATCATAGAATATCTTGGTTTCTCCATCTATAGTCATTGAGGTTTTTGCTGGGTGTTGTAGTCTGGGCTGGCATATGTGTTCTCTTAGGGCCTGTATGAGATCTGGCCAGGATCTTCTTGCTTTCATGGTCTCTGGGTGAGAAGTCTGGTGTAATTCTGATAACTCTTTCTTTATATGTTATTTGGCCCTTTCCCCTTACTGCTTTAAATATTCTTTCTTTGTTTAGTACATTTGGTGTTTTGATTATTATGTGATGGGAGAAATTTCTGTTCTGATTTAGTCTGTTTGGAGTTCTGTAGGCTTCTTGTATGTTCATGGATGTCTCTCTCTTTTGGTTAGGGAAGTTTTCTTCTATAATTTTGTTGAAGATGTATAATGGCCCTTTAAGTTGTAAATCTGGGCTCATGCTCTCTTCTATACCTATAATCCATAGGTTTGATCTTTTTATTGTTTCCTGGATTTTCTTGATGTTTTGAGTTACATTCTTTTTGCATTTTGCATTTTCCTTGACTGTTGAGTCAATGCTTTATATGGTATCTTCAGCACCTGAGATTCTTTCTTCTATCTCTTGTATTCTGTTGTTGATGTTTCCATCTATGACTCCTGATTTCTTCCCATGGTTTTCCATCTCCAGTGTTGTCTCCATTTGTGATTTCTTTGTTGTTTCTACTTCCATTTTTAGATCCTGGATGGTTTTGTTCAGTTCCTTCACTTCTTTCTTTGTGCTTTACTGTAATTATTTAAGAGATTTTGTGTTTCCTCTTTAAGGGCTTCTGCCTCTTGACCCATGTTCTCCTGAATTTCTTTAAGGGATTTTTGCATTTCTTTTTTAAGGGCTTCTACCTGTTGACTCATGTTCTCCTAAATTTCTTTAACTGAGTTATTTATTTCCTTCTTGGAATCCTCTATCAGCATCATGAGAGGTAATTTTAAATCCAGATCTTGCTTTTCCAGTATGTTGGGGTATCCAGGACTTGCTATTGTGGGAGAACTTTGTTCAGATGGTTCCATGCTGCCTTGGTTTTTGTTGGTAATGTTCTTGTATTTGCCTTTTGACATCTGGTTATCTCTGGTGTTAGCTGGTGTTGCTGTCTCTGAATGTGGCTTGTCTGTCATGCAAGTCTTGTACCTGTGCTCCTGGGAGACCTGTTTTCTCTGTGTACACAGGTGTGTTGGTAATCCTGCAAAACCTGGTTTCATGTGATTGTATTTGGGTATGTATCTCTGTGGCCCTGATCAACTCTGGGTGTGGGCAGAAATTGGAAGTCTCCTTTCCCAGGCTGCTCCTAGGCTCTTGTGTCCTCAGGGTTTCAGGCTGCTTCCTCTAAGATGCAGGGGTGGTCGTACCTGTGCTGTATTCCTGGGAGAGGGTGCTATCTCCCTGCACTGCTTGGGAATGGTGTGCTATGTCTGAGGATGGTCACACGCCAGAGCAAGTTCCACCATCTTGAAATGTATATGTGTGTCCTGTTTTAATTTACCTTGGGTTAAGTTCATTGAATTCCTTTGGTTTCAGGGTTAGAGCTTTCATTCACTTAGAAAAAGTCCTTTCAAATTGTCCATTGGTTCTTGTCAATGTTTTGTTCATTTGTATTGACCTAATTTTTGATTAAGTTTCTATTGTTCATTTTTTTTCTGTAGCTCTGTGTTTATAAAATGACCCTATTCCTGCTTGTCTACTTTAACTTTTGATATTACTTATTTTTGGTGATTGTATTTGAAGAATTAGAAAATCATTGTCCATTTTTCAGACTGATATGTTAAGACTGTGTTTCCAGGGGCTTATGAGTTCTTGACTTTTAAGTATTTGCCAAAATTCAATGATGGTACTATTGTCAAACTATTTACAAACTGGTCAGAAAATTAAACAATTATGTCTTAATTTTTTTGAGAATCATTGAATAATGTTGAAATCAACTATAAATCTATCTATGCTATTCTAGCATGTCCTAAATGAATTGAAGCATGACTCTGATGCTTCAAGTTGAGCTGTCCTGGTACATGCACTTGGTCATTATGCTTAACTTCTATCTCTCTGTATTTTGGCAAGCATGAATGGTCTTCTGGCTCAGGGAGTTTGGCACAATTAACAATTTTAAACCGAATGAGAATTGTTAGCGTTATGTAATCTCATCACCTCTAAAGTCCCAGATGATCCTTAAATTCCAAAAACAGCAAAAACAGACACAGTGACATGATTCAGCAAATGAGCATCCGCCATGGCCACCTTGCAAGCACTTTGAATCTGCTGCAGGGCAAGTGAGAGAGAAGCTCACTCAGCTACTTCCTGTCCACACTGCATGTCCCTGCATGTCACCAATACAATCATCTTTTTTTTCACACATAGTGCTAAAGTCATACCACAAACTCCTCCCCATCTTCATGTTTTCTTTCTATATATTTTGTACAATCGACTAGTTATGCAAATAGCTTCTTTCTATTGTTTCAAAATATAGCAGTAGACTAAGAAAAATATCTCCTTGACACAAGTATGTTCCTATAAAGCTCAGAACATAAGACTACCTCCAAGTAGTTGTATTTTTCAGCTATGAGTGCTGCTTTCATTAAAATACATATAAAATGATTTAAGTACAATGCAGTGCCTTCCTTTTACTAAACTGGAGTGTTGTGAAAGACTTCTCTGGATGAAGTAGCAGACCCACAAGAGATTGTATGGTCTTAGACCTCTCGTATATCACCTTAGAGTTAATTTGAAATGAGACATCTACCATTTACACACATTTACCTTAGATGCCAATATGTGGATGTGTGTGTGTGTGTGTGTGTGTGTGTGTGTATGTGTGTGTGTGTGTGTCCTCTGGATTCAAATACCTTCTGAAGCAATGTATGTTTACTATTTTTAGTGATATGGAAATCCTTCATTGTAGACCTCTGCTGCACCAGTATATAATAACACCCAACTCTTGATTGTATTTGTCCTATACTCTCTCAGGAAATGCTGTGATCAGTTAATTCCCATAGTTAAGTGCTTAGCAACTATTCCCTGTTAACTATTCTGGCTCAGTATATTCATAGATGTTAGATAAGGAGTTGCAGTCTAGGTGAAATTTTCATTGCCCTCAATGTGGTTGGGAGAGAAAAGTCTTGCTACAGTTTAGATTTATGCCCTGTCTTCTGCCAGAGGTTGCTTGGCTTCTGCACCACCTAACCTTAGAATAATTATGCAATTAATGTTGTAACATAAAGTTTCTAAGGTAGCAGAGATCCCCATGTGATATGACTAACTCCTGGGATTCTAGACACCAAGCATTAGCCACAAAGTGCAAACTAATTAATATTGGAGGACAAAAAAGAGGCCAGACCTGGTAACATAGCTGGGAAATTCACAGCAGTGTCGGATGCAAATCCATTAAAGCAGTAGCAATAGGAGTGTACCCAAGCTGAGTCTTCTTTTGTTTTTTTAATTTTTATTTTCTATATTCTATGTTTACATTCCAAAGGCTTTCCCCTTTCCCAGTCCCCCCCCAGCATACGCCCCATAGTTCCTCTCCCCCCCAACTATTCACCAATCATTCCTCCTCCCCCCTCTGTTTCTTTACTAAACTGGATGCATTCTTTACAGGCCCAGGGTCCTCTCCTTTCTTCTTCTTGGGAATCATTTGACTTGCTAATTGTGTCTTGAGCATTTAGGGCTTCTGGGCTCATTAATATACACTTATCAGTGATTGCATTTTATGTGTATTCTTTTGTGATTGGGTTAACTCACTCAGGATGATATTTTCCAGGTCTAACCATTTACCTACAAATTGCATGAATTCATTATTTTTAATTGCTGAGTAGTATTCCATTGTATAAATATACCACATTTTCTGTATCCATTCATCCTTTGAGGAATATTTGGGCTCCTTCCAATTTCTGGCTATTATAAACAAGGCTGCTGTAAACATAGTGGAGCATGTGTCTTTATTGTATGCAGGGGAATCCTCTGGGTATATGCCCAGGAGTGGTATGCCAGGGTCCTCTGGAAGTGACATGCCCAATTTTCTGAGGAACCGCCAAACTGATTTCCAGAGCGGTTTTACCATTTTGCAATCCCACCAACAGTGGAGAAGTGTTCCTCTTTCTCCACATCCTCGCCAGCACTTGTTGTCTCTTGAGTTTTTAATCTTAGCCATTCTGACTGGTGTGAGGTGGAATCTCAGGGTTGTTTTGATTTGCATTTCCCTGATGACTAATGATGTTGAACATCTTTTAAGGTGTTTCTCGGCCAACCGAATTTCTTCTGGTGAAAATTCTTTGTTTAGCTCTGTACCCCATTTTTTGATAGGCTTATTTGGTTCTTTGGGGTCTAACTTCTTGATTTCTTTGTATATATTGGATATTATCGCTCTGTCGGATGTGGGGTTGGTGAAGATCTTTTCCCACTTTGTTGGTTGCCGTTTTGTCCTTCTGACAGTGTCCTTTGCTTTGCAGAAACTTTGTAATTTTATGAGGTCCCATTTGTTGATTCTTGATCTTAGTGCGTAAGCTATTGGTGTTCTGTTCAGGAACTTTTCCCCTGTGCCCAAGTCCTCCAGGGTCTTCCCAAGTTTGTTTTCTAATAGTTTCAGTGTGTCTGGTTTTATGTGGCGGTCCTTGATCCACTTGGAGTTGATCTTAGTGCAAAGAGATAAGAGTGGGTCAATTCTCATTCTTCTGCATGCTGACCTCCAGTTGAACCAGCACCATTTGTTGAAAAGGCTATCTTTATTCCACTGGATGTTTGTGGCTCCTTTATCAAAGATCAAGTGACCATAAGTCTGTGGGTTAATTTCTGGGTCTTCAATCCTATTCCATTGATCTACTTGTCTGTTGCTATACCAATACCATGCAGTTTTTAACACAATTGCTCTGTAGTACTGCTTAAGGTCAGGGATATTGATTCCCCCAGAGGTCCTTTTATTGGTGAGAATAGTTCTAGCTATCCTGGGTTTTTTGTTGCTCCAGATGAATTTGAGAATTGCTCTTTCTAGATCTATGAAGAATTGAGTTGGGATTTTGATGGGGATCACATTGAATCTGTATATTGCTTTTGGCAAGATGGCCATTTTTACTATATTGATCTGCCAATCCAGGAGCAAGAAATATTTTTCCATCTTCTGAGGTCTTCTTCGATTTCTTTCTTCAAGGACTTGAAATTCCTGTTGTACAGATCTTTCACTTGTTTGGTTAGAGTTACGCCAAGATACTTTATGTTGTTTGTGGCTATTTTGAAGGGTGTTATTTCCCTAATTTCTTTCTCAGCCTGCTTGTCCTTTGAGTACAAGAAGGCCACTGACTTGCTTGAGTTAATTTTATAACCTGCCACTTGCTGAAGTTGTTTATCAGCTGTAGAAGTTCTCTGGTGGAGTTTTTTGGGTCGCTTAAGTAAACTATCATATTGTCTGCAGATAATGATAGTTTGACTTCTTTCTTTCCAATTTGTATCCCTTTGATTTCCTTATGTTGTCTAATTGCTCTCACTAGAACTTCAAGTACTATATTGAAAAGATATGGAGAGAGAGGGCAGCCTTGTCTAGTCCCTGATTTTAGTGGGAATGCTTCAAGCAAGCTGAGTCTTCTTAAAACTTTTCTCTCTAGTTTTCTTGACTGTGCAGTATGAGGTATGACAGTACCCAAAAGGAAAAGAGCATTATGATTATGAAGGCAGGGAAGATACCCAAGTGAGGATATCTTAGTGGACAGTGCTGCCCTGTGTTCTCTGGCCTTATTGGTCAGAGGGACCTGGTGCAGTCCTCATTCTCCCTCAGTTTCTGATTTACAGCTAGAGAAAACATGGTCAATATAGCCTCACACTGATGAAATTGCTTTTGCAATGTTGGCATTAAGCCCCTAATATAAGAAAAAATTTTAAAAAGGCACAAATAGTAAAAGAATGTCAAAATAACTGGTAAAATATAACTATGCTCTTCCTATAGCTTTTGGAACTAAATGAAGAAAAGACCTCTCTAGAATCAAAACTCATCCTTCAAGATCTTCTTTTAACTGTACCACAGACAAAAAAAGAAATAAAGCATTGTCTTCAACATTTGTAACTTTTTACTGATATTAGTTATTATGAAATGGCAAAAGGCACAAGAGTGAACAATATTTACCTGAATGAAATCGGAAGAGATACGCGGGCATGCTGAGGATGGCCTGCGCAGGGTCCTCACAAAGGCGAGTTTTTGACAAGGCAGTTAAGGAAATCTGAAAGACACATGGTGTATATTTTCTCCTCCAGTGAAGTGCAGTTATGGGAAGATGAGGAAAAAAATTATTCTTTGTGATGACAAAAGTATGTGAGAAAGAGTGGCCTTTGTGCCCATGACTTGGATTCATCATGGAAATACCCAGAAATCAGATATAATGCTTAGTTCACAGGATCTAGCATTCCCCCAAAATTCCCTTCAGAGACTTGCTAAGTAGGAAACTAGCTTAGTAAGACACTGGAAAGTTAGTAGCCAAATGGCAGAAGGTGCTATTTGAACCAGTGATTTATCTATAATCTTTAGATTTATCTATAATCTTTAGAATATTGTCAGGGTATTAGAAGTCTGCCCAGTGGGCTCCAGCCTGACACTCAGAAAGAAAGTCTGGTCACTGGGATTGAGGAATATTTGAGACTACAGCTTTCTGCATCATTTTTCATCCACAGGAAGCCCTATTCCTATTTGTGTGGCATTTTGGAATGGAAAACATTTTAGGATATGCTGTTTGATAGCATGGGCTGGAAGTATTGTTTCTTTTTGAATGTCACCAAAGACTGTCAGCAGATAGTAATTTTCTTCTTTAAATATTTTCAAGTTTGGGTTGAGAGCATTAAGTGAGATTGGAACAGGTGTTCAATGAATTTAGGAAGCCCATCGTTTTAGATTATTCAATGAGTCCTCTTCTATCTCACTGTTCCATGACACACTAGCTCAAAAGGTTAGCTGTGTGTCCTCATCTTGTGACAGGACAGGCAACACCACCATAATTGGAATGCATTCTGGCATTTCTGTATTCCAGAGGGCAGAGCAGGTGGGCAGAAGGTGCCATTTGGACCAGTGATTTATCTATAATCTTTAGATTTATCTATAATCTTTAGAATATTGTCAGGGTATTGGAAGTCTGCCCCGTGGGCTCCAGCCTGACACTCACATATTTGTCTTCCTTATTAACCTTGGCCTAGAGATGAAAGCTGTGTTAAGCTGTTAATGATTAAGTGATCCAAAGTGATTATTAGGACAGCCAGACCAAGCTTCCTTGTCGGGGACTAAATACTGACAATGACCAACCTTCTGATGCTGCAGGAAGAGAGAAATAATGAAACAATAAACAAAAAACAAAATATTGCAATAGGTAATATGGTGGCAAAATGGGACATGATCTGATACCTCAATCTTAGCATATCATTATACCTGTATGCTGACTCCTCTTTCCTTAGGTTTTCTCTATTCTTATCATTTCCATATTCCTAATTTGATATAATGCAAGTGCTTGTAAACCCATAAGAGTATTATCTTTAATTTAACCTGACTTGATTGTACATGTATATATATGTAAATGAATCCTTGTCTCCCAATTTTCCCTGATAGTTATTATATGTGTATATATTCTCTGACCTACATATATTGAGTCTTTCCTGTTTTCAGTGAAATACTGAAAGCAATCTTGATTCTGTGCTTGACTTAGTTTTTACACTGTTTATTTGCATTTCATTTTGGCTACTAACCATCATTTTGGAAGTCCAAGTCCTTGTGATGTCAAAGCTGTCTTCAAGGAGACCCAGTTCCCCAGATCATTTGTGGTGTTTAATCCTTTAGAAGAATCTTTCAATACTATTTACACCAGGGGATGTTTTATACAATCACTCTTTACACAAGTGAGAATAACTCATGTAGGAGCTATTTGTTTGTGATCTTTGCAGATAAGACAAGCAGGAGTCTTTATGGGGTTTTCTCTCTTTTGTACTTAGCAGGAGGAGATTAATAAAACACTTCTATGTAATATGATGTACAATCAGTCACATGGCTGTCATGCAATTGATCAAGTTAGGATGATAACAGAGTCACAGCATCTATATGGAACAGGAGAGATGCCACACTGAAAAGCAACACCCAATTGCTCCTTTCCCCAGGAACTCTCAAATACTGCCTGGGTGATTTCTCCTCATTTAAACTTCCTGTAGTCACGTGGAGGCTTGTAGTGGGCAACACCTGCAGCTAGTTTTCACTCTCTCCATGTTTTAACTCACCCAACAATGGTTTTAGTGGATATCTCAAATTCATGGAGATCTTTTTTCAATTTATCAGGATGATATTTAATGCCTCTTATGTTCATGAAAAATAGTCCTGAAAGTGGTGAGAAAATTGAGGCTGGGTCCTTTCTGTGGTCTCTATTATCTGTTTGCCCAAATAGAGTATTTAGTATTACACTCTGTTTGGTTATCACAGTTACCACATTCTTTGTAGGACTCATACCCTGTTCAATTTCTACAAAAGGTTATACTTTCAACAAACCTGTATGTAGGTGGAGGCTTCAGGAATAATGGAGGGCACAGGGAACTAAATGTTGGAGCCTGTACCCACTTCTTTAAGTTCTGATGGCTTATGCCTGAATCAAAAGGGGCTGCTTTGGGAGTCAGACATAATACATCAATTTTTCTAATCATATTATTTTTTTTTACTTAAAAGGTATAGGTCACATATAGTTTTTTGACACACATATAAAACCAATAAGCTCTGATTTCATGATAAGATTTTCTGTATTTAAGATAATTGTTGCAAGACTGTGTTTTAAAATAGATATCTTAAGTTAGGATAAAAATAGAATGTTAACATAGGGATTTTTCTAAAAATCAGGACAAGTATATTTGATAATCTTTATGAACAATGATCTCTAAAACAAAGTGTGTGTGGGGGGATTATTTTCACAATAGTGCAGATACCTTCAAAGTAAGAAGAGGGCTTCAGACACCTCAAAGTTGGCATTACAGGTGGTTCTGAGTCATTGGACCTGACTTCTCAGTGCATGCACATTGTTGTTGTCATTTCTTACATATTAATTTTTGTGAAATAAGTTTATTTTATGACTGCAATATTCATAGACATAATAGATGACATACAAGTTTCAAGCTTCTCTTTTATTTTTTGATTGACCTTTAATTTCATATAGCATTTTGAATAACTCTGTGTTTGTGTGCATATGCATGCTGTATGTACTTCTCTAACATATTCTAATGATATGTTCTAGGGAGACATTCCCTACTTTGATAGTATATTTTGGCATGTTTTGAAAGTTTGCTTTGTGGATTTTATTTATTTATATCACACTTTTTTTTAAAATCCAGCTTAAACTGCTTTAAGACATGAAACAATTGTACAGGCTTACTTTCTTATTGGTTACCTAGCGATATTTTCTGATTACTTACCAGATTAATACTTCTGATTAAATAAATTATTTTCTGATTAAAATACCTATTCCATTTCAGTGACATGTGCCACCATATTTTGGCTTATTTCTGTTTTTCCTGGTGGCTGAGCTTATCCAAGCAAAGCCATTCATGACTTCCTAAACCTAGATTCAGGGAGAAGTCTTTCACTGTCTGAGAAACGTGATCTCGTCCTAGTTGTGCTGACTACCTTCTTTCGGTGGATTGACAACATCTAACTTGATGTTGGCAAGCAATGCTGTTTGGGGAGTAGCTTGTGTGTTTTTCCAGACTGATTTGATCTCACCTGTCTTAAGACCTTGCTTTCTTTGCCAATTGAAACCACAGCAACCATGCAAGTCTTTGTGCTTCGTAGGATCTCTGTCATGGCTTCTGGAGGGTGAAGTCTCGGCCCTCATTTCATCTGCCTTATAATTGTACACTCTGCAGTGTACATTTTAGGTCCCAGTTCTAAATTGAAAAGCACATGAGATAGCTCAGGGCCCTTCCTCTGCTTCAAATGAGGTTGGGGTGTCATGGATTTCAGGGAACTGTTGTATATTCTGAACGACAGCTTCCTGCCTAGTCAAAGCAACTGAAAGACTCTGCTCATTACAGCACAAACATAAGAAAGCCCTGGAAGGTGCATGGGGCAAGTGGACCACATTACCAGACAGAAGAACTGATAAGGTGAGCAAGCCCAAACTTGGTAAGACTAGAAACTGAGAAAGTAGGGCTGGGGCCAGCTCTCTGCTAAACACTACTCATTTAGGAATGCATGACCACTATATCCCACTGAGAGGACCATAGCAACCAGTCACATAGCATAAAAATACGGAGTTCTCCATACTAAAGATGTGTCTAGATATGCTCCAAATATTCAGCCAATTGGCTTCCCCTTTATGGGCGTTTCTTTCTTCAAAAAGTATTTAATTCCTGGTTCGCCCTGAGTAAGGTGTATGTATTCACATTCTCCATCAAATAAGCAGTTTGGATAAGCAAGGACCATTTTACCATCAAGAATTGCTGTGAGGGGCATGGGAGATGCGGGGGAGGGGAAAAAGAGGCTGTAAAAAGCACACCTAAATCTCCTGGAGAAGTCTGTCTCTCTCCCAGCCCCTCCTTATTCTAGGCCCTCACTTGGAACCAAACCAAGTTCCACTCACAACACAGGCACTGCCTTTGCCTTTCTGCCTGGCATGTGGATGCCCTAAGGTGAAGCACAGATCCACAGATGGGGACCCCATTCCCAACTCCTAGTGCTACCCCGAAGGCTCCTTGGGAACCATAGCAATCATCCCAGATCCCACTGTTTTCCACCTGGGGAAACAAGGACTGCTCATCCCCTATTACCCACTGTCTTCTGTCTCTTCTGAGAGGCGTGGCATGTTAGCATTGACATGCAGCCAGCCTGGCAAGGTACTGTGAGGGCGATATGCACCTTTGAGGTCTTCCCTCCCGGATGATGTGTTAGGCATTGAAAAACTATACTTGACCATGAAATTTTCTTTTTAGCATAAGGAATCTATATGGATAAGTGTTTCATTTACTTCTTTCAAAACCTCTTATGCTACCATGTTTTTCTTGCCTTACTAGATGGGTGAACATTCCATTAATATACAGAAAAAATTAGAATGCAGAAGCCTTCCTGGACCTAGGGTCAGAGTTCTCCAGAAAGTTTGTTTCCTAAATTTTTATATGGTTCTCTCTTTTGAATACTATCTAAGTTGATTTTTGAAACATTGTTTATCATTAATCAGGAATGGTTTTTGGATTTCATGAATTTAAGGTTGTCAACCATGAATGAGATGTTTATAAAAGTTATTATATTTTTATCATCTCTGTGAAGATATATAAATTTTTTTTAAAGATTTATTTACTTTATATATGTAAGAACACCGTAGCTGTCTTCAGACACACCAGAAGAGGGCATCAGATCCCATTACAGATGGTTGTGAGCCACCATGTGGTTGCTGGGATTTGAACTCAGGACCTCTGGAAGAGCAGTCAGTGCTCTTAACCGCTGAGCCATCTCTCCAGCCCCCGATATATAAACTTTTAAAGATGATATCAGTAATAATTAAATTACTTGTAATAATTACTTGCTCACTCAATTGATGTTTTGTGACAGGATCTTAAAGTGCAGCCCCGGCTGGTATTTACCTCATCATGTTGCTCAGGCTTCTCTGGAATCAAGGTCAGCCTCTTGTGTCAGCTACCTGAGTGTCAGCATCTCAAGCAAGTGCCACTGCACCTATATGAGGATTTTGTACAGAAAGGATAAATTTCTAAACAACTAGTATTTTTATTTCATTCAATTTTTGTAGGAAGCCACATTCGCCATTACAAGATGGCGCCCATTTCCTGTGATGAATCAGCAATGTGCTGTTGTTTACTCCACTCCGTGCCCTACTGTGCATGCACGGGTAGAGGTTTGGCGGGTGGCAGCTCAGACCCGGAGCATACTAATGAGGCATTGTGGCATACAACAATCAGGTAGAAACACATCCTGCCTAGGCTTATTTAAGATGCACTGCTCTTCCCTTCTTGGTCTTTCGCCTCTGCAATCAACCCCGCAATAAACGTCTGTGGAAGGATCCTGACTGTCTCATGTCCTTCTTGCTGGGTAGATAGACACGCGACCTACAACTGGTGCTGAAATCTGGTAAAAGTTACTGTATTACTTTTATACCATGGAATTTTCTTAATGGATATATTGTAATTCATTGAATTTATTTAAAATTTATATTATAATATTGGTTTCTACTGCTTTTGGGCTAGGTTTATATACTTGTTTTTTTCCTCAGATTACTGTATTTGATATATAGTCCAATGGCATTCTTATGATACCTCTGTAAAATGTTACCTTTTGGTCAACTTTGTAATCAGCAACTATATATTTATTTTCACATCCAATTAAAAATGTGTATGTCCTCTCTAGTTTCCATGATGGTTATTCCTAAAAATTTACAAATTCCATAGACTCTCAAAGAGCACTAACTTCTCGCCTGTGATCTGTTATTGATATCTAGTTTCTGTTTCTGTATTTCATTTCCCTCCTTTTTATATCTTAAGCTAATGGTTTAAGGACTCACATAAACATGTAAAGAAAGCCTAATAAATAATGTTAAAACTTCATATCAAAAAGTATTTTTCAATATACTACATGCTAAATTGTTCTTTAATCTATGGGCAATTTAGAAGAGCTTCACTTTTCTGATAGACTAACAAAGGTCCATGAGACGTGTTTCTAAGCTTTACAAGTATTGTTTAAAGCAGAATATTCTAGTAACACATTGCAGATGATGCTATGTGAAAGGATAAGGTTATAAGCTAGGAATCCCCCATGCCTGGGCACGTGGGGGGCACTTGAATCCCCAACGCCAGTGGAGGAGGGTGGGCGCGACACTGCGTGGCGGCCACGTAAGCGGATATGACTTAACTAGTTCTTCCGGCCTCTGTGAGAGGCTGATAGGTTATCAGAGAGCACAGGTTCGGATGGTTTGAACTGATTGGCTTAGAAGCTAGTGGTTGGCGGGTTCTGTTATAAGTCTATAAAGGCCAAGGCAAGCCACTCTTCACTGGGCTTACTTCTTTACCCTGCTGGGGAAGCTGTAACCCCCCAGAGCTCTGGAAATTAAAATCCTCTTGCAAAATTGCATCAGGTCTCTCTCTCATGAGTGTTTTGGGGTGCCGGTTTCCGAGGCATGAGGTGCAGGAGTACCCCGTTTTTTCTTTCGGATCTTACATTGTACCCATTACCATTTACATCACTTAAATTTTTCAAAATTAAATATTTAAGGAAATAATTCAAAACACAGATGTTAAATAATAATGACAAAGTTGGAAAGGCTGAATGTCCTTTGTAACTTTGTTAAATTTTAAATGTCCTACATATGTATAATAATGCACAACATTTCATAAACGATTGAAGCCTATGTTTTGGCTCTTGGTTATACAGGTCCATTTAATCAGAGCTGAACAATTTGGAGTTAGTTGTTGAAACTGGGTCTGAGTCTTTTAAATAGATCTAGTATGATCTACCATTGCAAGTACAGAAAAAGTGTACATAGAATTGGTTAAAAAAAACACCACAACTGATTAGTGTTTTAATTAAGTTTTATTATGTCAAACACAAACACTCCCTGTTCCATGTGGCAAACAAGTTAGGCAGACCTGTTGGGCATCAGGCCACTCTGCAGGCATTCTGTACAGCTTGGACTGTGTGGTGAAATGCAGGTGTGAGAGGGATGGGGAGAAAGGAGAGGTAGAACAGGAGAGAGGAAGATGGCCGCCAGGAGAGGAGGTTCTCTGCTAGGCTCCCTACAATGTGAATGATAGATGAGATGAAAACAATGAGTGGGGTGATTCTCCTCAATGCCATGTATTAGTTAAGCAATTTCTTTTTCCCACTTAACGCTTCATTCTATATTTTATAAACCTGATACAAATTCTGCAATTATAAGGAAATATTAACAGAATACAAAATGAATACATTTTGAAAACAGGAAATTATTTAACCTAAAGTGTTAGTGGCTGTAATGCAAAACCAATGGGACATTATGAAAAACTCAGGGAATTGAAAAAACTTCAGTGCACTATACAAGTTAGTTACTAAGTTTAGGCATGATATAGTTTGCAAATGTTATTGTTTTTACATTTTTCCCTAAAGACAAAACATTAAATTATGTTAATATTTTAAAAGGTAGCATTAAATTTTATTGGCTTGATAGTTCTGACCAGGAACTCAAGTTACTGCAAAACATTAAAATGCCCAGAAGCAGTTTCTTATTTTAATTAAAATGTAAACATCAGGGAAAGAACTATTAATGATCACACACAATTTTTTCATTCCACTATGGGAAAATAAAATGAAATTAGAGATTTCCCTGTAACTAAACAGTGAAACAGTGGCTCCAACCTTTATATGTTCTTTAACTGAATAAACAATTGGTAAACAGATTATTTCTATCATTTTGATGGGAGGAAATCCAATGTAACATATTTTCAGTATGAGTCTTATTAGTGTATCTTCTCAGAAGATTAAAAAAAACCATTATCTCCTATGAGTAGGAGTATAAATTTCTACATCAACAAATTCTCAATAGAGGCCCAACCACCTGCTATTAGGCCCGTGGCAACACTCTGGGAATCTTGAAAAATTCTAGTACTTGAAATTACCATTAAACACAAATATCATGTTAAAATTTTTAACCACTGTGGAATTCATAAACATTGCCATTATTATGAATGACTCATTCATGATAATTTTCTTCACCATCATTGAAAACACTAGCTATTACATGCAGAATATATAAATGTGAATTCATGCATAACATATAAATGAAAATTCAACTAGCCCATGGTGTTATTATCCTCTTATCCCTGACAACAACCACACTAGTCAGATAATATCGATATTACCATTCTATAAATGAACAGTCCAGACTGGGAGGTGATGGCACACATCTGTAATCCCAGCACTTAGGAAAAGAATGGGGAGGGTCAGAATTTCAGCCTTGATGAATCCTGTTTGAATATGAGGCCAGAATTCAGCAATGAGATTGTCTCAAAAGTAAACAAAAACAAACATAAAAGGAGAGAAAAAGACAAACAATCTAAAATGTAAGGTGTTGAGAATGGAATGGAGAGGGAAAGGAAAATATTGGAGACTGTCATACTTCGGTATTGATATGTGTCTTCAACACATAGGTTTACTTTTAATTAGTAATGAACAACTCATCAAAGACAGTTAGTAAAAAAAAGGAATAACTGAGTGATTCTCAATGGTCAGTAAGAATGTATTGTACATCATGAAACATGAAATGGATATTAACATGGTGCATTTCATGAAACTTGGGTTGGGTATAAAACTTTCTGATAATGTATGTGGAAGAGAAAATCTTAAGGTGTTCATTTCTTTGTCATTGCTGTTTCTTTTGTTTTTGTCTTAGCATTTTGCAAAGGACAGCAGGAACATGAGCATATGGGAAAGGGGGAAGGTGACAGATTCCAATTAATTACCTCCAATTTACTCCATTCATCATGGTCTTTTGGGAGTTCTTTGAGTTCTTAATTTAGTGAAAATAGATAGAAAGGCTTTTTTTTTTAAACAATTCTTAACATGAAAATTCATCATGTATTTATGATATTACTTTCACTCAATATTCCACAGGTCACAGATAAACAGGACACACTGTACAGAATAAAGATGTACTGTTAGTATTCTCTTAACATATGTGATTGTCCTTGCAGTTATCTTCATTTGCTGAAGGCTCTATGCCCTCCTTTTTATTTTACATGGCACTTTAATTCTTCGTAGCAATAAATTATCTCCACATCAGGAAAAGATGTTCCAAAAATTCTGAACACTGTTATATTACTTGTTATACTTATTTCTTTCATGCATGGTCCTAGGATTTTTATTCAGTATTTATTCAAGGGAACTAACTGTTACTACCAGAGGGTTAGATGAGCTGTGAACTCAAACATTTTCTCCATAGCCGTGGGTCATTTATAACTTTTGCTTCTTTTACTTTGTTTTCTGGCTCACCCAGGTTCACAAGCTTGAGCAGCAGGACAAAATCAATTTCTCTATATAGGAGAGAGCAATGGGAGCAGGGCAGCATATAAATCAGATCCCTATAAAGGGCAGATCAGGGCAAGAGAGCAGATCCTCAAGTCACTACAAGTTGAATGTGTATGTAAAGTCTGAAAATGACAAGTACATTTCAACCTGATCATTACAGAACAACCAAATCCAGGGAAGAAACACAATTCACTACCTATGAGATATGCACAAAGTTAACTTATTTTATGCTTACAGGGGTTTTGCTGATCAATGAGACATCACTGATTTAGCTGAAGAAAGTCCTTGGATGAAAAAGAAATTTGTTTTGTCTCTTCAAGTGTTATGTATAACTTTCCCTGGGCACATATACATCTCAAAGCAAAGCCTCTGTGTACTCACAACATACATGGAATGTTATACATTATGCTGTGTTGTAGCTGGAAGAGTACAGCCTTTAGAACTACCATGTGCACAGTTGGTTAATGATCCTGATGCCTCTAGGGGGAGATTTGCAGATGGCCATTACTAGATGTCAGAGCAGAAACTAATAGAAGTTATGAACACTACCTAATTCATTCTATGAATTCCCAGTTACCCTGTTACCTAAACCATACAAAGACCTAACAAAGAAAGAAAATTTTAGACACATTTAACATCTATGCAAAAATACTCAATACTCTTGGAAACCAAATGCAATAAACATCAAATATATCATTCACCACAATCAAGTAGGCTTCATCACAGGGATGCAGGGATACAGGGATGGGTCAATATATGAAAATCCATCAATGTAATCCACTATATAAACAAACGCAAAAAATTATCATCACTTCATTAGATACTGAAAAACCCTTCAACAAAATCCAACACCTCTTTATGTTTAAAGTCATGAAGACATCAGGAATTAATGGCAGATACCTAAACAAAATAAAAGCAATATACAGCAAACCAATAGCCAACATCAAATTAAATGGAGAGAATCTTTAAGCAATCCCACTGAAGCAAATCAGGACAAGACAAGGCTTACCACTCTCATCCTATAGTACTCAGTATAGTACTTGAAGTTCTAGCTACAGCAATAACAAAAGGAGATCAAGGGGATAAAAATTGGATAGGAAGAAGTAAACATATCAGTATTCACAGTATTCATGATATGATAGTATATATATGTAAGTGACCCCCAAAATTCTGCCAGAGAACTACAGCTGATAAACAACTTCAGGAAATTTGCTGGATGAAAAATTAACTCATTGAAATCAGTAGCTCTCCTTTATACAAATGATAAATGGGCTAAGAAAGAAATTTGGGAAATAACACTCTTCACAACATTCATAAGTACTATAGAATGTTTTGTAACTGTAACCAAGCAAGTGAAAGATCTACTGACAAGAACTGCCAGTTCCTGAAGAATGAGATAGAAGATAAAAAGATATCCCATGATCATGGATCAGTAGGACAAACAGTGAAAATGACTGTTTTACTAAAAGCAACTTACAGATTCCATACAATTCCCATTAAAATTACAACACATTTTTGCAAACATTGAAAGAACAATTCTCAACTTCATGTGTAAAAACAAAAAATGAACAACACAAGAAATCCAGTATATTCCAAACAAATCTGAACAATAAAAGCCCAATGTTAATAATAGCAATGAAAATAAATAATACCTGTACAGAGAGAAAACCAACTATATTAGTCTTCATAATTGGGACAGCTACACTACTCTTATCTTGATATGTTTAAATTAAAAATTTTAACAATCTGTATTATTTGCATAGGCAAATTATTTTGCTTCTTAATATTTAATGCTAAAAACTATATTCAATTGTAGTTGCTCATCTGAAAGAGAGCCAGGACAGCGTTGACTCTATAACTCAAATACCTTGACACTGACATGACAAACTGGGTGGTGGAGCATTTTTTTTCACAGAACTCTTCATATAACCCCATCTCTGCTCGTTTTCTTTTTTCAGGGATTTTCTCTGAGTAACTCTCAATTCTGCTTAGGCTTATTCGGCAATGGAAAATTGTGTTAATATCTTTATAACATTGTTTATATTATAAACACTGTCTCATGATAAAATCTGAATTATTAATACATAAGAAAATTTAACAGTTTCCTTAAGGAAGGGCATACCAATTGGTTATCCAACACCAAATCATCAGACCTGAAAACATACAAACATATATGAATAGCAGTGTATAAACTCAGTGGGTGGTGTGTATTCATTTTACATATATGTATTGGAACAGCAATTTATTAAAAAGAGGCTATAATTTTGAGAGAAGAGTGAAGAGACATAAATGGAAGGCTTTAGAGGGAAGACCGGGATGAGGGAAATGATGAAATTACATTAAAATCTGAAAATAATTATAAGATATAGTGATACTTGAGGAGGGAGATTTAAATAATTATTCTAATTTAAACTTATGTTTAGCTTTTATTAACAGCACAGTTTACTGTAGTATTTATCATTTCAATATTTTACAAAGCAAAAAGTATAATACTAAACCTTTAGTTTTTCAACAAATGTTTCCTTGTCTTTAATCATATTTGTTCATTTATATGACTGTTTTTTATCAAAATGTCTTTTATTTATGTCAAATAAAATTTTCATTGAATCATATTTAAATCATTAAGTTATCCCTGACTTTTAAAACAGAAGAAAAAACTGATATGTGTTAGACTGTATTTTATGAAAGCCTATAATCTATTTCCTTTTTTTTCTTTCTTCTTCTATAGTAAATAGTATAATCAATCCCTATAGTATGGTAATTGTGTTTAAATGATTGTTCATTTTTATTAGCTTCCATTAGGAGTGAACTCATAAGACGTGACACTCTTTAGATTCTCATAGTCTGTAATCTACAGCAGCAAAGCATCCTTTCTTAGTTTTTTTTTTTTCTTCAACTGTTGATTTCTAATTCTCTTGGAATTTACATTTTTATTGCATAAGTCAGAGCTAATTTCAGTGCCAAAGTAAAACTTTCAGAATACCTGCTCAGACTTTGATTAACTTTCTGTATTTTACTGATATGATATACCCTGAAATTAAAACTTTCCATGCTATGGAAAAATTTATAGTGTATCCATTGTTATCATATATATGTATGCCTATACTATATATGTATGTGTATATGTATGGAACCAAATATGTTTCCTTTTAATTTCATGAGATAAAATAAATGAAGTTACCTGAAGAGTCAATTTTAAAGATTTTATGTAAGCTGTGCATGGTGGCTCATTACCATAATCCAAGCATTGGGAGGCTGAGGCAGGACTTCAAGATCAGCCCTTGCTACATAGTAGAGGCTGCTCTCAAAAAGAAACAAACAAAACCTTATATAAATACCTTTACTTATAGAAAATGAACATGCATACCCTTGTATGGTAAATGTCTTCTGTTTGATTTTGATTTCTAAAGTTAAATTTTCTCATTGTAAAAGATATCTTGTGTCAGGTAAAGTGACATTTATATGCTTTGCACATGCAATATAAAGTAGAGTTGTTATCACCCTGTAGGCATGGAAGGGTCCCATGGGAATGAAGTAGGAGATTGGGGAAAAACGGAAGGTAGAGGAGTGGTGGATAAACAAAACTATAGATTTATTAAAATCCATATGGAATTTTAAATATTAAAATCCATATTAACTTATTACTCATAAGTTAATGCATACATGTTACCTTATAGTAGGTTTAGTACCTTTTAAATTTTCACAAATATTATTTATACGTGTGTGTGTGTGTGTGTGTGTGTGTGTGTGTAAATTTTCAATACAGGTATCCTGCATAGGTACAAATGCTGTTCCCAAAGGCGTGTGTGTGTGTGTGTGTGTGTGTGTGTGTGTGAACTTTCCTTTTCTTTTTCTTTTTGATTGGACATTTTCTTTATTTACATTTCAAATGTTTTCTCCTTTCCAGGTCTCCCCTTCAGAAACCCACTATTCCATCCCCCACAGCCTCTATGAGGGTGCTCCTCCACCCATCCACTCCTGTCTTCCTGCCCAGCATTCCCCTACACTGGGACTGCAAACACCCTGGGTCTCTCCTCCAACTGATATCCAACAAGGCCACCTCTGTCACATATGTGGCTAAAGCCATGGGTCCCTCCATGTGTATTCTTTGGTTGGTGGTCCAGTCCCCAGGAGCTCTGGGGACTCTGGCCTGTTGACACTGTTGCTCCCTCCATGGGGTTGTGAACCCCCTCAGCTCCTTCAGTCCCTTCTCCAACTCTTCCATCAGAACCCAGAGCTCAGTACAATGGTTGGCTGCAAGCTTCTGCCTCTGTATTTGTAAGGCTCTGGCAGAGCCTCTGAGGAGACAGCCATATCAGGTTTGTATAAGCAAGCACTTCCCAGAATCTACAATTACATCTGGGTTTCATGGCTGTATATGGAATGGATCCCCAGGTGGGGCAGTTTCTGGATGGCCTTTCCTTTAGTTTCTGCTTCACACTCTGTCTCCATATATCTTCCTGTGAGTATTTTGTTCACACTTCTAAGAAGCACTGAAGCATCCTGCATAGGTGTAAACGCTGCTCCTAGAGACTTTTAAACAAACATTCCAGTTCCACATGCAGGATGCGTCTATGATTTCTTGGTCAGGGATAGTCCAGAGGCACTCAAAACAATATGATCTATTTCCATTTCTCTTGGTTTCAACCAGAATTATATGGTAAGTGTCTATTGCTGAAGACAGCACACTGAAAGCAGGACACAGAGAAATCAAACTGATTCGAGCAAGAGACTCCCTCCCTACTGGCTAGCATACGTAGAACTATACTGTTATAAAAGCTGTTGTGGAAAAAAGTTCATCAATAGCTTTACTATGCTGTGGACTCTGAACATGACTATATTGGCCTGACAGATACGCTATACCTACTGGAGAAGTAGTGGTATAGCTGTTTGGGGGATCAATTGACTATTTAAAATTACATTTGAGGCCCACCACATTGGGGAGATCCAAAGCCTCTGGTTAGGGAGGTCACAGGTCTTGAGAGATATCAACTACCAAGGTTTTACTGAATGGATATCTGTCAGCCCTCTGGTACTTACATTTATCCCATAGACTACTGTTGGGCTCAGCCACAGCCAGAGAAGTTTCTTTGTTACTGCTGATGTGGAAAGTCCTAACAGGTCAAAGTGCTGAGAATATGGTATGATTGGATGGATGTTCAGCCCTAAACAAAATATTTTGCAAAAGGACTCTAAGGCCAAACGAACATTGTGAAAGTAGAGGCAAAATGATTGTGAGAGCCAGAGGGGGAGAAAGAGTACAATAAGACACTGTCTGCTGAGTGTGCATGGTTTTTACAATTATCAACACACTGCAACTGTGGCTTCCTGTGTAATAGCTAACCAGATTGGGCATTTCAACATGCAGCTGTGATGTGTGGGGAGTCATTCCCTTCATTGGCTTAGCCAATGGCAATTGCTTCTTTGTGAGTATATAGTCTTCTACCCAAGATTGTAATAGACAACTCTGATTAAACTTGGTAAGTCATGTCTCATCCCCACAAAATGTAAGAGGGATACCTGAAAGTAGGAGAGGAACAGGAGGGAAGATGAAGTGGGTCATCTAGAGTGGGTGGTGTTGGAGACAATAATGGCAGTGAATAGGATTGTGATATATTAAATATTAATACAGTTAAATACAGGTATGGATATCTGAAAAAAATAAAAACCAACATTATTTAAAAGGTTTAGGCAGTCTTAACTATCTCATACATTTGGTTATTTTTGAAATTCAGTGCCTACCATTAAATTTTTCTCATGTTAATTTTTGAGTATATTTAGTTTGCTTTCAATATTCCTCAAAGTATACTTTTGTCAATTTTTAATTCAATCAATTTTAAAGTATTGAATTTAAGTGATTCAATTTAGGGTTGAAATTCTTACATAATTTCTTCAGGGATAATTGCAAATTTTATTAATTAGAAAGTTAATTTCAAATATTTCATATGGTGAAATATCTCTAACTTAGCATTTTGGGATTTAATGACATAACCTTTTATCATCACTTGCCTTGAGTATGATAATGGTGACATTAAAAATCAGTTTAGCATTGGGTTGAAATATTTAGGCCAATCTTAGCAATTTTTGGCTATTTTCAATATTTGTAAACTAATTTAAATGTTATAAACTGTTTATCATTATTAAAAATATTCTATGCTCAATTGTAATGTGTATCTGTACATGACAAAAATAAAAATAACATTTGCTGAAAGTTGACTGTGTTCCTATTTGGATTATTTTTTGTCATTGCTGTATTGAAGGTGAACAATTTTGTTGGAATGAACACTGCATATTAACTAATGGTCTACAAATACTGCTTATGCGCCATGGTTCCTTGTCTTTAGACATCCCCAAAATGTTAAGTACTACAGTGATTTCGATTCACGTTTCTAAATTTTTTTAGAAAAATGTACATGAAAAGATCAAGTAACTAAATGTACTCACAAAAAGCCGGGGAGGGGAGACTGATCAAGATTGCATATTTTATGGACATATCTTCTGTTTATTTACATTCTTGACCTTCAATTTTAAGGAAGCTAAAAGTACAGAGAAGCAGTCAAGAGTTAAATTATATGGAAATTCACTGCAGATGATTTCCTGGTTTTAAGCGCCTGCCTCTCTTTTCTGGATGAGCATGAGAAAGAGGGTGTGGAAATTAGCTTTTGGGTGGTGTGGGATTGAGGGAGATCAGCTTAGTGAGCAGAGCCCTGAAAAGCAAACTTCTGTCTGCCGGAACATTCACATTAAGAAATACAGCATTCCCTAATCCTTTATCCTGGGCATGCAATAAGGCAACTCCCACCAGGAAATTAAAGCTTTCAAATGACAGTTATAAATTACATTGATGGATTTGTAAAGGAGGTGGTGAGAAATTACATTTCTAGAAATTATTTTGCAAAGTATGTTGATCGGGTTTTATAAAAGATGATTTGCAGATGGCGGTTACAGTGGAAGTTAATGTACTGGTTGTGTGCTGTGCGTCTGTCCTCGAACATAAGCAAAGCAGTTACAAATTAAAGATACCCACATGGGAGACTGCTGATACCAAGGAAGACTTTCAGGTTCCACGTCCTACGACCAGTCAAATATATTCAAATTTGCAGGCTGCATCATCAAAAGAAAAGAAAGAAAAAAGCAAAAAGAGAAAAAGAAAAAAGGAGAAATAAGAGAACAAGAAAAACAACTCACATCTAATGTGGTGATCAAAATAAAAATTGTATAAAGTTGCTGTGCTTATGGAGATAACAAAATACTTTAATCAGTCTCTATATATGCAGTCTAAATAAAATGCAAAGTAAGGCCATGCATGGAAGCCAGCATACCATTCCTATTCTCACACATTACTCAATTTGTTACTGTCTGAAGGAAAATTAAGATTAGGAAGAATGAAATGGTAATAATCAGTCTTCAAGGTAATGATTCATTTTTGCATTGAATACTTTGAAATCTCATAACTCAGTCTTATTAGAATCCTTTTTAATAAGGTGAATGCAATGTGACCTTCTGTAATTATATAAAAATTATAACTCTGATAGGCATCCTTCCAAATTAACTATATGAAACACTATTCCAAATTTACTTTTACAGACAATGACCTATTAGTTTTTCCTAGTCCAGCAGCTTGACTGTTGTTTAATGAAATTATACATATGGTTAGCAGATTTCAAAATTGTGATCTCATTATTAAACTGCATTTTGCCAGTTGCCCTCATACGCAATCTCACTTGATTTATGGAGGGAAGACATTCTCTATTTAGTTACTATGTCCCTCCCCAACTTCCAAAATAGAAGCTATGAGAATGGAATAAGTCTTTCAGACATAGGGGAGACATAATCTATGTAGACCAAATAGCTGTTAATTAATTATGCGAATAGATCAATTTAATATGAGCTCTGGTCTCTATCAGTCTATCAAGCTATTATCTATCTATTGATCCATCATCTATCTTCCTATCTATCATCTATCATTCTTCCTATCTACCTATCTACTATCTATCTATCTATCTATCTATCTATCTATCTATCTATCTTTCTATCACCTATCATCTATCCACCTATATCGATCTACAAGTGAAATTTAAATCCATAAGTATAAAATTTATGTATTATGTGTTGACCATCATCTATCTTATTTATATAGACTTAATGGTTCTAAGATTTCAAAGGCCTTCTATTTATTTTTTTTACTTATTTCTGTGTGCATGCTTGTGCAGAAACCTTCAGAATGCAGAAAGGATTTCTGGTCGCCTGGATCTGGAGTTATAGGTCATGAGTCACCCAATGTGATTCCCAGAAAATGAACTCTGGTTCTCTGTAACAGCCTGAACTGTTAGAGTCATATTTCAAAGTTAACTATGACAATTGATTCATTTATGAATATTTTAACCTAGAACATTGTAACTGTAAGATGAGTTTATATTTACAGTTCTCAACTTTACATTGAAAATTACTGGGAGATTATGTAATTGAAGGCTATATATATGGCTTTGTGTTCTTTAGGTTTTAAATTTCTACTCTACTTTCTTGAATAGTTAAGTTCCTCTTTAGAAGGTTTATGCGGAAAATAGGGAAAAAAGTTTGGGGCAATTTCCTCTATCATGCCTGGGCTTCTTAACCTTTCCAGCTTTCTCTTACATGCCATACCATCTCTGTTTTTGATGTTTTCTATAGTTAAGATTTTAAATTGTGGTAATTAGTGTGGTGTATCAGTTCTTATACTTCTTATATTCCAATGAATTCATGGAACCAAAAACACCTTTAACACCTTTTCATTTCTTTTAGTTACTTTTTGTTTGCATTGTACTAAAAATAATTAGAAGACAGAAGGTCAAGAGAGTATCTGCTATCTTCTTTTAGTTTTAGCTCTTGACTCATGGCTTTGTGGTCCATGGGAATTAATTTCTCTCAGATTTTTAAAATGTTCCATGAGCAAGTTTGCAATAGAGAATCTCTACATGCTCAAGTAATTTTCGTTAGTTGCTGAATAATATATGGAGCTTTCATAAGATCTTTATGTGTGCATAAATCAATCAGCTGACAAGACAACCTTAGTAAAATTACGTTTTGTATAACATATGGAGAGCCCATATTGTTGTTGTCGATTTTGAGACAGAATCTCAATATGTAGACACTAGCTGGCCTGGAACTCACAAAGATCCTCCTGTAGGTCTGGGATTAAAGGCATATACCACCACTCCTGGCCCAAAGGTTTCTCATAATTGTTAAGCAAATTCCACATGGCATCATGATCCTGTTGCCTTCCTATCATTGGAAAAATACAAGTAAACCAAGTCTAACTCTGCACGGGTCCTCCTGCAAAGGCTAACACTGATTTCACTCTTCCTACCACCATGCCTAAATATTTCCACCTATGGACTAAGAATAAAATGCTTTTGAAGAAATTAGATTCTCAATGCCATAGAGCAGCAACTGTTATGATTTTAAGAGTACCTAATTGAAGCTATTTAAATTGGAGATTTTTATTGTATGAAAACCTTAGGCAAAAATTTAAGGCAGCATTTCATATAGCCCTGATCTTCATACATCAGCTGGTCTTGAACCATTGATGCTCAGACATCCATCTCTCAAGTGCTTGAGTTATAGGTACCTATCACATCTGGATTAGACCTGCTGTTGTTTTACTGTTTTTGTTTGTTTATTTTTCTTTTCTACTACCTTTGATTCACTTTTGGTACTCTGCTCATGTGAACACTTACTGTTCCTCCCCCTTATGAAATGTGATATTTTCTAAGATGAGATTTTTTTAAGCCAATTAATATCTTATCTCGATTGTAACTTCATCCTTTGATATATCCTGGTCTCAGCATCCAGTGCATAGTCAGGACTTCAGCAGGGCTAATGTGTTTGCCAAATGAGGGGATAAAATTATACAAGAGGGTATAATTCTGGGCAGCCAAATTATTGGCTTGGAACACAAAATGTGTTCACTAAAGATTTTTGTATTGAATGATCAAGGTAAGGCGAAGAACAATAGCTACATCTGTTCCCTTTATCCACAATGTATAACCACTTCTACAGTTGTAAAATCACAACTTTTGAATTGTTGATATCCTTGCCAATCAGTTAGTTGCCTGGTAGAAATATTCTTCCAGACTAAAGCTGAAGAGCTATAAATGGGCAAAACCAGAATGGACCTTCAGAAACACTCAAAGCCTATTTAGCACAGCAGAATTCTTCCTTGAATAGGTATCTAAGACACACTGGTTTGTGAAGTGAGAACACCAAGGTTCTGAAATTCTCAATGATGTGTCTTTAGACAATGATCTGAGCATGCAGAGATACTGTGGGAGAACCAGTTATTTAATGAGCAATACAGGGGTAACCCCACAATGTAAAACAGAAAGGAATATAAATAATAGACAAGTTGAATGGAAATTGTAGATGGAAAGATGCTGAGCAGCAAACAAGTCTGCTTAATCAATATTTCTCTGATACAATTTAATTGGGAAGTTACATAGTATTTTAAAGCCTATTTAAATTACAACTTAAGCAGAAACTGTGATGGAGGAGTTAATTTTGTTTTTCATGTAAAATAATTGAGACTCATCATGCGTGACTGGTTTGCTCGAGTGGTTATTGGTGGAGTAAGACTTTGAGGCAAGATTTTTTTTCATGTGATAATCATTATTCTAAGGGAATGAAAAAAATTATAGCTGTGCTGCCTGTTTCCATGTTGTCTGCTTAGATATACTCTCCCCATAACTATATGGGGAGTCTGTAGTAACTTTATTGAGAAAACAAGGGCCAACCCAGGCTGACAGCTACCAGACTAGACGCTGGGGTTAAAAATCAGCCAGAAAAACTGATTCATATAACCTCCTTCACACATGAAGTATTAACTGTTTCCATTTTAAAAGAAGGCTTTTCACTTCATACTAAGTACTGTAAGACTTTCCCCCCTCCATATCCATTTAGAATGGAGGAATAATTGATTCTGGGAAAGAGTCTTCTGAAATATTTGAGCCTGTGTTTAAGGGAGACCTACTGGAAATGAAGTACTGACAAAACTTGTTATTCATGAGATTGAAGATAGGACTAGATTTTCTTCCTGAGTAAGCATAACATCTCTAAGCTACCACTGACTTTATTTGAAAAATGGAAATAAGAACGTAGTCACGTGACTATAGGACTTCAAAATTGGAATACACAAGTATTGCTTAAAAGCATATTAACTATCAAATTCCTTATCCTGGCCTAGAAATGTAACTCAGTTGGAAGAATGCTTGGGGTGCATGTAGAAAACCCCATGTTCAATTTGAAGTATTGTACAAACCAGCTATTGTGATACAGATCACATCACATATCTCCTGGATGATCAGGAGAATTGGGAGTTCTAGGTCATTCTGAACTATACAGATTCAATGCCAGACTATGTCTCCTAGGAATAGCAGAACTTATGCCCATAAATATTCACCAATATGGCTGTTTAAACATAAGCTGAACAAGGACAATTCCAATAGATATGTTAGCATTGCTGGGGAAAAACTCACAAGACCTCAACTCTATATTAACAACTACAACTTAGGAATCCTGCGACCTGGAGAAATAGTCTTCTACAGGGAAGAGCACACCAACTGGTTGGCCAATACCAAGTGGTTAGCCCTGAAAACATACATGCAATGAACATTATGTAGATTGTATATATGCATATATATCCAATTATTAATAAAAAATAAACCATGGATTCCAAGCGAGCAGGAACAGTTAGTATACTGGACACTTTGAAGAAGGAAAGGAAATGATGTAAATACATTATAACCAGAAAATAATAATTAAAATTTTCAATATAAAAATTAATATACACTGTCAGATGTTCTTGAACTGTACTGGAAAAGATCAGTATTTTCTTATACTAAATGAGAGTTTTTAAAAGATGAATTTAAATGCCATGACGATATTATAATGATCAATAGATGCTTTACAAATGTGGTTTCAGCTATAAGGATCATAAGAATAGATAATATATTAAAGAAAAGCTAACAGGAAATATGAGAAGTAATAAAATAATAAAATAATAATTGACAGATTCTCACAGTCTAGTTCTATTCCCACTATACTCTTGGTCTATCCCCACTATACTCTTGGTCTCTGTATATATTTGTACTGTCTCGTTTTGTGTGCCAACTTGACACAGACTGGAGTTATTATAGGAAAGGGAGCTTCAGATGGGGAAGTGCCTCCCTGGGATCCAGCTGTGGGGCATTTTCTCAATTGGTGATGAAGTGGGGGAGGGCCCCTTGTGGGTGGTATCATCTCTGGGCTGATATTCTTGGGTTCTATAAGAGAGCAGGCTGAGCAAGCCAGGGGAAGCAAGCCAGTAAGGAAAATCTCTCCATGGCCTCTGCATCAGCTCCTGCCTTCTGACCTGCTTGAGTTCCAGTCCTGACTTCCTTTGGTAGTGAACAGCTGTGTGGAAGTATAAACTGAATAAACCCTTTCCTCCCCAACTTGTTTCTTGGTCATGATGTTTGTGCAGGAATAGAAACCCTGACTAAGACAAATTGGTACCAGTGTAGTGGGGTATTCCTGTGACAACCTGACCATGTTTTGGGGAGGACTGTGGAAGGACTTTGGAACTTTGGACTAGATGGTCCATTCAGTGCTGAGACCTCTGTGAGATGTTGTGTAAGAGCTTGGAAGATTATGTTGAGAACAGTGCAGAAGATGGAGGCCTGGCTTGTGAAATTTCAGAGGGAAGATTAAAGACTCTTTTCAGGGCCATGAAGATTATGTGGTTTTGTTTAGCTGGGGCTGAAGAATCAGCTGTGAATAACAAGATACCAGAACTACTAAAGAGAACTTTTGTGTTACTGGGACTACTGATGCTGGTTAGCTGGAGCTAAGAAATTAGCAATGATTAAGAATAAACCAGCATCACTGAGGTGAAATCTTCTGGGAAGTGTTTTTTGAGAGCACAAAGGGTGTGTTCCAGATAGCCAAGGTTGTACCTTGTGCTGTAGCAAGACTTGGTATTGTGTAAGAGTCACCCAGGTGGTACTGGTTTTGAAGGCATGAAGGCATCATGAAGAACAGCTGAGTCTTGGTACTGTGAAAGGCCATGGAAGGCTATTGGCAAAAGTGTACCCTCAGTTGTAATTGACAGCCCAGGACTGAAGGGGTCATGCAAAAGAGTTGAGGCATGTCACCATGAAGAAAGCCTATGAGAGGCTATTGGTGAAACCTAGTTGCAGCGGAAGATAACAGTGTTTTGGAGATGTCAGTACCATGAGATGACCACCAAGGACAGCAGCAGCAGTGGAGTACAGGCAGCCAGAGCCTAGAAGACAAAGTCTGTGCTACAAAGGGCAGAACTGGAGAAGTGGCCCAAGCCCTTGGAGGAGCCCAGAAGATTGTGAGTTGGATCCCAGACATTGAACCATTGGAGTTTGAGTTTTGCTTTTGATTGTGACTGTGCCCTGATATTTTTCCCTCTTGAAAGAAGGTATTTTAGTGGAACCCACAGTTAAGAGACTTTGAATTTTTAAGACTTTGAATTTTAAGATATTGAACATTTTAAAGGGATTGAACTTTTAATATGTAAAGACTGTGGGACTTTTAACATTATTTAGATCTTGGGGATGAATAAGACAGTAAAGGTTGAGGCTTAATAGTGATATGTTGGTGTGTCAAGTTGACAAGGGGTCAATTGTACTGGCTGGTGTTGTGTGTCAACTTGACACAGGCTGGAGTTATCATAGGAAAGGGAGCTTCAGATAGGGAAGTGCCTCCATGGGATCCAGCTGTGGGGCATTTTCTCAATTGGTGATGAAGTGGGGGAGGGCCCCTTGTGGGTGGTACCATCTCTGGGCTGGTATTCTTGGGTTCTATAAGAGAGCAGGCTGAGCAAGCCAGGGGAAGCAAGCCAGTAAGGAACATCTCTCCATGACCTCTGCATCAGCTTTCTGACCTGCTTGAGTTCCAGTCCTGACTTCCTTTGGTAGTGAACAGCTGTGTGGAAGTGTAAGCTGAATAAACCCTTTCCTCCCCAACTTGCTTCTTGGTCTTGATGTTTGTGCAGGAATAGAAACCCTGACTAAGACAATATTAAAAATCAATTTCCTTTATTAAAATATTTAATGTTAGCTACTATGATTATATAATTATCAACAAACCCTTGATTAATTTTAAAGGTACGGCTACCTTCACATTGTCCTGACCCTATGAGAGAGGTTCAGAAACTACGGGAGCTTTTGTACATCCTCATCTACTTCAGCACAATGATGGCTTCTGGGAAAGCTGTGGCTAAAAGTTGCCACACTCCGACTGGAATTTAAATTATCTTATGTTTCTAGTGGATCAATCTTTATTTACATAAGAGTCAATAGCGACTCGAATAACAACAGATAAGATATCCTACTCATATTGGCAATGTTATCAATGACTGCTATTTATTGCTCCATCATTGTATGTTAGGGAACATTTATGTCTTTGAATCAATAAGTATTTTCCTATTTAGTATAGGAAGTACTAAAGAAGTACCTGTTTATTATTCTATGTTAAGACATTTAGAATAGTGTAATACATTATCTGTTGATTTAATTTGTTTTAGAATTATTTTTTTTGTGTGTGTATGTGTGTGTCTGTGTGTATGTGCATATGTTGTATGTATGTTTGTCCAAATATAATGCACGTGCTTATAGGGTTTAGGAGGGGCACGAGATCCTTCAAAGCCAGAGGTATAGATGAGTTTGTATAGCCCAACATGAGAGTTCGGAGCTGAACTTGGGTCCTATGCAAGTCCAGTATGTACTCTTAATAACTGAGTGATTTCTCCATCTCCTTGAAAATCAATATCCTAAAGCAAAGAAGGTTGCATCAAATGCATGTCTATTGAATGTTTATGAGTTGTTATGATGGAGAACACATTGCCAACTTGAACTAGAGTGTGAGTCAGACTGTTGGCGGCTTCCCTCCTGTGGAAGCTTGTGTGGTGCCTGTTGGTACCATGGTAACTACTTCTCAGGGAAAGGTTACCAAAGAGAGTTCCAGTGCAGAGCCTCTGCAGTAGTGCAGAGGTGCATGGTGTCCTCAGCAGTAGTGATGTACCTTCTATCTCTGGCGAGTAATCAAGGGCAAAGCAATAAACTGTATGGTTTGGGATTCTCTTAGATAGCCAGGCCAACAACTCAAAATAGAACTTCTTATGTCTAGCATTGGAGTCATTATTAGAAGATTTCGCTCTTTGGAGGAGCACCATCGGCACAGATGAGAAAAGTTCATTAAAACACTATACATTATATTTATATTTATAGACTAAAGTATTTGAATTATAACCAACAGTCCAACCCAGATATAAAAATAATGCTTGTGAACCATGTCCACATCCAGCATGCCAGTAAACCCCACAGAAGCAGTGGAGACACACAGTTAAGTTAGGAGCAACTAATTGCACTCTACTTAGAGTTAGAAGCCACTATATAAGAGTAATAGCATATCATGCTGGTTTCTGGAAACCTGGCTAACTAATCAGTGCTGTTGAGATCATAACGACTACAGGAAAATCTAAAACTATTAATGTAGTAAACTAGCATAATTCCTAGGAACTCTCTAAAAACATGTGTCTTTATATACACAAACAAGTGTAGTTTCCACCACCCCTCAAGAAAACTTTGCAACAAATGAAGACTGCTGCATAAAGTCACAACCAATTAATATGAAGGGTGTTGAAACTTGGTCTCAATGAATTACAAACATTTTCACACCCAAGGCTCAGGGAAAATTGCAGAAGAGGTTTGAAGGTGTTAAGAACCAGAGGATCAGGGATTGTGTCTCCTAGAAACATCAGACACTATACCCATAAAGTCTCAGCAACATGACCATCCAAGCACAACATTAATAAACCTGCCAATGTGCATGAGGAAAATCTCATGAGGCCTCAATTTTACACAGTGAACTATAGACATTTGAAGAAAGCTGGAGGAAAGATAGGTAGTCCTCTAGGGACAAGAACATCCATTGGTTGTCCAATGGCCAACAGCCAGGCCTGAAAGTGTACATACAAATAGCATGATGTGTATTCAAATAGTTATACATAAGAATGAGTGTATACAAACACACAGATGCATGTAATAACCACTGATGAGAAAGGATGGATTGGAAGGAGGGTGTGGACAGGTACATGGGAGGGTTGGAGAGAAGAAAAGGAAGATAGAAATATCGAGATTAAAATTCAATCTCAAAACAGATATGCACGATTAACAAAGACCAGGGCCTCAGACCCATGGGAACTGGCATGGCCTTCCTCTGGTCCATGTGTGAAAGCTGAAAGAGGAAACAGAACACATGGACCACAGCTGCTTCTTTTTAGATGCTTACAGTCTGAGATTGCTCCCACCAAGAATAGCAAACTGTTCCTTCTCCTGTTTGTAACACCCCAAGATTCTGAGTTTTTGGTGTTTGGGACCACTCCAGCAGAGTAAGCATGGTCCAGGCAAACCCAGATTTTCTGTCTGTGTTTGTATGTGTCTGTGTCCTTTTTTTTCAGTCTGTTGTCACCCCTGTAATGTTTCCAGGACCAACGTTGGCTGGACTCAGCCAAACATGGTATTTATAGGTACAAAGGGAGATAGTTGTACCATGTGAGAGCATGAAAGGATCAGAAAGCCTAGAAACTTTATGTGATGAGTAATAAGTTAAGCACCAATGGATATGACTTTATGCCTTCCTAACACTCCCTCTAAGAAAAAGCAGATCAAAATTGCCCACAGGGTACTGTGCAGAAAAGCAGAATCATCTAGGTGCTCTCTTTCATTCCACAAATTATGGGTGAATACCTATCAGTGATAGTAAGATTACTGTGATCAGTAAGTTAGGCTCTGTTCCAGAATTTTAAAATATACCACTGCTCAGAGTTGCTATTTTGTGTACATAAATACACAAACAATGTTACCCAGGAAAAGAAAGGATGCAAGTATGGTCACTAACAAGGTAAGCTTTAATTCTGAGGAGAGCTAGGTACTCCATGTAAAGCCAAAAATTAGGGTATATGCTGGTTGTGTGGGTGATATCTTTCCTAGTTGCTCTACATGTAGGTGTGGAGCTAACCAGCAGGTAAAAGGTAGGATGGCAATGTTGGAGATTTTAAAAATAAAACCCATGAGGATGATGATCCAGAGACCTGGAGAATGGATGGAGAACTTCAGCATTCTCTTGGCAACTTGACAAGCACTTGGTTGGCATCACAGCTATAGTCAATCAAACAGTTATTCTTAGCCTTGCTTTAATTACAAAGAGAAGGGCTGCTACTTTATAGCAAATTTGCATCTCTTCAGAAAGCCTCCTATTAGATTATACCACCCGCAAAACACCATGCTAGGTAGACAGAAGCCAAGTCCCCTGGAACTTATTTACATAGAATGCTGTGTAGCAGTAGTTCAAATTTAATAATATAGTCATAATAAAACTCGTAACCTAAATTTGAAAGCCTTTCAGAAACACTTAGTAAGGTGAAAGTGTAAGTGTCATTCCAATTATAAAGTGTAGGGAGTGAGGCGACGATTAACATACCTCATAAAAACATTAAGAGCAAATAGATAGGAGAGCTCTGGTCTACCGATTGCCTACGACCTCTTTACTGCAGCTCCGGGGCTTACATGGTCAGGGGCAGACATACTCATTACATAGCCTGCGAGGAAAAGCACTTCTACACGTAATGAGTGCATGCACAGAGAAAATGAATCAGTTATTGGCACCAACTACTACCTTCACTCTATGCAGCCTGTTTTATTTATTTTTTCATAAAATATTGTCCAGTCCACCCACTAAAATTTATTCTTTTTGCCCAGCTGCACCCCATGCTTGCTTTAGAGGCAAAACGCAACATTGCACTTCTGTGTGCACAATGAAGACAGCTAAATAGAACAACTTGTGATTGTTCTTCCTTTGCATGTATAGTTTTGAAAACCAGGAACTTGACGACATGGAAAAGGCAGAAAGGCTTAGACAACAAACTGTTAGCATGTACATGTTCACACACTTAGGGTAGGAGGAGGATGGGAAAGTACAAATTTGGCTAAGACTTTTGATGGCACCCTTCATAGCAAATGATGGTTTCCAACATAACTTCTACAATTACTTTAAAAGATTTTATCTTAACTTTAAGTGTTTTATACACACACACACACACACACACACACACACACACATATGTATATATATATATACACATATATATGTATATATATAAATTATTCATTGTACACTCTGCTCACTGTCCTCTCCCAGTAGCCCCCTCCCCCAATCCACCCCCCTCTTCTCTGAGTAGGTGGGGGCCCCCTGGTTATCTCCCCACTCTGGCACATCAAGTCTCTGTGAGGCTAGGCACATGCTTTCCCACTGATGCCAGCCAGACAAGGGAACCCAGCAGAAGAACATACTCTATAGTACAGGCAAAAGCTGTTGTCTTTGGACTCTTAATAGTGTTTTTAATTCACAGAAATGCTTAATTTCAACATATTCCTCAAAGCCTTGGAATGTTAATGTATCCTGGGTTCTGTTAATGAAATTTGTATCCATGGATGCCACAAATCCATTTCCATTTGGTAGATGCATTAACTTTCCCACGTGGATTTTCAGAACACTGACTTCTTTCTTGTTATATTTAGCTGTAAATATCGGGACTCTTTTCTCTCTTATGAACAGACAGATCAGTTGATTATTATTGTCAAAGTATTGCTCAATCATTATAAATTTCTGTGGCTTAGAATAGTAATTGTTTGTCTGAGGAGCCCAAGATTCAGTAGATGGTGTTGGGCTGAGCGGAGGAGTGTTTCTGGCAGTTGTCTGGGAGTTAATATAAACTTGACTGAAGACACAAGTTTCTTTTCCTGCATCCTAGTTTTTTTCTTTTTTTCTTTTCTAGCTTTGCATCTGTTGCTGAGGTTACAGTGTTCGTGCTCATGAGCCCATCACTTTCCTGAAGCCCATCACTTACCAAACAATCTTTGAACACATGGGTCATTTCAAATTCAAATTGTACAGGATGTACTTAAACTGAGAGTTGGGAGGAGACTTATTTGATGAGTCTTGGCAAAGGCTTCTCATGATATACATGGACCACATAAGAATGAGCATCCGTAACATCCCAACCCTTTCCCATGACGCCCCTCAGGGACAATGACCAAGAAACACTTACATTGGGGTGAACTTCAAAGACACATATGGCAGTCCTTTTCATTTACGTCTTTGCCGATTCATTTGTATAGGTATGTTTGCATGTATCTTTGTACATGACTTGCGATAACTAGTCACATAATTTATCATGTCATTATTGTTATTATATATTATATAATTTATCATCGTCATCATTATATGTTATAAATTATATAATTTATCATCGTCATCATTGTTAATTTTATAGTTACATCACGCATTTGTATTGCAAATACACACTATTTGACCGTGTCCATCCTTGAATATAGTCATTTGGAAAATGTTCTTTGGAAAGTTCGTTACATCAAATGCTTTTCTGGGGCGCACAGGTGAAAGGATGTTTTGCTAAAGCAAACAGGTAATGGATACTTGATGAAGGAGTGTAAATAAGACTCTTCCCGACAGTGGGAGATGAACACTGAGCCTTGGAATGGTTTGCTCTGCTTTGCTCTGCTTTGCTTTGCTTTGCTTAAGACTCACATGCATTGGTTCACCTTACATAGTGTTGTTGAACTCAACTCAAGACAATGCAGCCAATGAGAGAATCTCGCCCAAGAGCTGCCTGTGAGAGTCCTGCGGCCATTTGTCACTTCTGCAGCCTCATCGCGGGCGAGTTAGTGAGCCTGGCCGTTTCTTCAGGTTTGAACTACAGCTGCCTGATATCTGCTTGCTAAAAGGACTAGACTGTAGCTGCTGCTTTGTGCCTGGTGTCTGCCTGCCTAGAGGACTAGTCTGCAGTTGCTGAATTGTATTTGGTGTTTGCTACAGGACTGAAATGCTGCCAAAGAAGACCAAATTCACCCCAAAGAACTGTTGCTGAACAGGTCCACTTCCCCCTATCCTAATAATCTTTCACTTCCACTACCTCAGTTGGGTGGTGGGGTAGATGAAAAGTTGAACACTTACTAAGAGTAGGTTGCAAAAAATGTATGCCTACAGTCATTCTTTTAAGTATAAATGCAGATAAAATATTCTATTTTCCTATCTCCTTTGGTTTATTTTATTTTAATTTTCATGTACCTCAGATTTTTTTTATGATTTTTGTTCAGTAAAGGACATCTGACACCATTGTAGTGGATGCTCACTCTGTTAGCTTCTTTGGCTTCTTTTAGGGAACATTTGAAGCACATACCTTCAAAGTAGTGATTTACTTGATACTGTTTATGACAGTCCTTACCGGCTACTTGATGAAAGCCATCTTTGCAGTAACAGCAGGGCATAACTTCTTCTTCCTGTGAAGTCTATATTCCTTTGTGAATCTAACAAGTTATCAAAGGAGTAATAGCAAATATCAACAATTCTTTCTGTATAGGTAGGCAGAAAAATCTCAGAAGTGCACTTGCAAGGCCTATGAAATGGCCACTTCTGAAATAACAGGGAGGAAAAGATGCTGGAAGCCGGAAGTGGGGAACAGAAGAGTGTGTAAGGAGGCTCTCCTCTAACTCTTTGCTTCTTTATAGACTTCGTGTCATCAACTTTACTCTATTCCCTAGTCTTGGGGCCTCTAACTGTTCTGATGTAGAGAGAGCAAGGGGCAGACAAACCAAAGATTAAAAGTAAAACCAAAGAAGTCCACGATGATTACGACTTCACTCAATAACAACAAAAAAATCCTTTTTCCTGCCCATAATTTTGGGTTTAAGAGGTTTCATAACTTGACTTTTTTGTTTACATAGAAAGAGTGCTTAGTTTTGATTAACACCAAACATTCTTTCCTCTGTAGTGGCAGTGATTATTCAAAAGGTACATTATGATTCAGGACTCCCTTAGAATATATTCTTCATGAAAAGACAAGATTTTCTACATTTGAGAAAGCATGGGTGTCCCTGCTTCAGAACGACACAATGGCATGTTCCAGATGTTAGATGTATACATGTAAAGAGAAATTCTCAAACTGAGGCATCCCAAGTAGGCTGGGCTTTAGGTACCTTTGGAATTTGGGGGGCTCAAAAAAGAATAAGAGCCTTGTTAGCAAGACACAGAGGCATCCTATGGTGTTTAAATTCCATATCAGCTTAAATTCATATCACCTGCACTGCTAGTCAAATAGGATGCAGCCTAGTGTCACCTATTTAATCCAAAATGATGTACAGCCTACACTGTAATGGTTAAATGATCCCTTTCCAGAAACATCTACTTAGGGCTCATCCAGGTTCATCCACAGTCACATTGGTTTACTGAGTTCTCACTAAGTCTTGGGATTAAGGATCCCATGGAAAAGTTTCCCATTAGGAAACCACGGACTACTGAGCGATAAGAAATTATAAGTAAAAGAAATACTGATCACCAAATATTTATTTATACAATTAAACAGTATAAAATTAATATCTCCAGAGACTGCTAATGGTAGCTTTTGCTGAAGTAATTCTAGAGTTCAATATAATTTATTTCTTTTAAAGTAAATGACCCCTTATTAAATATTTATTACTGTTTTATATTGTACAGCTATGAATATCTGTCTGTTGCTAATATTCTTTTGCTCATCACCCAATGGTTCTTTGACTCATGCAGATGGCATACTTTCTATACTCAAGAACCTTTCTTAGCATAATAATTTGGAAGTCAGTTTCAATGGGGAAGGTCTCTTCCTCTGTATTAAACTCCCAAGAAAACCTAAAGACAAACTATAACAGTTAAAAATGAAAATAAAACAAGTGCATATGTGCATATATCACTTTGTGAGAACATGGAGAGGGCTCTGTTCTTGCTATCTTCCATGGACTAAGCATAAAACCATCCATTGTCTGGAACCAAAGCACCCTATTTTAAAGACAGCCCAGGCTTACAATTACTTTAAGGGATTCCTGCAATTATTTTTCTTCTTGCCCTGAGAAATCACTGAAAAGAGCAATGTAAGAGAGAAAGTGTTTATTTTGACTCAAAGTTTGAAGGGATTCAGTTCACCATGGTAAGAAAGATATGGTACAAAGTCAGATGTGTAATACTGCTGCCTCGGTTTTCTAAATGCTAGGATTTTAGGAATGTATTCAAGAACCAGCTGGTTTACTCACTTGTTTTTAAACTGTGGTTGCAAGAGTATATTAGAAAACATTCAAGCCATATATTAACATATTTGCATATTATGTTGGTGTGTGTGTGTTTAATGGTTCAATACTTGTTATAAGGTTATTTTAACACAACTAGAAGCCAGAGAATGCTGTTGAGTGTCTTCCCCTGTTATCATTGTCCTTGTTATTTATTTATTTTTGAGTCAAACTCTATACCTGAAATTCACTGCTTGGCTAGGCTGGTCTTCCCATGAGTTCTCAGGCCCACCAATACTGGGTCTGCGAGAACCCATCACACTGTGTCTGGCTTTGACTGACATGTATGCTAGGTATCTGAACTCATATCCTCTTGTTTTCAGAGCAAGCGCTCTTACCTGCTGAGCCATTTCTCCAGACACTTGCATATTATGCTGCATAGTAATATCAAGTACCCGATTACTTTATGTTGCATGAATTATAGCAAGCAATTAGAGAATATTAAATAAATCTAAATCATGTAGGTCAATGGTAGTGGGAATTGGGGAATATTTTATTTTCTTCTTCTAATAAACTGTCACTACAGTAATTTGAAAGGGTCTGACCTGGTGTAAACTTGTGTCCCATATCTCCTACTTGCTGATTCACATATATGAACTTCAAATGGCTGCCTAGAGACTTCACCCATATCATGCCTTCTGTACAAAGATGAGGAAACACTATCTTTAAGTCTCAGTGAACATATATATGAGCCAATGATAATCAAATCATTCCTACCAAAAAATAAAAGAATTCTTGAAGAAGCTTGACTACATGCAGGAGAAAGCCTGTATGTGTGTGTGTGTGTGTGTGTGTGTGTGTGTGTGTTTATGTATGTGTATATGTGTGCATGTGAGTCCACCCTGGAAAATGTCTCTTTTGTGCAGCTCTAGTAACAACTGAAAATAAGTTTGGCATTTCTCTGTTAGTCTCAAATATAGGATCATCCAGTCATCCACAGTTCTAACTCCTAATGTAGTCTTTTCAAAACTATTTACTGCTGTGGTTTGTTCTGTCCACTCTCTTGGTCTAGACACGAACTTCTTGTATTTAGGATACATGCTTCTAAATTATATGAAAACATATCCGCTACAATTTCTAGTACAATTTTTGTTGCTAAGCCACTTTAATTTCACTAAATGAGTCTATTGACTATATGTAATAATTGTTGCATATTCATCCTTGCAGAACATTATGTAATTCCAATTATTCATCTCAATAACAACTCATCTCTCCTCTGAGTTCTCGCCCCATTGTTAAATCAATCCTTCTATTCTACTTCAAAGAGTTTATTCATTATGGTTAGAAACAAGTGAGGGCCAAAGGTACTATTTTTCATGCTTACAGCAATTTCACATCCACTTGTAGCCCTGTTTGTA
Source organism: Apodemus agrarius (assembly GCA_964023405.1). Classification (NCBI taxonomy): domain Eukaryota; kingdom Metazoa; phylum Chordata; class Mammalia; order Rodentia; family Muridae; genus Apodemus; species Apodemus agrarius. Next base: position 79,695,524 of record OZ030019.1, on the reverse strand, counting down.
AAGTTTAATTAATTCTTTAATCCCCTAGCTGCCTTTGTTTCACTAGCTAATTCCTCGAATGGTTTTAAATGGGTATGAATACACTGTGCCTTGTTGACATGCTTAAGTGCCTCTTCTAAGCTGCCTTACATACTACTGACAAATTGAAGACATTATTAGAGTAGAAAAAGTAAATAATAATACTTTCTTGAGAGAGTCACATGCATTTTAATATGGCTCAGAAACACTCACTTTTTATTTTTTTGTAAAATGATGACAGGAAAAAGGGTTTAATCTATGAGTAGAATATTTATGCCTTAAGATGACAAGACAGTTATTGTTTGGTTGCTTATGAAATGTCTATGTTATGTAGCCCAAACTGGCTTCTGACTCACAGGTTTTTTGTCTTAACCTTCCACACAATAGGATCATAGGCAACTGCCATCAGACCTGGCAGTAATTTTTTATTCATTAAATGGAAGATTTTTAATTATTTTGCTCAGGTTTGTATTTGATCATAGATAAACCCTATACCCTTTTTGTTTACTATAAATGCTGGCAATCACAATGCAATCTCACTGATAAGATGGGGTCTGGTGGCACATTGATGACTCTAGTGAACAGTGAAAATTTTAGTTGCTCAAATTAGGTCCCTAAAAGAGTCAACATGTAAATGTGTCATGTGCGGCCCCCATGAGCATCCACTGCAGTTAATGTGTTCCTGAATACAAGCTCATATTCACTGCAATTAGTGTGTTCCTGAATACAAGCTCATATTCACTGCAGTTAGTGTCTTCCTGAATACAAGCTCATATTCACTGCAGTTAGTGTCTTCCTGAATACAAGCTCATATTTAATAGTTGCCCTTTGTAACGATGCTATCTATTCATTTAATAATTTCCTCTAGCAGTTTTCCTTTCTTTCCCAGAAGCACTACTCCCTTCCCCACTTCCCATCACAACCCTTACAAAACCATTGTTAGTCTCAGCACACTGCCATGCAGGCGTAGTTAATCTTCTACATCCAGCATTCTCCTACTAGATTAACATCATCAGATGTTTCTTCTCATACTTCCCTTTCTTACTAAAGGTATCTCTCAATACATAATTTCTGTGTTAAAAATTTATAATTTTTCTGTTATTATTTATTCTTCCTTTGCTATACCATTAATGAACTGATCAAATATTATCACCATTTAAAAGTAGATAAACTACTCTTATAATTCAAAACAAATGAACTTAATGAAAAAATAAATAAGGAATAAAGTAATAAGATAGATTATATTAATTGTAGCCGCCCACAACTACATGCTAATGGCCTGGGTTCTCTGGAAGGAGAGATGGGGATAGAAGAACAGGGTGGCAAGGGAAAACACATGGAGTCAAGGCAACATTTTTTACTCAAGACTTAACCTTTAATGATCTCTCCAAAGATAAATAGGCAGGCCAAGACCCTCCCATGAAGGCTGGATACTGGTTATGCTTGTTCTGCAGGAGGCTAGTGTCAGGGGGCTGGGGTGTTATTCTTTGAGAATGGGCCAGATTCTCAAGGGCTGGGGGAGGTCACAATTAATTATTTCTTCTATGCTTCTATTTTTTTTCTTCTGAATGCTTAGATTATTGTTCTTGAATCAATAATTGTTGGCCCCTTTTGTGTGTGTATGGCATCATTGTGCTAAGTGAGTAAGAACCATATATGTAGAACTGGCTACAGGAAAAGAACATGGTGGATAGAGAAGTTGCCATTTCTTTTCTGAGTGTAGATTGATCCATTTTTTCTTTCTTTTTTTTTTTTTCAAATTCAATCTCTAGGATGTTTTAAGTGAGATATGATCCAAAATAATATATATTTTTTATTTTCATGGAAATGATCATGGAAAATATGTATTCTTTAGATCAGTTTAGAGGACAGGGCTAGTGGGCAAGGAAAAGACATATGGATAATAGTTACATCAATTTCCAAACAAATTGTAACAAGAAATAAGCTGTAGTAACCATTCTAATATTGAATAAAATCGACTTTCAACCAAAAATTATCCAAAAAGATAAGGAAGGACACTTCGTACTCATCGAAGGAAAAATCTACCAAGAAGAACTCTCAATTCTGAACATCTATGCTTCAACTGCAAGGGTACCCATATTCATAAGAGAATCTTTACTAAAGCTCAAAGCACACATTGCATCTCACACAATAATAGTGGGCGACCTCAACACCCACTCTCAGCAATGGACAGATCATGGAAACATAATGTATAGAGAGATGCAGTGAAACTAATAGAAGGTATGAACCAAATAAATTTATCAGATATCTATAGAAAATTTCATCTTAAAATAAAACTATATACTTTCTTCTCAACACCTCATGGTACCTTCTCAAAACTAACCATATAAGTGGTCACAAAACAGGCCTCAGTAGATACAAGAAGATTGAAATAATCCCATGCATCCTATCAAATCACCATGGACTAAGGCTGGTCTTCAATAACAACAGAAAGCCCATATACACATGGAAGCTGTACAACACTCTACTCAATGATAACTTGGTCAAAAAAGAAATAAAGAAAGAAAGTAAAGACATTTTAGAATTTAATGAAAAAGAAGGCACAATATACCCAAATTTATGGAACACAATGAAAAGCAGTGCTAAGAAGAAAACACATAGTTCTGAGTACTTCCAAAAAGAAATTGGACAGAGCATACACTAGCAGCTTGACAGCACACCTGAAAGCTCTAGAACAAAAAGAAGCAAATACACCTAAGAGGAGTAGATGCCCGGAAAAAATCAATTAGGGCTGAAATCAAACAAGTAGGAAAAAAAAAGAATTATACAAAGAATCAACAAAACTAGGAGATGCTTCTTTGAGAAAATCAACAAGATAGATAAGCCCTTAGGCAGACTAGCCAAAGGGCCCAGAGACAGTATCAAAATTAACAAAATCAGAAATGAAAAAGGAGAGATAACAACAGAAATTGAGAAAAATCGAAAACTCATCATATCCTACTACATAAGCCTTTATTCAAAAAATAAAAAAAAAAAAGCAAAACTGGAAAATCTGGATGAAATGGACACCATTTGTAGACAGACACCAAACACCAAAGCTAAATCAGGGTATGATAAACCATCTCTTCTTATCCCATAACACTTAAAGAAATTGAAGTAGTCATTAAAAGTCTTCCAACCAAAAATATCCCAGGACCCTATGAGTTTATTGCAGAATTCTACCAGAACCTCAAAGACCTAATACCAATACTCTTCAAACTATTCCACAAAATTGAAACAGAAAGAACAGTAACCAATTCATTATTTGAAGCCACTGTTACACTGATACCAAAACCTCACAAAGACCCAACAAAGAAAGAGAACTTCAGACCAATTTCCCTTATAAATATCAATACAAAAATACTCAATAAAATTCTTGCAAAACGAATCCAACAACATATCAAAATGATCATTTACCAAGACCAAGTTGGCTTTATCCCAGTTCAGTATACAGAAATCTATCAATGTAATCCACTACATAATCAAACTCAAAGAAAAAAAGGTATATGATCATTTCAATGGATGCTAAAAAAGCATTTGACAAAATTCAACATTCCTTCATGTTAAAAGTCTTGGAAAGATTAGGAATTCAAGGCCCATACCTAAACATAGTAAAAGCAATATACAGCAAACCAGTAGCCAACATCAAACTAAATGGAGAGAAACTTGAAACAATCCCACTAAAATCAGGGACTAGATAAGGCTGCACACTCTGCCCCTACCTGTTCATTATAGTACTTGAAGTCCAAGCCACAGCAACTAGACAACAAAAGGAGGTCAAAGGGAAGCAAATTGGAAAGGAAGAAGTTAAAATATCACTATTTGTAGATAATATGATAGTATACTTAAATGACCCCAAAAATTCTACCAGAGAACACCTAAACCTGATAAACAACTTCAGCAAAGTGGCTGGCTATAAAATTAACTCAAAAAATATCAGTATCCTTCCTCTACTCAAAGGATAAACAGGCAGAGAAAGAAATCATGGAATGACACCCTTCACAATGGTCACAAATAATATAAAATACCTTGGTGTGACTCTAACCAAGCAAGTGGATGATCTGTAGATCTGTATGACAAGAAGTTCAAGTCTCGGAAGAAAGAAATCTAAGAAAACCTCAGAAGTTGGAAAGATCTCCTGTGCTCATGGATTGGCAGGATTAATATAGTAAAAATGGCCATCTTGCCAAAAGTAATCTACAGATTCAATGTAAGCCCATCAAAATCCCAACTCAGTTCTTCATAGAGTTAGAAAAAGAAATTTTCCAATTCATTTTGAATAAAAAAAACCCAGGATAATAAAAACAATTTTTAACAATAAAAGAACTTGTGGAGGGGAGAATCACTATCCTTGACCTCAATCTATATTACAGAGGAATAGTGAAAAAACTGGTATTGGTACAGAGACAGGCAGGTAGATACATGAAATAGAACTGAAGACCCAGAAATGAGCCTACCCTTCTATGGTCACTTGATCTTTGACAAAGGAGCTAAAACCATCCACTGGATAAAAGAGAACATTTTCAACAAATGGTGTTGGTTCAACTAGGAGTCAGCATGTAGAAGAATGCAAATTGATTCATTCTTGTCTCTTTGTACAAATCTCAAGTCCAGATGGATCAATGACCTTCACATAAAACTAGATACTAAAACTGAATCTAAATTAAGAAGAAGTGGAGGAGAGCTTCCAACACATGGGCACGGGGAAATTTTCCTGAACAGAACACCTATGGCTTATGCTCAAAGATCAAGAATCAAGATATGGGACCTCATAAAATTGCAAAGCTTCTGTTAAAGCAAATGACACTGTCAGTAGGACAAAACAGCAAACAACAGATTGAGAAAAGATGTTAACCAACCTTATATCTGACAGTAGGCTAATATCCAATATATATAAAGAACTCAAGAAGTTAGACTCCAGAGAACCAAATAATTGTATGAAAAATGGGCTGCAGAGCTAACAAAGAATTCTCAACTGAGGAAACTCAATGCCTGTAAAGCTCCTAATGAAATGTTTGACATCAGGGAAATGCAAATCAAAATGCCCCTGAGATTCCATCTCACAACAGTCAGAAAGGCTAAGATCAAAAACGCAGGTGACAGCAGATTCTGGCAAGGATGTGGAGAAAGAGGAACACTCCTCCATTGTTGGTAGAATTATAAGCTTGTATAACCACTCTAGAAATCAGTTTGTCGTGTCCTCAGAAAATTGGACATAATATTACCTGAGAGCCCAGCTAACCCACTCCTGGACATATACCAAGAAGATACTCCAACTTATATCAAGGACAAATGCTTCACTATGTTCATAGCAGCCTTATTTATAATAGCCAGAAGCTGGAAAGAACCCACATGTCACTCAACAGAGGAATGGGTACAGAAAATGTGGTACATTTACACAATGGAGTATTACTCAGCTGTTAAAAACAATGACTTCATGAAATTCTTAGGCAAATGAATGGAACTAGAAAATATCTTGAGTGAGGTAACCCAATCACAAAAGAACACATATAGTACACACTCACTGATAAGTGGATATTAGCCCAAGAGCTCGGAATACCCAAGATACAATTCACAGACCATATGAAGTTCAAGAACAAGAAAGACCAAGGTATGGATGATTCAGTCCTTTTTTGAAGGGGGAACAAAATACTCTTGGGAGCAAATGTAGAGACAAAATCTGGAACAGAGACTAAAGGAAAGGCCTTCCAGAGACTGCTCTACCTGGGGATCCATCTCATTTACTTTCACCGACCCAGACATTATTGCAGATGCTAAGAAGGGCATGCTGACAGGAGCCTGATATAGCCATCTCCTGAGAATCTCTACCAGAGCCTAACAAATATAGAGGTGGGTGCTTGCAGTCAAACATTGGACTTAACAGGGGATCCCCAATGAAGGAGTTAGAGAAAGGACTGAAGGAGCTGAAGGGGTTTGCAGCAGTAAGGGAATAGCAACAGTATCAACTGGACAGACCCCCTGGAACTCCTGGGGACTGGACCACCAACCGAAGAGTATAGGTTGAATGACCCTTGCCTCCAAATGCATATGTGGCAGAGGATGGTCTTGTTGGCCATCAATAGGAGGAGAGGCCCTTAGTCCTATGAAAGTTGGATCTCCAGTGTAGGGGAATGCAGGATGGTAAGGCAGGAGTGGGTAGGTGGGTGGGGAGCACCCTCATAGAATCAGGGTGTGGAGAATTAGACAGAGGGTTTCTGAAGGGGAAACTGTGAGAGCGGATAACTTTTGAAATGTAAATAAAGAAAATATCCAAGGAAAGAAAAGACAAAAAGAGCAGCAAATCTAAGACAGCTTTCTCTGTTAGAGCCAATTCAGGAAATGTAGATATTTGTTCTAATTATTTGAATGTGAAAATTTGCCTCCAATGTTTTTTTTTTTTACCATCTTTTTTTTTATTTTTTATTTTTTGATTTTTTTTATTGTATATATTCTATATTTACAATTCATTTCCCTTTTTCTGGTTCCCCACCCCCAAAGGTCCCACATGTCCTTTTCCCTCCCCCTGCTCCCGCATCCACCCCCTCCCACTTTACTGTTCTTGTACTCTCCCACAATGATGTTTTGGTCCATTCTAGCACCAGTGTCCACTCCTTTCTTCTTGTGAGACATCACTTGATATGTGATTTGTGTCTTTGGTGTTCCTAGCTTCTAGGCTAATATCCACTTATCAGTGACTGTATACCATGGGTATTCTTTTGAGACTGGGTCACCTCACTTAGTATGACATTCTCCAGCTCCATCCATTTCTCTAAGAATTTCATGAATTCATTGTTTCTAATGGCTGAATAGTACTCCATTGTGTATATATACCACATTTTTTGTATCCATTCCTCTGTTGAGGGACATCTGGGTTCTTTCCAGCTTCTGGCTATTATATATAAGGCTGCTATGAACATAGTGGAGCATGTATCCTTATTGCATGCTGGTGAATCTTCTGGGTATATTCCCAGGAGTGGTATGGCTGGGTCCTCCGGAAGTATCACGCACAGTTTTCTGAGGAACCGCCATACTGATTTCCAGAGTGGTTGTACCAGCTTACATTCCCACCAGCAGTGGAGGAGTGTTCCTCTTTCTCCACATCCTCGCCAACACCTGATGTCTTCTGAGTTTTTAATCTTAGCCATTCTGACTGGTGTGAGGTGAAATCTCAGGGTTGTTTTAATTTGCATTTCCCTAATGACTAGTGATGTTGAACATTTTTTAAGGTGTTTCTCAGCCATCCAAATTTCTTCAGGTGAAAAGTCTCTGTTTAGCTCTGTACCCCATTTTTGGATAGGGTTATTTGGTTTTCTGGGGTCTAACCTCTTGAGTTCTTTGTATACATTGGAGATTAGCCCTCTGTCGGATGTGGGGTTGGTGAAGATTTTTTCCCAATTTGTTGGTTGCCGATTTATCCTTTTGACAGTGTCTTTTGCCTTACAGAAACTTTGTAGTTTTATGAGGTCCCATTTGTCTATTCTTGCTCTTAGAGCATAAGCAATTGGTGTTCTGTTCAGGAATATTTCCCCTGAGCCAATGTCCTCAAGGGTCTTCCCCAGTTTCTTTTCTATTAGTTTTAGTGTGTCTGGTTTTATGTGGAGGTCTTTGATCCACTTGGAGTTGAGCTTAGTGCAAGGAGATAAGAGTGGATCAATTCTCATTCTTCTGCATGTTGACCTCCAGTTGAGCCAGCACCATCTGTTGAAAAGGCTATCTTTTTTCCACTGGATGTTTTCAGCTCCTTTGTCGAAGATCAATTGGCCATAGATGTGTGGGTTCAATTCTGGGTCTTCGATCCTATTCCATTGATCCGCTTCCCTGTCACTGAACCAATACAATACAGTTTTTAATACCACTGCTCTGTAATATTGCTTGAGGTCCGGGATATTGATTCCCCCAGAAGTTCTTTTGCTGTTGATGATAGTTTTAGCTATCCTGGGTTTTTTGTTATTCCAGATGAATTTGAGAATTGCTCTTTCTAGCTCTATGAAGAACTGAGTTGGGATTTTGATGGGAATTGCATTGAATCTGTATATTGCTTTGGGCAAGATTGCCATTTTGACTATATTAGTCCTGCCAACCCACGAGCATGGAAGATTTTCCCATTTTCTGATGTCTTCTTCAATTTCCCTCTTCAGAGACCTGAAGTTTTTGTCATATAAATCTTTCACATGTTTGGTTAGCGTCACTCCAAGATACTTTATATCATTTGTGGCTATTGTGAAGGGTGTCATTTCCCTAATTTCTTTCTCGGCCTGCTTATCCTTCGCGTATAGGAAGGCTACTGATTTACTTGAGTTGATTTTATAGCCAGCCAATTGCTGAAGTTGTTTATCAGTTGCAGGAGTTCTCTGGTGGAGGTTTTTGGGTCACTTAAGTAAACTATCATATCATCTGCAAATAGTGATAGTTTGACTTCTTCCTTTCCGATTTGTATCCCTTTGACTTCCCTCTGTTGTCGAATTGCTCTAGCTAGTACTTCAAGTACTATATTGAAGAGATATGGCGAGAGGGGACAGCTTTGTCTAGTCCCTGATTTTAGAGGGATTGCTTCAAGTTTTTCTCCATTTACCTTGATGTTGGCTACTGGTCTGCTGTATATTGCTTTTACTATGTTTAGATATGGGCCTTGAATTCCTGTTCTTTCTAGGACCTTTAGCATGAAAGGATGCTGAATTTTGTCAAATGCTTTTTCAGCATCCAATGAGATGACCATGTGGTTTTTTTCTTTGAGTTTGTTTATGTAGTGGATTACGTTGATGGATTTCCGTATATTGAACCATCCCTGCATCCCTGGGATGAAGCCAACTTGATCATGGTGAATGATCGTTTTGATGTGTTCTTGGATTCGGTTGGCAAGTATTTTGTTTAGTATTTTTGCATCAATATTCATAAGAGAAATTGGCCTGTAGTTCTCTTTCTTAGTTGGATCTTTGTGTTGTTTTGGTATCAGGGTAATTGTGGCTTCATAGAATGAGTTGGGTAGTGTTCCTTCTGTTTCTATTTTGTGGAATAATTTGAAGAGTATCGGTATCAGGACTTCTTTGAAGGTCTGATAGAATTCTGCACTAAAACCGTCTGGTCCTGTGCTCTTTTTGGTTGGAAGACTGTCTATGACCCCTTCTATTTCTTTGGGGGTTATGGGTCTGTTTAGACGATCTATTTGATCCTGGTTTAATTTTGGTATTTGGTAACTGTCGAGGAAATTGTCCATTTTTTCCAGATTCTCCAGTTGTGTTGAGTATAGGTTTTTGTAGTAGGATCTGATGATTTTTTGAATTTCCTCAGTTTCTGTTGTTATATCTCCCTTTTCATTTCTAATTTTGTTAATTTGAATACTGTCTCTGTGCCCTTTAGTAAGTCTGGCTAGGGGTTTATCTATCTTGTTGATCTTCTCAAAGAACCAGCTCCTGGTTTTGTTGATTCTTTGTATGGTTCCCTTTGTTTCAACTTGATTGATTTCAGCCCTGAGTTTGATGATTTCCTGTCTTCTACTCGTCCTGGGTGAAATTGCTTCTTTTTGTTCCAGAGCTTTCAAGTGCGCCATTAAGTTGCTAGTATATGCTCTCTCCTGTTTCTTTTTGGAGACACTCAGGGCTATGAGTTTTCCTCTAAGCACTGCTTTCATTGTGTCCCATAGATTTGGGTATGTTGTGCCTTCATTTTCATTAAGTTCTAAGAATTCTTTGATTTCTTTCTTTATTTCTTCCTGGACTAAGGTATCATTGAGTAGAATATTGTTCAGCCTCCAAGTGTATGGGGATTTTCTGTTGTTTTTGTTGCTATTGAAGAACACTCTTACTCCATGGTGATCTGATAAGAGGCATGGGATTAGTTTGATCTTTTTATATTTGTTGAGATCTGTCTTGTTTCCAATTATATGGTCGATTTTGGAGAAGGTACCATGAGGGGCTGAGAAAAATGTATGGTCTTTTGCTTTAGGGTGAAATGTTCTATATATATCTGTTAAATCCAATTGCTCCAAAGTTTCGATGAGTTTCTCCGTGTCTCTGTTTAGTTTCTCTTTTCCTGGTCGGTCCACTGTAGATAGTGGAGTATTGAGGTCCCCCACAATCATTGTGTTAGGTGGAATGTGTGCTTTGAGCTTTAGTAAGGTTTCTTTTACAAATGAGGGTGCCCTTACATTTGGAGCGTAGATGTTTAGAATTGTGAGTTCCTCTTGGTAGATTCTTCCTTTGACTAGCAGGAAGTGACCTTCTGTGTCTCTTTTGATGACTTTGGGTTGAAAGTCAGTTTTATCTGATATTAAAATGGCTACTCCAGCTTGCTTCCTGTGACCATTTGCTTGCAAAATTGTCTTCCATCCTTTTACTCTAAGGTAGTGTTTGTCTTTGACTCTGAGGTGTGTTTCCTGTAAGCAGCAAAATGTAGGGTCCTGTTTCCGTATCCAGTCTGTTAGTCTATGTCTTTTTATTGGGGAGTTGAGTCCATTTATATTAAGAGATATTAAGGAGTAGAGATTATTACTTCCTGACATTTTTGATGTTATTTTTGTTTTTGAGTAGTTATCTTCCTTTGAGTTTGATGGAAGAAGTTTACTGTCTTGCTTTTTCTTGGGTGCCATTTCCTTCCTTGTGTTGGAGTTTTCCTCCTATTATCCTTTGTAGAGCTGGGTTAGTGGAAAGATATTGTGTAAATTTGGTCCTGTCATGGAATATTTTGATTTCTCCATCTATGTTGATTGAGAGTTTTGCTGGGTATAGTAGTCTTGGCTGACATTTGTTTTCTCTTAGGGTCTGCATGAGGTCTGCCCAGGATCTTCTAGCTTTCATGGTTTCTGGAGAGAAGTCTGGTGTGATTCTGATAGGTCTTCCTTTTTATGTTACTTGGCCCTTTTCTCTTACTGCCTTTAATATTCTTTCTTTGTTTAGTACATTTGGGGTTTTGATTATTATGTGACGGGAGGTGTTTCTGTTCTGGTCCAGTCTGTTTGGAGTTCTGTAGGCTCCTTGTACATTCATGGGCATCTCTCTCTTTAAGTTAGGGAAGTTTTCTTCCATAATTTTGTTAAAGATATTTGCTGGCCCTTTAAGTTGTAGATCTTCACTCTCATCTATCCCTATAATCCTTAGGTTTGGTCTTCTCATTGTGTCCTGGATTTCCTGGATGTTTTGGGTTACAAGCCTTTTGGATTTTGCATTTTCTTTGACTGTGGAGTCAATGGTTACTATGATATCTTCAGCATCGGAGATTCTTATTTCTATCTCTTGTATTCTGTTGTTTATGTTTGCATCTACGACCCCTGTTTTCTTCCCAAGGTTTTCTATCTCCAAGGTTGCCTCCTTTTGTGATTTCTTAGTTGTTTCTACCTCTGTGTTCAGATCTTGGATGGTTTTGCTCAGTTCCATCATTTGTTTGTGTTTTCATGTAATTCTTTAATATATTTTTGTGCTCCCTCTTTCATGACTTCTGCCTGTTGTTTCAAGTTCTCCTGCATTTCTTTAACTGATTTTCTTACTTCCTCTTTATTCGTTTCTGTCTGATGGCCCATATTCTCCTGGAGTTCTTTAAGTGTTTTTTGTGTTTGGATTGTAAGAGCTTCTACTCTATTGATGTTCCCCTGCATTTCTTTAAGAGATTTGTTTATGTCTTTTTTGTGTTCCTCTAGGAGCATCATGACCTGTGCTTTTATATCTAACTCTTGTTTTTCTGGTGTGCTAGGGTATCCTGGACTTGCTGTGGTTGGCGAATTGGGTTCAGATGGTGCCATATTGCCTTGATTTCTGTTAATAACGTTCCTACGTTTGCCTTTTGCCATCTGTTTATCTCTGTAGTTAGTTGGTCTTATTGTAGATGGCGCCCTGCTGAAAGCACAGCATGCCTGTCCCCAGGAGACAGATCCCTTCTGGCAGCTTGTCTGTGCTGGACTATGCTCGCTCTGAGTCCAGGTCCCTGACTCCAGCTGCTAGAGTTCCGAGCTGTGCCCCGAGGCAGCCCGGTGGCCCCTCGCTGCTAGTCCGCTCAGAGAGCTGGTCCCGGCCGGTAGTCTGCACCCGTAGCTGAGCTTTCTGTGCCCGGATCTCCTGCAGAGCTAAGCTAAGCTATAACTCTGGCCATGCACCTGATTCCAGCCGCTCACTGCGCCCAGTGTGCCCGCTGTTTGCGCGCGGGGGTCTGGGGCAAGATGGCTGCCCCTGCTGAAAGCACCGCATGGCCTTGGCTGAGCTGCTCGTACCCGGCTCTGCTGCTCCCTTCTGGCTGCGTTGTCTGTGCTGGACTATGCTCGCTCTGAGTCCAGGCCCCTGACTCCAGCTGCTAGAGTGCGGAGCTGTGTCCCGAGGCGGCCCGGTGGCCCCTCGCTGCTAGTCCGCTCAGAGAGCTGGTCCCGGCTGGTAGTCTGCACCCGCAGCTGAGCTTTCTGTCGCCTCCAATGTTTATGTTTCTACTCGATTTCCAATTGGCAAGTACCTTTGGACTATATGGAGCTTTTTCTTGGGAAATAGGTCACCATGAGTGATCTGTAAAGTTATACCAATTCTTGACACTAGTGTAGCTCTCTGGTCCAACCACTTGTGAAATGCTTTGCTAAGCATGGAAATAACAACGCCACCAACTGCTGCTTCTAAAACACTACATTTTTAAGCCTTTCATTCCTTCAGTTGCTCATTTCAGGCATGCATTTACATCACTGAGTTTATCATAAAGATGATTATAGATTCAATTTCAACCAACAACATAATCCCTGAATATTCAGAAGGGCACAGGGCAAAAACATACTTAGGAATTTTAAAAGCTTAGACATAGAAGAAAAGATAAGAAAAGCCTTCAATGTTGTGAAATTCATGGGGTACTTCTACAGAATACTGATTTTCTTTTTTTGATGGTGTTGACTTCAACTAAGATATAGAAGTATATCTCAAAACATTCATTCCAAGCTACTTCCTAAGTATAGTGACTCTTAGACTAAAAGTTCCAAGAATTAATTAGTAATGTCAGATGGCAAACATATGAAGCAGTTTAAAGAAATTCAGGTTAGTATGGAATTTCTAAAATTAAATATAATGGTAGGTGCAACTCTGACTTTATATAATTTTTGGACTATAAACTGGTTTTCATATTTTACTCACAGTTATCAACCACAGTGGCCTCTCTATAGGTTTGTACATTAAACTGTTTAAGCTATTAACCTAGTAATGTAGCTATACTTTCATGCGTTGATTTCAACTATATGGCTTTAGCAGCCAAGTTACGTCAAAGGAGTCCCATCAGTGAAGGTTTTAAGAGGTGGAACTCTGGGAGCAGGCACTGAGGCTGCTCTCTTCTCACTGTGGGCGTCAGAACTGTGGCTACTGTCTCTGGTGAGATACTGGCTATAGAATTCATGTTTCTCATTAGCACAAAATCAATGGGAAATAGCTTCCAGGAGCTGGGTTATTGCCACCTTAATCTCAAGTATTCTCAACTCAGTAACCTTGAGCTTTGCAATCAAACCTGACATTTGTGGTTCTCTATCCTGCATAGAATCTCACATAGAATATCGAGTGTAGAGCTATGCACTCAACAGCATCTGCCTCTCCCCCTTATTACTTTTCCAACTGCATATGATTACATCCTTGAATTACATGCCAAAAAAAAGATATGCCTGCAAAATTTGTTAGCAGAAAGCTCACCTTAGAGGTAACGTTAACTAAAATAGCTATTAGATATTAAAAAAGCATTTGTGTATATTGTCTGACTACATATGTATCTTTTATGAGTTTATTCTATATATTCCTTTAAGTCAATATCAAAGGAACTTAAGACATTTATTGTCTACTGCCAATTCCTTTCATTATGACTTCATCTCTCTGGGACTTACTAACATAGACACAGTGCTGACTACAGGAAATAAGAAAAAAACATCCTATTTCACCACGTGATGGAAGAGACATAGTGAATTCTGTCTCTTCAGAGTTTGGCCCCATAAAAATAGCTACAATATTGAATTTCTGAGGCCAAGCATGAGAGACAAGGATAAAAAAAATGAAAAAAATCAATTAATTCTTAAAATGAAGAAGATTGTTAGTGAATTCTATTTGTTAACAAAAGAATTTATCCTGAACTGTATCACAATAACTAGGTTGTTCTTTTGATGTAACCAAAGTGATGAATTCTTATGTCTTTATTACAGATAGCTAAGAGGAACAGAATAGGACTAAATGTGACCAAGCAAAGAGACATAAACTTACTGAGTGCAACTTTTCTTATGTCTTACTCTTTTGCTGAAGAGGTATATAGAATAGCTTACTTGAATAAGTTATAAAGAGGTAGTTTTAATTACTTAAACAATTTGGCAAAAAGTGTAGAATATCCACAATATAACTCATGAACCATATGAAGCTCAAGAGGAAGGAAGACCAAAGAGAGGACACTTAGTCCTACTTAGAAGGGGGAACAAAAGAATCAAGGGAAGTGGAGGGTGGGTGGGACTTGGGAGGAAGAGAAGAGGGGGAGGGGAAAAGAGGGGAAGAATTAGGTATGGGAGGAGATGGAGGAGATGTACAGAGGGTCAGGAAATTGAGCAGAGATGTGTAGCAATGGAGGATGGGGAACTGGGGGTAGCAACTAGAAAGTCACAGATGCTGGGAAAGCAGGGGCCTCTCAGGACCCCATGGAAATGACATTAACTGAAATACCCTACAAAGGGGAGGGAGAACCTGTTGAGACCATATCCAGAGATTAGGCATGCACCCCCCACTCCCAGTTGAGGGACGGGATCACCCACCCATCTCCAAAATTTTAACCCAGAATTGCTCCTGTCTAAAGGAAATGCAGGGGCAAAGAGTAGAGCAGAAACTGAAGGAAAGGCCTTCCAGAGACTGCCCCACCTGGAGATCCATCCTATCTGCAGACACCAAACCTAGACATTATTGCTGATGCCAAGAAGCACTTGCTGACAGGAGCCTGATACAACCATCTCCTGAGAGGCTCTGCCAGATCCTGACCAATATAGATGTGAAAGCTCACAGCCAACTATAGGACTGAGCAAAGGGACCCCTATGGAGGAGTTAGAGGAAGGACTGAAGGAGCTGAAGGGGCCTTATCTGGCATCAGTGGGAGGGGAGGCCCTTAGTCCTATAAACTTGATGCCCCAGTGTAGAGAAATGCTAG
Organism: Apodemus agrarius; assembly: GCA_964023405.1. Taxonomy (NCBI): domain Eukaryota; kingdom Metazoa; phylum Chordata; class Mammalia; order Rodentia; family Muridae; genus Apodemus; species Apodemus agrarius. The sequence goes on along the minus strand of OZ030019.1, from coordinate 79,680,395 downwards.
GGTGAGAGTGGGTAGGTAGGTGGGAGAAACAGGGGAAGGGGGGATAGGATAGGGGATTTGCAGAGGGGAAAACTGGAAAGGGGATTATACTTGAAATGTAAATAAATAAAATATCCAATTAAAAAAAATAAACATTTTGAAACCATAAAATGTCTGTATATAACCTATTTTCTTAAGATTAATTAACTTAGTAGCCACAGGAAAATGTCATCCATTCCAAATACTTGAATTATATCTATAGTAGTACTGTCCTTCTTTATCCTTATTTAGATATGGTATTTATATAATTCAGTATTGTAAATATCTGTAGCAAAATATCTCATACCACCTGTCAGAACAGGAATTAATCGCTTTACATCTCTGGAGGCTAAAAGAATGAATCAAGTCAAAAGAGACATTTTCCTTCTGCCATCTGCAAGAAACAGCTTTCCTCTCTTTTTCAAGCTTCTAGTGGTTTTCTGGCAACTTGTAAGTTGCCTCTCTTCCAGTGTATCATCAATTGGCATCCTTATCATTTGACACTCTTGCTTTCTTTTCTTTACCTTTTTAAAACAAATGGTTATTTTGTTTATTTACATTGCAAATGTTACTGCCCTTCCAGGTTTCCCCTTCAAAAGCCTCCATCCCACGCCCCTTCCCCTGCCTCCCCAAGGGTGCTCCCCCACCCATCCACCCACTCCAGTCACACTGCCCTTGCATTGCCCTATGCTGAAGCATCACCTCTGTTTGATACCAGACCAGGCCATCCTTGCTACTTATGAAGCTGGAGCCATGAGATTCTGCCCTATATATTTTTTCTTGATGGTCTAGTCACTGGGAGCTCTGGGGGCTCTGGTAGGATCCTATTGTTCTTCCTATGGGTTTGCAAACTCCTTCAGCTCCTTCAGTCTTACAGTCTCACTTTCTAAATTAGCCCTGTGCCATTGCCCTGTTACTGAAACACTAATTATGCTTCATTGAAGGCCCACCTAATCTAAGAGCTTAGCTTACCTAATGACAACTTTCATGATTCTATTTTTTCATGGTATCCCATTGGAGACACTTGGAGCCTAGGACTTCAATTTAACATTTTTGAAGTGACAGAGTTCAGTTCAACTTATGAAGTACCATAAACTGGAAACGACTAGAACAATGTCTTTACAGCTAAAACCCCATTAGTAAGACTCCTACAATACCACCTAAAATATGATTCAGTATTATTTTCATAATATTTCAGTGTTATATCTGATCAATTCTATTCTGTATATTGACAAATTCTTTAATATTTATGATTTTTATCCAGGCTTATTCTGAATAAAGCCTAATATACAAGATATATTTAAAAGGGGCTGCATTTAAAATTCTGAGCAGCAATTTTACTACACAAATCTGTACAAATAAATAAAAATTTTCATAAAATCTATAAAACATTTTGGATTATTATATTGATCTTTGTAAGCTATAAGTAATGTTTGTGGTCAGTCCCCATTAGGTGTTTTGTTCAATAATGTCAGGATGAAACTTTATAAAAATATCAATTTCTTTTTCCTGTTTGCCTTTCTTTTTCTTCTCCATATCTCCCTTTTCTTATCATTTCTCTTACTTTGGTTAATGTATTAATCACTTATGATATTATAATTCTCTGTTATATAATTGGTATTTTCAGCAACACTTCATAATTCTCATATGGAAATATTCCACATTAACAATTAGAAATCATGATTTAGCAATAGAGACCACTTCAAATGTTTTACAGAGAAAATAACGAAGATTTTGGACAAAAATGCACAAGTTATAAAAGTTATTCAGTTAAGTTTTATTCAGGATAGCAAATGAAACCATTTTCATTTAACTATGATCATTATGACCACTTATTTGTGGAGCTTATTGATATTTGTAGTATTCATAGATATTTAAGGAAAAATAATATTGAGGCTAGATAAGAAAAGTACTTGCAATGCATGCATGAAGATTCTCTATTGGTTCCCTGAATCACAATACAAAAGAAAAGAGAAAAGTAAGCCAGACAAATTGGCAAGTGCTTGAAATATAGCTCTGGGGAGTCAGGCACAGTTAGACCCTTAGGTCTTGATATACAACTACCCTTGCTAATCAACAAGCACCAGACCCATGACAAACCTTATTTCTAAGACACACAGTAGATAGGACCTGTGGAACACCTGCAGTTCTTTGCCGTCCACAAGCTCATGCACATAGGCATGCCCATGATCACATGCATTTTTTTGCACACAGGTGTAGTAGGCATTTGGAGGTCCAGCTGTGTTTCCTTATCCTCTGCTTCCTCCTTCTCAGGGTGTCCAGATGCTGCAGCATACTGGGCTGGAAAAATGGAGTTTGGAATGGATAGAGTTCTACAGAATTCTGATCCAGCTGGGAAAGTTTCAGGGTGGAGGAGAGAGAAAAGACCTTCTCTAATGATCTTACTTAGTATAACAGCTCTTTTAGGCTAAGGCCTTCTCTAATAATCCTCAATGAAACAGCTCTCTTAGATTATCTTAGCTTGTGCACATATCTTTTTCTCGGGTGGGTTTGTACAAGTACACTTTATTTGGAGTGAACCAGGGTCTATATATAGACCTTGGAAAGTGGCAAGTAGATTTTAGGATAAACGAAAATTATTGGCTAAAATTTACAGTTCTGCAAATGCCTCATTCTTATGTAGATGCATTTCAGAGAGTCCCAAGTACTTCTGAGCAGGTTCTTTTCCTGATCTGGGAAAGAAGAAAGGGGACCAAGGAAGTTGAACTGGTAGGTCTGCCTGCTGGTAAAGGAACTTTTGTACAGACCTTAGAGAAGCTATCTGATCATGGCAGATTTCAACGTTAATTAGCAGGGTTTTCCCAAACATATATGAACTGTGTGTGCATATATATATATATATATATATATATATACACACATATGTATATATGTATATATATTAATATATATAATATATATATGTGTGTGTATACTAAAACACAGAAAAAAATCATGATTTATTAATTTGTTAAATAAGAGCAATCTTATATCTGACACAGTTTTCAATTAATTTAAATTTTTACATATTAAATTTATATCCTGCTCAGTGTCTCCTCCCAGTCACCCCTGCCCACAATCCTTGGCCCCCTCTGTCTTAGTTTGGGTTTCTATTCCTGTACAAACATCATGACCAAGAAGCAAGTTGGGGAGGAAAGGGTTTATTGAGCTTACACTTTCACAGAGCTGTTCATCACAAAAGGAAGTCAGGACTGGAACTCAAGCATGTCAGGAAGCAGGAGCTGATGCAGAGGCCATGGAGGGATGTTTCTTACTGGCTTGCTTCCCCTGGCTTGCTCAGCCTGCTCTCTTATAAAACCCAAGAATACCAGCCCAGAGATGGCACCACCCACAAGGGCCCTCCCCCTTGATCACTAATTGAGAAAATGCCCCACAGCTGGATCTCGTGGAAGCACTTCCTCAACTGAAGCTCCTTTCTCTGTGATAACTCCAGCCTGTGTCAAGTTGACACACAAAACCAGCCAGTAGACCCTCTCTTTCTCCTCTGAGCAGGTGGGATTACTGGGTATCTTCTCACCCTGCCCTTTAAGTTGACAAACACATTCTTCATTCAGCAATCTTTAATCTAAATTAATATTAACCACAAATATCTTCATAATCAAAGTGTTTTGCTTTCTAGTGTTTATTACATTTTGCTTCCATCTTAAGTAGGCTCTCTAACAAATGCTAGTCCTTAAGTTGTTTATCAAGGTTCTTTGAATTGTTGAATTAAACTATTTGATTTTTTAATATGAATAAGAAATACATTTTTGTTCAAATGAGCTGAAGTGATCATTTTATGAGAATGGCCTACAAATTATATTGGGTTTTTTTGCTTGTGTCCAAGTAAGAATCTTTCCTTAGAAAATATAGGGATTTCTTTTGTTCTTAATCCATCCTGGGTCTGACACAGAGGAGTGACATATTGTAAAGGAATAGCACCTGTTGAGCCATAGCCTGCATTAAATGACAACTCATCTAGTAAGGACATGAGTGAGTTTGAATAAGTTTCACAGTTTCTGTGATGTCTTTTTCTGGTTGTCAACTTGATTACATCTGGAATGGGGTATAATCTAGAAATAGAAGGCTCACCTGTGTTCTAGATATTAAAGCTTGAAGACAAGTTTCTGACCTGGATCTGGACATGGAGATCTTGAGGCATAGTGGCCATGAATAGTTTAGGCCCAGGCAAGGTAGTATGCTCCTTTAACTCCAGGAGACTGAGGCAAGCAGATCTCTGAGTTCAAGATCAGCCTGGGACAAAGCAAGTTTTAGATCTAGGTGTGGGTTATACATCTGGAAGCCTACATGAGGACATTGGAAGAAGGAAGATTCCTTTTTCTTCGACTGCTTGCAATTATTTGCCAGCACATCTGTTGAAACCTACTTCTACAGAAGTCTAGCTGAAACAACTAGCATCTAGCCTTGTGGTACTGAGCAACCACTAGATTCTTGGACTTTGCATCCACATCTGCTCATTGTTCGGTTAGTTGGACTACAGACTATAACTCGTTACAACAAATTCCCTTAATAGATAGAGATACTCCAGAAGTCCTGTGACTCTAGAGAACCCTGACTAATACAAGCTCTGTTTCTTATTTTGTTTTTTTCCAATCTGGAAATGATATACATATGTGTAAACAAGTAGGTTTTTTTTCTTTTTCTTGTCTATGTGTCTTTGTATCTATAAAAGAGGTAGGTAGGTAGACAGATAGATAGATGGTAGATAATAGATACATGACAGGCAGATGATAAAAAGATAGCTCAATTTGGATATTCATAGACTACTTAAAACTGAAGTATAAATTTTATTCATTATTATTAAAACTACATATTAGAAGGTAGCAGACAAGTATCCTTACAATTTCAAGATTTCTGGGCATCTTAGTTGATAAAGAATTCATGAAATCACAGAAACAAAAGAACTTGAAGCATTATATATGATTTATAGTTAAACATGATTATAATTAATTATTGATTATGTCCTTAATAGTGAGTTTTGCAAAAGACAATGACTAAGATTATTAAAAAATTTTACACAGTCTTTGTTCATTCTATAAAGTGATTCTTATGTAAATATTCTTATGTAAATAAATAAAGTCCATCAAAAATTCTAGAGATGAGAATAAATTATGCACCCTAGTTGAGTTATTGAGTAGACACCCAAAAATCTGCATATTCTGTTAATACAATTTTTTATTTATTTTCATAGTACAGTGAAATCCCAGGCAAAACAACAACAACAACAACAACAACAACAACAACAAAAACCCAGGAATAAATTTTTGATTTTAAGACTTTGAAAAATATTTTTCTGGTAAAAATAAAATGAAATAATTGTCACACACTAAATACAATTAGTAAATACTGAGTTTTTAATACTGGACCTCTATTTACAATGAAGGGAATCAAGATTCAATATCAGGAAAGTTTGGATGTCACAAGTCCATTTTTGGGAGTAGCACATTGTTCTACTTTATTGATTGAACTTTAGGTGTTCAGAAAGGATCAAAACTTTGAAAGTGCTGCCTGATGACACTTCCAGAGGACCCTGTCACACCACTTCTGGGCATATACCCAGAGGATTCCCCTGCATGCAATAAAGACACATGCTCCACTATGTTCATAGCAGCTTATTTATAATAGCCAGAAGCTGGAAAGAACCCAGATGTTCCTCAACGGAGGAATGGATACAGAAAATGTGGTATATTTATACAATGGAATACTACTCAGCAATTAAAAATAATGAATTCATGCAATTTGTAGGCAAATGATTGGATCTGGAAAATATCATCCCAAGTGAGTTAACCCAATCACAAAAGAATACACATGAATCGCAATCACTGATTAGTGGATATTAATGAGGCCAGAAGCTCTGAATACTCAAGGCACAATTAGCTAAGCAAAAGATTCCCAAGAAAAGGGACGGAGAGGACCCTGGTCCAGAAAAGACTAAATCCGATTTTGTAGGAGAGTCCCAGAACAGAGAAATGGTGGGGGTGGGTGATTGGGGAATGGGGGGCGGAGAGGACTTATGGGACATATGGTGAGGGGGGAACTGGAAAGGGGAAAGCCTTTGGAATGTAAACAAAGAATATAGAAAATAATTTAAAAAAAAGAAAAGGAAAAAAAAAAAAAGAAAGTGCTGCCTGGAAGAGCCAGCCTCACTACCTAGGCTGCCATCTGGGCCCTCATCCAGGGCTTGGAGTTGGTCAACCACCAACCCTATTTCATTTACTAGTTTCTGGGCTCCAAGAAGGAGCTAGTGCTGTAGAACCAGATCTATGAGTAAATCATTGCCACAGAAGATAAAAACCTGAAGTATGGCTCCTATCAACAAAATCTCAGCAATGGTTATGTTTATGGTGCTTCAGAGACCAGAGGCCTTGAGCCAGACCAACGACTTGTGGCAATGAGTATTTGTATGTAGAACTGTGTGGGCAAAAATGTATACTGAGTGATGTGTTGCAGTTTCCAGTGTCACTGAGATGAAGGAATTTGTGATTGAGGGTCAGGAAGGATGAAAGGACAGAGCAGTGCTTATGTTGTGCTTATGTTATGAGGAGAGGCTGAACCATGTCCAAGGCCTGAGCTGCCATTGGAGACCATGTTGACATGCATGACCTACACTGACATCTGAGGCCATGTTGATGTCTGTTTACCATGATGCTGCCAGGCCATGTCTGGGTCCAGGTTTCTGCTGCAGCTGTGACCATGTTACCACCAAAGGCCCAATGGAAGTTGGTGCTACTGCTCAAAACCATGGACTGGACTGCCACTGGAGACTATGTTAGAGTCCACAGCCTGTACTGCCATTGGACACCATGCCAAGGTCTGTGCCATATATTGAAGCCTGACATCAAGTAGATGTCTGTGGTCTATGCAGTCACCAGATACCATGTGGAAATCCATGATCGATGCTTCTGCTAACTCCAAAGGACAGAAAAGCTTCTTTTGCAGTGGCTTTGATGATTGCAGTCTCACAGTTGAGAGAGAGAGACATAGAAGGCTTCTGTGACAATCTCTCCCTGCTCCTCCCTCCCCTCCCCTCCAAAAGTAACAACCTAGACAGGAAGCCATTGAAGAGAACTAAAGATAGTGATAAAGATTCTAAGGTGTAGTTGTCTTTAGTAGAGGGCTAGTGGCAGGGGTGGTGGTAATGGTGAAGAGCAGTTTTCTTTAAGGGGCTAGCCACATGGAGTTTGATCATGCTCCAGTGACTATATGAACAACACAAATTGGATATGTTTTTGTTTGTTCATTTTTTGGTTTCTCTTTGTTTTAGTTTTGGAAGGGGGAGGCCACAAGGGTAGAGGGCTGACCTGGAAGGGCTGGAAAGTAAGGGCGACTAGGATGGATTATGTGAAATGCCCCAAAAATCAATAAAAATGTTACATTAAAATGTTTGCAAAGCCATGGCAAAGGATCATGCAACTGATATAACTCAATAAAATCAGAGTGGGACTCAGGAAGTGACCTGTCATACAGATGTGTATGGAGGTGGGATAAATATGAGTGAGCCCTGGGCCATATTCCTAGGAATCAGTTTCATATTTCTAATAATTGCCAATGCCCACAACAATAGAGGAAATAGAATGGGACAAAATGTATATTTTTATTATGATAGCAAGGTGGGATTAGTAATACGAACTTGCTTGATTGATTTATATTTTATTTGCTTTGATAATATCCCACTTCTAATTGATCCTGTCAAGTTACACAATGCAGATGATTTCAACACTTTCTAGAGTGACCCACTTTATTTTTGTAGTCTCAGTATCTGACCATTGGTTATCCAGCAGATAAAGGGATACCTAGAAGCCTCTATGGATATGGACCTGCTAAATACCCAATGATGTCTGAGACAAAACAGACGAAATTAACAATGTCTCCCACCTGTTTTGTTATTGTTGTTTCTTTCCATGTCCCGCCAACAAAGATAATTACAGGAAACCCAAAGTCACATTTTTATTTATAGAATTATTTGTATTCTCTGTCCCCATTCCTGGGACCAAGTGATACACTGAGTGAACAACAATCCTTTAAGAATACTTCACACAAATAACAAGCATTTCAAGGTTATGCCCTACACTGTTTTCCTCTCGTGTCATTTGTAACAACTATGGTCTCTGACATTTGGTTAATTAAATCTGCCCACTGTGTCTGACTTGGTTGTGTAATTCGCTAAGAATGTGAGTTTTAAAGGTGGCAAGAAGAATGGCTAACCTTGACGAGCCAGTCAGCCACACCAGCATGCTGTTCAACAAGACAGCAAAAGAAGAGAGAGCTGGGATCCTGTGTGAACATTTGCTTCCTTAACACAGAATGGGCATAGACTACCTGTAATCTTTATTAGTGTCAGAAACATAACTGAGGTAGAATGCAACTTATTGCAGTTTCAGATCTTGCCCTGTGCCAATTATTTATGCACACACCACACACACACACACACACACACACACACACACACACACACACTTAACACATCAGACTGTTTTTCTGAATCACTTTAACCTGATGTTATAGTTTTAGTCTGTTGTTGTAATAAATACCATGAGAAAAGCAACTTAGGGCTTTTTCAGGTTACAAGCTACAAGCTACAAGCTATGTTCTGCCACTAAGAATCAGAGATAACAGGAAATCAAGATAGGCAAGGCTACCATATAGCTTTATCTCTGACCAAAATTTTGCTTCATAGCCACAAAAGTCCACAGAAATATAGCAGCAGTCATGGAGGATGCTGCTTGCTAGCTGGTTTACATATGTACATATACTTATACTCAGAGAGCTTTGTTATAAACTCAAGGTCCACCTACTGAGTAGATCGTACTATCCACAGTGAGTAAGTACAGCTAGAGTAAATAATAAGACAATCTTCCACAGACATGCCCACAGTAGGTGACCTGGAAAACCCAGTCATTGATATTTCTTTTATAGTTGACTGTAAGCTGCATCTGATCAAATGTTACTGGAGCCTAAAGATATGATTTTTAAAAACGTGTTTATGTTTGGCTGCACAGCCAAACATCACACTGAGTGCAGGGACCAAAATGGAGAAGTTAGAGAAAGGACTGAAGGAGTTGAAGGGGTTTGCAGCCCCATAGGAAGAACAACAGTATCAAACCAACCAGACCCTCAAAAGTTCCCAGGGACTACTCCACCAACCAAAAAGTATGCGTGGGGGAACCATGGCTCCAGCTGGATATGTAGCAGAGATTTGCCTTATTGGGCATCATGAGGAGGGAGCCCCTTGATCTCATGGAGACTTGATGACCCATGGTAGGGTAACGCTAGGGAACTGAGGCAGGAGTGGGTAGGTGGGTGGGGGAGCACCCTAATAGAGACAGGGAGATGGCTTTTGTGGAAGGGAAACTTGGAAGAGGGATAATTTAAAATGTCAATAAATAAAATAACCATTAAAGAATGAAAAAAGTGCAAAAATGTATTGATTTTAATATGATATGTAACAGAATTAAATAATTTCTTTCTTCACTTTTGGCCCTTTAAACCTTCCCATATTCAATTTCTTGACTGTTTAGAAAGTCATGGCTTCTTTATGTCATTAATATTGTTACACACATACACACAAATAAAACTTGTTGAGTCTGTATTATGTTCTTTTTGTGCATATTTTTATTATGGTTATTTGAATTGGTTCCCTTAGTCTTGAGCTTAAATTCAAGAGAATTGGTGGATTTTACTTAAGTTTTTAGAACTCAGTCAATATCTACTATTTTATTTTTATTCTCAATATCCTGCTCACACTATTCTTTGCTAAGAGAAAACTTTTTTTATGTGGAATAAACTTGGGTTTCGGAACATTGTCCAGTATTTCCAGGATGATGTAACACCAATCTTGTCAGTTCCACTTTGCTTTGTCTTCGTGTTGATGCATGAAGTAGAGCTCCAGTGTGTTAACTGGCAATCAGAAAGCTGTTCCTCACTGTATGATATTTGGAAAGGAAGGAATATTATCAGCATGAATTTGAGTTATGTATTTACTGCTAGTATGGTAGCAACATCGACAGTATTAGTAGTTCGACAAAGAATGTTATATATAAGAATTCTAAAAGTTCCACTTCATTAATGATTTCTTGTGATATGGAATATACAAAAAAGAAGAAATGAGAAAATATTCCTGAAGAAAAAAATTCATAGGAATACCTGGGAATTTTATTTTATTTTATTTTATTTTATTTTATTTTATTTTATTTTATTTTATTTTATTTTATTTTATTTTATTTTATTTTATTATTTTTTATTTTATTTTAAAAATTATCCCTGCACTGATCTTGTTGCTACAGTAATTTTGCTAGCCATATTTGAAAACTAAGTCGAATTAGTCTTGCCCATATTAATTACAGCATCTTGCTGAATTATCCAACTTGGCCTTGAATTACTTTGTAACCCAGGATGACAGTATGCATGTGGGTGGTACAGGGATGAGTCTGGAGCATTGCGAGTTTAGGTGACATTCAACCCCTTTACTGTGTAGTGAGGGTTTGCTCTGCTCAGCAGAGACTGGAAAACCCTGGGTGGGAATAGAGAGCTGAAGCCGAGCTTGCCCTTCACAAAACACGGAGACTACAAATAGATACTAAAAAATGTGGAAGCTCACTGTCCGTCTCCATAGATGAATTGTTGAACTTAAAGAAAAGGGGGTTTGAGTGAATGTGAAAGCTAGTGGACTATCAGTGGAGGATAGCCACCTTACAGGTCAGGCTGCTGTTATAATAATCATGTACCACGATTGTTATTACAAATGATAGGCAAAGATAATAAGAGCAATAGAAAGAAGGCTTCATAAAGCACAACACTTGTACATTTGTGACCAGTTAGTCTTCACGATTCTAGTGGAGAAGCACAGATGTCAGGGAACAAACAGATCAGGAAGAGGCTACATGTGTATAACAGAGATCATGCTCAAAACAGCCAAACTACAGAAAGAAACCATGCTTAAAAGTTAATAAGCATTACCTTTCCCTAAAAGACCACAAAGTGAGCAACAGAGTATAAACCAGACCATCCTTAAATGTTGTTGCCAGTCTACATGAATCATGTTTCTATTTTTAAAAACACTTTATTGTCCCAAGTCCTTTCTGGACCTAGTATGTTACTATTCCTCTGGGATTAAAAATATCCTAAGGAGATCAGCCACCAGTTAGTCCTTTATCTCCATAAGCTCATTTTATCTAAAAGCTCATTGTACCCTGATTCCCAAATCATTGTTCTCTGCTTCATCTTTGGATTTTGCTTGATGTGTTTTTTGCATGGTTTGTGCCCACACTCCTGAGATGGAAGTGGAGTGGATTTGCTAAATGTGCTCTTTGAATTAAGTCCTTCCTGAAAGTCATCTGATTTAAATAGTCATTTCAGTGTCTTTTAAATGACCTGTACTTAATAAATCTTTGTAATGGTGATTTCATAAGAAAAGTAAGACATGGCTATCATATCAGAAAAGTTGGCTGTTTGTGGAGGAGTTTAGCTAGTTACATTTTAGGTCAATGGTACAGTTTTACTGAATTCTTCCTTTGGGTAGTCAGTTTTCTCAGTTTTGGAGTTCATGCTAAAATGTAGAGAGACAAGGACCTAGAAGTGTATTTTAAATGTCTTTTACCAAAGTCAAAAAGCAGTTCTGTGATGGCTAGTATTACCGACTTGGCAGAATTCATCATCATCTGGGAGGTAGGACTCTAGGATTATCTTGGTTAAGTTAATTGATGAGGGGGCACACACACACTATGACTTTGGACAGGACTATATCCTTGGCAGGAAATCCAGGCTCTATAAAAATAGGAAAATCAAGCTGACAGCTAGTGAATATTCATTGGTTTTTGTTTCTCACCTTCTTGATTTTGCCACAATAATGTGCTTATCCAGAGATAAGGGAATAACACCTTTCTCCCTAAGTTGCTTTTATCAGGTGTTTGGTTGTTTGTTTATTACAGCAACAGACAAATTCACCACATCATTAGGTAGACATGGGCAAAAGATTCAGTTAAACACTTTAAACACTGTGGACTTTTATTTTTTGCATGGGAAAATTTACCTTACTAAAATATTCCAACAGGGAATTTCATACTGAAATTTGCATTATAGCAATGTATAGTGAATTCAGGAATTTATGAATTGATAGCATAACTATGTTTGAATGTTATTAAATTTAATTTTCAGGAACGATCTAGTAAAGAAAACAATCAGTTTATTGATGCTTATGGAATAATTTAAGATTTCTGGCATAAATGTGATATGCCACATATCCCAGGGATATCCCAGGGATATCTGGTGATCATCCCTCTTGTCATTTGGCATTTCCAGAAAATGTGCTACAGCACACCTGTTGATAGCTCATTATTACAAAATATCAGGATAGTTTTTGACCTAGAGGACAATTCTTCTATGTCTTCTTTTATTTACAAATTCTGTGTCTAACAGCTCATAAATTAATACCATTGGCACATTTTAATGCAGAATTTCTTGTTTTTCACTATCTTTCTTAAATCTATAATTCAGTCATTAAACTAATTATATGATGTAAGTATATCTATTTTCATTTTATAAATAAAAAAGTAGATAGCATAGGTTAAACAACTTGCGGAGTTTATGGATTTCAAAGGGATCTAGGCAAGAATATAAAAATTCAAGAATGTGGTTATATGAATGTCGTCTTCAGATCGGTACCCAGAAAAGCAGGACTAATTATATGTGGTCCAATGCTTTCTGTAAAATACTAATGACCTGAATAAACCTCTCTCTCTCTCTCTCTCTCTCTCTCTCTCTCTCTCTCTCTGCCTCCCGCCCTCTCTCCCTCTCTGCCCCCTCTCTTTCTCTCTCTCCTCCAGATATATCTGCTTCAGCACTAATAACTGACCCTTCCTCCAAATCCTAAATATTCTGTTATTAAGTAGTTGAAAACTATTCATCCCAGGTCCTGTGCTCATGACATAGTTATTAGAGCTAGTACTTCTAGTTATTAATTCTGCTACTTCTATATTTTCATGTGACTCTGGCTTATCCTCAATGATATCAGAGCCAATGGGAAAGAAAATCTGTCTCAACTTTTCTCCTCTTTTATCATCTATTTTCTTGACTTTATAGACAAACCTGGGCTGATTTTCTACACCCTGTGGGTCAAATTACTATTTTGAAAAGGTTTTCAAAGTATCTTTTAAGAAAAGAGAGCATTTTATAAGTCCCATATCTATTCAAAAAATCCACTTCCAGTATAATCACTCCCCATAAAAATTTTAATGACCACACATCAGCCAAGCTATAGGAGAGTTATTAAAACAGTACCATGAATAATCCCCAAAGGCTGTTCTATTTCCTGAGAGAAGGTGATAGTAACAGATAATACTAATTTAATACATCTCTCATATTACCCGGCTCAGTCAGAAGCCATCCCATTTGGTCTGCAATCACTTCTTTAATCACACTTGGGAGAAAAACCACACAGAGCTGATTCAGTGCCACGTGCTCTTATCATTCTATGTAAACCATCATGGGTCAAATTTGTTAGCGGGATAGCAGGTAAGCAATTCTCATTGTACAGCGAGTCCAACTGAAAAGGAAATGCCCATTTGAGCTTAAGGTGGTCATTAAGTAAAATAAAAACACTTGTCATTCTATCTATGCCAAAGTATCTATCTTAATTTCTACAAGCAAAAGTCCTATCCCTGCTGAGGAAGCATTATTTAGGTTTACATACAAACAAAGGCTTTGGGGTTGGATTTTCCTTTTCTTTTTCAACAAAAAAGCTGTAGCTGGTCTGAGTGTTAATTCATGTTGTACAAGGTTTGTATTTTAGAAGGATTATACTGCACTTAACAATCCTGGTGGCTATGTATGCTTCTGTTTATATTCTTTTAGAAACTATCTCTTTACAATTCTGATTGCTTTGAAGCAATAATGCAAAGTTATACAGTACAGTAGGCTTAAGGTAAGCAGAATCAGAAAATGGAGAAAGAAAGTAAAACTCAGAGAATACAATATGACGATTATTCATGTAATTTTTTAAACACTTGTTAGAGATCTCAGCTGGCATATGTTATTATAGTGATTTATACAAGTATGTTAATTTTTATTGTCTATTCATTCTATTTACATATGATTTTAAAAAATCAGCAACCCACCCAGAAAACTCTCAACCTAAAAATGCATTCCGTCTACAAGAAATGCAGGTACAGGAGATGGAGCAGAGACTCAGGGAATGACCAATCAATAACTGGCCCAACTTGAAACCCATCCTGTCAGCAAGCCCCAGTCCCTAACGCTATTAAGGATATTACTCTGTTATGCTTGCAGACAGGAGCAAGTTGTCCTCCAAGAGGCTCCACTCAGCAGCTGACTCAGACAGATACAAATACCCACAGTCAAACAGTGGATGGAGTTTGGGGACTCTTATGGAAGAATAGAAGGAAGGGTTTTGGGGCTGAAAGCAATAGGACCTCCAAAGGAAGACCAACAGAGTCAACAAATCTGGACCCTTGGGGCTCTCAGATTCTGAAACACCAAACAAAGGACATATATACAGACGGACCTAGGCCTTCCAGCACATATTTAGCAGATGTACAGCTTGGTCTTCATGTGGGTCCTGAACAACTGGAGTGGGGGCTATCCCAGAAGTTGTTGCCTGTCTGCGGGATATGTTCTTCTAGCTGGGCTGCCTTGTCTGGACTCAGTGGTAGAAGAAGTGCTTAGCCTCACAGGGGTGGTGGGGGGTCGGGGGGAGAACTAGGGAGGTTCTGCTCACTCAGAGAAGGGGGCATTTCGAAGGATTGTGGGAAGGGTTGCCTGGGAGTGGGGCAGTGAGCAGGATATAAAGTGAGTAAGGAAACAATAAACTTAAACTAAAAACGAAAAATCTAAGTGACAAAGTGAGGTAAGGCATTTAGGTAACAGAAGTACAAATACTGCATATATTTTCTTATCAGAGGTTATTAGTTCCAAATATTCATATGTAAATACATATTCTAGAGCAACTGCCAAAACCAAGAGCTTAGTAGAGATCATTGTCAGAGCAGGGATGTTGCGGAACAAGAGAGAGTGGAAGTGCAGGTGCAAGTGACCTGATTGGGAATCTGAAAAAATGGGGCTTTAATTATGAGCGGGAGATAAATACAGAAGAAGGTAAAAAAGGGTAAAATAACAGAAAAGGAATCATGCTATTTACTATCTCAAACCATATGATACATGTAAGCACATATATGTGAATGTGTGTGTGTGTGTGTGTGTGTGTGTGTGTGTGCGCGAGCACACACACTTGCATTTATGTGAATTTTTCTTATTTGGGCTGATAATGTTCCCTCCCTCCAGGAGCTAGAGACCATGCAGCAAACACCAAAGCATCGAACATGAGAAGATGTCTTTTGGTCATGGTCATCTAGGACTCCCAAAATGTATAGCCTATTGCTTTTGCCCTTGATCATCTTTCAGAGGTAAAAATAAGTCCTTGCTTGATTATAGCCAACCATTGGAGTGAGGTCATGACCCCTATGGAAGAGGTAGGGGAAGGGTTAAAGGAGGTGAAGGGGAGGGCAACCCCATAAGAAGACCAACAGTGTCAACTAACCTGGACCCCTGGGAGCTCACAGAAACTAAGCCACCAACCAAAGATCACACATGGGCAGGTCCGAGGACTCCAGCACTCATGTAGCAGAGGACTGCTGTGTTTAGCCTCTGTGGGGGAGAATGTCCCTAATGCTGTAGAGACTTGCTGCCCCAGGGAATGGGGATGGCCAGGGGTGGGGGGGGCACCCTGTCAGAGACAAAGTTGAGGGGGAATGTGGTAAAGTATTCTGGGAAGGGGAATGGGAGTGGGGGCAACATTTGGAATGTATATAATAAAATAATTAAAGATAAAACAAATAATTCCCATTGCTAAAGACACGCTTAATTGTCTTCTAACACAGCCCAGAGAGCTGGAACTGACCTGAGTATCTTCTCCCTGGACACTAGATTTCATGGTACAAGAAGCATGGAAGCAATGAGGCAGCCAACACGCCCATCCAGATCTGACACCTATGCACCACACAACAATCAGCATGGCATAATAACTCTAAGAGTTCAATGATGGCAGTCATGCCTTAGAAGTAGACAATAATCTCTGATTGACCCAATCAGGTCACTTGCATCTGCACTTCCACTCTCTCTTGTTCCCCAACATCCTGCTCAATAAGACAGAAGCCGTGACTTGTGCTGAAATTCTCTGCTAGTGTAATCATGGGGCATTGGCATCTTGGGCATTCATGTAGAAGGAGGCTTCAGGAACCCCTCATTCATGTATAAAAATCTCAAAGGCCAGGTAGAGCTGTCAGCCAAAATGTAAGCTGGAGAAGAAATCAATGTTTAATCTCCATCAATATAGTACAAGAGAATCTATTTGCTGTCAGCACTATGTATATTCACTAGTATGTGTTTCATACTCAGTATTAAAATGTATATGTGTAAGTGTATCTTGAAAGATAACCTTGAATTTCAGAACTGATCTGTTTATATTTCAGCAGAATGTTGGATGTTTTCCTTACAGAGCCAATGATATCATTTTAAGGTTCCTGTTCATTTAGTTCCTCTGCACCCTGCACTACTGCTTCAGGATTGGACTATGATGTATGCATGCTGGTGTAAATTGTTTTTCCCAGGCTCATGTGCTTTAGCATTTGGTCCTGAGCTGCAGTGTTGCTTTGGGAGGTTGGAGAAAATTTAGAAAGTGAAAGATAGCTAAAGAAAGTGAGTGACTGGGGGTGGGGGAAAATGTCTTTAAACTTCCACTGTACTAATGCTTCCTGATACAGAGACATGTGAGGAGTCTAGCCACCAACTCCTGTCATCACAAAGCCATTTGTTTGTTTTTTGATTTTGTTTTTATTCTTTTTGCAAAATGAACACATCAGCTTAAGTGTTAAAATAAAAATGATATACAAGTTGAAAGTGTTATTTGCCAAAAAAAATTCCTAAGAACAAATATATTTCTTGTGGCAAAATTCAAAAGTATCTACTTCTTAGGGACTTTCTGCTCAGTCCTTACAAATCAGGCCAATTTCTGCCTTTAACTACAGTGAGCCTATAATGGTTCTGTTTCAGTGATTCCCTTCTTAGTCATTTGTAAGTGTTTGCCATAGTCTTCAATGATATGAGAGTGTTTCTTCTAACTACCAGTAGTAATTCTATAACATGAAGGACACTTTCTTTTCTAATACACTGTTGCAAGTAGTCACCATGTTTCATATCTCTAAGAGTATGTCCTCTGGAAACTATAGTTCTTAGTCTTTTCTTCCTTCCTTCCTTCCTTCCTTCCTTCCTTCCTTCCTTCCTTCCTCCCTCCCTCCCTCCCTCCCTCCCTCCCTCCCTCCCTCCCTCCCTCCCTCTCTCTCTCTCTCTCTCTCTCTCTCTCTTTCTTTCTTGTTATTGTCATCTCTTTTTTTCTGTTATCTGTGTTTACATTCCATATGATTTTCCCTTTCCCAGTTCTGCCCTCCCCCTAAGTCCCATAAGCCCTCTTCCCTCCACCAGTTCCCCATTTAACCCCCTGCCACTTCTCTGTCCTGGCAATCCCCTACAATGCTGCATCAAGCCTTTCCATGACCTCTCCTTCCTTCTTCTTGGGAATGATTTGATATGTGGGTTGTGTTTTGGGTATTCTGAGCGTCTGGGCTAATATCCACTTATCAGTGACTGCATTCCATGTGTGTTCTTTTGTGAATGAGTTACCTCACTTAGGATGATATTTTCCAGTTCCAACCATTTGCCTAAAAATTTCATGAATTCATTGTTTTTAATAGCTGAGTAGTATTCCATTGTGTAACTATATCACATTTTTGTATCCATTCCTCTATTGAGGTACATATGGGTTCTTTCCTAGCTATTATAAATAAGGCTGCTATGAACATAGTGGAGCATGTGTCCATATTGCATGCCGGGGAATCCTCTGGGTATATGCCCAGGAGTGGTATAGCAGGGTCCACCGAAAGTGTCATGCCCAGTTTTCTGAGGAACCGCCAGACTGATTTCCAGAGTGGTTGTAACATCTTGCAATCCCACCAGCAGTGGTGGAGTGTTCCTCTTTCTCCACATCTTTGCCAACACCCACTGTCTCCTGGGTTTTTAATCTTAGCCATTCTGACTGGTGTGAGGTGAAATCTCAGGGTTGTTTTGATTTGCATTTCCCTGATGACTAAGGATGTTGAACATTCATAAAAACAATTTGTCATCATGCCTTTCATGCCATAATTGACTACACCTCCCATCAACAGGTGACTGGAAATACTTTCTCTTTTTTCCTTTGACATAATCTTTTTATTGGTTATTTGGGAATATCAATCACATAATGCATCCTTATCACTGTTATTCCCAGTGCTCACAGAGCTCACAGATCTGCCTGCAGACACCTGTGGCCTCCCCTGCAAAAAAAAAAAAAAAAAAAAAAGCCAACAAATCCAATTTGTGTTGTTCATATAGTTCTTCATTTAGCATGGCCAAACTTCCAGTGACCTGCCTCTACCAATAGCAATCTATTGTAGAGAACTGCACTTCAGCATTCACAATTTTTAAGATTCTGGTCAATGCCTTCCTTTCTAGGTTATTACATATTTTAGAGGCATAGGAGTAGGCATTGTCACAAATGCTTCCTATGTCCCTCTTTCTCAACTGTGGGCCTGTGGCCATCAATACCACTGCAGAAGAAGCTTCCTTGTCCTTTACAGCCATCTGAGCATGGACTATGGACTCCACATGTCATCTGGTGAGAGCATGGACCATGGATATCAACAACACCAACATATTTGCTCTTTCAAGTCAATTCTCAGCATTTAGTTCCTAAAGGTGAAAGTAACTAACTCGGGCTGACATAACATTTTTTGGTTGTGAAATGTTTGTCGTGATTATTGGTTGTTACACATTAATTACCATAGGAAGCCTATTTTACAACGTTTTATTCTTATAAAACCATAAATCAACACCTAAATGGCAATTTCAACCATTGAACTCTGCAGAAGGAAAGACCGATTTGGAATACCTTTCCCATTTGGCATTTTCATGTTCATGCAGACTCTTGTACTGATCAGAGAAATCCATTATCACAAAACAATATAACATGCCTCAACACATTGAAACCATGTCATGTTACTGCTGAGTGATTGATAGAATTCCTTAATGATGCCTGATCTCTCTTATATATTTGGTAACTCCCTCATATTCAGTATGAGCTCTACCTTGGAAATGTTACTTATTTATGAGGTGCAGATAATACCTATAAATTAAAATAAAG
Source organism: Apodemus agrarius (assembly GCA_964023405.1). Classification (NCBI taxonomy): domain Eukaryota; kingdom Metazoa; phylum Chordata; class Mammalia; order Rodentia; family Muridae; genus Apodemus; species Apodemus agrarius. Next base: position 79,661,113 of record OZ030019.1, on the reverse strand, counting down.
TGGCCTATGTATGTTATTTTCTTTTTTTTATATTTTCATAGTACTGTATTTGTATACAGTGCACTGTGATAATATCCACCACATACTACCATCTTCATTTCCTCCCACTCTCACTGACTCCCACATCTTCCCAACTGTTTCCCCTTTTGCCTCATGTTCTCTTTCTTTTCCTGTCAGGGCTTATGAAGGAAGTCATAGATGCTATATGTCCATGATTTCACTGGTTATGTCATATTTAGGTGAGAGAGTCCCACTACATTTCCTGTATCCTTCAGCCTTCATAGTCGTTTTATATCCCTCCATTTGCAATGTTTCCTAGACCTCAGGAGGGTGACCTATGTCACAGTAGAACAACTGGGTGTCATTTATTCTCAGCATGTTGGTTAGTGAGGGAACCCTATTTTGATCATCACTCACTGCTGAAGGAAGCTTCTATGATAAAGGCTTCATTCCTATTTAGGTGAATTGGTTACTCTTATGTTATCTCTATATGCTAGAATCATCAGAGAGGAGGGAGGCTCAATTGAGAAAATTCCTCCATAACATTGTTCAGTAGGCAAGTTTGTAGAGCATTTTCTTAATGAGTGATTTATAGGGGAGGGTCCGGTCCAATATAGGTGGTGCAACGCTTGGGTTAGTGGTCCTGGGTTCTATAAGAAAGCAAATAATATGGAGAAAGTCAGTAAGAGGCGCTCTTTCATGGACTCTGCATCAGCTCCTGCCTCACGGTCCATGTTTTGCTTGAGTTTGGGTGCTGTCTTCCTTTGATGTTGTACTGTGATATGGAAAGGTAAGGTGAATAAACTTGCTTCCTTCCTAAACTGCTTTGGTCATGGTGTTTCATCACAGCAATAGTAACCCTGAATAAAACAATAGATATAAATATAAATGTTTAAAAGGTAGTTTAACTACATGACCATTTGGCAAAATATCAATAGTGTATGTGGCCAATGATTCTGTCATCTCCATAGACTTGGGTTTTAGTCCAGTTCTACACTGCAGACATATATTTCTTTCCATTTATTGTGAATCAAATACAATCAGAAAATGGTTTAATACTCCTAAATCATTCATGTCACATGTGGTGGTTTGACTAACAGTGGCCCCAATGGACTCATTTGTTTGAATGCTTAGTAACCAATGAGTAGAAACTTTTGGATGGCTTAGAAGGTATGGCCTTGTTGGAAGGAATGTGTCATTTGGGGTGGGCTTTGAGTTTTTAAACCCTTATGCCAGGTATAAAAATAGATATTTACAACTAGATATTCTCTCTGCCTGAAGATCAGGATGTAGCTGTCTACAGAGTCCCCACCATCGTGCATGCCATGCTTCCTGCCATGATGACAATGAACTAAGCCTTTGAAACTATAAGCAAGACCCCAGCTAAATGCTTTCCATCATAAGAGATGCGGTGGTCATGGTGTCTCTTTATAGTAGAAGAAAAGTGAACAAGACATGTACAAAAAAGGAATATCATTTAGGAAGCTCAGTATTGTAGTAGTAGCTAGAGTCTACAGTTAGGTTGACTGTTGATGTTTTCTTTTTCCCAGCTTGTAGTTAAAGACATCTGGATGATGTAAGGATCTAAACGGTGAAAGATAACAACACTACTAGAATTTTCTCTCTTACAGAGACTTCATGATTATTTTGTTTATAAAATATATTTTGACGAGTTAGAGACAGATAAGAGATCGTTTTTCCTGTAAAATTCCATAGTGATTGTATTGTTTCCTTGAAAGTTTACAATCTCAACAAAAGGTATTATTATGCCTATTATTTGTATCTCATTTGTGAAATCTATTTATATAATGCTTCCCACAGTGTGTTATAAATAGACTGCTAAGCATAATTATTATTATTTTTCATTTGCTTGAATTGAACTTGTAATTTTATATGCAGATTTAGTTATACTAGTTTCCTTATATAATAATGAATTTCAAAATTTTTGACACTTTTACTTATTTTGTGTGTGACGGGGGCATGCATGCAATTTTGTATATATCACAGCCTTGAGAAAGATGGGACCAAACCAAAACTCAGCAGGACAAATGCTACAATTTAATGCCTATCAATTGAGATTCCTAATGAAGCTTTTTGGGCTCCAAATGTGTGTATCCTGGCAGCTTTGTTATCTCCAGGGCACATAGACTGGCTGTACTCCATGTCCCCAGATTTCTTTCCTGGGTGTTCCTGGATGGTTCTAGCATCTCCAGTATCCTGAAATTTCCACTAAAACTTTGACATCACCTTCACAGGAACATGTGCTGACATCTCAGGAATGAATTTAGAGGAACTTTTACCACACATTTTCTGGGTTCTGCAACTTTATTAAAATGAAGTCAAAGATTTGTATGACCTTCTCAATTCTGCATATTTCCTTCATAGAAAACCAGTACCATAGATGCAATACTGCTAACTTCTGACGGCAGCTTAGGGTGGAGAGTAGTCCACTTGGACCATAATTACATTGTGTATTCACTATAAGGAAACTTTCTTTTTCAGGTGTTTTGAACAGTGAACCTATTCAGCAGTAATCTCATTTCAGTATTTTCTCTTTTCAAATGATTTTACATGTTCATGGGATAGAGCTTTCCATAGGTAAGTTCCTGCCCATAGGGCATTCTTTAAGCTTTTCAATAAAGTATAACAGGTCTCCCTTTCCTGGAGCTAACCTGTCTAATGATATCAGGTGGTGGCTGTCTGCTTTCTCTTTATCCTGAAACTTTCAATTTATTCACATACCTTTCCTCATAAAACACATGATAAATTAGATACACAAACTTTATCTGAGTAAAAACTTGAAAGATTATATCAGATCTTGACTTTGGGGTTATTCAGTAATTATTAACAATTTTTTTTTCAATTTTGCCTTTTTAAAAATTTCCTATATTTTTTGTTTACATTCCAAAGGCTTTCCCTTTTCCCAGTTCCGCCCTCACCATATGTCCCATAAGTCCTCCTCTCCCCCGCCCATTCCCCAATCACCCCCAAACCCTTTCTCTGTTCTGGTTGTGGTGGCACACACTGGTAGAATTTGCTGAAGGAGACAGAGGCAGGAGGATCACAAGTTCGAGGCCAGCCTGGGCTAGACATTAACAACTTGTTTTTAATATCCAATTTGTCTTAACTGGGAAAATTTGGGGGGTGTATAAATACCTGATAAAATACACTGCCTTGCTTTGAGAATGTAGAAACAATCTACATCTGGCACGTGTTCAATTTATTTTCCTTTCAGGCTACATTTCCATATGACAAGCTCTCAGTAATGAATGAAATGCTTGGAGGATGGATAAAGACCCTAGCACACATCCTCCACAGAGGAGACACTACGCATATTTAGACACGGATGGTTTCTGAGAATGAAAAAATGCTCTAAAGAGAATTCAACAGGGAATTGGAAATTTAGAAGTTTGGTGGCCAACAATAACTTTTATGAGAATGCAGATCCTGAGGTGAAAAATTTTAGTTAGACTTGAGGTTGAAAAATCAAGCATACATAAGATCTGAGAAGACACAGAAACACTGTTTTTTGTTGTTGTTGTTGTTTGTTTTGTTTTGTTTTGTTTTGTTTCAACTTCAGAAGAAACAAAACTAGGAATTATAGCTATTCAGGATGCTAATTCAGGATGAGACCTTGTTTCAAAACAAAACGAAATTACCCCAAACTAATCAACAACAGCAAAACCCAAAGTAGATAGTAAGAAGTTGGAGAATCCTTAGATAGCTTGCAGAAAGCCCTGGGGCTTTAATCTCAGTTGTCAACTTGATGCAATCTAACCTCTCCTGAGCAATCTGCCTCTAGGCATCTTTGTGAGGGATTATCTGATTTTGGTTAATGGAAAAGCAAGAGATCCCCACTGTGAGTGGTACCCTTCACTTGGTTGAAATCTCAGACTGAACAGAAGGGGATAAAGGGAGTGGACCATGAGCATGTATCGTTATCTACTTACTGATCATAGGTGTGATGTGACCAGCTCCTTTGACCCATGCCATGGCTTTCCTACCACGATGGGCTACACCCTGGAAATGAGTCAATTTGAACATGTTCTTGCTTAGATGCCTTTGTCCCGATATTTTTTTATCATTGTAACCAAAAATTAACAAATACAAATCTCTAGGTCCAGATTTTACTAGGGAATCAAATATTACATATGGCATAAAGAGTTAAGTAAAAAAGATATATATAATGGGATAGTGACAAACCTTCTATATTAGTCTTTAAAATAAAAGGACATATTTTACCTTAATAGGTAAAATTATCCTGTCAGAAAATTATTCATTTTAAAAAATGTATTTTCTCATATTCCATGTCCATTGCTTAGTAACAAGAAAATAATCATCATTCCTTTCAGAAATCTTTTCAACTAAAATAAGGGTCTCATATGATGGCCATTAGAATGGTGTGATCATCCATAATTACCAATGTTTCACTTACCTGAGAGATGAATTATAGTCACGAATCCTTGTATTAGTAAGGTTAACTTAAGTAAAATATATTACTGAGAGATGTGTTATTTCATTTTATTAATGATAACCCTAGCTCTATGTGAAGAGGAAAAAACACATAACACTGGAGAGATACCACTGAAAATGTGTCATTCTGCCAGGCATGGAATATCAGCGTAAAATCTTTCTGCTCTGAAATATATTATAAAATGACATAGTTAAACTAAATATAAAATGGTAGATGTACAGAATATTTAACTGAAAAACAGAAATATATCTAAAATAAGTCAGATAAAAAAGTGAGCTCATTTTATATCACTGTTGAAAGGAAGGCTTTTTTTTTCCTGCCATTCTCATGAATATTTTTTTTCAGATACTTCACAATGTTCTCTCCCCTCTCTCTTTCTCCCTCCCTTGCTTCCTCTCTTCCCCCTCCTTTCCCTCGCTCCCTCTCTGTGTTACATGTATTCATTATTTAAGGAAAAGAAACATAATAAAAAATAAAATTATTTTTTTATCCTGTCTTTTGTTGCAAGTTCTGTATGTCATCTAAGAAAATCTATTGGTTTCAGAAAGCATCTGAACATTTCATTGTGAAATAGAAGTCACATCCTTCTTTGGAGTTATAGTGGGGTATTTTAAACAAAATTTGCAAATGGATTAGAATATCTATGAATACTTTTTTTTTTTACCTAATTGTACTCTCTTTCTCCCCTCGCCCCCTCCCTGAACCACATTTATTTCATCTGCAGAGGTAGAAGAAAATCTACAAAAGAACCATGGATATGGAAAAACCAGTTCTGATCTTTTGAGAGTCAGAATTAAACCTTTTAGTTCACACCCCCAAAATTAGATAAAAGTGTTTTGAACCTGAAACTTCAGAATACTGATTTTAAATTCTTAAATATGATTTTTTCACCATGAGTGAAGAAAACTCATGGTCTATTTATGGAGATAGTTAACCATAATATTTTTCTACTTTATGATTAAATTAGTTAGAAGTAGATTAGAAAAGATATAAAATTCAGAAGAAAAAGTCACATTTCCGAGGAAAGAGATGTAGGCGTTGCAGTTTGGAACTCAAATAGTTCAAATTATGCAGTTTTAAAAAATAAGATGGATTGTATGCTGTTGCTTTTTTATGTTTCTTCTTGTTTTTTCCTGAATCTTTATTTAAAAAAAGATGTTACACACTATTATGTACTTTGCATACTTCGGGTACAATGTAATAGTCCCCTATATAAATGTAATTAATCTTGCAATTGTATATATTAATGCACAGCATAAATTAATGTCATTTTCTGGCCTGTGAGATACAATGTCCCTAGATTCTTATTAGTGTTTCTTACTTAATTATGGGAGGAACTGGTCGAATGGTTTGAGAATGATGTAATTCTTATAACATGATGTTTAGTATTTATAAAGCCATGTTAGGTGGAAATAAAGCCAGGATTGACATACCTTTTTCATATGTAAACTACACACAGTTATCACATTAACAGGTGAGGGTGTCTGGGCTACTGCTTCAGTGCTCTGAAAGCAAGCATTGCTCCTGTATGTATAAACAGAGACTAAAAGGGATAGCACTATATGTGAAATGAACTCTTTCAAAAGCAATACAATACACAAGAACTCACCCAAGAGCCAGTCACACTTCAGAAACATGTAGAGGGGACCGTGGAGAATATATTTCATCCTTTAAACATCATTTCCCATTTATCACTTTTGCATTGCTACAATTCATGTTGTTTCATTGTGGAAAGCATGTAAATAAAATACATTACCATCATTTGTGTACAGATGGTCATACTGATCAACTAAACTGGATAGAGCCCATTGGGTTATTTTTGTTCTAATCCCAGCTCTGATGGATGAGATTAAATGAGTAGATTTATCACCAGTGGAGGACAAAAGCATTCATCCCACTTTTAACTGGATTTGGCATTATGCTCTTAAAAACAAGAAAGACATTTTAATCCATGCATACTCCCCTCCTAACAGCCCTGCTATGCCTACTAATCCTTTGAAATTGCAATTGTCTTTCCTAATTCAAATAACAAGGTCATTAGTTAAAATACTTATGAACTATTTGTTCAGGAGGGAGACTGACACATTCTGAACCTGGAAGACTCTTATGAACTCTTTCACTCACCCTGATGAATTCTTACTCTTATTCCTATTTTTATTTGGGCCAAATATTTTGGAAGACATAAAAATTGACATACAAGTACAAAAGTGCTTGTGATAGTGAAGTTCAAACAAAATGAAGGGTACATAAGAAGTTACATGAGAACCTCAGATCTTACAACTCTAATAAAATATAATAAAAAGGAGATGGGAGAACATAGTTGATTTAAGAAAAATTGAATGTGGTTATTTGGACATAAAGGCTTAAGTGGTGATGGGAACAGAGAGTGGTGGGAACAAATGGGTAAGGGGTGTGCTAACCAAAATCTAGAATGTATTGAGAAACCTTATGAAACATCACTAGTTTGTCAGCTAATTAACGCACCGTCATTTTTGCAAATGAGAGTATGTTGAAAAGTTCAAAAGACAAGGATTGTTATGTGAAAACTTCAGTGCACATAGATGTGGGAATTTTTATCCATATGATATTACATTCGATTGCAATTCGAAAGAAAGCCTCGGAAAGACAGTCTGCACATAGGCCTCATTCTTTATTCTTTGGCTAAAGGAATGTGTGTTTGGGCAGGTGTACACTACTCTGGCGGCTGCTGTGACAGAATGTGTGCTTCTTCTGATGCGAGTTTAGGATTAAGTGCCCAGCTTTACACCACTTGGATTTTATCTGGTAAAGAAATGTTTAAATGCCAAATGGAGTGACTGCTGCCATCATTTCCGAGGATTTCAAGCTGCCTAGAAAAGTTGTTAGTGGCTAGTGTCTTTGCTAGAGAAAGTCCACACTTTTACTTTGCAAATATGTAATGTGTGGCCATTAGCTGACTATGAATGAATAACTGGCAGCCTATCACTTCTCCCTGTCTCTCTCTTTCTATGCGTCTCTCTGTTTCTCTCAGTCTCTATCTCTCTCTTATTTCTCTGTCTCTGTCTCTCTCTTGCACATGCAGAGGCTATTGCCTTATTGCCTTCAGACAATAATCTTGCTTTCATCTCACTGAACTGGAGGCTTGCCATCTTAGCCAGCCTGTCTGGCCAGTGAAGTTTTAGGATATGTGTGTCTCTTCCTGACAGTGCTGGGATAACAGGCACGCATGGTCACATCTGACATTTTACATGAAAGCTAGGGATTTTAACATGTCTTCGGGTTTTCACAGCAATTATGTTGAATTAAGGACGGTTCAAGATTAGTAGTCAGTTTCCCAATCTTGATAGCAATTACAAAATAACAGCTATTTCAATTGTGTGTGTGTGTGTGTGTGTGTGTGTGTGTGTGTGTTGCTGTGTATCGATGTTGTGTGTGTGGTGTGTGTCTCATGCTTCACTGTAGATGTGGAGGTCAGAATACAACATGGGGTTACTCCTTTTCTCCCTTGTTTGAAGCAGTTTCTCTTGCTGTTGGCCATTGTGTGTACTAGGGCAACTGGTAAACTAACTTGTAAGAAGTCTCCTGTGTTCACGTCTCAATTTGCCACTGGTGTTCTGGGCTTTCATATGTGTGTCAATACATCAGGCTTTATATGTGTTTGGGAAATTTGAAGCTATCTCCTTTACTTTTTTGGAAAACAGGTAATCTATTGAATCAGCCCCAGTTCTAATTTTTGCAACACCTAGAAATACATGACTTCATTTGTGTTCACAACATCCTATTTGAGGGGCTAAGTACTTTTCATTTTCCTTTAAATTTATAGACATGGTAATAACCAGGATTCTGAAAAGCATGCTGCAAATCTGCTAGAATATGTAGTTAGAGAGTTAGACAAGGCATTTTGAAAAGTTAACACAGAAAGTTTATTTTTAAGAGATGGATTTACCATTCATTAGCTTCCCTTAGATAGTGGATGTTGAAATTTAAATTCATCTACTAACCATACTTTTTCTATTAGCTGTTTCCCAAAGCAAATCATTTGCACATCAGATCCTGCTTGCTAACTCATATATCATGTGCTTGTTTTCTCTGAGACATGGACTCACTCTTTAATCACTATGTGGGCTGGAGTTTACTATGTATATCCCAGGTTGGTGTGGAACTCTCAGTAATCCTCTACCTCGGCTTGACAAATGTTAGAATGCAGATGTGAGTCACAATGACCATCTCTATTTTCTCACCATGAGGTGATGACTAAGGCACCTATTCTATAGAATTTTAATAAGCATAAAATGCATTTAATACATTAATTGATTAAAATTATAGGCAATGATGCATAGGCTTATTTTAACTATCTTAAAAATATTAAATGGCACAATGTAGATTTTATAAGTGAGTTAGTTCTACTTCTGTGCCTCACCTGTGCTCTCCACTCCTCATGCTGCTCTTTAAAGTCAGCTCTTTGAAATTTCCTTTTGTGCTTTTGATGTTTCCTTCCAAGTGACTTGAATCATGGTGGTTGCACTGAACTAACTATGTTAGGGCTTGGCCATAGAACTCACTACAGAAGAGTTAAACACTTAAAATCCCTGCCTTAAGAATATTTATAAGCTGTTCTGCTGGGGCGCAGCAGGCAGAGGTAAGTTGCCCATGGACCCCTGACCTCCATTAGCTGGCACTGTGTCCACTATTCAGTCCCAAGGAGTCTTGCAGGGCCCCAAGAGAATTCTGCTTCCCCGTGGAGGCCCATGATGTGCCAAGAATGCCAGTCTTGGAAACCTGTCCCACCAATCTCCTCCTACTCTGGTTTGCTGGAGTATAGGCAGCAAAGAATCCTTTAGGGGCCCAGAGAACTACCATCTTAAAACATTCCCCCACCATTCCCTGTCAGTGAGGTCCACCTGAGACAATGCTAGCAAAGTCAGGTTTCCTGGCCTTTATTATCTTGTCCACAACTCCTCATGCCTTTCTGAGAAGTCCTGCTGCCACTAGAATCATCTAGGCAACAGCAGGGAAAACCAGATGCCTGTAGGACAGCTTGAGAGCACAATCAACAAGACCCAGAGCAGCATGACACCACCAGAGCCCAGCTATCCTGCTACAGCAAACCATGAATAGTTTAATGGAACTCAAGCACAAGAAGAAGATCTTAAATCCAATCTTATAAGGATGCTAGAGACCTTTAAAGAGAGCATGAATGACTCCCTTAAGGATACACAGGAATATACATTCAAATATGTAAAACTGTTCAAGACTTGAAAACAGAAATAGAAGCAATAAATAAGATACAAACTGAGACAACACTGGAGATGGAAAACCTAGGAGAGAGAACAGAAACTACAGACATAAACATCATCAATAGAATACAAGAGATAGAAGAGAGAAACTCAGGCATAGAAAATACAATATAAGAAATTGATTCATTAGTCAAAAATTACAATATCTAAAAAGTTCATGACACAAAATGTCTAGGAAATTTGAAATACTATGCAATTACCAAACCAAAGAATAAAAGGAATAGAACACTCACAACTCAAAAGCAAAAAACATTTTCAACAAAATCATAGAAGAAAATGTCCCTAACCTAAAGAGAGAGATGCCTATAAACATCCAAGAAGCATGTAAATCACTACTAATAGGTTGGATCAGAAAAGAAAACCATCCTTTGATATATTCATCAAAGCACTAAATATACAAAACAAGAAAAGAATTTTAAAAGCAGAAAGGGAACAAAGGCCAAGTAATATATGAAGGCAGACCTATTCTGGATTTCAGATCTGAAACTCTAAAAGCTAGAAAAGACTGGGCAAGGATATTGCAGAACCTAAGAGACCACATATGTCAGTGTAGACTACTATACCCAGAAAAATTTCAGTTACTATAGATGGAGTTGCAAGGTATTCCATGACAAAACCAAATTTAAATAATACCTTTTCACTAACAGTCCTAAACAGGATACAAGAAGGAAAACCTCTACCCAATGAGGGTAACTACACACCAGAAAAGATAAGAAATAAAAAATTTCACACCATTAAAACCAATAGAAGACAGACGACAGATGCATGCGAGCGTGCGTGCACGCGTGCGTATACACACACACACACACACACACACACACACACACACATACTCAACCATCACCAACATAAAAATAATAGGAAATAACAATCATTGGTTATTGATATCTCAACATCAATGGCTTCAGTTTCCCAATAAAAGGACACAGGCTAACAGAATGGATGCATAAACAGAATCCACCAGTCTGTTGTATATATGAAAGATATCTTAGAAAGGAAGATAGGTATTACCTCATAGTAAAGAAGAGGAAAAAGCGTTTTCAAACAAACTGACACAAGAAAGAAGCTGAAATAGCCATTTTAATATCTAATAAAATAGACTTTCACACAAAAATTAATCAAAACAGGGGGAGGGAAAAGGGCACGTGGAACCTTTGGGGGGCAGGGAACCAGGAAAAGGGAAATGAAATGTAAATATAGAATATATCCAATAAAAAATAAAAAATTAAAAAAAAGAGGTAGGGATGATCATACCAAGAGGACATCTCAGTTCTAAACATAGATGCTCCACATGCAATGGCACCCACATTCATAATAACAACAACAAAACTTACTAAAGCTTAAATACTATATCAAACCCCATGAATTAATAGTGGGAGACATTAACACCCTTTCACCAATGGATAGGTCATGGGGATAGAAAGAAAACAGAGAAATAATGAAACTAAAGAAGTTATGATTCAAATGGTCTTAAGAGATATTCATAGAACATTTCAACCAAACACAAAAGAATATATCTTCTTAGCACCTCACAAAACCTTCTTGAAAACTGTCTGTATAATCTGTCACAAAGCAAGTCTCAGCAGATACAAGAAGTTTGAAATAATCCCTTGCATTCTTTCAGATCACCATGGATTAAAGCTGGACTTCACAACAACAGAAACAACAGAAAGTGTACATACTCATGGAAACTAAGCAGCTCCCTACTCAGTGAACACTGGGTCATGGAAGAAATAAAGAAATAAAGTTAAGACTTTCTAGAATTAAATGAAAATGAATGCATAATAAATTTACGGGACACTATGGAGGCAGTGCTAAGAGGAAAGCACTAAATGACTTTGTAAAATAACTGAAGAGTTCTAATACTAATGAACTAAAAGCACACCTGAAGGGTCTAGAATAAAACACCCAGTAGGAATAGACAGCAGACCAAAATCAGGGCTGAAATCAGTCAGTTAGAAACAAGGAGAACAATACAAAGAATCAATAAAACCAAGTGTTAGTAATTTGAGAAAATCAACATGATAGTCAATCCTTAGGCAAACTGACCAAAAAGACAGAAAGAGAGTATACAAATGAACAAAATCATAGATGAAAAGGGAGACATAATAAAGGACACTGAGGAAATTCAAAGATTCATTAGGTTTTACTTCAAAAACCTGTACTTGACAAAATTGAAAAATCTAAATGAAATGGAAGATTTCCTAGACAGATACCAATTACCAAAGTTAAATCAAGATCAGAAAACTATATGAATAGTCCTATATTCCTTAAGGAAATAGAAGGAGTCATTAAAAGTCTCTTGACCAAAACTGGCTACTGGCCATATGGTTTTAATTATAGGAGACCTTCAAAGACCTAAGGCAAATAATTCTCAAATTATTCCACAAAATATAAACAGAAGTAACATTGCAAAACTCATTCTATAAGACCATAGTCACCCTGATGCCTAAGTCATACAAAAACTCAACCACAATAAAAATGAGAATTTCAGACCAATTTCTCTTATGAACATTGATTCAAAAGTACTCAATAAAATACTTGCAAACCGAATCCAAGACCAGATCAAAAACATTATCTACTTTGATTCAATAAGGCTTCATTTCCAGGATGCAAGGGTAGATCAATATATAAAAATCTGTCAACATAATCCATCATATAAACAAATTGAAATAAAAGGCACACATTGTCATATCATTAGATGCTGAAAAAGCCTTTGACAAAAAGCCTTTGGTGTTAAAAAGTCTAGGAGAGATCAGGGTTACTAGATCCATATCTAGTCTGGAGCCATCTAGGCAAGACTAAGGAAAGGTAGTGAGGTTTTTTGGAGATGGCCCACCATATTGCATGGTCTGCAATGGGTGAGCTCTGAGGCAAAGATCCCAAAGACTTCATCCCAGGATTGCTTCTTGTTATTGTTATGTCATTCCTGTCATTGTTGCATAGTCTCCAGCCCACCCTATTAGGCAGATTTTCTTCAGAACAATGAAGATACACTCTTTTGCAGTAAGGTTGTGCAAACAAATAGATGATTTCATAAATCCTACTAATGATTCTACAGAAGTTTTAAATTTATATAAATAAATTTGATCTCTCTGTAGTATGAAAGCTGCAATTACAGTTCTGTAAACCATCATATGTCATGGGAAATTCCCATAGAAATTCCAACAGAATTCTTTACAGACATTGACAGAGCAGCTCTTAGATTTATGTGGAAAAACAAACCAACAGTAACAACAACAACAACAAAAATCCAGGATAGCCAAAACTATTCTGAACCATAAATTAACTTCTAGAGGTATCACCATCCCTGACTTGAAGCTGTATAATAGAACTATGGTAATAAAAAGTGTGTGATATTGGTATCAAAATGGGCAGGTTGATCAGTGGAATAAAATTTAAGACCTAGAAATAAGCCCACACTCCTAAGGACAATTGACTCTTGACAAAGAAGCCAAAACTATACAATGAAAAAGCAAAGCATCTTGAACCAATGGTGGTGGACTATTTGGATACCTGCACGTAGAAGAATGGAAATAATAGATCCATATTTATCACCCTGCACAAAACTCAAGTCAAAATGGATCAAAGGCCCCAACATAAAACTAGAGACACTAAATTTAATAGAACATTAAGTGGGGGATAGCCTTGAACTTATTGGTACAGAAGACAACTTCCTGAATAGGCCAGCAATAATTCAGGCACTAAGATCAATAATTAATAACAGGGGCCTAATAAAACTGTAAAACTTTTGTAAGTCAAAGACACTGTAAATAAGACTAAACAACAGCCTACAGATTTGGAAAAGATCTTAATCAGCCCTACATCTGAGAGTTGTCTAATAATATTCAAAATATATAAAGAACTCAAGGAGTTAGACACTAACAAACTAAATAATCCAATCAAAAATTGGGTACAGAACTAAACATAATGCTCATCAGACTAATCTTGAATGTCTGAAGAGCACTTCAATAATTGTTCAACATTCTTGGTCATCAGGGTAATAAAAATCAAAAGGACTCTGGCATTCCATCTTATATCTGTCAGAATTGCTCAGATCAAAAATTAAAGGGATAGCACATGCTGGTGAGGATATAGAACATGGGGAAGTATCCATTGCTGGTGAGAGTACAAACTTGTAAAACCACTTTGGAAATCAATTTGTCAGTTTTTCAGAAAATTGTGAACAGTTCTACCTCGAGATCCAGCTATATCACTCCTAGGGATATGCCCAAAAGATGATCTGCTATCTCACAAGGACTACTATGTTCACAGCAGCTTTATTTGTTAAATACAAAAACTAGAAACCAGCTAGATGTCCTTTAATTGAAGAATGGATAAAGGAAATGTGGCTCCCTTACCCAATGGGATATTACTCAGCTATTAAAAATAAAGACATCATGAATTTTGCAAGCAAATGGATGGAACTTGAGAATATCATCCTGAATGAGGTAACATGGACCCAAAAGGTCATGTATGGTATGTAGTCATTAATAAGTGGACATCATCCATAAAGTACAGGATAAGTATGCTATAATCAACAGACCCAAAGAAGTCAAATAGTGAGGAAGGCCCAAAGGAAAATGAATTTTTCTCAGAAGTGGAAACAAAATAGATCTTGGAGGTGATGGATGGAGTGAACTGTGTAGGAGAGGAGATAGGAAGGGGGAGTGGATCACAGGGAATCAGGTTTAGGGGTGGGGGCAATTGCTATGATGCATCAGAGACCTGGGATGGAGGGAGGTTCCTGGGGGCCTATGGAGGTGACTCTAGCTGAGACTCTTAGCAGTGAGGGATACGGATTCTGAAGTGGCCCCTTCCTGTAGCCAGGAAGGACTCCTAGTAAAGGGATAAGGACAGCAGCCCACTCGCAAAACATTTGACCCAAAATGTATACTGCCTACAAGATGTGCAGGGGGAGAAATCAGCAATGACAGAAGGAATGGCCAACCAATTATGGCTCCAAATTGAGACCCACCCAATCCCTGGCAAGAACCAACCCCTGACACTATTAATGATACTTTGTTATGCTTGTAGATAGGACCCTAGCATAATTGTCCTCTGACTCTACTCAGCAGCTATTGGAAAGAGATGCTTAGATCAACAGCCAAACATCACATGGAGCTTGAGGAGTCTTATGGAAGAGTTGAGGGAAGGATTGAGGGAGCCAAATAAGACAGAGACTCTACAGGAAAGCCAACAGAATCAACTAACCTGTGTCCTTGGGGACTCCCAGAGACTTAACCAACAACCAAAGAGCAAGCATGACCCCAGGCCTCCTATATATGTAGTAGATGTACAGACTGGTCGTCACAAGGTCCTCTAACAACTGGAATGTGGGACATCCCTGAATCTGTTCTGTGCCTGGGGATCCAGTTTCCTAACTGGACTGCCTTTTCTGGCCTCAGTGAGAGAGGATATGCCTAGCACTATAATATCTTGATGTGCCAGTGTGTGTGTGTGTGTGTGGGTTAGTAGGGTGGAATGGGTGTAATATCTGCTCAAGGGCTTCCTGGGAAAAAAGGGGACTGGTATTGGGATGTAAATTGAATAAGTAAATAAAGTTTCAAAAAGAATATTCATCAGCTCTTCCATTTCCATATTTTGCTATTAAACATTTGTTTAAACCTTATATACTAGGTACTATGTACCATTCAACACATTCAAAATACTGAAGCTTTTCTGTTTCTTTTTTTTGTTTTTTTTGTCTTTTTTTTTTTTTTTTTTTTTTTGGTGCCCACTACATATTCTCAAGATTTTTTACAATAACCTATAAAAAGCATTTTTGACACAATACAAATGATGAACAAATCAGCAGTGAATTAAGACTTCTGGCTTGAAATGTGCTCAGTTCCATACACTTGAACTAAAGAGCCTCTGTAATGATTCTGCACAAAAAGTAGGATTAAGTAAAGTCGAAACTACTCTCAGTAAATTCTACTCACAGAAACTACTATTTATAGGACCATTTACATGCAGTATCCAATGCTCATAGGTCCACATTCACATTTGACCTGCACTCTCAGCATCCAGTACTCAAGGGACTCAGTACTTACAGGATTCCTAGGATCCACTATCTCCTTGCTTGTCTAGTTTCCATCTAAATGTGCTTTCACAGGATGAGTGAGTGTGTGCTTTCACGGATGAATGAGTGTGTGCTTTCACAGGATGAAGGAGTGTGTGCTTTCACAGGATGAATGAATGAATGGAGGGTGACAGAGATACTATAAACAAATAAAGTGCCTTCCTTTTACATTATTGATTCTGCTTATGTGTTAAAAACTCAGCACAGTTATTTAATGCCAGGATACTGTTATAATTATGAATATAGTTGCTGCAACTTTGCTGGAGTAAAATTCTACCTTAAGAATAATTGACTCTAAAAAATTTAAGTGTTCCTGTGTGTTCTCCCTAAGTAGTAATAAAGCTTGGAGGATGGAGGCCATTATCCAGAACTCAATACTAATTTTTAATAAAAATGTTTTATATAAATAAAACAAGAAGCATACTTTCAAGCAGTGGATTTGGAAAATCTTTTCCCCTGCATTGATGTGTCCAGACAACAGTAGCAAATGTAAGAAAGCAGTATATAGCTCTTCTTCATAAACAATGTTCAGCATGTGCTGGGTTTTAGGTGTGTGATAGACTTTGTACTAAGTTCATTTTAGTTATTAAGGTATTTAATTTCCAACAAAACCTTACAAGGTAGTTTAATTTTTATCAGATGAGGAAGCAGGGTATGGCAGGTAAATAATTCACTGTGAAGTTATATATCCAGCTATGTGGAGAGGCGATTTGAGTGTAGATGTTTTCACTGTTATTGTGTAGGCTTGGGGGTTTTGTATGTATGTGGGTATGAGTGGAGGTGCACATAACTGTGTGTGTGTGCTGTGTTTGGGTATAGGCTAGAAGTATTGTATCTCTTTATCCCTCAGCACTTTATCTTTTAAGGCAGAGTCCTTTACCAGGAACCAGTGCTCCTTACTTATCTAGAGTAGTTCTCCAGTGAGCTTTAGATCTCCTTCTATATCTGCCTACCCAGTACAGAAATGCCGGATATGCTGCACTCAGCTTTTTATGTGCATTCTGGTGATCTGAATTCAGTTCCTGTGTCAGTACAACAAACACTTTCTCCACTGAGCTATTTCCCCAGCTCCTTAGTACCTAGTCCAGTTGCTCATCTAGATACTCTTCAAACACTTCTAAGTGCTCACAGTTAACATTAAGAGTGTGAACTATAACCATCAATATATTTATACTTTAATATAGACTCATTGTTAGTAAATTGAATGAAATAAAGTATATTTATAAAGGGCTGAAATATGACAAATTATGCCCCATGAATGTAAGACATTTATGATACATTGTACCATGTATGGAAATATAACCTTCTGAGCCTGTGTAATGATGTTTGCAAAGGAACAACCAGGGATATATATCCAGAGATCCACAGAGACATTTTTTAATTAAAAATAGATTTTGATTCAATATACTCTAATTACAGTTTTTCTTCCTCTGACTCCTCCCAGTTCCTCCCTACCTTCCCTCCTATCAGGATCCATGTCTTTTTTGCCTTTAATTAGAAAACAAACAAGCATCTGAGGGATAATAATAAAAAAAAATAAAGTAAAACATAATATAAAGAAATCATCCAGAATAACAAATAAACAGAAGGAGAAGAGCAAAAGAGAAAGCACAATAAACATATACAGCTGTAGAAACACACATGTTGCACCACCAGAATCCATTAAAAACACAGAACCAGGAGCCATAGTATATATGCAAAGAATTATAAAGTTATAAAAAAAAGTCTAGCTGGGCGGTGGTGGCTCACGCCTTTAATCCCAGCACTTGGGAGGCAGAGGCAGGCGGATTTCTGAGTTCGAGGCCAGCCTGGTCTACAGAGTGAGTTCCAGGACAGCCAGGGCTACACAGAGAAACCCTGTCTCGAAAAACCAAAAAAAAAAAAAAAAAAAAAGTCTATACCAGCTGCCATCTTTGCTCCCGTGACTGAGCAGATAGATGGGTGCAGTCTGGAACACAGGGAACACCCGAGTGTAAGATCACTTGGGACTCAGTCCTCCAGGGCCCCACCTGCACCCAGGAGCTGTGCAGTGCCACAGCCATCTGTGCGCCTATCCTTCCAGGTGACATCTGTCCTGCAGGGAGTCCTGCGGTTAGAGGTGAGGCCCCCACCTTCACTCATATGACTGAGCAGGGTGCTACAGACAGGAACACAGGGGACACCTGAGTGTCAGATCAGTTGGGACTCAGTCCACCAGGGCCCCACCTGCATCCAGGAGTGGGCAGTACCACAACCCTCTGTGCCCCTATCCTGCCAGGAGACACTTGCTCTGCAGGGAGTCCTGCATTTAGAGGGAGTCCCCCCTCTTTAGAAGGGAGGCCACCGTCTATGCTCCTGTGACTGAGCAGATGGGTGCAGCCAGGAACACAGGGAACACCCTAGTGTAAGATCAATTGGGACTGGGTTCTACAGGGCCCTACCTGCACCCAGGAGCTGGGCAGCGCCACAGCACTCTTTGCCAGGGGAGAGCCAGTCATCCAGCGGTGCTGAGATAGGCTTGCAGGCACAAAGGAAGGACAAGCACCAGCCAGAGACAATAGGACCAACTAACACCAGACATAACATTACTAACAGAATTCAAGGCAAGATGGCACCATCTGAACACAATTCTCCCACAACACCAAGTCCTGGATACCTCAACACATCAAAAAGGTAAGATTTGGATTTAAAATTACAGCTCATGATGCTGATGGAGGGCTTCAAGAAGGACATAAATAACTCCCTTACAAAATACAGGAGAACACAAGTAAATAGGTAGAAGCCCTTAAAGAACTACCAGAAACACAACCAAACAGGTGAAGGAATTGAACAAAACCATCTAGGATCTAAAAATGGAGGCAGAAACAATAAAGAAATCACAAAGGGAAACAACTCTGGACATAGAAAACCTAGGAAAGAAGTCAGGAGTCATGGATCCAAGCATTAACAATAGAATACAAGAGATAGAAGAGAGAATCTCAGATGCAGAAGATACCATAGAAAGCATTGACACAACAGTCAAAGAAAATGAAAAATGCAAAAAGCTCCTAACCCAAAACATCCAGGAAATCCAGGACAAAATGAGAGAATACCTAAGATTATATATATTCAGACTATACCTAAGGATTATAGGTATAGAAGACAGTGAAGATTTCTGAATTAAAGTACCAGTAAAGGTCTTCAACAAAATTATAGAATCAAACTTCCCTAACCTAAAGAAAGAGATGCCCATGAACATACAAGAAGCCTACAGAACTCCAAATAGATTTGACCAGAAGAGAAATTCCTCCCAACACATAATAAATAAAACTACAAATGCACTAAAGAAAGAAAGAAAGAAAGAAAGAAAGAAAGAAAGAAAGAATAGTAAAAGAAGTAAGAGAAAAAGGCCAAGTAACACATAAAGGTAGATCTATCAGAATTACACTAGACTTATCACCAGAGACTATGAAAGCCAGAAGAGCCTGCACAGATATCATACAGACCCTAAGGGAATACAAATGCCAACCCAGGCTGCTATACCCAGCAAATCAATAAATAAATTGGAACTAGGAATCTGAAAAAACAATTTTCCAAGCAAATGGTTCCAGGACACAAGCCAGAGTAGCCATCTAATACCAGGTAAAATGGACTTTCACCCAAAAGTCATCAAAAAAGACATGGAAGGATATTTCATACTCATCAAAGGAAAAATTTACCATAGATGGAGAAACCCATATCTTTCCACAAATCCAGCCCTTCAAAGGATAATGAATGGAAAACATCAACAAAAGGAAGGAAACTACACATTAGAAAAGGCAAGAAATTAATCTTCTTTCAACAAACCCAAAAGAAAATGACACAAACATAAAAATTACATCAAAAATAACAGAACGCTACAATCACTATTCCTTAATATCTCTTAATATCAATGGACTTAATTCCCCAATAGAAAGACATAGACTAACAGAGTGGATAAGTAAACAGGACCACACATTTTGCTGCATACAGGAAAAAGACCTCAGTGTCAAAGACAAACACTACCTCAGAGTAAAAGGCTGGAAAACAATTTTCCAAGCAAATGGTTCCAGGACACAAGCCAGAGTAGCCATCTAATACCAGGTAAAATGGACTTTCACCCAAAAGTCATCAAAAAAGACATGGAAGGATATTTCATACTCATCAAAGGAAAAATTTACCAAGAACTCTCAATTCTGAATATCTATGCTCCAAATGAAAGGGCAACCTCATTTGTAAAAGAAACTCTACTAAAGTTTAAAACACACATTGCACCTCACACAAAAATTGTAGGTGATTTCAACACCCCACTCTCCTCAATTGACAGATCAGGGAAACACAAACTAAACAGAGAAACAGTGAAACTAACAGAAGGTTTGAACCAAATGGATTTAATAGATATCTATAGAACATTTCATCCTATATCTAAAGAATATACCTCCTTCTCAGCACCTCATGGTACCTTCTCCAAAACTGACCATATAGTTGGAGACAAAACAGACCTCAACAGATATAAGAAGACTGAACTAATCCCATGCCTCCTATCAGATAACTATGTAGTATCTGTGATCTTCAATAGCAACAAAAACAACAGAAAGCCTGCATACACATGGAAGATGAACAATGCTCTACTCAATGATACCTTGGTCAAGAAGAAATAAGGAAAGAAATCAAAGACTTTGTGAAATTTAATGATAATGAAGGCACAACATACCCAAATATATGGGAAACAATGAAAGCAATGCTCAGAGGAAAACTCATAGCCCTGAGTGCCTCCAAAAAGAAGCTGGAGAGAGCATACACTATCAGATTAACAGCACACCTGAAAGCTTTAGAAAAGAAAGAAGGTAATACACCAAAGAGGAGTAGAAGGAAGGAAATTATTAAACTCAGGACTGAAATCAACCAAGTAGAAACAGAAAGAACTATACAAAGAATCAACAAAACCAGATCTGTTTCTTTGAGAACCAGATAGATAAACACTTAGTCAGAATAACCAGAGGGCACAGAGACAGTATCCACATTAACAAAATCAGAAATGCAAAGGGAGATATAACAACAGAAACTGAGGAAATTTAAAAAATCATTAGATACTACTACAAAATTCTGTACTTAACACAAGTGGAAAATCTGGAGGAAATGGACAATTTCCTAGCAGATACCAAGTACCAAAGTTAAATCAGGATTAGATAGCCAATCTAAACTGTCACATAAACCATAAAGAATAGAAGCAGACATTGAAAGTCTTCCAAAAAAAAAAAAAACCCACAGAAGCAAATGGTTTTAGTGCACAATTCTATCAGACCCTCAAAGAAGACCTAATACCAATAATCTTCAAAGTATTCCACAAAATAGAAACAGAACACTACCCAACTAGTTCTACAAAGCCAAAATTATGCTAATACAAAAACCACACAAAAGATCCAACAAAGAAAGAGAACTTCAGGTTAGTCCTGCAGAGTGATCGGTACTTGGAGGGGGTCCCCACAGCCTCTGCCATCTTTGCTTCCAGAGGGACCAGACAGGCAACATCAGGTACACAGAGATATTCCAAGTTTAGCATTGCTCAGGACATAGTCCGCCAGGCTTCTGCTTGTGCCCAAGGCCTGGGCAACTCTGTGGGTTGTCTGTGTGCCAGCCCTGTCCTGGGATATTTGCACTGCAGAGTGATTGGCACTTAGAGGGAGTCCCCGCAGCCTCTGCCATCTTCACTCCTGTACTGCCCAGGTGGAAGCACCAGGTACACAGAGACAAACAGATTATAACATTGTTTGGGGCAAGGGACACCAGGGCTAAAATGGCACCCAAGAGTAGGGCAGCCCATCAGCAATCTGTGCCAGGGGAAACCCAGTCATCCAGTGCTGTGGAAATAGCCTTACAGGCTCAAAGGAGGTTCAAGCACCAGCCATAAAAACAACAGGACCAACTAACACCAGAAATAACCAGATGGCAAAAGGCAAACTTAAGAATGTTACTAACAGAATCAAGGCAATTTGGCAGCATCTGAACCCAATTCTCCCAACAGCAAGTCCTGGATACCCCAACACACAAGAAAAATAAGATTTGGGTTTAAAATCACATCTCATGATGCTATTAGAGGATTAAAAGAAGGACATAAATAAATCTCTTTAAGAAATATAGGAGAACATCAATAAGGTAGAAGCCCTTACAAAGGAAACGCAAAAATCATTTAGAGTAATTCAGGAGAATGAGTCGACAGATAGAAGCCAATAAAGAGGAAATGCAAAAATCACTTAAAGAAATGCAGGAGAAATTGGATCAACAGGCAGAAGTCATGAAAGAGGAAACAAAAAAATCTCTTAAAGAAATACAGGAAAACACAAACAAGTGAAGGAACTGAACAAAACCATTTAGGATGTAAAAACAGAAGTAGAAACAACTAAGAAATCATTAAAGGAGACTACTTCGGAGATAGAAAACCTCAGGAAGAAATCAGAAGTCATAGATGCAAATATCAACATCAGAATACAAGAGATAGAAGAAAGAATTTCAGATGCCAAAGATACCATAGAAAGCATTGACTCAAAAGACAAAGAAAATGCAAATGCAAAATGCAAAAAACTTGTAACCCAAAACATCCAGGAAATCCCGGACACAATGAGCAGACCAAACCTAAAGATAATAGATATAGATGAGTGTGACAATTTGCAACTTAAATGGCCAGCAAATATATTCAACAAAATTGTAGAACAAAACTTCCCTAACCTAAAGAGAGAGATGCCTATAAACATACAAGAAGCCTACAGAACTCCAAACAGACTGGACCAGAACAGAAATACCTCCTGTCACATAATAATCAAAACCTCAAATGTACTAAACAAAGAAAGAATATTAAAAGCAGTAAGATAAAAAGGCCAAGTAACATATAAAGGAAGACCTAACAGAATTACACCAGGCTTCTCACCAGAGACCATAAAAGCTAGAAGATCCTGGGCAGATCTCATACAGACTCTCAGAGAACACAATTGCCAGCCAAGACTACTATACCCAGGAAAACTATATATACTCAGCATAGATGGAGAAACCAAAATATTCCATGATAAAACCAATTTACACAATATCTTTCCACAAATCCAGCCCTACAATGGATAATAGATGGAAAATGCCAATACAAGCAGGGAAACTAAATGCTGGAAAAAGCAAGATAGTAACCTTCTTTCATCAAACCCAAAAGAAGATAACGACTCAAACATAAAAATAACATAAAAAAAATAACAGGAAGAAATAATCACTATTCCTTAATATCTCTTAACATCAATGACTCAATTTTTCCAATAAAAATACCTAGACTAACAGAGTGGATACATAAACAGGAGCCTACATTTTGCTGCATACAGGAAACACACTTCAGTGTCAAAGACAAACGCTACCTGAGAGTAAATGCTGGGGAACAATTTTATAAGCAAGTGATCGCAGGAAACAAGCTAGAGTAGCCAATCTAATATCAGATTATTTTTAACCTAAAGTCATCAAAAGAGACACCAAAGGACACTTCTTACTGGTTAAAGGAAAAATTCACCAAGAAGAACTTTCAATTCTGAACATCTATGCTGCAAATACAAGGGCACCCTCATTCATAAAAGAAACTTTACTAAAGCTCAAAGCATACATTGCACCCAACACAATAACTGTGGGAGACTTTAACACTCCAATTGCCTCAATGGACTGATCAGGAAAACAGAAACTAAACAGGGACACAGTGAAACTAATTGAAGATTTGGACCAATTGGATTTAAGATATATATAAAACATTTCATTCTAAAGCAAAAGAATATACCTTTTTCTCAGCACCGCATGGTACCTTCTCCAAAATCAACCATATAATTGGTCATAAGACAGACCTCAACAGATATAAGAAGATGGAACTAGGCCCATGCCTTCTATCAGATCATTATGGAGTAACAGTGGTCTTTTATAGCAACAAAACAGCAGAAAGCCCACATATACATGGAAGCTGAACGATACTCTACTCAATGATACCTTGCTAAAGGAGGAAATAAAGAAAGAAATCAATGACTTTTTAGAATTTAGAAATGAAGGCAAAACCTAACCAAATTTATGGGACACAATGAAAGCAGTGCTATGAGGAAAACTCATAGCCTTGAGTGCCTCCAAAAAAGAAGCTGGGGAGAGCATACACTAGCAGCTTAAAGGCACACCTGAACGCCCTGGAACAAAAGGAAGCTAATTCACACAGGAAGAGTAGAAGACAGGAAATCATCTAACTCAGGGCTGAAATCAATCAAGTAGAAACAAAGAGAACCATACAAAGAATTAACAAAACCAGGAGTTGGTTCTTGGAAACAATCAACAAGGTAGATCAACCCTTAGCCAGACTAGCCAGAGGGCACAGACACAGTATCCAAATTAACAAAATTAGGAAGGAAAGGAGAGTTACAAAAACAGAAACTTAGGAAATTCAAAAAAATAATCAGATACTACTACAAAAGCCTATACTTAACATAACTGTAAAATCTGGAGGAAATGGACAATTTCCTAGACAGATACCAAATACCAAAATTGAAATAGGATCAAATAGATCATCTAAACAGCCCCATAACCCCTAAAGAAATAGAAGTGGTCACTGAGAGTCTTCCAAACAACAACAACAACAACAACAACAACAACAACCACAACAACAACAGGACCAGATGGTTTTAGTGCAGAATTCTATGAGACCTTCAAAGAAGACCTAAGACCAATACACTTCAAACTATTCCACAAAATAGAAACAGAAGGAACACTATCCAACTCCTTCTATGAAACCGCAATTATACTGAGGGAGGAATTTGATGGAGATATCTCATTAAGGGCTCAATTTTCCTATGTCTCTTTTCCTCTACATATTGTATATAGTGTGTCACTGTATTTGTTCCCATCTATTGGTGCAGGAATCATTGCAGATGATGGCTGAGTCAGGCACAGATTTAGTAGAATAGTTGAATGTTGTTAGGAGTCATTCTATTGCTCCATGTCCTATCTAGTCTCAGGTTCTTAGTTACACAAATAATATTAAGTGTGGGTTTCATCTCATGGAATATGCTTTAAATCAAATCAGATAATGGTCGGTTGCTCACACAAGCTTAGTGCCACCATTACACTAGTGTAACTTCAGATGGAACATTATTATAGATTGAAGGGTTTGCAGCTGCATTGGTATTTGCATTTCCCCTTTGGTAGAGTGCAGAATACCTTTTGCTAACCAAACACTGGCCCATAGTGTCAAAGTTCTAGATAGGCATCAGCTCAATTTCTCCATGTTCAAGGAATTATTGTATGTCTTGTTTTCAGCAATAGGGTCTTTTGTAGAGAACAGTGGTTCTCAACCTGTGGATTTCAAACTGCTTGTAGGTAAAATGTCGTTTTCACAGGGACTGTTTATTGGACATCCTGCATACCAGATATTTACCTTACAATTCACAAAGTAGCAACTTTACAATTATGAAGAAATAACAAAAATAATTTTATTTTTGGGGTCTCTACAACATGAGGAACTATGTTAAAGTGTCACAGGAAAGCATCAGCTCAATTTCTCCATGCTCAATGAATTATTGTATGTCTTGTTTTCAGCAATAGGTCCTTTTGTGAAGATGTTAGTGCCTGTGCTAATAGTCTTCTCCTGCACCAAGGAGTCCAAAACTATTCTCCACCTTTTTTTCTATTAAATTTACTATAACCAGCCTTATGTAGAAGTCTTTGATCCATTTGTAGTTCTGTTTTGTGCAGGGTGATAAATACAGATATACTTTCATTCTTCTATGAACAGCTATCTAGTCTGACCAGCACCATGGGTTGAAGATGTTGTCTGTTTTTCAGTGCTTATTTCTGGTTTCTTTATCAAAAATAAAGTGGCCATAAGTGAGTGGGCTTATGTTTGGATCTTCTGATTTAGTCCATTAATCAATGTATCTGGTTTGGTATTAATATCATGTGGTTTTCTTTTTTCAATATTTTAGCTCTGTAGTATAGTTTCAGAGAAGAGATGATGATATGTCTTGCAATACTGTTATTAGTCAGGCAACTTGTCCTTCAAGTTAGAGAATTTTTTGTATCATTTGTTCAAAAGTACTTTCTGCACTTTTGACCTGGAATTCTTCTTTCTCTGTTCCTATCATTCACAGTTTTGTTATTTTTAGAATGTCCCCTATTTTCTTCATATTTTGTGCCTGTATTTGCTTTTGATTTTTAAATTTAAATTTTTTTGACTGACATCGTTTTCTTCTATCCAGTCTTCGATGTTTGATATTTCAATACTTTGAAATCATCTTGATGTAGATGTTTCCAAATGAAGGAATTGTGGTAATGGAACACTTGATCTGTGTATTTCTGAGAGACTTTCTATTTTACTAAAACCAATATATTACTAGCAGTTATATTATATTAATAATTATAATTTTAATGATAGTTATAGAAATTAAATAAATATTTTAGTTCTAAAGAATTGAATCAATATGACTTCACTTCTCTGAACTGATACAGCCATAAGAAATATGAACAATTAAATTGCTAATGACCAGGAGCATTCACTTGTTTTGTAGAAAATTCAATAATGTGAGGTATATGATACAGATGTAGCTATGAAGCTAATTCAAGCTAACACAATTATAAAATCAGTTACATTTTCTTATGTACTTGGCAAACATAGTCAGCTTCACATATGTTATGGCTGCACACTGCATAAATTCTTCTCTATAACTAGAGAATTTCATTTTTCATGTTTTGCTTCTGAATTTTACAGTTAGGGAGAGATGAGGGTTGAGTGTATTCAACTGCATATGTGAGACAAATGTAATGCCAACTTGAAACAAAGAATGCAAAAATGATAGCCCTTTAACAAAATTTTGTTGTACAGGTTCTTAGTAAAATATGAGTGTCACTAAATACTAAAGAATTGAAGGGATTACAAGAACTAAAGATGCTGAGAAGATAAAATGTCATGTATGTGAGGATTAGTTGGTCAGTGGTTAAGAGCATGTACCCTTGTCCACTTCCGCAGACCATGTTATGTAGCTCATAGCTGTTTGTAACTGTAGCTCCCTCCAATCTGACATCCTTTCTGTCCTCTCCAGGTACCTGCACAAATATTTACACATGCCTATAATACATCAAGATTAAATCTTTGAGAAAAAGTCATATATTTGAGGTTAAATAACTACATTCTACATATTACATTCACTGAAAAAACTTAGTTGCAGGAAGCTTTTGAGTCTTAGGAGAATAAAACTTTGATGACCATTTGTAGCATGTTTAAAGAATATTTCTTGTTGCCCTAGTCCTCAGTCCTTCAGGATGGTCCTTGGATCTAGGAGGTATGAAGAGACAGAAACAACAACACAGACTCTTGGAGTCAAGTGAGAACCAGAAGCAAACACATTTACTGCAGAATTGGGGAGTGCCTTTATACCCTGAACCTGTGCTCCACTGTCTCACCCCTTGTTGCTGGCACCATCTGATTGGCTAGCCAGGTCATATGCTCTGTCATCATCTGTCTCTTTGTGCCAGGCAGATCTTAAGGTTGTAATATGTGGATAGATGCAGCTGTTGTTCATACACAGGCCATTATGGGCAGACAGTTATCATATGCTGACTCATGTAGATAATTAAATTGGAAAATATTACAATTGTGATAAACTTTGAAAACTTATTTTTTAATAAAATATAAAAATGATATAAAAACTTGTAACATTTGACAAAATGACATAAAAAGAAATAGTGTGTGATTGTGTACATGTCAAATATGTACACTAGACAAAATCCTAGAGAAAAAAGTAGAGTAGGCATTACTAGAGGTAAGAATAGAATAGAATGAAATTATCATTCATTGGGTATGGTATTTCTGAATGAGAGACTGAAATTTTTGGAAATAGTTGGTGGCATTATTTATCTAGCTTGTTAATGTAGTGAATGCAACTAAACCGTGTAGTTAAAAGGAATAAAATATCAAACCTTATATGTTGTGCTATAGTAAAATAGTTTAATAGCAATTCCTGACAGGTGGAAATGATGTTTATGTATATGATTTCACACATAGAAATGTTAAAAACTTACAGACCAAAAATAAATGAGTTTCAAAGAAATATATATATATATATATATATATATATATATATAATTTGAGAATTTAACTGTCAAATAAGGAGGATTCTTACATTTTCAGGAAGAAAACAAAGTTTACTGAGTGCTGATTCTTTCAAATTTTATATCTGATTCAGAGTAGCAATGCAGAATCAAGATAATGGGATATTTTCTTTCACAATAATAGAATAAAGTGAAATAGCTATACTCTCATGTGATTTTTTTCAAATGTGTATATTACAATAGTTTATTTAAATTTCACTGTCACCACATAAGTGAAAAATTGAGGTTGTGGTATTGCAGTAGAAGGTTAAAATATTGAAAAAGGGGTAGAAGTCAAAATATCCAATTCATACACTGGCTTCTGTTGTCATCAAGCTCTACTAAATGGAAGAGAAATGGGTTTATACCATGCAAAGATCTGTGAGGCTGATGCAACTGGAGTGGAGATAACTTTCCAAACTTGGGAATTATAAAGCAGTAAAAGGACCAGTTGACTTACAATGAAAGAAGCAGTTGCGGCTAAAATAGTATTTGTGTTGCTAAGCTCTGAAAGGCTCAGGAATAGAAGGTATGCATATTGCCCTAAAATAAAGAGACTATAAGAACTTGAAGAACCAGACTGTCCCCACCTTCAGCTTAAAAGTCATCTCATAGTAAAGACAAATTAAGTTCATTCCTCTTTATGATTAAACCTTAGTATCTTAAGGATTGGGCTATGCCCTACTTGTAACCGTAAGTACAATGGTTCTGTACTGCCTATTCCAGAAATGGCAAGCATGCATTTGTTTGAAAAGGTTGTTTATAACAATCTTGCAAATGTACCATTGTTTCAAAAGGTTCTATGATCACGTGTGACTACCTTATTTTGCCCAGCTTGCCACCATGTCTTTGTTTCAGGAGGGACTAACTTGATATGTTTATGTTCTGCTCCGGTCACCCCACCTATTTTCACCACCAAATTCCCATTTGCAAGTTTGGAAGCCTTGTCTCCTGAGCCTTGTCTTGCTCATATCCAATGCTGACCTCTCTAACTCCATCTTAGGGGGATGCAGCCTGTGTAGATGAATATAAAAACTTACTTTAATCAATTGTTTGCTTTAATTAATTTGGCCTGGATGATTTGAGTTGGTGGTCTTTCTCCTCCCATCTTTGGGATTAACAGAAGACATCATGATTTTAAAGGAATTGACTAGTGAGATAGAGCCAATTGACAACTGGGCTTTCAGTCCCAGAATCCTAAGGAACAGACTGAGAAGTCTGTATCACAATGAAAGAACTGTAATAGAATTCTTGATCTGTAAATTTCTGAGAGGCTTTCTATTTTATTAGAAACAATATCATTCACTTGCAAACAGAAATCATTCCTAAATGAAAATAAGGCTGTGTTAAAATCAGGAATTAAGAGACTAGATGATAATCTTCCTCCTTGATGTGAACAAGTACTGGCCTCCATGTTTCCCAATTCTGAAATTAACATTCCACCAGTTGTTAGTCTTCAGAATGTCCTATTATTCTAATTGTTATGTGGAAGGATTGTTTGAAATCTAAACAAATTCAACTTCATACGCGATGTAATAATATGTTTAAAAATACATGAAATTTATGAAGCAGAGAAGTACTAGATATCTGAGGAGGAGATCCTATGTGTATGAGGCACAGTATATTTTTTTGATAAGGGAAAAGTAATCTCAGAATGATAAATTTTTTTGTCCTTGGCAGCAGAAAGGATCCTGACTTTAGTGGATATCTCCTGATGGAAAACAATCATGAGACGAATATGACACAGAACAAAGTGATTTACACAGTTTTCTCCTCAAAGTCTAGGAATCAGTTGTGACTGCTATATTACAAAAGATGCAATAACCACACCATTTCCATATTCACAAGTGAAAGTCTCATTCCAGGAGGAAAACAAGTTGTTCAAAGAAAGTTAAATGGGTTAAACCATAACCCATTTAGCATACCAATATTCATATTCAAATCAAACAAGCAAAACTTAATTGAGACATAAAGACAGTCATTAAAATAATATCTTCTGGGCCTTTAGAACCAGAGATTCAAGAGTTTCTCTTTCCAAAAAAGAAATGATGAACAAGAGAGTATTACAGTCCTCCAAGAAGCTGATGTCAACTATAGATTGCTTGCTCTAGTTGAGCTGAATCTATTCTACAGTGTGAGGTCTCTTCCCCTTCTTCCTCCCCTAATGCCTTCCCTAGAAGGGCGAATTTTAAAAATATGGTACATGGTAAAGAAGATAATCCTTAAGAGTTCTACTCTTTTACCTCATGAAAAGAAACACAATCCAGAGTTGGAAACTATAAAAATTCTACTTATCTCTTTAAGCAATACATAATTGAAATATGCCTATTGTTTAAAACTGTTACAGGAAGCTGTCAGAATGTGGGAATTTCAAAATATCCTAAATTCCAAAATAATGGTTAAAATATTTTATATTTAAATGTTAACATTTGAAAATAAATTAGTTTTAAAATACTAAACGTATTTTTAGAATTTAGCTTTGAATAGGAGCATAGACTTTTAAAGATAAGAAGCCATATTGATCTCTCAATGTGGTCAACATGAGTAATACTTAGAGAAACTATTTAAATTAATGCAGTAGAGTTTTTATCTTATCAGGACACAAGGCAAGCTTTTTATCAATCTTTTTTTGGTCACTTTTATCTAGATGAAATGACTACCAAGAGACTATTGTTTGGCACAGCTGTGAACAGAACTGCCTTTTAGTGCAGTATCACATGGTTCAGCACTTCAGTAACTTGAATTTGGGAAGGAGATAAGAAGAGATAATCTGGAGGTGACAATTATGAAAACAATGTTTTCTGAATATCTGGAAATGTTACAATGAATCACATTGTGATGGATAATTAATATATGCCTAAAATTAAACAATTTTTGCTAATTCACACAATTTTCATTCCAGTAATAGGAATTTAGGCTTAAATTCCTGTTTAAAGTGAAAAAAATTAATGGCTTCCACTTATGAGAACTGAGAACAATGAGTCACTTGGAAGTATACCATATTCGGAGTCAGAAGATGTGATTGTTTCTTTCCATATTCTTGATTCATATTTTAACTCTATTTAGGGGTTGAACCCATACTCTTCCTGAATATTATCTTATTTATCTCTTCTTCCTGAGCCCACATGTCTTTTTTTTTTTAACTATATCTACTTGAACTCTACTTTTAAAGGTATACTTCAATTCCTTCGGCACAATGTTTTTGTGTTTCAGCTCCCACTAATTTATCTCCATCCAACTTTGACAGTATTTAGATGATGTTCCACACAATTTAGCTCTCAATTACTGCTGTCTTATAGTCACATTTGTGTCATGTATTATAATCATCTTCTTAAATACACTGCTAACTCCTTGAGGGTATTTGACAAAAAACTATTAAAAATGTCACAATGCTTAGCCCAACTTTGGTTTCAAATTAAGGCTAAA
Source organism: Apodemus agrarius (assembly GCA_964023405.1). NCBI lineage: Eukaryota > Metazoa > Chordata > Mammalia > Rodentia > Muridae > Apodemus > Apodemus agrarius. Next base: position 79,629,738 of record OZ030019.1, on the reverse strand, counting down.
GTGAAACTTTGATGATTCAGCTTTTATCAAATAGTTTGTCCATGTCCGCAAAGTGAGCTGCGTTGAAAGAAGTATCCCAGTAGGTGGACTTTAAAATGCTTACGCATCCACCTTAAAGGAAACGCTGCAATTAACACCATGGTATTTTTTCAAGAAACTTTTAAGGATAGGGAGGACTTGAGGGATAACTGAGGAAATTGAAGGAAGTCCTTCAACGTCCCCAAGGCTTCACAGATGCTATATCAGGACAAAAGATTAGAGTCTTGCTCCAGGTCCAGATGGAGCCTTGCTGGATTTCAGAAGACCTAGTTTCTTGAACTTCAAATAGTACCCATCTCCCCTCTGACTCTTAATCAGATTGACTGGATCAGGATTTAGCTTCAGGTTTGTAAAGATTCCCATCAGGATCACTCACAGAAATGGTGCCGGGGTAACTGGAAATTCACCTGCATTCTGTTCTTTTAGTTGTACAGTTGTTAATTCCATTCATCCAGGAGCTAAAGCAATAGTAGTCTGGGGTGAGAAGGGCTGGTTCAGCAGCAACTTGCCTGACTCCATTGATTTAAGATAATGAGATACATTCTAGAGACAATATACAATAAGGCAGAATAGAACTCAATGCAGAGATTCTTAGTCTCAATGATAATAAGCATATTAATGCTATCAATCTATCTAGAATCTTTCTTATATGTCTCTTTATTATTGTTCTATCACCTGTTCTAATTTAATGATTTATATATAAAGCATACATTTAAATTTTATTTGGTTTCCATTTGCTTGTTTGTTTGTTTATGATTGCAGACAGGAGCCTGAATAACTGTCTCCTGAGATGCTTCATTCAGCTGCAGATGGAAACAGAAGCAGAGATCCACAGCCAAATGTGAGGCAGTGCTCTGGGAGCATTGTGGAAGAATGAGGGGTAGAATTGAGCCAACCAGAAGGATTATGGACACCACAAGAAAACCTACAGAGTCAATTGATTTCGGACCATGGGACCTCACAGTTACTGAACCACCAACTGAAGAGTATGTAGGGAATATACCTAGGCTCCTTAACATTTTCAGCAGATGTGCAGCTTGGTCTTCTTGTGGGGCCCGAAGATTTGGAGCAAAGCTTGTCTCTGACTCTGTTGCTTGCCATTAGATCCCCTTCCCTAATAGGACTACCTCGTTGGAGCTCAGTGGGAGAAGATGCACTTAGTCCTGCTGCCACTGGATATCCCAGGGTGGGGTGGTACCCAAGTGGGGCTTCTCCTTCACTGAGGAGAAAGGGAGGGGTTTGGGGAAGGAACATGTAAGGGTGATACTGGGTGGTTGGAGGGGAAATCAGAATGTAAAGTGAAGAAATTAATTAATTTAACAAATAAGATTTTTGGCAAATGGGTGCAGTCAGAACCCCAGCGAACACCCGAGTGTAGGATCACTTAGGACTCGGTCCACCAGGGCCCCACCTGCACCCAGGAACTGGGCAGCATGACAGCGTTCTGTGCGCCTATCCTGTTAGGGGACTTCTGCTCTGCAGGGAGTCCTGCATTTAGAGGGAGTCCTGCATATAGAGATGAGGCCACCATCTTCACTTCTGTGACTTAGCAGATAGGTGCAGCCAGGAACACAGAGAACACCGCAGTGTCAGATCACGTGGGACTCCGTCCACATGGGCCCCACCTGCATACAGGAGCTAGGCAGTGCCACAGCACTCTGTAACAGGGGAGACGATTTCCAGGGGTGCTGAGAAAGGCTTGCAGGTACAAAGGAAGGACAAGCACCAGCCAGAGACAACAGGACCAACTAACATCAGACATAACCAGATGGCAAAAGGCAAACACTGGAACTATAAAAAAAGAAATCAAGGCAACATGGCACCATCTGAATTCAATTCTTCCAAAATAGCATGTCCTGGATATGCCAACATACTTGAAAAGCAAGATTTGGATTTAAAAATCACAGCTCATGATGCTGTTAGAGGGCTTCAAGAAGGATATGAACAACTCCCTTAAAGAAATACAGGACAAGGTATGAAAACAGGAAGAAGCACTTAAAGAACTACAGGAAAACACAACAAAACAGGTGAAGGAACTGGACAAAACCATCCAGGATCTAAAAATGGAGGTGGACAATAAAGAAATCACAAAGGGAAACAAAGCTGGACATAGAAAACCTAGGAAAGAAGTCAGGAGTCCTGGATCCAGGCATCAACAACAGAATACAAGAAATAGAAGAGAGACTCTCAGATGCAGAAGATACTGTAGAAATCATTGACACAATAGTCAAAGAATATGAAAAATGCAAAAAGCTCCTAATCCAAAACATCCAGGAAATCCAGGACAAAATGAGAAGACTATACCTAAAGATTATAGGTATAGAATAGAGTGAAGATTTCCAAATTAAAGGGCCAGTAAATGCCTTCAACAAAAGTATAGAAGAAAGCTTCTCTAACCTAAAGAAAGAGATGCCCATGAAAATACAAGATGCTTACAGAACTCCAAATAGATTTGACCAGAAGAGAAATTCCTCTTGTCACATAATAATTAAAATGCCAAATGCACAAAACAAAGAAAGAACATTAAAAGCAGTAAGGGAAAAAGGTCATGTAACGTAGAAAGACAGACATATCAGAATTACACCAAACTTCCCACCAGAGACTATGAAAGCCAGAAGAGCCTTGGCAGATGTCATACAGACACTAAGGGAACACAAATGTCAACCCAGACTGCTATACCCAGCAAACCTGTCAATTACCATAAATGGAGAAATCAAGGTATTCCATGACAAAAACAAAATTATACGATATTTTTCCACAAATCCAGCCCTTCAAAAGATAAAGAATGGAAAACACCAACAAAAGGAGGGAAACTACATACTAGAAAAGGCAAGAAATTAATCTTCTTTCAACAAACCCAAAGGAAGATAAACACACAAGCATTAAAAATTACATAAAAAAAATGACAGGAAGCAACAATCACTATTCCTTAATATCTATTAACATCAATGAATTCAATTCCCCAATAAAAAGACATAGAATAGAAGAGTGGATATATAAACAGGATCCAACCTTGTGCTGCATACAGGAAGCACATTACATCATCAAAGACAAACACTACCTCAGAGTAAAAGGCTGAAAAACAATTTTCCAAGCAAATAGTCCCAGGAAACAAGCTGGAATAGCTATTCTAATATCTAATAAAATAGACTTTCAACCAAAAGTTATCAAAGAAACACCCCCCAAAAAACACCCCCACCCTAACCCCACTACCACCACCACCAACGACAACAAAAACAGAAGGATAATTCATACTCATCAAAGGAAAAAACTTCCAAGATGAACTCTCAATTCTGAACATCAATGCTACAAATACAAGGGCACCCTCCTTCAAAAACAAACTTTACGAAAACTTAAAGGATGCATTGCACTTCACACAATAATTGCGGTTAACTTCAACATTCCACTCTCCTCAATGGACAGATCAAGGAAACACAAACTAAACAAAGGGAAACTAACAGAAGGTTTGGACCAAATGGATGTAATAGATATCTATAGAACATTTCATCCTAAATGAAAATAATACACCTTCGTCTCAGCACCTCATGGTACCTTCTCCAAAATTGACCATATAATTGGTCACAACACAAACCTCAACAGATAAAAGATTGAACTGATCCCATGCCTAATAGCAACAAAACCAACAGAAAGCTCATCTAGACATAGAAGTTGAACAATGCTCTACTCAATGATAAGGAAGAAATAAGGAAAGAAATCAAAGACTTTTTAGAAGTTAATGAAAATGAAGGCACATCATACCCAAATTTATGGGACACAATGAAAGCAGAGCTAAGAGGAAAACTCATAGCTCTCAGTGACTACAAAAAGAAGCTGGAGAGAGCATACTCTACCTGCTTAACAGCACACCTGAAAGCTGTAGAACAGAAAGAGTATAAGGAAGGAAATCATCAAATTTCCTAGAAGTCAAATTATCACTAACCGCAGATGATATGATGGTATACTTAAGCGACACTGAAAACTCCACCAGAGAATTCCTATTGCTGCTAAACAACTTAAGCAAACTGGCCAGATACAAAATTAACTCACAAAAGTTGGTAGCCTTCCTATACTCAAAGGAGAAACAGGCTAAGAAAGAACGTATGGAAAAGACACCCTCCACAATAGTCACAAACAATATAAAGTATCTTGGTGTGACTCTAATCAAGCAAGTGAAAGATCTGTATGACAAGAACTTCAAGTCTCTGAAGAAAGAAATTGAAGAAGACCTCAGAAGATGGATTGGCAGGATTAATACAGTGAATATGGCCATCTTGCCAAAAGCAATCTACAGATTCAATGCAGTCTCCATCAAAATCCCAACTCAATTCTTCACAGAGTTGAAAAGAGCAATTCTCAAATTCATCTGGAAAACCAAAAAACTCAGGATAGCTAAAAACTATTCTCCATGGTAAAAGAACTTCTGTGGGAATCAATATACCAGAACTCAAACAGTACTGCAGAGCAATAGTGTTAAAACTGCATGGTATTGGTTCAGTGACAGGCAGGTAGATCAATGGAATAGAATTGGAGACCCAGAAATGAACTCATGCCTATGGTCACTTGATCTTTGACAAAGGAACTAAAACCATCCCGTGGAAAAACGATAGCCTTTTCAACAAATGGTGCTGGTTCAACTGGAGGGCAGCATGCAGAAAAATGCAAATTGATCTATTCTTATCTCCTTGTACTATCACAAGTCAAAGTGGATCAAGGACCTCCACATAAAACCAGACACACTGAAACTAATAGAAAAGAAACTGGGGAAGACCCTTGAGCACATGGGCACAGGGACAGAACACCAATAGCTTATGCTCTAAGATCAAGAATTGACAAATGGGACCACATAAAGTTACAAAGTTCCTGTAAGGCAAAGGACACTGTCAATAGGACAAATGGTAACCAACAAATTGGTAAAAGATCTTTACCAGCCCTACACCTGATAGAGGGCTAATATTCAATATATACACAGAAGTCAAGAAGTTAGATTCCAGAGAATCAAATGGGGTACAGAGCTAAACAAAGAATTTTCACCTGAGAACTATTGAATGGCTCAGAAGCACCTAAAGATATATTCAGCATCCTTAGTCATCAGGGAAATGTAACCAAAACAACCCTGAGATCGGAGCTTACACCAGTCAGAATGGCTAAGAGCAAGAACTCAGGAGACAGCAGGTACTGGCTAGGATGTGGAGAAACAGGAACTCTCCTCCACTTCTGGTGGGATTGCAAGCTGGTACTACCATTCTGTAAATCAGTCTGGTGGTTCCTCAGAAAACTGAGTATGACACTACTGGAGGACCCTGCTATACCATTCCTGGGCATACACCCAGATGATTCTCCAGCATGTAATAAGGACACATAGTCCACTATGTTCATAGCAGCCTTATTTATAATAGCCAGAAGCTGGAAAGAATCCAGATTTCCCTCAACAGAGGAATGGATACAGATAATGTGGTATATTTACTCAATGGAATACTACTCAGCTATTAAAAACAATGAATTCATGAAATTCTTAGGCAATTGGGTAGAACTGGAACATATCATTCTGAGTGAGGTAACCCAATCACAAAACAACACTTAAGGTATGCATTCAGTGATAAGTGGATATCAGCCCAGAAGCTTGGAATACCCAAGACATAATTTACATATCAAATAATGCTGAAGAAGAAGAAAGAATAAAGTATGGATACTCTGATCCTTCTTATAAGGGGGAAATATACCCACAGAAGGAGATACAGAGACAAAGTGTGGAGCAGAGTCTGAGGGAAAGACCATCCAGAGTCTACCCCTCCTAGTCATCCATCCCATATACAGTTATAAAACTCAGACATTATTATTGATGTCTGCAAGTACTTGTTGACTGGAGCCAGATATAGCTGTCACCTGGGAGGCTCTGCTAGTGCATGACAAATACAGGGGGGACACTCTCTGCCTACCATTAAACTGAGCACATGATCCCCAATGGGGGATCTAGAGAAAGGAACCAAGGAGCTGAAGGGGTTTGCAGTGCCATAGGAGGAACAATGATATGAGCCACCCAGTACTGCTAGCACTCCCAGGGACAAAAATATCAACCATATAGTACACGTGGTGTTACCCATGACTCCAAATGCATAGGCTGCAGAGGATGGCCTTGTTGGACATCAAAGGGAGGAGAGGCCCTTGGTACTGGAAAGGTTGGATGTAGCAGTGTAGGGAAATACCAGGACAGGGAAGCGGGATTGGGTTGATTGGGAATCAGGGTGAGGGGATATGGCTTATGAGACTTTTGGGGTGTGTGCGGGCAAACCAGGAAAGGGGAAATCATTTGAAAGGTAAATAAAGCTATATCTAAAGAAAAAGAGTAAAATTAAATAAATAAAATATGAGTGTTCCCCCAATAAGATTTTTTGATGAATATAAAAATAAATTTTAAAATATGAAAACTGCTTTTCATGTTTAGCATGTAATCCATATATCTTGGGCAGAGTGAGTAGACACTAGAGGAAAAAAATGTAGGTTTTTGTTTACTAGAATTTCTAGTAAAGAAGTTTCAAACCATGGTCAAAACCACAAAGAGAAAAACAAAAGAATGGTCCCTTTTTTGTCTTTTGTTTTGTTGTTTTGCTTTGCTAATTCTTCTCTCTTATAGGAAGAACCAGACTTCAGTTTTCCCTCCATCCTCTCCTCCAAATCTTCCCACAATGTATGTTTTCTCTCACATATCTTCTTTTTTCTGTTTGACTTCAGAAAAGGGAATGCCTCTCAAGGATAAAATCAAATATGGCATATTAGCAAATATTATCTATTTATCTAACTATATAACTATGTGTCTATGTGTCATATATGATAGATATGTATCATATCTATCTCTATTTCTCTATCTCTAATCTATCTACCAATCATCTATTTATCTATCATCTATCTAATATATCTATTTATCCAACATATCTATTAATGTAAGTATCTATCATCTATCTATTATTGATCTATTATTTATCACCATTTGATACAACTACAAAAGTGTTTATACTTATTACTAAAATTTAACTAATTGTAAAAATCAGGACATTTTTACAATATCCAATTACAGCTAAGAATTTCTGTTTTATACTCCTTTTGTGCCTTTACTTGCAAATACATCATAATGTTCATTATACACATACCTTTTTGGGAAGCAGTTTCAGGCACTGAGACCTGTGACTAAGGCATGTCATTTCCTCATATTTTTACTGACAGCCAAGTGACGACTTCCATCAACCTATGCAGATCTGTCTGTGAGAACTGGGATCCGAGGACCTTAAAGCACTGAGCAGACTACAGTATAATGCTGTAGATAATGCTACTTTAGTTTCAGTGTACTCTTACACATGAATGTTTCCAAGAAAGCAATGGGCCAAGGAAGGTTGTTTGAATTCAGAAAGTAATGATCAAAAAACATGTTCAAAACCAAAAATCATGTGAATAAATGTCAGGAAGCACATACTAAATGTTAACAGAACACCCTTTTCAGAACTTTTCAGGAGGAGCAACTAAAGCACAATTCCATGGCACATACTCTAAATTATATATGCAAAGTATGGAAGCAAAGCAGAAGGCCATGTCCAAAATCAGGGAGTACTGAGGCAGCACTCAACATACCATTACACCAGATTGGGTTCCATAGCTATCTTCTGATATCCAATGAGAATAAACTTGTTGTATTAATTTGAGTGTAAGTGGTCAACACAGGAGACATAAAGCCACATCCAAGAACAATCAAGGGAACAAAATGCATCTGAGATCATAGGTCCTTTGCCTTTTATTTTCCGTGGAGACTGTCTCACAGTTCTCTAGGTCATTGTGAACTATTCTTTTCCCCCATGTTCTTTTTTTATCTAAAATTCCTCCCCTATTTTTTCCATCTACAACCTTGTCCTTTTTAAAATTATTATTGGATATATTCTATATTTACATTTCATTTCCCTTTTTCTGGTTCCCTGCCCCCCCAAAGGATCCACATGCCCTTTTCCCTCCCCCTGCTCTCTCATCCACCCCTTCCCACTTCCCTGTTCTGGTATTCCCCTATACTGATGCTTTGATCCTTTCCAGCACCAGTGTCCACTCCTTTCCTCTTGTCGGACATCACTTGGTATATGGACTGTGTCTTTGGTGTCCCAAGATATCCACTTATCAGTGAGTGCATACCATGGGTTTTCTTTTGAGAGTGGGTTACCTCGCTCAGTATGATGTTCTCCAGCTCTATCCATTTCTCTAAGAATTTCATGAATTCATTGTTTCTAATGGCTGAATAGTACTCCATTGTGTATATATATCACATTTTTTGTATCCATTCCTCCGTTGAGGGACACCTGGGTTCTTTCCAGCTTCTGGCTATTATAAATAAGGCTGCTATGAACATCATGGAGCATGTATCCTTATTGCATGCTGGGGAATCTTCTGGATATATGCCCAGGAATGGTGTGGCAGGGTCCTCCGGAAGTATCATGTCCAATTTTCTGAGGAACTGCCAGACTGATTTTTAGAGTGGTTGTACCAGCTTGCAATTGCACCAGCAGTAGAGGAGTGTTCCTCTTTCTCTACATCCTCACCAACACCTGCTGTTTCCTGAGTTTTTAATCTTAGTCATTCTGACTGGGGTGAGGTGAAATCTCAGTGTTGTTTTGATTTGCATTTCCCTAATGACTAATGATGTTGAACATTTCTTAAGGTGCTTCTTAGCCATTCAAAGTTCTTCAGGTGAAAAGTCTTTGTTTAGCTCTGTACCTCATTTTTTTGATAGGGTGTTTTTTTTTTTTTTTTTTTTTTTTTTTTTTTTTTGCTTTTCTGGGTCTAACTTCTTGAGTTCTTTGTATACATTGGATATTAGCCCTCTGTCAGATGTAGGGTTGGTGAAAATCTTTTCCCAATTTGTTGGGTGCTGATTTGTCCTTTTGACCATGTCTTTTGCCTTACAGAAACTTTGTAATTTTATGAGGTCCCATTTGTCTATTTTTGATCTTAGAGCATAAACTATTGGTGTTCTCTTCAGGAAATTTCCCCCTGAGCCAATGTCCTCAAGGGTCTTCCCCAGTTTCTTTTCTATTAATTTTAGTGTGTCTGGTTTTATGTGGAGGTCCTTGATCCACTTGCAGTTGATCTTAGTACAAGGAGATAAGAATGGGTCAATTCTCATTCTTCTGCATGCTGACCTCCAGTTGAGCCAGCACCATTTGTTGAAAAGGCTATCTTTTTTTCCACTGGATGTTTTCAGCTCCTTTGTTGAAGATCAATTGGCCATAGATCCTATTCCATTGATTCACCTCCCTGTCACTGTACCAATACCATGCAGTTTTTAACACTACTGCTCTGTCGTTTTGCTTGAGGTCCAGGATACTGATTCCCCCCAGAAGCTCTTTCACTGTTCTGACACTCAAGAACAGGTATTCTTTATATGGAAAGAACGTTCACAGGAGAACTTGGATACTTGATTTTATTAATGACTTGTCTCAATTTTCAGAAGTAATTTCAGACAAGATTTGATCTTTATGTGTCGAACTTGAAGTTCTGATTTTAGGATTCCCTTTGCCGGCTCTGTGATTTATTCAGCAGGATGATGGTCTCCTTCCCAATCACAGTCAGCATGTTCTCCAAAAGCTTGTTTCCTTCTGGCATAGATTATTTCTTTCTGGTGTCCCACCCCAGTGATGACTATGACACCCATTTGGCTTCTTCACAATCTATAGTATTGACCATGGTCATATTTTATTCCTTGTTATTATATTCTTACTCTCCAGTTGAAAGCAAACTTTAAATGACTGCCCTTAAATGGGCATAAACATGGATTTTTCTGACACTCTCTGTGTAACATCATTGAGCATCCTCTCTGGAAGCTGTTGATCAATATTTTACTCATTTACCATTCCATGTCTTTTGTTAAATTCAGCAGTTAACAACATTTTGGGCATGGGTCAGTTGGTCCTGAGAGACAAGCAGGGGTTTTATTGCTAACTGATCTGTTTACTCAGGACTGGTTTGCATTCATGAAGCCATGAAATGCCTTGATGCTCTGTCTGGAAAAGACTAAATCTGGTTTTGTAGGAGAGTACCAGAACAGAGAAATGGTGGGGAGGGGGGTGATTGGGGAATGGGGTGCGGGAAGAGGACTTATGGCACGTATGGTGAGGGGGGGAACTGGAATGTAAACAAAGAGTATAGAAAATAATAAAAAAAGGGAAAAAAAGAAAAAAAAACCTGATGTTCATGTCCCACATATTCTATTGTTTCTCAAGATAGGTCAATGGGATACTAAAATAAATCAAAAGTTTTACTGGCATTGGTTTTAGAATGTATGATGTTAACCTAAAATGTCCTTCCTTGCTGATAGATTCTCCAGACATCCAGATACTCTGTCAACTCTCAATTTTAGTGCAATTAAAATATCAAGAATTTAACTTTGTATAAATAACTTCAATGAATTGGTTGACTGGGAGCTTAAGGGCCAGTAAGATTGATCAGAGGGAAAAGCACTTGGCATGCAAGACTGTTGCAATAGTCAGAACTCATGTAAAGGTAATAGGGGAGGACTAATCTCAAAAAGCTGACCTCTGAACTGCATAAGAATTCTGTCGACTGAACACACACACACACACACACACACACACCACCACCACCACCACCACCACCACCACCTCCACCACCACCTCCACCACCACCACCACCACAACCACACTAATAATAAGCATAATAAAAACAAAACAAAGAGAAGTTGGTATATGAACAAAAATAAGAATTGAAGAGAAACACTGAAAGAATTAGCAAAATAAAGGAAGCTGTTTTGAAATAAGCTGAGTTCAGTGATTAAAACATAAATGATATTTATATTTCTACATGTTTCAAAAATTTCCAATATTTGTTTTTTATGGTAAACCACTTATTTTTAAACATTAAGATGAAGCCTACAGCTTATTAGTAGTGCAGTAGATGTCTATTATCTCTACATTTTCACAATTTACTTGCTGAAAACTAAGTTCCCATATATAGATTAGCATTCAGAAACCTTTCAGTACTATTTTATGATGTTGACCCACTAAATTCCTAGCTCATATCATCTATCATCTGGTTTTGGCTATTCAGTCACCTCTCTGTATATATCTAGGTAAAGTTAGTTGTCTTGCACCCTGAAAGGGAAATGACCACTTAGTAAACAAATGTTTACTTTCTAACTGTGGCAATGTTTTTAAATGCTCTGAGTTGTTTTTAATGGGTATAGGAAAAGTTGTATAGGTTTCATTTTAAGAATCCATTTGCCCATATTAACTACACAATAAATAAACTAGAATCTAAAGTGTCCCTCTTTTTAATCATGCTATCATTTCTCCCTAACAGGGGGATATTTTTGCACATTTATAATTTCAATGAACTACTGTTAATTAATTGAATAAATTTTAATACAAAATTAATCCATTGGATCATTACTCAGGTGATTATGTACTTTGAGTTATAAAGATGCAATTTACATGTTATTAAAATAATCAGAAGGACTTTAGTATTAAAAGTAAGATAACATTTAATTTTAGCTTGTTGAAATAATTTTGTCAGCAAAGCAAAATGAAGGAGGTGATAATATGACCTTTAGAGAGCTGGTGACATATGTAATCTACAAACTTTTTTTTCTGACTTTGTTGGATAATTCAGTAAGATGTACAAGAAACCGTTGTTCCCTTCAGTTGTTCATGAGACTCTGAACTAACCTTCTGACATGATCTTCCCTTGTCTCAAGAAATCCTCCAACATTATTTTAACCTTATTATTTATCCTTATTGTCTAGACATAATCTGAAGGAAGCCAAACACATTCTGTTGTATCAATGTGTCATGATCATTTGAGCAAATGTAAAAAGGAGCCTTACAGTGAACAGAGCTGGGTCTTTTCCTATCCATTGTTTTGCATGAAGGGAAACATTATCAGGACATTCAATATACTCAAGATTCTCTCAGCAATGGTTTGTCTATTTAATCAAACACCCATAAGCAAGTATTATAAAACAGGAATCATGTGAAATCTCAAGTTAGTGCTGGAGTGGCAATCACAGAGGATGCACATCCATGGATAGGTTTGCTGATGACCAAGTCCAAGGACATAATGAAGAGACATTATGAGAGGGGTGTCGAAGATCAAAGAAAAGAACAATGTGAGTCTAGAGTCATAGGGGTGATATCTTGTGATCCTGGAATGGTTATGGTTGGGTAAAAACAGGGTGAGGCTTGTCCTAAAGCATCTAAAGCTGACAAAGGTGGAGAACACACATGACAGAAGACAACATATTGTCAGAGCATTTAGCTCACTCTATGCCACTATAAATGGAGATATGAATTCTTTCAGTGGAACTAAGGGTGCTTTCTATTCATGTAATACTCCTTGATTCCTCTCCAAGGACCACCATGGTGACAAAGTGGTTTGACATTCTCATCATCATGAGCCTGGAACTTTGTCCTGAGACACCATGAAAATGTATATATGGTAAACAACAAGATCCCTTCAGATTTCTCATTACAAGAAATAAACACTTTTTCCACTTAAAACTCAGAGCATTTTCTCAATTACTTTGTTTACTTGTATATAATTTTAGTAGACATTGGTAAGTATTTATGTTTTGTACTTCTGATGCAGTTCACAGTTTCCTTCCTTATCTACTTTACAAAGAACCATCAACTATACCAACAATTGCCCATCTATGGTTTTTTTCTCACCTGATTTTATTAAAATATTTTCCCTGTTTTAATTGCCCATGCATGTCCAGACCCTCAAAATACTTGCTAAAAAGGTCTTTCACCCATTTAAATCACAGTCAAGTGTATTCTAACTATATTTCAAGAGAAATGAATGTAATTGACCTAAACAAAATATAATTTAAAGTTGTTTTCAAGAACTGCAAAATCTATTTTTTATAATAGGTGTTTACTTTTATCTAAATATTTACTGTTACCAATTATGTGAATAGGAAAATGACAACATCATTTTTACAATACATTATTAACAGTAAGTACTGGGAAAATATTTTTAAATGAGTTAATACAGAATCACTTTGATCAATATGTAAAAGTGAAATATTATTTTTAAAATATCTGAATGGATACAACATCAAAATTTTTAAGAAGAAAACAAAGAGAAAAAAGCTCCTTTTGTTTCTTTTGTGTAATTATCAGGTAACAATTTGACTGTTCCTAAGTAATTTAAAGTCATCAGCCTCTACATAAACTGGCTCTACTGTAAAGACATGAACAATTAATATATGTTGATTTATCTGCAAAAATATCCATAGATTTGTACCCAGGGCTATGTGCATTCTGGGGTATCATTAAACTATAAGTACAACCCTAAAATTACCTTTACGGATCACATGCATTTGTTATAATTTATAATGTTGATATGCTAGATAGATCATTATTATTATTTTATTTATTACCAAACATTGCTCCCTCCCACTCCCATTTCTAGGGTTCTTTCCTCCATTCCTTCTCCCCCTTTCCTCTGAGAGCATACTGCTCCTGGGGTATCGCCCCTCCCTGGGGCATCAAGTCTCTACAGGATTAGGCACATCCTCTCCCACTGAGGCTAGACAAGACAGTACTTTATTACATATGTGTTGGGTAAAGCCAGTAAACAACACCACTGCATGGCCTTGGACCAGCCCTTGTATGGCCATTGATTGGGGGCTTAGTCTCTGAGAGCTCCCAGGGATCCAGATTAGTTGACCCTGTTGGTTTTTCTATAGGATTACCATACCTGTCAGGTCCTTCAATCCTTTCCCTAACTCTACCATAGGGATCCCTGACCTTATTCCAGTGCTTGGCTGTGCGTATCTGCATCTGTCTCAGCTATTGGGTAGTCCTTCAGAGGACAGACATGCTAGGTTCCTATCTCAAGCACAACATATTCATAGGAGGGGAGGGAGGGAGAGAGGGAGGGATCTGGGTGGTAGAGGAGGAAAGGAGGGGAACAGGAGGGAAGGATCTGGCATGGGGAGAGGCAGGAGAGAAGCATGAAGGGCCAGGAAATGAATGGAAATAAATATGCAGCTGCCAGGGTAGGGAGAATTTCTAGAAAGTCTCAGAGACCAGTGATGGGGGAGGTTCTCAGGACTTAAGACTAGTGACCTTAGCTGAAATGCCCAACAGTAGGGGGTATGAAACCTAAAGAGACCATCTCCAGTAAAGAGACAGGGCCCCCAGTGGAGAAGTGGTAACACCAATCTGCCTTCAAATTTTTTGACCCAAAATTGTTCTTATCTAATAAAAATGCAGGGACAAAATGTAGCAGAGGCTGAATGAATGACAGACCAGTGACTGGCCGAACTTGGGATCCATGCCATTGGTGGACATCAAACCTGGACAGTATTACTGATTGTTATGTTGTGTTGGATAGCTTTATGCCAGCTTAACACAATCTGAAGTATTCTGAGAGGAATGAACCTCAATGAAGAAAATGCTTTTACAAGATGGAGCTGGAGGCAGCTCTGTAAGTTATTTTCTTATTTAATGATTGATAGGGCAGGAACCAGCCCATTGTGGGTGGGCCACTCCTCACTAATTTCTACAAGAAAGCAGGCAGAATAGGAATGAACAGCAAGCCAGTAATCCGCACCACTGCATGGCCTCTGTATCAGCTCCTGTCTTCATGTTGCTGATCTCTTTGAGTTCCTGTCCAGGCTTCCTTCAATGATAGAGTCTAATGTGGTACTGTTTGTCAAGTGAACCCTTTCCTCCACAGCTTGCTTTTTCATAATGGTGTTTCATTGCAGTAATAGAAGATCAAAGCAAGATAGGATCATTTTCAAAAGTCAATCACAACAGGCAATGAAAACTTGCAGGTATTTAAGTATATTTGGAAATAAATTTTTTCTTTAAATGTTGTTTTAATATATTTGCTATTTATGCTTATTCAAAGCTTTATAAATAAGAGAATTCCAGTCCATATCTTAAAACTTAGAAAAGCTGATATACAGCAGAAATAGAGAGTTGGTAAGAGAAGCACATGCCAAGTATGGGATATTGCTTATATTCCATTAATAGGAACACCTTCAGTTTACAAGAGATTTTTAAATTTAATTAAACAGTAAAGTGGTATAAGGGGATAAAGGGAGGAAGAGGAAAATTTAAAACTCTGAGGTTGAATTCAACAGAATTCAACATCCTATTATAGAGTTCCCATGTTTTACATGTGAAATGTGCCTCTACAGGTTCATGATTTTCAGTGTTTAGTCCCTAGCTTGTGGTGCGGTTTTGGATAAAACCCTTGCTCAAGAGGAAGAGGCCCACTAGAGGATGTAGGTAACCTAGGACATTTTTGGTTTATGTGGTGGTGGTGATGGTGGTAACACTGGCAGAATGTATGTGTGTGAGTGGGCTTGCATGTGAGTGTGTGTGTGTGTGTGTGTGTGTGTGTGTGTGTGTGTGTGTTTATATGTTTCACTGTGCCAGTATCTGAGTTTGAGGGCTGATGCTCATAGGGATTAGAGATAGCAGATCCTATTGGAGCTGGAGTTATGCAGCCATCAGCTGTCCAATGAGCTGGTAGAAACCAAATTCCAGCCCTCTGTTAGGACAGTACATGTTTTTAATAAACAATAAGTTTCTTCAGTTCTCACTCTGAATTTTGTGTCCTTCTCTCTCTGTCTCTGTCTCTCTCTCTCTCTGTGTCTCTCCCTCTCTTCCCCCCTCTGTGTGTGTTTGTGTGTGCGTGAGAGAGAGAGAGAGAGAGAGAGAGAGAGAGACAGAGAGACAGAGAGACAGAGAGACAGAGAGACAGAGAGACAGAGACAGAGAGAGATTGTATAGTCAGTTCTTTCCTTCACTATCCCATTGGTAAGGTGTTATGGGTTGTCCCTACTTCTTGAACACCCTCTACATCGTAACTGAAGACATGATTTGAGCAGTTAATTCATTCTCATGGCTTTCTATAATAATGCACTGCTCCCCTTTATACTATAAGCTAAAATAAACTTTATTACATTGTTCTTGTCAAGTATTTCAAAACAAATGCCCTCAAAACATTTATTGAAATTATTTTTTAGTTGTTAACCAAATATATTTATGTATATGAAACTATCAATTATATAATGCCAAATTACAATGATAAATTTTTATCCCAATATTTCTTTTTTTTTACATGTATATTATAAATTATCTTGTGCTATCTTTTCTTTTTTTTTTGGTT
This sequence comes from Apodemus agrarius, assembly GCA_964023405.1. Classification (NCBI taxonomy): domain Eukaryota; kingdom Metazoa; phylum Chordata; class Mammalia; order Rodentia; family Muridae; genus Apodemus; species Apodemus agrarius. Next base: position 79,613,523 of record OZ030019.1, on the reverse strand, counting down.
TTTTTATTGTATATATTCTATATTTACAATTCATTTCCCTTTTTCTGGTTCCCCACCCCCAAAGGTCCCACATGTCCTTTTCCCTCCCCCTGCTCCCGCATCCACCCCCTCCCACTTTACTGTTCTTGTACTCTCCCACAATGATGTTTTGGTCCATTCTAGCACCAGTGTCCACTCCTTTCTTCTTGTGAGACATCACTTGATATGTGATTTGTGTCTTTGGTGTTCCAAGCTTCTAGGCTAATATCCACTTATCAGTGACTGTATACCATGGGTATTCTTTTGAGACTGGGTCACCTCACTTAGTATGACATTCTCCAGCTCCATCCATTTCTCTAACAATTTCATGAATTCATTGTTTCTAATGGCTGAATAGTACTCCATTGTGTATATATACCACATTTTTTGTATCCATTCCTCTGTTGAGGGACATCTGGGTTCTTTCCAGCTTGTGGCTATTATATATAAGGCTGCTATGAACATAGTGGAGCATGTATCCTTATTGCATGCTGGTGAATCTTCTGGGTATATTCCCAGGAGTGGTATGGCTGGGTCCTCCGGAAGTATCACGCCCAGTTTTCTGAGGAACCGCCATACTGATTTCCAGAGTGGTTGTACCAGCTTGCATTCCCACCAGCAGTGGAGGAGTGTTCCTCTTTCTCCACATCCTCGCCAACACCTGATGTCTTCTGAGTTTTTAATCTTAGCCATTCTGACTGGTGTGAGGTGAAATCTCAGGGTTGTTTTAATTTGCATTTCCCTAATGACTAGTGATGTTGAACATTTTTTAAGGTGTTTCTCAGCCATCTGAATTTCTTCAGGTGAAAAGTCTCTGTTTAGCTCTGTACCCCATTTTTGGATAGGGTTATTTGGTTTTCTGTATCCCAATATTTCTAACACCTCAGCACACCAGAAACACATCTCATGCCATCTGGATCTGACAGCATTTCACTCTTTCTGTTTAATTAAAAAAACTTTTTCTCCAAATAGAAATTGAATAAAACTATTATCATTTTGTAAATTATAAAGTATGATAGACCTAACACCCAGTCCATCAATTTTTACAATCAAACAGAAATCTGTCATCTATACTATCTTAAAAGACTATGATAATTAACACCTCATTCATGTCTTGACTAAATTGTATGTTATCTGAAAACTCTATTTAAATCTATATCAGCTTTTTCAAAGTCAACCAGCTTGGGCTGACTATAAGACTAACAGTGTTAACCCTGTCAGAAATCTGAGAGTGACCAATAATAACTGAAAATATATATGAAGCCTAACACAGCTTCCAACACTTCGCCAAACGATAGAGAAAGGGAAAACCAGGACAGTCCTTCTAAAATATTGGAACATCAGTTTTCAGCCTCCTGGCCCTAGGTCATCTAACCGACTTAGAGAACAGGAATTACCAAGGACTAGCCCCTCTGTCTCGGCAGAAATCAAGCTGTCCCAGCCTGTAAAAATGTCCTTTTTCTGGACAGAGTTTGTAGATGAATAGAGGCAACTTTGCCTCTTGGCTGTTTTGCCACAACAGAAGCAGCTCTAGTGATGCTCAGTTTCTTCTTTGAATCCAAGAAAGGGAAGCTGTCAGGAGCAGACTAGTCTCTACAACAAGTGAAATAAATAACGTTAAATGTCACTTTCTGTGGATTTCTGATGTTTTTGAAAACCAATTATCTATGCAAAGTAATGTGGGCTGTTGTCTGTAAACTACTTTCAGCTGTTTCTGATTAAAATCTAGAAAACACCTTAAAGACATTTGTTTTAGATTGTTTTGAGTTTCATAATGGGTGTGATGTTGAGTTTTGTGGTTATAGTATTCCTCTGGGAGAGAGGTCAAAATGAAGGTTTTTCTGGTTACTGGCTCAAGGATATGCTAATTTGGGGAAAAAGTTTTGCCTTTGTGTTTTTAGAAAGGGTGATTAGGCTCTGGACATCTTCCAGAGCTATTTGGATGAGAAATGATAGAGGGAGACCTCCAGAGGACTAGATTCCAGAATATCAAACAGAAAATCTATCTTTTGATACTACAATTTTGTCTTGAGATTTATATATTACAGAAAATATAGCCAGGTTGAGTGTCCTCGTCAAACATGCTGAACTGGCCTGCTTGAACTACTGAGGTCCTGGACTTCAGCTAGATCCAGCCAAGACATAGAAATCAGAGACCAACCTACTCCCTCATTTTCCCTACCCTTTCCCCACCCCCCTTATTAATATCTCAACACCCATACTCAGCTTGAAGAAATTACAAAGAGTCATCTACCCAGTTCCCTGGGGTTTGGGGCTGGAGAGGGTTGTTATTATTATTAAGTTGTCTTTCTAGGGAATGTCAATTGATTTCAAACAGGGAGAAAATAGGACTGATTATATAGCCATAATTTCATTTGGTAAAAATCCTTTTAATTGTTACTAAGTTCAAGTCATAAGTTCTTATTTGGTACAGAATTCATCTTGATTCATAATCAAGGTTTCCATTGGTATAAATTTCTTCTGTTGATACTAAATATTTAAACGCACAAGGCTTAGACACAGCCCTTCTTTGTTGTTATTATAACAGATCTGAGATGTTTAAGTCTGTGAGTTTAGGGCCAAATAGAAATATAAGTCTCTGAGTTTATTGTTAGGGTGTTTTCTAGATTTTAATCAGAAAGAGCTGAAAGTAGTTTACAGACAACAGCCCATATTACTTGATATTTATTAAAATTCTAATCCACAAAATAATGGTATTATGGTAGTAAATTCACTGTGTATTAGATTAGTGACCATTAGCATATATAAGTCTATGTGAATGAACTTATAGTTAAAGTGACAATATACCAGTTGGGCTCAAAATAATTCCCTCAAAAGACTTAGACTCTCTATCACTCATGAGAATCACCTTTTGAAGTTATTAATCAAGGAAGTTAAAGAGACCCAAAGCCAATTCAGGCCACTGCTCTTGACATTTTTTGTCTCCCAGAATTTGAAGATAGATTCCTATTGCTGAAGACACTAGGTGCTTTGAACATAAGACCCACAGTATTTTAACTGGAACTGACATGAAAGTCTCCTTCTTTAGGACTAGCTTTCATGGTACAGGAAGATGCTGTCAATTTTGCCAGTGGAGGGAAGGAAGCAACAGACCTACCCAGCTGTGACACCTATGAACCACTGTGATGAGCTGTAATGCATCATACCCCTAAGAGTGCAATGGTGGCAGTCATATCTTCGTGGTAACCAGCAGTTCTCTGACTGGATTTAACAGGCACTCAACATAAGAGAAATTATGCCTGACAATGGAAACATAAACAGCTTGCTTACAAATCTTATCATGAATAGTTATATCAAGAAAACACTGTCTATGAACCAGAATCAGTGCCTTCGCCTGGACCCTGAGAATTGAGGCTTTGACTTCTAACCTCAAGGACTATGAAACATATTTTTATGGGCCTTAAGCCACCCAGGACCTCTGGAGATAACCCTATCAAAAAATGGGGCACAGAGCTAAACAAAGAATTTTCACCAGAAGTCATTGGGTAAAGGTTTTTCCCATCAACACCTGAAGAGATGTTCAACATCATTAGTCATCAGGGAAATGCAAGGAGAAAACTAACTCTTTAAAGTTGTCCTTTGATCTTCACAGTGTATGTGTTTGTTTGCTTGGAAGCCTGTGTGTGTGTGTGTGTGTGTGTGTGTGTGTGTGTGTGTGTGTGTGTGTGTGTGCATTGCCAATATGGAGGCTCAGAAATGTCCAAGGAATTAGTAAAGTATATCTCTGGTCATGTTATGTTGCTGGAAATGAGAAGATCATAAAGACTCTAACTTAATGAGCAGTTAGCCTCCCAAAATCCTTGATTCAAATATTTATGATTGGGTTATTGGGAGGTGGTGAAAGGAAGGAGGTAGACCCTAGTGAGAGGAAGTGCCTGGGACACATATTCCAGTAGCCCCTCACCATGATCCTTTGTAGGTAAATGGTTAGATCTGGAAACTATCATCCTAAGTGTCCTAACCCTATGACAGAACAACACACCTCTTCTGCTTGCACTGATAACATGATTTTCTTCCCAAGCCCATGAAGTCAAGGAATCATTAGCGGAATGCTACAAACTCCTGAGCCAGAATAAATGATTCTTCCTTTTGCTTTATGTCAAACCTTGGCTCACAGTGCTAAAAATGTATTAATGCACACATTAGAAATCGTGGGTGGGGGGAAAGAGTGGGGAATAGCATGGGGGGGAGAGGAATTATGGGACATATGGTGGGGGGTACCTGGGAAAGGGGAAAGCCTTTGGAATGTATTGATAGAATATAGACAGATATTTTGCCAGCATGTATATCACCCACAGAGACAAGAGGCAAATGCTGGATCCTCTGAAACTAGAGTTACAGATGGTATTGGGAATTGAACCCAGGACCTCTGGAGATGCACCCAATGTTCTTAGCCATACTAAATCATCTCTCTAGCCTCACTAATGACTTTTAAAAGAGTGATTCCATATCCTCTTCTTCAGTTAAAATGCAGCACTCAAAGTTCAGAGACCAGCTATAAAGAAACTAAACTGAAGCAAACTTGTTAAAAAGAGAAAATGTTTTATTGGAAGCATCATTGTGTCCACATCACTGAATGATGCAAGTACACATTCACACCATGCTACACACTTCTCTCTTACACCCTGTAAACACCAAGACTTCATAAATAACACATAAAAATACATAGGCAAACATGCTATTAACTCACAGATACATGAATGCTTACACACATACCCTACAAAATTGGAACAGTTTTATGAAGAGTTATGTAAGATAAAACTAAAAGAAAAAGTAAATATTGAGGCTCTTAAAATAGATATTAGCAAAATGTTTCTGCAACCTAGTCCTCCAGCTATTTTATACCATTTCTAATATTTTTATTTTAAAAGTTAAAATAGTGACCTAGTGAAAGAATTGTAAGTTTTTCCATATAGTAGATTTTCTTTAGTAGTTGTAAAATGAAGCTTACATATGAAAGTATTATATATATTTATATATTAAATTATGCATAAAATGTGATTGTGTCCATGTACACATCTCTCTCTCTCTCTCTCTCTCTCTCTCTCTCTCTCTCTCTCTCTCTCTCTGTGTGTGTCTCTCCCTCCCTGTGTGTGTGTGTGTGTGTGTGTGTGTGTGTGTAGACAAGGACAGCATCGTGTGTCTCTCTTTGCTTTTACCTTGTTTGAGACAGAATCTATTTGTTGTTTTGTTTCATATGTATGCCAGGCTAACATCCTCCTGTGGATTATCCTATCTTTACATTGAAACTAGATGTTACTGTTGCTTATCCATCTTTTACATGGGCTATAGAGATTGAATATTATTTCATCAAGCTTGTAAACCTAGTGCTTTTACCCACTAAGATATGTTCTCAGCTTCCTGAAATACTTTTTGAGACACACCTGATCTTCACTCTTTCTTGTCTTATAGTCCCAAATACATTATCATACTTTAAATTAACATTTATAATAGTTTAAAATTCCAGAGACAAATGTATGGACTTATACTGTCCATTTGGTTTGATGTGGATGTACATGCATGTTAAATCTGCCTGACTTGCAGACATAAGCAATAGATGACAGGAACTCATGTCAAACAGCTTAGTTTGCTTCCATCTAAAACATGTGATAGGATTATCTTTTGTGTGTCCAAGAAAACGTGAAAATAATAATTCAGTACTTTTAATAGTTTAATGTGACAATGCAATTATCACAAGGCACAGTTGGACACAATTCTATATTATTATCTATTTTTGTATAATCACTCAGCAAAACTTGACAGCTAGAATTACTGAGGGAAGCCGTGATAACGAGAATAATAATTCTTCAAAATTATGCAGTTTGGCATGGGTTTTGATATGTGCACCTGCCAACAATTACTTTTCAGCCTAGAGAATAGCTATACTCTAATTATAGGATGCATGGTGTAGGCACTCTTTGCCATCCTGCATACTCTATTACATGAAACATTCCCCAACACTGATAAAGGTCTTTGAATATATAGTTAGTTATAAGTTATATAACAATTGTCAGTGTACAGAGGGTCACACTACAAAGGTGCTCAAAAATATTTACTAAAGTTGCATGTTATCCATGTGCATGTTTCCTGCTCCGTGTCCTTCGTTTATTGTGATGAGATCAAAAATAATTTGAATACAAAATCTGTGCTCTGGATCTCCCTATTTTGTATGAAGTCTTAGCATCTCTTCTTTTCATGATGTCTTCTGAACTTTGCTTCTAACAGGTGACAACACCAATTCCAGTTGGCAGCTTTTTATAGATCAGTCAGCTAAAAATAATGGACTAACATGAGAAATTTACTAAGAAGTTTTGTAGGTATAGTTTCGCAGTGGCTTTCTTTCCACTCAGTATCACTTCTCATATTATACTATTTCATTTCTGACCACTTGACCCTGCCTTGGTCATTTATTCCTATATTGGACAGGAAACTATCCTATTGCTATCAGCGCACCAATCACGGATGGTGATCCATGTTCACCGGATTCTAGAATATTAGATGATCAAGTGCAGTTAACAGCAGCACCAAGTGCAACAGAGTGTATAAAACACTTACTGCAGGAAATCATTTGACTTTTAACAGCAACAAGTAAGCATTATTGATTTTTAATTTGTCCACTAATCTGATTTCAGAGCACATGTATAATCCGTTTCAATGGTCCACAAGCACTGCTTTCTATCCTGATTGGCTTGAGTTTAATTTTTATTCATCCTTTGAGAAGACTGTCAGTTTCATTGACAGGTCATAAAAATATAAAAATGAATAAAAGGCTCATTATTCTATTTAAGAAAGAAATGTTCCCATGCAGCTCAGGTAAGCCTTGAACATCCCATGTGGACTAATGTGACTTCAAACTTCTGATTCTCCTGTCTCCATCTTCTGAGTGCTGGTATTAAAGCCATGCACCACCAAGTTCATTTCTATATGGTGCTAGGGATCAAACTCAGAGTTTTGTGCATATTAGGTAAGCATTCCACCAATTGAGCTGTGTCCCAAGACTTAAAATTTCATTCTTATAAACCTCTTTATGCTAGTGGAGGGTCACAAAAGTAACTTCAAACCATTGTCATAAGTACACAGATGCCAAGAACTGAAAAGAACTCTTACTGGATTATTCCACATCTTTGGGTCAAACTGTACCAGGATATAAAACATGGACGCTAGAAAGTCATGTTTTTCATGACAGAACAACTGTCTACAATGACTCCAGCAGCCTAGAATGCACTTGAAAGAATGACTGGTCCCAAAGAGATTTGCTATGAATTCTTCCTGAACACTGAAGAATGCTATAGTATGAAAGTGTCCACTTATTACCTAAGTAGAACATCATTTCAGCATAAAAATGGAAAAATTCGATGTGCTTAGATTAAAAATTACTCAAGTTTGGGTGTATATATAGGTGCATATGAGATGGTGGGAGGAATTTTACAGGAAACAATACTAAAAAACAAGACAAGAAAAAGTGGCAATGATAAGGAACCTTTGAGACATGCTAACCCAGGATCTTTCCAAGCAACACATGTGGTCTCATTTTTCTATATTGATTTAGAGCTTGTCTTTAAGAAACTTCTTCAGACAGACAAAACTGCTTTGTGAAGAACAACATAACTCAGGGTGTGTTAAATAAGTACAGAATTTGGGATAAATCTGTTCTTATATATCTCATCCTATGTCTTTTCACAACAGACTAGTTTATAGAATTTTTAAGAGAAAACTCTAATAGGCATTTGATTTCTGTCTCCCAGTCCCATGCTCACTCTGTGGATGGCTGTCAGGACACTCGGGAAGCAGGAGATGGACATCTAAAATAAAAATAACCAGTGATAACTATTAAGGGTCAGATGAGTTATCAATTTAATTAGATAAATAATAGCAGTAGTCCATTAATCTCGTAGAGTTCCTTTTAAATTTATTCCTCTTTCTATGGATGTGTGCACATCTAATACATGTAACTACCAATTGACTCGAATAATGAGACATTCTTGATTCAGATTCTCCTTGTGTTTTGCTTCCTCATATATTTATTATTCTGACCTTGTTACAATCCTGGTTTCTTCTATGGCTTCTGTTAGTACGTTTCTTTCTAAACATTTTATCATTTTTCCAGTTTCATTAGGATCTCTACAACCATAGCCTTTGAAATAAATCTCCTAATTCCTGTCAATCTGCTCTGCATGGTATGGGTACAGTGACAGGCAGGTAGATCAATGGAATAGGATTGAAGACCCGGAAATTAACCCACACACCTATGGTCACTTGATCTTCAACAAAGGAGCTAAAACCATCCAGTGGAAAAAAGATAGCCTTTTCAACAAATGATGCTGGTTCAACTGCAGGTCAGCATGCAGAAGAATGCAAATCGATCCATTCTTATCTCCTTGCACTAAGCTCAACTCCAAGTGGATCAAGGACCTCCACATAAAACCAGACACACTGAAACTAATAGAAAAGAAACTTGGGAAGACCCTTGAGGACATGGGCACAGGGGAAATTTTCCTGAACAGAACACCAATAGCTTATGCTGTAAGATCAAGAATTGACAAATGGGGCCTCATAAAATTACAAAGTTTCTGTAAGGCAAAGGACACTGTCAAAAGGACAAAATGGCAACCAAAAAATTGGGAAAAGATCTTCACCAACCCTACATCTGACAGAGAGCTAATGTTCAGCATATACAAAGAACTAAAGAAGTTAGACTCCAGAGAGCCAAATAACCCTATCAAAAAAATGGGATACAGCGCTAAACAAAGAATTTTCACCTGAAGAATTTTGAATGGCTGAGAAGCACCTTAAAAAATGTTCAACATCATTAGTCATTAGGGAAATGCAAATCAAAACAACCCTGAGATTTCACCTCACACCAGTCAGAATTGCCAAGATCAAAAACGCAGGAGACAGCAGGTGTGGAGAAAGAGGAACACTCCTCCACTTCTGGTGGGATTACAAGCTGGTACAACCAGGCAAACAGTTGGAACTGGTAAATATCATCCTAAGTGAGGTAACCCAATCACAAAAGAATACACATGGAATGCAGTCACTGATAAGTAGATATTAACTGGCCCAGAAGCTCTGAATACTCAAGACACAATTAACATATCAAATGATACCCAAGAAGAAGGAGGGAGAGAGTCCTGGTCTTGGAAAGGCTTGATCCAGCATTGTAGGGGAGTACCAGGACAGAGAAATGGGAGGGGGATGATTGGGGAATGGGCAGGGGGAAGAGGACTTATGGGACTTATGGGGAGGGGGGAACTGGGAAAGGGAAAGGCATTTGGAATGTAAACAAAAAATATAGAAAATTTTAAAAAAAGTAAAAAAAAAAGTGAAATAAATATCGTAGTCCCTGTCAATCTGCTCTGGTATCATATATTATTATTCTGCCAATCCCTGTATTGTAGTAGAGTGAAACTGAAAGTCTCATGCTCAGTATGTCAAATGAACATCTCTATCACTGATTAGTGAAACTTACTACTGGGTTTCACTAGTGGACTTTCTAAACAGGTCTGTGAGATAAGGATCTTAGTAGACATATAAGAAAGCTTTGAACACACATTTATCCTAATGACTCATTTTACTGTTAGCAATCATGAATTTGGTTGCACTTAGAGTTGTTTTCTTTCTTTTAAGAGAGTGATTGGGGATGAGAAGTAGGTTAGACTGCAGAGCAAGCAAGTACTGGATCATGATCTTGCCTTGGGTCACTGAGGGCAACTGGCAGCTGAGGCCAGGTGCGTGGACAGAGTCCTAGCTTAACATCGACTACCCTGTCAAGCTCTTGCCTGCACCCAGAGCCAGAGCAGCTGGGCGGCAGGAGGTCTATGCACCTACAGCTCAGTGGGCAGTCTCTGCGGCGACCCGCGTGAGCACCAACTTGCTGGGGGGGGGGGTCTGTGCCTGGAGTACAGCCAGAGGCAGACATCTTGCCTCAGGGCACCACAGACAGCTAACCAGAAAGAGCCCTGTGGACTGAAAGCTCCACCATCTAGTCTCCAGCAGTCCAACCAGGGAAGCTCCAGTCCTGCAGGGAATCCCGTGGTTAGACAGAGCCCCAAGACCTGCCACCATCTTGGAGCTGGTAGCCTGAACAGGTCACCATAGAGAACCAACAGAGGAGCCCAGATCTGTGGAAAAAAAAGATCTGATTCTTAAGAGCTGGCAACTAGGCAGGCCAGGAGGAAATGGCGCGAGGCCAATTGTACATCCAGCAGCAAGCAGGTGGGGGGTCGGGGGGGGGAGACTTGGCTCCAGCCCAGCAGAGCTGATTCGGTAATTCAGAGCCCAGTAGCAGAAACTTTCCGGTTTCCACCTCAGGAGCACGGATGCCCTCTACAACAGCAGCAACAAACCCCAGGCTCACAGGAGCTTGAAACACCAACCAGTAACAACAAGACCAACTAACTCCAGAGATAAACAGATGGTAAAAGGCAAATGTGGGGACATTACTAACAGAAATCAAGGTAATAGGCAGCCTCTGAACCAAATTCTCCAACCACAGCAAGTTCTGGATACCCCAACACACCAGAAAAACAAGAGTTGGATTTAAAAGCACTTGTCATGATGCTGCTAGAGGAACACACACACACACACACACACACACACACACACACACACACAAGACATAAACAAATCTCTTAAAGAAATGCAGGGGAACATGGATAGGGTAGAAGCCCTTACAATGCAAACACAAAAATCACTTAAATAATTCCAGGAGAATATGGATCAACAGACAGATGCCAATAAAGAGGAAATGAAAAAAAATCACTTAAAGAAATGCAGGAGAAATCGAGTCAACAGGCAGAAGTCATGAAAGAGGAAACACAACTTCTCTTAAAGAATTGCAGGGAAACACAAACAAACAAGTGAAGGAATTGAGCAAAACCATCCAGGATCTAAACACAGAGGTAGAAACAACTAAGAAATCACAAAGGGGGACAACTTTGGAGATAGAAAACTTTGGGAAGAAATCAGGGGTAGTAGATGCAAATATCAACAGAATACAAGAGATAGAAGTAAGAATCTCAGATGCTGAAGATACCATAGGAACCATTGACTCCACAGTCAAAGAAAATGCAAAATGCAAAAGGCTTGTAACCCAAAACATCCAGGAAATCCAGGACACTGAGAAGACCAAACCTAAGGATTATAGGGATAGATGAGAGTGAAGATCTACAATTTAAAGGGCCAGCAAATATCTTCAACAAAAATTATAAAAGAAAACTTCCCTAACCTAAAGAGAGAGATGCCCATGAATATACAAGAAGCTTACAGAACTCCAATCAGACTGGACCAGAACAGAAATATCTCCCGTCACATAATAATCAAACCCCCAAACACTAAACGAAGAAAGAATATCAAAGGCAGTAAGAGAAAAAGGCCAAGTAACATATAAAGGAAGACCTATCAGAATCACACCAGTCTTCTCATCAGAGACCATGAAAGCTAGAAGATCCTGGGCAGGTCTCATGCAGACTCTAAGAGAACACAAATGTCAGCCAAGACTACTATATCCAGCAAAACTCTCAATCAACATAGACGGAGAAATCAAAATATTCCATGACAAGACCAAATTTACACAATATCTTTCCACTAACCCAGCCCTACAAAGGATAATAGGAGGAAAACTCCAATACAAGGAGGGAAACTACACCTTGGCAAAAGCAAGATAGTAACCTTCTTCCATCAAACTCAAAAGAAGATAACCACTCAAAAACAAAATTAACATCAAAAATGACAGGAAGAAATAATCACTATTCCTTAATATCTCTTAACATCAATGGACTCAATTAATTTCCCAATAAAAAGACATAAACTAACAGACTGGATACGGAAACAGTACCCTACATTTTGCTGCATACAGAAAACACACATCAGGGTCAAAGACAAACACTACCTTAGAGTAAAAGGCTGGAAGACAATTTTACAAGCAAATGGTTTCAGGAAGCGAGCTGGAATAGCCATTCTAATATCAGATAAAACTGACTTTCAACCTAAAGTCATCAAAAGAGACACAGAAGGTCACTTCTTGCTGGTCAATGGAATAATCCACCAAGAAGAACTCACAATTCTAAACATCTATGCTCCAAATGGAAGGGCACCCTCATTTGTAAAAGAAACTTTACTAAAGCTCAAAGCACACATTGTACCTAACACAATAATTGTGGGGCACCTCAACACTCCACTATTCTCAATGGATTGATCAGGAAAACAGAAACTAAACAGGGACACAGGGAAACTCATTGAAACTTTGGACCAATTGGATTTAATATATATATATATATATATATATATATATATATATATATATATAAACATTTATATATTTAACATATATATATATATATATATATATATATATAAACATTTCATTCTAAAGCAAAAGAATATACCTTTTTCTCAGCACTTCATGGTACCTTCTCCAAAATTGACCATATAATTGGTCATAAGACAGACCTCAACAAATATAAGAAGATCGAACTAATTCCATGCCTCCTATCGGATCACCATGGAGTTAGAGTGGTCTTCAAAAACAACAAAAACAACAGAAAATCCTCATACACATGGAGGCTGAACAATATTCTACTCAATGATACCTTAGTCAAGGAAAAAATAAAGAAAGAAATCAAAGACTTTCTAGAATTTAATGAAAATGAAGGCACAACATACCCAAATCTATGGGACACAATGAAAGCAGTGCTAAGAGGAAAACTCATAGCCCTGAATGCCTCCAAAAAGAAACAGAAGAGAGCATATACTAGCAATTTAACGGCACACCTGAAAGCTCTGGAACAAGAAGAAGCTATTTCACCCAGGAGGAGTAGAAGACAGGAAATCATCAAACTCAGGGCTGGAATCAATCAAGTTGAAACAAAGAGAACCATACAAAGAATCAACAAATCCAGGAGCTGATCATTTATGTTTCTAAGAAGTTCTCCTGGATAACTGAGCAAATGAGTCTCCCATTCACCTCTTTTCTTGCATTTTGACACAATCAGGAAGAAAAGGACAATATCCCCTGAAAGTACTGATGGCCTTTTGGAGTCTAGATAGTCCTGTGACATTCTATATTACTTTGGGTGACCTGCCCAAATGTTCAACCCTGAGGTAATTTGATTTCTTCCCCCTGGTGTGATACCACTTTCCTAAAACATATTCTCAGCCTGATATCACCATTGGGGACATGACCTGATGTTCCTTGTAAGACTATTCAAATGTTATAGAAAACGCCCTCACTGTCCTGGATCTCCACTGTCTGGCATACCACAGTGATATCTGTTTCAAGTTAGAGGCAGTGGGCACATCTGGATTTTCTAGTTAACTTACATGACTAGTGTCAAGGTAAAAGCTGACAGTGCTTGTTAACCACAATGTCTATAGTAGCTTCTTTCTTGTCTTTTGGTCTGTGTAGAACATCACAGCCAGAAGTTTTGCATGCTTTTATGATTAGATGGAAGTTTCATTGTGTTTTATGACCCATCTTCAAAAGATACCCCATCTTCAAAAGAGTGGTTTCTGATCAACATTAGTATTCTGTCGAATATAAGATTGATAGCCTGTGCACACTCTAGGAGGGGATCCACCTTTGATAAGAAGGCAGAACTGATCTCATCCTAGAAAATGGATAAAAGTTGCTGAAATTATATTTGAAGCAAACTTTAGGTCCAACTGATAATGACAAATATATTGCTGCTAGTGCCAGAGTAGTATTGTTTCAAAGTTCACGTGTTAAATTTTAGCCCCCAGTAACATAGGACACCATGACTTTAAAGAGTTAATGAGCTTAGGGAATATGGTAATTATGACTGGCAACCACAAGACCTTATAACAGATTATAAGAGACTTATAAAAGATACTAGGTTACGCAAAAACAAAAAGATATCACCAGGATACAGCATTAAACTGGTCATCTATATGGCAAAGAGATACTCAGAGGAAGCAATGTAGCCAAACATTTCATTTTTGACTATAGACTTGAGAACTGTGGGAGAATACCTTTCTGACATTTAAGCTACACTTTTTTGTGGTATTTAGTTTTAGGACCCTTACAATGTCTTTTTCCTTAAATCATAATATTATACCATATGTTATGTGCAACGTTTCTTCCCTAGTTTAAGCATGTAAGATGTTTACTGTGGTACTGTGAGGACTGCTAACTTAGAAACAGCTATTGTGCTTTTGTGTATGTCTCAGATATACCTGTTTTGTTTGATTGCTTAAATGAAGGTTATCTCACAACATTCAGAGAAAGACATATTGGTAAAAATATTGTGAAGCATTCCCTTTAATATCTAGCATGGGATCGTGATTACAGTATAAATTATACTTTCAGATTACTGGCTCATATGAAACCAGCATAACTACTATCATTACTATCATATTTTCTAGTAACAAATGGAAGGAAACCATATGTCTAAATGTGTCAGAAATTGTTCCTATGTTAACTGGTCCATCTTGAGGAACATATGTGTAATTAATTTTTACTAACTGCGAATCAAGAAGTAACACTTTTTTGTTCTTTCACATTTTGGTGTTTTATGAAGGACCAATTATTTTGTCATAATTCATTTCTATTGGTGTTATAAATATTCCTTCTAAGCAAATGCATGCTTACCACTTAGCTGGAGACTTGATATGCAGTCACACTATGTTGAGAAAAAAGGAAATGTTAGAAATTCAATAATTATCCATCAAGTGTCCTGAAAATTGTCTAAGTAACAATCCTCCCTGCTCCCCACCCCAAACAATAATGGTTTACAACCGTGGTTGGGTATTCACTTAGTGTCAAGAACAGTAATGGGGACTAAAGATTTATAAAGTCAGATTAATGAAAACATTGTTTTTAAATTATAAATTAAAGTTATTTTTCACAATATGTCTACCCAGGAATCTCTGTCAATTAATTTTAACTAGTATCAATATGTTTAATTTTAAAATGCCTCAATTAGTTTAAATTCTCTTAAAAATAACATCTTTGTCTCTATAATCATAGTTTACTCTGAACACCCACTTCTGCCTTCTCACTGCCAAAATTCTTTTGGAGCATTGAGAATATTATTTTAAAAATATGAAATGGCAGCTAACCTAGAAAGCAAAGAAGAGTGACATGCAAAGTTATGAACCATTTATGTATAAATATTGTGTGCTTGCAAGAACAAAGATATAGAAAACACAAGCAAAGATATTCAGCTTTTCCAGAACTTGCTTCCGGAGATGGAAATGGGGAATGTGAGGAGACTGCATTCTACTCTGCTTTTATTTGGTTGTCAGTAAGGAGGTGTAAGTGTATATTGATGTTGCAATTATGAGCAGTAAACACACAGGCAATGATGTGCAAAGCAGCTTTGATACACAACCTTGGAACTCTTTAACTCCCCTGGGAGATATTATGGCTTCAGGAGACAGAGTCATGAAATTTAATATTCTCGTGTCTTGTCTGACCAAATCAAGCTAGTTATGACACTCTAGTCTCCATTTGTGCCTTTATAAGCACAAGGATGACTTTTTTCCAAATATTGCTCTCTTCCTCTCCCTCTTGCTCTGCCTCTCCCCTCTTCACCTCTCTTTTTCCCTTTGAGTATGTTCGTCTGTCTGTCTACTTCCCTGCCTGCCTACCTGTCAGTCAGTCTGTCTACCTGTCTGTCTGTCTGTCTGTCTGTCTGTCTGTCTGTCTGTGGGCATATGAATATGAGTGCATGTGTGTATGCAACACTAAGCATTTAGCATATCAAATATCAAAGAATAGACAGTTCTTACAATTAATCGTTTAAATAGAACTATGTAGACAGTTGAAAAGTTCATGGCAGTGGCTTAGGCAAGGAAAAGCAATGCTTCTTCAGAGACTGGCTGATATCTACTTGGTTATAGAGACAGCCTAATGTAGTGATGCAAAGTCAGTGTTCTTTGTTGCTATATGGTCTATGAAGTCAAAGCTTAGGACTTCTCAACATTGTTAGTTTTACATACCCAACTTCCAATTAAAAATATCTCTCTTGTATATTTATACAAGAGACCATATATACAATGGAATACTACTCAGCAATTAAAAATAATGAATTCATGCAATTTGTAGGTAAATGGTTAGACCTGGAAAATATCATCCTGAGTGAATTAACCCAATCACAAAAGAATGCACATGAAATGCAATCACTGATAAGTGGATATTAATGAGCCCAGAAGCCCTAAATACTCAAGACACAAATAGCAAGTCAAATGATTCCCAAGAAGAAGAAAGGAGAGGACCCTGGGCCTGTAAAGATTGCATCCAGTTTAGTAAAGAAACCGAGGGGGGAGGGGGAATGATTGGGGAACAGTTGGGGGGGGAGAGGAACTATGGGAACTATGGTGGGTGGGAACTGGGAAAGGGGAAAGCCTTTGGAATGTAAACATAGAATATAGAAAATAAAAAAAAATAATTAAAAAAATATCTCTCATAATTACCTTCATATACATATAGAAATAAAGACTTAATATACACCTGTGTATCCTGTGGCTTAGTCACAGATAAAATTGACTCTCATTATTATATATTTTTAAACATTAAAATTGTATTATGCTGAAGGTGTATTCAGACAACATCCCTTAATTAAGATGTTATGGGAACTATGGTCATCCAAATGAACAAACACATTATATTAGAATTTTTAAAAATGTGTTATTTTGCAAAAAATATGTGATGATGATACTGATTCTTCAACAGTTATGTCATAAAAGCCTATACTCAACAAAACTGGAAAATCTGGATGAAATGGACAATTTTCTAGACAGATATCAGGTACCAAGGTTAAATCAGGATCAGATAAACCATCTAAACAGTCCCATAATTCCTGAAGAAATAGCAGCAGTCATTAAAAGTCTCCCAACTAAAAAAAGTGAAGGACCAGATGGTTTTAGTGCAGAATTCTATCAGACCTTCAACGAAGATCTAATACCCATTCTCTTCAAATTATTCCACAAAATAGGAACTGAAGAAATACTTCCAATTCATTCTATGAAGCCCCACTTATACTTATACCTAAACCACACAAAGATGCAACAAAGAAAGAGAACTTCAGGCCAATTTCCCTTATGAATATCACTGCAAAAATATTCAATAAAATTCTCACAAACCAAAACCAAGAACACGTCAAAATGATCATCCATCATGATCAAGTAGGCTATATCCCAGAAATGCAGGAATGGTTCAATATACGGAAATCCATCAATGTAATCCACTTTATAAACAGACTCAAAGAAAAAAAAACACATGATCATCTTATTAAATGCTGAGGATGCATTTCACAAAATTAAACATGCCTTCATGGTAAAAGTCTTGAAAAGATCAGGAATGCAAGGCCCATATCTAAACATAGCAAAAGCAATATACAGCAAACCAGTAGCCAACATCAAACTAAATGTAGAGAAACTTGAAACAACCCCACTAAAATCAGGGCCTAGACAATGCTTCCCACTTTCTCCATATTTATTCAATATAGTACTTGAAGTCCTAGCCAGAGCAACTAGACAACAAAAGGAGGTCAAAGGGATACAAATTGGAAAGGAAGAAGTCAAAATATCACTATTTGCAGATAATATGTACGTAACCCCCAAAATTCCACCAGAGAAATCCTCAACCTGATAAACAACTTCAGCAAAGTAGCTGGATACAAAATTAACTCAAACAAATCAGTAGCCTTCCTCTACTCAAAGGATCAACAGGCTGAGAAAGATATTAGGGAAATAACACTGTTCACAATAGTCACAAAGAACATAAAATACCTTGGTGTGACTCTAATCAGGCAAGTGAAAGATCTGTATGACAAGAACTTCAAGCCTCTGAAGAAAGAAGTCTAAGATCTCAGAAGATGGAAAGATCTCCCATGCTCATGGATTAGCAGGATTAATGTAGTAAAAATGGCCATCTTGCTGAAAGCAATGTATAGATTCAATGTAAACCCTATCAAAATTCCAACTCAATTATTCATAGAGTTAGAAATAGCTGCTTGCAAATTCATATGGAATAACAGTAAACCAGGATAGGGAAAACTATTCTCAACAACAAAACAATTTGTGGTGGAAATTGTACTGCAGAGCAATAGTGATTAAAAAAACCTACATGGTATTGGTACAGAGACAGGAAGGAAGATCAATGGAATAAAATTGAATTGTGGTTGCTTTGGTCCTTCTTAGAAGGGTAACAAAATACTCACTGGAGCAAATACAGAGACAATGTGTGGAGCAGAGAGTGAAGGAAAGGCCATCTAGAGACTGTTCCCTCTTGGGATCTATCCCATATGTAGTCACCAAACACAGACACTATTGTGGATGCCAAGAAGTGAATGCTGACAGGAGCCTGATATAGCTGTCTCCTGAGAGGCTCTGGAGTTAGAGAAAGGATGGAAGGAGCTGAAAGGGCTTGCGACCCCATAGGAAGAACAACAATATAAACCTATCAGAGCTCCTAGGGTCTAAACCACCATCCATGGAGACATGGATGAACCCATGGCACCAGCTGTATATGTGACAGGATGGCCTTGTCAGGCATCAATGGGTAAAGAGGCCCTTTGTCCTGTGAAGGCTCGATATCCCAGTGTAGGGGAGTGAGAGGGCAGGGAATCAGGAGAGGGTTAGTGGGCAGGGCACACCCTCATAGATGCTGGAAGACAGGGGGAATATGATAGGTTTTTTTTGGGGGGGGCGGGGGGAATAGAGAAACATTTGAAATGTAAATAAAATATCCAATAAAAAATCCATTGACCTATAAAAAATGTTTGACTGGTTCTTAGAAGGCTGTGTTTATAGGACGATTATCACATAGACTTAAGATTTGTTTACACATTTGAGGCTTAGTTCAAGTAGGTACAGCATAATTTAAATTCTTTAGAAACTTAGCTGAAATAAAGTGTGTAATACAAATGAATATTGATTTAATCAGCTCTATAGGTTGAGTTATTAAGTTTGGAGACTGGTTAAAAATCAAAAACCAGAGGATGGAGTGATGGCTCAGCAGTTAAGAGCACTGACTGCTCTTCCAGAAGTCCTGAGATCAATTCTTAGCCACCATATGGTATCTCACAACCATCTGTATGAGCTCTGATGCCCTATTCTGGTATGTCTAAAGAGAGCAATAGTGTACTCATATGCATAAAATAAATAAATCTTTAACAAAAAAACAAACAATAACATAAAGGAAAGCAAACAGAAAACAAAAAAATGTGCTGAATTACCCCTAAGTGTAAAATTTGTTCAGTATTATACACTCTTTTAAAAGCACATGATAATATGAGACTGAGAGTCAAGTTGAGGCTACCCTTCATCTTAATCCTTTTCAAATTTTGGAATTAAGGCATGTAGTACCATGTGGAGCATATGATAAATTCTATTAATAACATGCAAAATATACTTGGTTTGTGTAGAAATATTGTAATTCTTTAGAAAATTAAAACTCATTATTCATTGTGTTTCAAGTTCTGAAAGATCACCTGAAAAGGTGAAGATTCAGCCCTCTACATCACTACATCTCTTTAACTTTCCACCACATGTAAATGAGGGAGAAAAGATGCCAGGGACCTAGAAGTCAATTACACTTATTTCACATGCCACGGGAGTGAAAATTGTCAATTGAATCTCAGCATACTTCTATGCATTCTAAAAACACAGGGTGGGAAGAATCTCTTAATTGAGTGCCCTGTGCCTGTGATGTGAAACAAAGAATTGAGATTCTAAGACTTTGACTGAAAACTGTCAAAACACAACAAAACATTGTCAAAGCAAACCTATGGAGACAATATTGAGATGTCAAAATTAAAATGATGCCATTGCAAATTGGAGTAGCAAGTTTTAGGAGGGATGCTTGAAGGCCTCTGTTTTTCTGTGTGTACTGCCATTCATTCTGAACTAATTGTTCATCCTGACGTGTAGGAGGTATGAGAAGAGTTTTTATCACATTCCATAGTTAGGACATTATTTTGAGTTACAAAATCCACTTTAGTCTTCAATCATAGGTATCTATTTTCTTACAGTGTGTATGTATATTCTATACATATGTACACCAAACATTATAAATTGCTTTTGTTTTCTAATATCCCTGCAGGACATGTAAAAGATAATATGTAAGTGTGTAATGAATTGTCTGTTAAAGGAGTAAGTGAATATAATGCAATTATATCTGAGCTGATAATGATGTTTGCTGGCATCATCAAAGGAAAGGTCTTTGTAATTAAACACTTAAGTCCAATCTACTTTCTATCATTATTGCTTTCTTATTGTTATATCATAGATTTGTTCTCTCCAATTTTTCTCTAAATATCAAGATTATTTATATTTATAAGATTTCTTTATTCATATCATGATATATGATATGATATGATATATATGATATGATATGCCATTACCAAGACAGAGAAGTAGGAGGGGGCTGATTGGAGAACTGGCGGAGGGAAGAGGGCTTATGGGACTTATGGGGAGGAGGAAACTGGGAAAGGGAAAATAATTTGGAATGTAAACAAAGAATATAGAAAAAATAATTCTGATTCTACTAGGCATTTATTTTAAATAACTGCCTTTCTTCATATCATATCATGAATTGTAGATTATATAATGCTAGATTTATGTCATTATTCCCATAAGACCTTTGTGAAATGTTTTTTTAAGAATTCTGATTCTGTAAATATACTACATTTTCTGTATCCATTCCTCCATTGAGGGATATCTGGGTTCTTTCCAGCTTTTGGCTATTATAAATAAGGCTGCTATGAACATAGTAGAGCATGTGTCCTTATTGCATGCCGGGGAATCAGGTGGATATATACCCAGGAGTGGTATAGTAGGGTTCTCTGGAAGTTACATAATGTAATACTACTCAGCAATTAAAAACAATGAATTCATGAAATTCTTAGGCAAATGGTTGGATCTGGAAAATATCATCCTAAGTGAGGTAACTCAATCACAAAAGAACACACATGGAATGCAGTCACTGATAAGTGGATATTAGCCCAGAAGCTCTGAATACCCACAATACAATTCACATATCAAATCATTCCCAAGAAGAAGGAAGGAGAGGTCCCTGGTTCTGGAAAGGCTTGATGTAGCATTGTAGGCCATTACCAAGACAGAGAAGTAGGAGGGGGCTGATTGGAGAACTGGCAGAGGGAAGAGGGCTTATGGGACTTATGGGGAGGGGGAAACTGGGAAAGGGAAATTCATTTGGAATGCAAACAAAGAATATAGAAAAAATAATTCTGATTCTACGAGGCATTTATTTTAAATAACTGCCTTTCTTAAAAATAGGGGGCTAGAGCACTAGCTCCTAAGGCTGTGATCCTTTAATACAATTCCTCACATTGTGCTGTCCCACCAAAATAAAAATCTTGTTGCTACTATAATTTTGCTACTGTTATGATAAAGCATTTCTTAGTGTTCAATATATTATTAATATGCAAAATTCTTCATAATAAAATGCTGTGGATAGCCTTGGGGCTAATTGTATTTGATGCTAATTCCGAGGGGTTTCGAACAGGGAATGAGTCAGCACTCAGGTGATTTCCTGTAAACCTTCTTTTCACCTTAATTTATAAATAAAGGCCAGAGCATGTGGATGGGCAGGGGGAGAAGAAGGTTTTGGGTGAGAAGGGGAGAAAGAGAGGGACCAGGAGTAGAAGGTTTTGGGAGAGGAAGAGAGGAGAAGCAGAAGAGGGGAAGGTGGAGCTGAAGGTTTGGGGAGAGAAGGTTTGGGGAAAGGGAGAAAGGAGAGAGAAGAGGAGAAAGTGGAGCTGAAGATTTTGGGAGAGGGAGAGAGGAGAAACAGAAGCACCTGGCTTGGAAATCCTGCAAGTTATAAAGGGTCTCATAAATGGGAAAGATAGCAGTGTAGTGGTAAATCTGCCCAATCTAGGTGAACAGTTTGTATTCATATTATTTACGTCGTATTTTCTTTGCCGAGACATGATTTGGTTGGAGGTTTGCCACAACAACTGAATTACCGAGTAATCCTGTAATCCTGAATTGTAATGTAAATACTTGCTATACAGGATATCTGATATGTGACCCCCATGATAGGGTCATGTGACCACCCCAAAGGATCGTGACCTGTAGGTTGAGAACCGTTGGATGGTCAGTGTTGAGGAGCATTTGCTCTTTCTCCAGAGGATCCTGATTTGGTCCTGAGTACCCACCTGACAATTCCCTATCACACATCTCTCCAGTTCCAGGGGATCCTCTGCTCTCCTCTGGCCTCATCATGGCCATACACATGATTCACATACATACACACAGCCAAAATACCCATACAAAGAAAAATGAAACTATTTATTTATTTATTTATTTATTTATTTATTTATTTAATCATTTTTACTTATTTCTAAAAGTTATGTCTTTCATGACTTGCAAATAACACCTATGCCTTAACATTTAGAAAAATAAGATGACTTTCTGGAAAGGTATAATTTTTAGGAGGGTTTTTATTCTGCTTATGACGACTTTGTCTTTTAATTGAAATTTCATTATAGGGGATGAAGATATGATTCGCTGTTTAAGAGCATATATTGCTCTTGCAAAGGATCTGGATTGAGTTCCCAGCACTTGGAATGGTGGTTCATAGCCATATGTAAAGTCCAGGAAATACGATGGCTCTGTTTAACTTCCTTTGGCATTAGGCAGTACATTCACATATATACATGTAGGTGAAAAATTCATCCCAATAAAATAAACACATGTAAAATTAAATTTTAATAATCTGTTGCAGAAGAATTTTTTTTTACCTACTATTATGTCATCTAAGCTAAGTGAAGTACTACCAGAAGTTCTGCTCTGAACAGATGTCTGTTGAGGTGACTTTTGGGCACAATACTGTATCATATTATTTATTGAAGGTAAATGTATAATAATGTTTGCATCATGCAGAATAGATTGCAAATGACACATGGTTTTACTTGCCTAGAGTAGATTATAACTATAATTAAAAAGTGTTAGTATTTAGAGCGATTTTTGTCATTGTGCAAGCCAAGTATCACTTAAAAGTATCATCGTGAGGGGGGATGATTAGGGAATAGTTGGGGGGAGAGGAATTATGGGATGAATGGTAGGGGGGAATGGGAAAGGGGAAAGCCTTTGGAATGTAAACATAGAATATAGAAAATAAAAATTTAAATAAAAAAAGAAAAAAACTTTCTGAGCAAGACAAAGCATTCATTAATGTATTATTTCAAAGGATCAATACAGAGATTTTGAATAGTAACAAGTAGATTTGTAGAGAGACAAGAATGTATTAAGTGCACACTTACAATGATAAGTTTGGAAGCCTTATCAGAGGAGAACACAGCAGCCTGGTTTTGTAATAAAATGCAGAGTAAAAGGAAGTGAGATTTGAACATTTCTAGCTATAATTCCATTTTAGCTCATTTGCTTAATGCATATTTGTTACTAAAACAGCAGATTGTGGACAGATTTAGCTTCTAAACTATTATATAATATTGCATACACACTGTGCAAATGGCATAAACTGTAGTTTCATAAGCCAGCACTTTAAGGCTCATGCCAGAAAACCAAGAAAACAAAAAAAGTAAAAGCCTGATACTTATCAAAACGGTTTGTCAGTTTCTGAAGAACATCCCTGTTATCAAACTACAGTGTTTTCTCTTCAGATAAATAAAAATCTCATTATGATTATAAAATTTACTTTCTTTATGCTTAAAAGAGTGACCAGTTCATGGAAGCATTCTATTGTGATTTCATATTTAGTAGATGTGAATGTGCTTATATTAGTTTTAGATTAATAGAACATTCACATCTGACCTTCACAACCAGCTGCCTTTCTCTGAATATGAACATCTGTTGTTAAAGTGCTAGGTTTGGTAATATCAGTGACTCATAATTAATATTATTGTCACATATAGACAAGCACTCATGGTGTTTTTATATTTTGTGTAGTTGAACAGTTGATAATGAATGGTAGCACACAGTTTTCACTGCCTAAATATGCTTGCTCTATTTTCATTGATCATATATTTCTCTCTCTATCCTTCTATTTCTTGAGAGCTACTGCTTGTTTTTCTTTTCTTTTTGTTTTATCTGTGTCAGACTTCTGAAGTGTCACAGAGATGAGATCTATCATAGGTCTTTAGGCCTTTCTTGTTTGTTTACAGAATGCCTATATGCATTTAATGCTGCACACTTAAAATTAGAACACACAGCCCTAAAAGGCATGTATGCATTAAATCCATCCTCTCTGAGATCAGGGAATCTCATTGAAGAGGAGGTGGAAAGAGCTTAAGGCCAGAGATCATGGAGGACACCAAGAAAGCCTCCTCAATCAACTGAGCAAGGTGCACATGAGCTCACAGAGACTAGAGCAGCAAGCTTACACAGGTCTCTGAGGCTTGTGTCTATCTTGGGTTTCCTTTTCTTCTGTTGTGTTCCTGTGTCCAGCCTCAAGCTGGTGGCTTTTCCTTTGTCTTGTCATATATTTATTTTGTCATACTTGGTTGTTGTCTCTTGATCCAGAGGGAAAGGGAGATGTGGATAAAATGGGAGGAGTAGAGGGAGGGGAAATTATATGTCTTATGAGAAAAGACTCTACATTCAAAAACAGAGAAAAAGAGAAAATTAAAACTTCTAAAAAATTGTTTTCTTACCTCCAAGGATTTAATTTGGTGTGACTGTAATATAAATGATATAGGTTTTGTTCTCACTTTTGTAATCAACCTGTTTATTAATGGTGTATAGACAAGTGCTTGGTCTTTGTGCCTTGTATAATGTGTATCATACATATTTACTACGATAGATTTTTAATTTTAAAATCAGCATGCGAGCTATTAAAGATCATTTTTGCATTTTCAAACTCACTGTGATTTAGTAGATTTGCCTCCCTCCCTTATATATCCTGCCCTCTTTTACTTGTGATCAATCCTTTGGGTCTAGAACATTTTGACATTTGGAATTACATGAACAAAGCAATCATTTATAAATAACCTGCATTTCTTTTTTTCTCATCATGTATATACTTTAGTTTTTTTTATTGTATTTGTTTTGTTTTCTTTTGTTTTGTATCTTTTCTTAGAGCATTGGTTACAGTTTCTGATTTGACAATAAAAAAACCAGGAGCATACATGACCTGCAAAGGCACTTAGAAAGAAAGATTTGGCATCTGAAAATTAAGTATGATATTCTTTGTAGGATTATCTTTCTCTTTCTCTTTCCTTTCCTTTCCTTTCCTTTCCTTTCCTTTCCTTTCCTTTCCTTTCCTTTCCTCTCCTCTTCTTTTCTTGTCTTTCATCTTCTTTTCTTTCTTTCTACCTTCCTTTCTTCCTTTTTTTCTCCCAGAGCTCTTTTATTTATCAAGTTGAGAGGATATTTCTATATTTCTAAGTTGATGAGACATGTGTTTTCTAAATGTGACATAGATTGATTTTTTAAAATCTTGATATGCTCATATAAATTTTAATGTATTGATTTGATAGATCACATTAAATTGTCTTTTAAAGGTTTTATATATATATATGTATATATATGTTCTGTATATATATTTTATACTGTGTTAAAAATAATATTTTATAGCAAATTGGTGGGGATTTTGTTGTTGTTTTGTCGGAATTTTCTGTTTTTATACTTATCTGGTCTATTATTAAAGTATTTTTGGCCTCAGATACTAAATTAGTATTTATTTCCTTTGTTCCTGTGAGAGGAAAGATATTTATGAGAATGGAGAAAGTTTCTACTTTATAAGATTGATAGAATTTATCATTAGCCTTACCATGGTCTTGAGATGGTATTTTCGGTGTGGTTTCAGGTATTATTTCAAAGAACTTCTGGAAACAAATCTCTATGTACATTTTGTTTTTCATTTTCCTTTTTCTCAGTCCATTTTATATACCACTATACAGGTCAAGGTTTAGATTGACTGTTCCAATAAGCAATATCCTATTTCCATCTTTTTTGTCTTTTTGAGTTGATGGACTCGCCATTGTCACTGTCACCTGAATCCTGTAATATAGCTAAGAAAATTACTAACTTCAGAAAATCAGTAGTAAAAATAACTAGTGAGTTTTCTCACTAAAGCACTGTTGAAATATGTTGTGGATATTTCCGTGTTTATATTTTGATGTTAATTTTACTCTTTAGAGGGGCTATAGATGAGGAGTTGCCTTGTGAACCTTCTCTCTACCTTAACTTTTTAAATAAAGGCTTGAGCCAATGATTGGGCAGGATGAAGTGGGAGGAGCTAAGAGTTTGGGGGAGGAGAAAAGGTTCACAGGAGAAGGGGGAGGAGCTACAGAGGATCAATAAGAAGGAGAGGAGCTACAAGGGATTGATGGAGAGACTGCAGAGAGAAGCTAATGACCTGGAGAAACCACAAGTTATATGAGATAACAGACAGAAATAGAATAGTTGCAGTGGGAGATCTGCCCAATCTAGGCTTATAGCTTGTTTTGTTACTGATTGAGTTGAGATTTCTTTTACCGGGGATTGGGTTGGAAACAAAGTAGCAACAGAAATGGTTTGGGCCACAAGAAGAATACTTACTAACCAGGATTCAAATTACAAACTTACTAATGTTCTCATATCAGAGACATGTTTTAACTGCAGTGATAGCTCACCTAAGGACTTTGGTGCCTGAGGATAAGGATAGGAATTCAGAATACCAGAATGCACACACATCCTTATATGGTAGATGATTATGTATCCAGATAAAATGTGAGGTCGCTCCATGAGAATCTCTAATATCTCTGGGAAAGCTAGTATGGTTCATACCTTCAGTACAACAAAGAGATGCTACCTGAAGCAGGATGAAAGGCAGGGAATGATATTTGATGACATTCATGAAAGTGCCTTGGCATATATATATATTCAAGCTCACACATGAAGGTCCAAATACCTGAGCTGCTTACACAAATTCACACATGAACACACACAAATAAGCACATACATACATACACACACACACACACACACACACACACACACACACATCAGAAGAAACAAAAAGGTTTATGCACAAACTCTTCCTTTAGAGCTTTAATACATCAGTATTTGTCAATCTCTTATATCAAACTCCTCAGGTCTTGTGGTTTTGTTGTGAGTTGATTCCAGAATATTTCTAGCTTGTGTCTTGGAGTTCTTTTTAAAAATTTTTAAGTATTTATTTTCAGT
The DNA here is from genome assembly GCA_964023405.1 of Apodemus agrarius. Classification (NCBI taxonomy): domain Eukaryota; kingdom Metazoa; phylum Chordata; class Mammalia; order Rodentia; family Muridae; genus Apodemus; species Apodemus agrarius. The sequence continues at coordinate 79,586,367 of OZ030019.1, read as the reverse complement.
TTTTGAGATTATAATATAATTATATCGGTGATTCCTTCTGCTGTATACTCCTATGTTTCCCTTCTTTTTCATGCCATCTTTTTTCTTGCTGTTACACAGATATTTTCTGTGAATGCTGTCACCATGTCAGTCTCTTCACATTAGGTATAACCATCTTTTCGTTTTGAATGATACTCATTTCTTCTGCTTCAAAACTGATTACAGCTCATTACCTTGTCTAACTGCACAGAGTAGAAATTATAACAAGCATAAGTATTTCTGCCACACATCATTCCTCCAAGGTCAATAAACAATAAAGGAGGAAGGGAGACTAAAGATAATTGACCACAGCAATGTGACTTGCTAATTTTGTACTAGAACTAGTACAATTTTAGTCACAAATGAGGGTATGATATCATTTTTAGAAGTTAACCATTGTCTTTGACACAATAGTAAACAATTCTAATGATGACAATGATGATAATAGAGGTGATAAGGAAGATGATGGTGATAATAAACAATCAAAATGGTAATGGAGATGAGGGTGGTGGTGATGATCAGGGTGGTGATAGTGATGATGAGGATGGCAGTGATGATGATGCTAACCATGATAGTTAACATGAGCATGGTGGATGTATGTTTTGTGTTGATTTAAATTATATCTAACATAGAATTAAAGACAAGAAATAGAAACAATGACAAAGAATGGCCTTACTTCATAAATAATCCAACAGGACATAAAGAAGTACAATTATTGAAAATTTTCATTTTAGTTAGCATTATCATTTGATATCATTTGAAATAGTATACTCACACACATACACATACAGAGCAAGCAAGAGAGAGTGAGAGGGAAAAGGGAGAGAGAGAGAGAGAGAGAGAGAGAGAGAGAGGAGAGCTCTCATGACAATCAGTTGAGAAAAAAATCTTTTCTACATATTGCTTTTTCATATTTAGGATGCTTCTACATAGTTATATTCATAACTTAATTCTAACCCATATCAAGGATTTTTTTAAAAAGTCATAAAACTATTGTGTATCTTGCTGCTTCCTACTATAAAGGATACAAGTATAAAATGGGAAATGAACAGTAGGGTAGACAAATGATATCATCTTTGCTATCTTTTGCAAAAGACAATTTGACCTAGGCTTGCAGGCTTTCTTTGAGTTGTGGCTTTCCTCTTCAAGGGCTAGGGAACTTTTGTCATTAACATGCTGTGTGTGCTTCACGGTTGACTTTTACATTATTGCTCTAGCTATTACTATGCATGCATTATTTATATGGTTGGCTATCATGGAAAAAAGGCAAGCAATTTACTTGTCAAAACACATTAGAATGCATGACTTTAAATCAGAGTTGCATGGGCTGGTAAAAAGGTATAATAAATTCACTTTGGCTAATATGTTAGAATCATGCAGTTTGAGATGGTCACTCTACTGACTGAGAAACCTATAATCATGTCTGGGACTCTCTGAGTGAAATAGCACTTCAAATTATTTTCATTATGATTTTAATTGGATGACACTAAACTCTATTATTACAGTAACTTTACTTTCCATTCATAAATTTTAACATTATAAATGTAGGTGTGTACAAAATAAATTATTGATAAAGCATTTCTCAGAATCCAATATATTATTAATATGCAAAATGCTTCATAATAGAATTACTGTGTAATTCTGTAATCCTGTGTTTCATTTACAGTTACTAGTTAAGCATATCCTATTTCTTGACTTTCTCATTAATGAACTGGTCTCATATTTTAACATAGCAAAGGTTTAAATAAATAGTAACTGCCTTGTTAATTCTCAGGTTAGTGTTGTTAAACTAACATCAGGCCAGATATTTGCTTATAATCCTCACTTTTGAGAAACTGAGGCTGAAGGAGAGCACCTACAAGTCAGGACTGCCGAGGCACCCTGTCTCAAAACAAAGACGAAATTCAATCAAAAACGGAAACAGTCTGATATCCTCCTATCATTTGTGTGATAAGTCCAGGTCCCAAAGAAAGAAATGAAGTCAGATCAATAGGTCAAGAATATTGTTTTGTAAGTCTAACTCAATTTCAAACATGTCGTTTAGGATGGGTAGTTTCAATAAAGGCTATAAAGGTTGCTCTTAGTGAGCACCATATTGAGGATTTAAAATTATTGGATCCATTTTGGTTGTCTGGCTTTTTGGTAAATGTTTTCCTACATCCATGGAACAGATCAAGGCTTCACTTACTACATAACAGCAGCTGGAGATGCCAGTAACCAAATCCAACATCATTCTATGACTTCAGATTTTTACCACTGCAGAGAGAGTTAGAAGCCTCCCCACCTAATGTCATTTGTACCTGTATGTCACCCTAAGAAGTCAATGGTTGACTGATAGACTTACTACCTAATCACATCTTTATATCAGATTTTTTGAATATAATAAATCTCAATGTAATTAGGTCATCTAGCACAACACTTTCAAGACAAAAAAGTCTTAAAAAGTTATAGACAATATCTCGTTTGTTCTATAATTTCAAAGGAAACTTTGTATTCCTTACAAGGCCATGTATTAGGACAAAATATTTTTAGGGCATGGAACTAAGGTGTCATATTTTATCTTTCTCAGCAAAGTTATCAAACTTAGCAAAGTTTGGTTAAGAACAATTGGCCTCTTCAGAAGAATTCGTAGAGTAACATGTATGAAAAAAGACTAGAAGAAATTTAAGACATTGATTTGAGAACCAGCATGCCTAGAAATAAGATCTAGAGTTGTGAGGATTGTATTGGCACTGTTTCATGAATTACCTGTGCAGTCATGGGCAGCCCCAGATAAAACTGGATATAGTGAAGCCATGGGAGAAAGAAATTCAGGTTAGAAAATGTTATGTATTCTTATTCCTTTTAATTTCTTTTCTTTAAATTTTATTTCATTTATTCTTTATGAAATTGTACTCATCAGTTGACTTAAATTATATAAATATCACATAGTATCAAATATACTAAGTATATACTTAAGGAGAAGGAATTTTTCATATATATGTGATTAATATATATCTAAATTTTAATGATAAAATAGAATTATTATAAATAATATATTGTTGCCTATATCACTTGTCATCTATTTAATATTGAAAGAAAGAAAGCTATTATAAGTGGACTGAAAATATCTAGTGTAATTATGGCTTCAGTCTAACATATTGTAAAGTTAATGGCAACTTTTCATGTGTCAGTATAAATTATAATACTCATAGGAACAAAAGCAATAAATTTCAGGGTTTATTAATTGTTTCCCTTCATTTTTTCCCAAATTTTCTTCAGATGGAACACATTGCCTATGTGTGATATATCTCTAGCTAATGTTTATAAGATAAAAAGATTTATGTATATTTAATACATCACCAAACACTTTTGTTATCATTGATGTTCTTAATCATTATTAAACAATTACAAATGATTTCCAATCAACTAGCCTATAGATTGGATTTCTACACTATCTTTTGATAAAGTTGAAAATAGACTGAATCTCAAGGTCCTTTTTTTTTACATTGAGTATTATTATTATCTTGTTTTATTTTCAATTTCTTCACAATATATCGTATTATGGGCTCTCCTTCCTCTACTCTTCCTAGTTCATCCACACTCCCAGTTCATTTGTACTTTCGCTCCCACCAAGTCCACTCCCTTTCTATCCCTCCTTATAAAATGAATCTGCTTCTAAGGGATAATAACAAAATAAAATATAGTAAGATAAAATGAGAAATAACACATCAGATTTGAATAAGACAGAGAGAAAACAAAACTTTCAAGAACAGGTTCAAAAACCAGAATACGAATCCTTCAGCCCTTCAAGAATCCCACAAAAACACTAAACTAGAAGATGAAAATGTAAGCACAAAGAATTATTGTCTTTGTTAGGGTTTTACTCCTATGAACAGACACCATGACCAAGGCAATTCTTATAAGTACAACAATTAATTGGGGCTAGCTTACAGGTTCAGAGGTTCATTATTGTCATCAAGGTGGGAGCATGGCAGCAACCAAGCAGCCATGGTACAGGAGAAGCTGAGAGTTTTACATCTTCATCTGAAGGCCACTAAGATATGACTAGTTTCAAGGCAGCTAGGATAAAGATCTTGTAACCCATACCCACAGTGATACAATTATCCCAACAAGGACACACGTCCAAATAGTACCATTCCATAAGTGAAGTATATTCAAACTACCACAACTGGTTACAAACTATGTATGCTGCTAGAGTATCAGTGAGTTCATATGAGTTTTGGTCATGTTCACTCAGAGGACATTGTTTTCTTGGTGTCCTTCATTTCTTCTGGCTCTTACATTCTTTCTTTCTCCTTTTCTGTAGGGTTTCCTGAGCTCTAAGGGGAGGGGTTTAAGGGGAAGGGTTTGGTGAAAATCTCTTAATCAGAACTGAGTCTCTCTCTCTCTCTCTCTCTCTCTCTCTCTCTCTCTCTCTCTCTCTCTCCCATCTCTCCCCTCCCTGCCTTCCTCCCTCCCTCCTCCTTCTTTCACTCTCTCCCTCTTCATCATGCAGGGATGTGAGTTTGTGTGTTTTTTCCTATCTCTGGAAGGATGAAGCTTCTCTGATGATGGCTGAACCAGGAGTTGGTCTATGGGTATAGTGGAATATCATTTATTAATTTGTTTGTTTTTTGTATTAGTTGTTGCTATTTCAGAACAGTAGAATTTGGTTTTAACCTTATGTTGCCAGACTATTTTGTCTCTGGTCCTTGATCACCCAAGCAATACCTGGCATGAGATCCATCTTTTGAATGGACCTTAAGTCTAATCTAATATTGGTTGATTTTTCCTACAAGTTCTGTGCCACCATTGCTGTAGTGTATCTTGCAGGCAGAACACCACTGTAGATCAAAAGATTTTTGACTGACCGTGTTTACATTTCACTTTTGGTAGTATGCAGAGTACTTTCCTGTACCAAAGAACATAGGAGTGAAGGTTCTTTGTAGGTACCAGCCTGCCTTGTCCATGTTCAATGAGCAGTGAAGATGCAGCCCTTGTCAATGGAGCCTTGCTGTCAGCTTGTGGAGAGGAGCCTATTGTGTTGGCAACAAACTAGATTACTTGAAGATTCCCATGAGACCTCTTCAACTAACACCTCAATTGATATAACCCAATCCCAGTACTGTAAGCTTTGTTTGGTGACAAGAGATAGCCAGTTGGGATTCTTTGTGTCCTCTATTGTTTGGCTATTTCACTTTGATGACTTTTATGTAATATATATATATATATATATATATATATATATATATACACACACATAGTATATATATATGAAAGTATATATATATACTTATATACATACATACATATATGTATATGTGTGTATATATATATATATATATGTATATATATATATATATGAAAGTTTCTATTGCATTAGGGCTCCATATTACCCCAAAGGTGTTCTTTGGTTTTAGCTGTCTATTACCATATGTATTCACCCCCTCAACTGCCCATCTGCTCCTCCTCTCCACTTGACCTGCCCATTCCATCCATAACTATCTTGTCTATTATTCTTTCCTGAAGAAAGATATATCTCTATCCCCTAGTCATTTACTACATACCTAACTTCTGTGTGTCTATGGATTATTGCTTGGTTTTCATTGGCTTAACAGAGTATATGTACATCTAAGCAGTTATATATCATATTTGTCATTCTGGTCATGGGATGAATCTTTTTCTACTTCTATTAATTTTCCTGCTGGAGATGGGGATTGGAATAAAGCAATGAGTAGGGGAAGAGATATTTCAAGAGCAAAGTCTATATGGTCCACTGGAGTTGATGGCATAGGGAGGAAGGGAGGTTGTAGCAGATGTTTTACTGCAGAGTTGTGGATAAGGCTGGAGGACTGGACTTGAAGGAGCACAGAGAGAAGTCAAGATGTACAGTTAGCCTACTTGCTTCCCCTGTCTCTCCCTTCTCTCGTCCTCCTTTCCCACGAGACTAAGCAGATCCTGGTGGAACACCCTACTTTCCTTCTTACTGTTGACCACATCATCATCATCCAGATCATCCATTTTCCTAAGTCTCAGCTTCCAATACCCACAAGCACATCTACCAGGAAACCAAAATGACCACACATATCAGGATCTCAGAAGAATTTCCTACCAGGCAACAAACAACCACCACGTTCTCCTAAGGACCAAAGAGAACAACAGAAACAAAGGAACAAAATGCCCACACAGAAAAGACTAGATCTGATATAATGACCTAAAGTTATAGTCACTACAATTCCAGATGCTTAGACAGCAGCATTAAAATACAATCAAAAGAACCAGGACATTGTGTCTCTATCAAAACCAGCAACTCTACCATAGGAGAACCTGTCTATTCCACCTTAGCTGAAGCACAAGACCTTAAATCAACTGCTATGGGTATGATAGAAGTCCTTAAAGAAGAAATATAAAAATTCCTTAAAGAAAACTTTGAAAACACAAACAAATAGTAGAAGAAAATGAATAAGACAGCTTAAGACCAGAACGTGGAAATAGGATCAATATAGAAACCCTAAATTGTGGGAAACAATCAGGAACTTCAGATGAAAGCATCATCACAGAATCAATGACATAGAAGAGAGAATCTCAGGCATCGGAAACAAGATAGAAGAAATAGATATATTGGTCAAGGAAAATAATCCAAATTCTCCTGGCACAAAAGATCCAGAAACTCTGAGACATGATGCAAAGACCAAATCTGTTTTGTTACCTCCATTGCTTCAAAGCATAGACTTACTTTTGGAATGCATTCTGATGTTCCTCCAAGGTGGTATAGTAGAGAGGGGTGAGTTTTCTTCAACTGTTGCTATTCATAAGTCTCTATGCAAAAACTTGTTTTACTACATGTGGTGTGTGATTGTGATTGAACTCTTTAATCATATTTTTTATTCGATATATTAATTTACATTTTATATGATTTCCCCCTTTCCAGGCTCCATCCTCCCCGCAAGTCCCATAAGCCCTCCCCCTTTCACCCCATCCCTCTTCCCTGTTGTGGTATTTCCCTACACTGCTGCATTAAGCCTTTTCAGAGTCAGGGGCTCTTCTTTCCTTCTTCTTGTACATCATTTGATATGTAGATTGAGTCTTAGGTATTTCAGTCTTCTAGGTTAATATCCACTTATCAGTGAGTGCATACCATGAGTGTTCTTTTGAGATTGGGTTACCTCACTTAGGATAATGGTCTCCAGCTCTATCCATTTGTCTAAGAAGTTCATGAACTTATTGTTTCTAATGGCTGAATAGTACTCAATTGTGTATATATACCATAATTTTTGTATCCATTCCTCCACTGAGGAACATCTGGGTTCTTTCCAGCTTCTGGCTATTATAAATAGGGCTGCTATGAACATAGTGGAACATGTATCCTTATTACATGCTAGGGAATCCTCTGGGTATATGCTCAGGAGTAGTATAACACGGTCCTCTGGAAGTATCGTGCCCAGTTTTCTGAGGAAGTGCCAGACTGATTTTCAGAGTGGTTGTACCAGTTTGAAACCCCAACAGCAGTGGAGGAGTGTTCTTCTTTCTCCACATCCTCGTCAACACCTGCTATGTCCTGAGTTTTTAATCTTAGCTATTCTGACTGGTGTGAGGTGAAATTTCAGGGTTGTTTTGATTTGCATTTCCCTAATGACTAATGATGTTGAACATTTCTTAAGATGCTTCTCAGCCATCCAAATTTCTTCAGGTAAAAATTCTTTGTTTAGCTCTGTACCCCATTTTTAAACGCTGGAGTAAAAATTTCCTGACTGTTTTAATAAAGGTGACTATGGCATGAGACTTTAGACCACCTCGTTTCTAGACCCTACACTTCCAGGTTCATGAAACTAACCAGAGCAGTAATAAAACAGGGACAGAGGAAGGGGAAGAATCACAAGTCAAAGGCACAGAAATTATTTTAAACAATATTATAGAAGAAAATTTCTCTAACCTAAAGAAGGAGATGCCTATAAAGGTTTAAGATGCATACAGTACACCAAGTGATATGGACCAGAAGAGAAATTTTCCTCAGCACATGAGAATCAAAACACTAACTGTACAGAAGAAAGAAAGAATATTAAAGCTGCAAGGGGAAAAAGCAAAGTAAAATAAAAAGGCAAATTTATTAGAATTACACCTGACTTCTCAGCAATGACTTAAAAAACCAGAAGGACCTGGGCAGATAAACTTCAGACTCAGAGACCACAGATGCCAACCCAGACTACTATATCCAGCAAACATTTCACTCATGACAGATGGAGAGAATAAGACAGTCGAGTTTTAAACAACAACTGCAACAATTATTTTTGCCTATGGTGATTATAGCATGTCATTTTGAGAGTTTACATTTAATCTGCCATGCAAACATTATAACCACTTAATTTATAAATTTAAGAATATGCCACTACAAAAGAGATATATTAACACGTACCTTAAGTTCTAAGTAGTTTTAATTGCTATATATTAAGCCTTATTTTTAAAAATTAATTTTAAAGTAAATATTGCTTGCAGATATGGGGTGAGAAAATGCCTTGCATATGTATTTAAAGTTCTTAATGGTAGCTCTTGTTAGTTAGTTTATACATATGTTAAATAATAGCATTTACTCTCAGTAAGCCTGCATTAAAATGTTCATTGGATGACAACAAGTATATATTAAACATCAATCACATTTTCACAGTCAAATGATGCTTCCTTTTCTTAGTTTTTCTAAATCTTATTAACTTCCTAATGTTTTTGTTATTAAATTATATGACAAACATTTTATCATGCTTAAGTTTAGGCAATAAATTGCTTAGAAGCCTAAAGGCAGGAACAAAGTCAATAGACTTTGGAATGTCTGGGAGCCTCAGCAACTTCAGAGAAGCATGGAGGACAAGAATCATAAAATATTGACTGATATCACAATCTTGTTTCTTTTTTATTGTATATATTCTTTATTTACATTTCATTTCCCTTTTCCTGGTTCCCCACCCCCCAAAGGTCCCACATGCTCTTTTCCCTCCTCCTGTTCCCCCATTCACCCCTTCCCACTTCCCTGTTCTGGTATTCCCCTACACTGATGCTTTGAGCCTTTCCAGAACCACTCCTTCCTTCTTCTCAGACATCATTTGGTATGCGGATTGTGTCTTTGGTGTTCCAAGGTTCTAGGCTAATATCCACTTATCAGTGAGTGCATAACATGGGTATTCTTTTGAGACTGGGTTACCTCACTTAGTATATTCTCCAGCTCCATCTATTTGTCTAAGAATTTCATGAATTCATTGTTCCTAATGGCTGTATTCATTGTTCCTAATGACTCCATTGTGTATATATACCACATTTTTTTGTATCCATTCCTCCATTGAGGGACATCTGTGTTCTTTCCCGCTTCTGGCTATTATAAATAAGGCTACTATGAACATAGTGGAGCATGTATAGTTATTGCATGTTGGGGAATCTTCTGGATATATGCCCAGGAATAGTATGGCAGGGTCCTCTGGAAGTATTGTGTCCAGTTTTCTGAGGAACTGCCAGACTGATTTCCAGAGTGGTTGTACCAGCTTGAAATCCCACCAGCAGTGGAGGAGTGTTCCTCTTTCTCCACTGCTGTCTCTTGAGTTTTTAATCTTAGCCATTCTGACTGTTGTGAGGTGAAATCTCAGGGTTGTTTTGATTTGCATTTTCCTAATGACTAATGATGTTGAACATTTCTTTTCTTTTTTTTTTACACTAAAATATCATATACTTTAATGGTCTTAAAAAGACATAATGCGCCAGGCGGCGGTGGCGCACGCCTTTAATCCCAGCACTCGGGAGGCAGAGGCAGGCGGATTTCTGAGTTCGAGGCCAGCCTGGTCTCCAGAGTGAGTTCCAGGACAGCCAGGGCTACACAGAGAAACCCCGTCTCAAAAAAAAAAAAAAAAGACATAATGAGCACGCAGCATAGGAGTAAACACTGGTGCTGGAAAGGATCAAAGCATCAGTGTAGGGGAATACAAGGGAAGAGGGAAGGAGTGGAAGAGGGAGCAGGGGGAGGGAAAAGGGCATGTGGGACCTTGGGGGGTGGGGAACCAGAAAAAAGGGATGTTGAACATTTCTTAAGGTGCTTCTCAGCCATCTGAAGTTCTTCAGGTGAAAAGTCTTTGTTTACCTCTATATCCCATTTTTTGATAAGGTTATTAGCTTTTCTGGGGTCTAACCTCTTGAGTTCTTTGTATACATTGGATATTAGCCCTCTGTCAGATGTAGGGTTGTTGAAGCTCTTTTCCCAATTTGTTGGGTGCCGATTTGTCCTTTTGACAGTGTCTTTGCCTTACAGAAACTTTGTAATTTTATGAGGTCCCATTTGTCTATTCTTGATCTTAGAGCATAAGTTCAGGAATTTTCCCCCTGAGTCAATGTCCTCCACGGTCTTCCCCAGTTTCTTTTCTTTTAGTTTTAGTGTGTCTGGTTTTATGTGGAGGTCCTTGATCCACTTGGAGTTGAGCTTATTACAAGGAGATAAGAGTGTATCAATTCTCATTCTCTGCATGTTGACCTCCAGTTGATCCAGTACCATTTGTTGAAAAGGCTATCTTTTATGCACTGGTTGTTTTCAGCTCCTTTGTCAAAGATCAATCAATTGGCCATAGATGTGTGGGTTCAATTCTGGGTCTTCAATCCTCTTGTTTCACATAGGAAAGATGAACCATGGTGTGAGTCCTGCCATCTGAAGCTAGCCAGCCATTTTCTGGGTCTTGAATGCCATTTATTTCTTACTCCCTGTTCTTGAAACCCTACTATTAAGAAGTCAACCAGTTATTGTTGTCTCTTTTGTAATCTTAGATGGCTCACCTATTTAGGGTTCTTGATCTTGTGATGCTATTTTACACCACATTGTTTGTTTGAGCTTAAGTCCTGTTCACTCAGAAGGTTTGTTGTTGCAATATCAGCCCCTGAGTGTGTGCTGGCTATTCAGTTTGCTATCCAAATCAATAAAGTCGCTGGTTAAGAAAACTTTGTGTTTTCCTTCATAAGAGTTGAACTTATGGCTGTAAGCTTCTTCACAGCAATAGAAGACTGACTAAGACATAACCAGTGAACAGGAAAGTAAACATGTGAGTTTGTTTTGGTTTCATCTGGTTTGGCCTAGTAAATAGGGGCATGGGTAACAGGAGGCTGTAAACTGTGTTATTGAAGCAGAGAAAGCTGGCCTGTGCACTGTAAGAATCACCAGAGTCACTGCACATCAAGGGTGTCATAATCTCTAAGCTTTTGTCCTTACATGAAAACAGAAGATGTTAAAATACTAAGTCTTTTTAAAATTTTTTATTGAATATATTCACTTACATTTCAAATGTTATACCCTTTCCCTGTTTTCCACATCCTAGAAAACCTCCAACCCATCCTCCCACCCCTGACTTCAAGAAGATGCTCCTCTACACAACCCACTCCCACCTACCCTGCATTGGTTTCCCCGTGCTGGGGTATCTATGAAACCTTCATAGACCAAGGACCTCTCCTCCCACTGATGCCCGACAAGGCATTCCTCCGCCATACTTTTGGCTGGAACTATGTGCACCACTTGATTGATGGCTTAGTCCCTGGGAGCCCAGGGGTGTCTGGTTGGCCGACATATTCATTCTTTCCATGGGGAGACTAGAAAGCATCATTCTGAGTGAGGTAACCCAAACACAAAAGAACACACATGGTATGCACTAACTGATAAATGAATATTACACCAAAAGCTCAAAATAAACAAGTTACAATTCACAGACTACATGAAGCTCAAGAGGAAGGAAGACCAAATTGTGGATGCTTTGGTTTTTCTGAGAAAGGGAGCAAAATAATCACAGGAATAATTATGCAAACAAAGAGTGGTGCAGAGACAGAAAGAAAGGCCACCCAGAGACTGTCCTACCTGGGGATTCATCCTATAAACAGTCATCAAACCTTGAAACTATTATGGATGACAAGAAGTGCGTGCTGAAAGAAGCCTGTTATGGTTGTCTCCAGAGGGGCCCTGCCAGAGTCTTTCAGATACACAGGCAGATGCTAGCAGCTAACCATTGGACAGAGCATGGGGTCCTTAGTGGAGGAGTTAGAGAGAGGACTGAAGGTACTAAGTCTTATGTAACTTGAGTTCAAGGAACGGCTCAAAAAGCCCAGTGAAACATCCTTGTAACCCATGATAAAGCTGCATCTCTTGGTTCCTTCCAAACAAATCTAACACAGAGGACTAAAGCATAGCAGTGTCTTTAAGCCTAAGAGCTGAGGGTCTCCAGTTTTCTCCCTGATGCATTTTCACACTCTTAGAACACACTGTTTCATTAAAAGCAGCAAAAGAGAAATGAATTCTTTATATTGTTCTCTGTCCCTTCAGCAAAAATATTGTTTTGGTATGTACTTATTATGAACCATAATACACAAAATAAAATAATCTTCCCCAAATTTCCCATGGTAGAAAGTTACCTTGGTAACTTACATGAAAAGGCGTCTGCAATGTATTTGACCTCTACACTTTTGCTTCTGAAATAATGAAGGATTCTATAGGAAACCTCTATAGAGTTACAAAAAGGGAATGGCTTGCCCCAGGATAAGTATATTTTTTCGCTCAAGTAGTTTGTTAGGTACAAGAGACTCATGTTAAACCTTACATAGAAAATGACAGATGTGGGGAAATAGTAGTTATGATGGCTCAATTTGCTACAATTTCTTTGAAGTTTAATACAGACCTTCCCAATTCTCCACAACTGCATGTTCTTCAAAGTACTATGTACTAATGAATTGCTTTTATTTTAATCGTTATTTTTATTACTCCATTTAATAAGAAAATGGAAAAAATGTGTCTCAACTATGTGGAAAGTTCAAGATGTCAATCTCAGGGCCCTCTTATCTCAAGGCATCTCCCAATACCCCTTTGTCTGTGGCCTATGCTCTTCCTGAGGATAGTTAATGGATAGTCTTTGAATAAATCAATGGCTAAGTCCTGGTTGAGGTCAGGTTTAATCTATTTAAATTCAACAGTCCTCTCATTTGAAAAGAATAATGTCAATCAATACTTGTTTCTCTTTCTGTGGTTTTATTTTCCCTTTATATTTCAATATAACATGAATTATATTTTGAGTAGCAAGAGTTCATATTTCCATAAAGCCAATAATTTAGTCACATTAATTTAAACATTCAATATCTATAATATTTTGTGAGTTTCATTTTTTTGTATACATACATATGATTCTATAGATACATTCTCCATTGTATGTACATGCCTATAATGAATACCCCATTGTATATAGGCCCAATATACATTATACTTAAATAGATAAATGTATATGTGTTCATATATATGTACATATACATACATACATACATACATATATGTGTGTGTGTGTGTGTGTGTGTGTGTGTGTGTGTGGGTGTGTGTGTGTGTACCAAAATGAATAAAAGTCTAGTATCATCGAAAATAAAGGGCAAGCCCTGTTTATATCAGAATGAAACTTTTTCATAGCATGTGAAGAATGAAAATGGTGCTTAAAGAATGAGAGAGAATATATGGCAATTAGATGCTCCAACTCACACACACACACACACACACACGCACGCACACACACAAAGCCACATGCTTGAATTTATGATTTTATTAGTTTGTTGAGAATGTTGTATAATGTGTTTTTGTGATTTTTACCTCTCTTCCAACTCTCCTTAGATTCCTTCTCTTTCTTCCCTGCATGTCCAGCACTGTGTCCTCTTTTCAAAAAATTATATTTATAGGAATGAGTGTTTGCCTGCATTTATGCATATGCACTACCTGCATGAAGTACCAGAGTAGACCCAAATTGGATATAAGAATCCCTGGAACAGGAGTTAAATGTGGATTGAGCCATCATATGGATGTTGGTAACTGAATCTGGTTCCTCTGTAAGAATGGCCAGTGTTCTTTACTGAAGAGCCATCTGTGCAACCTCATGAATTCTTTAACAAACAAAGTGTTGACCCTAATTCATCCTGCTCATATAGCTTTGGGTGCAAGTTTCTATTGAATCACAGTCAATTCACAAGTGGCCTTACATCTATTTAAAACCAAGACACCCTCTTTTAGAAACTACCAACTGCCAATATTTCTACATGTACAGGTGAGCCTTTGTACCCAAGCTGTGTCTTGATGCTGTGATTTGGTTTGGCTTGAGCTCTAACAGTTTTTCTGTATATTTCCAGAACCACTGTGAATTCATATGTGCAACTGCCTTGTGAATACACAAGGCACTGTTTCCTTGCAGTCACCTGGCACTTTGGGCTTACCATCTTTCTGTATGCTCTTCTTAAATGATCCCTGAACCTCTGGAGCAAGGAGTGTGATACAGATGCCCCACTGAGGGCTGAGCATTCCACAGTCTCTGATTTTATGCACTTTAAACAGTCATGGATGACTGAAGACAGATTCAAACACATAGAGTTCACTATTTTTAGAATGTACCACATACAATATTAGAACACAGCATTAGAATGACACACGTGGGTGTCGTGTGTGGTGGAGTGTGTAGAGGCAGCCTTCATTCACGTTGTATTACATAAAGTGTGTCTCTGTATACTTGATTGTTAACTGCTGACCCAGCAGTGATATAAATGCTGGCAAAATATTTTGTATTGTCTTCTCAGTAGCCCATTGGTTACTGTCTATATGTGAATATTTGTCCTTTCTCACCTGCCCAAAAGATGATTCTCTGAGATTATCATGTTGAAAAACAAGCTGCCATTAAAGAGGTCACTTAGCCTTCACTCTGGCCAAAGGGAAACCCAAAGTTTGATTGGTTCAGACTGGAATATATGGCTTTTGGTAGAATAAAGGCTGATGATGGCTGGGCAGGAAGTGGGTGCTGAGAATTCCTGGGATAGAGAGAGACACTGGAAAGAAGAAAGAGAAAGCCTTTTCGTCTAGGAGACACATGAGGAAACAGATGTGACTACAAGCCTGGAAAGTAGAGCTAGCCATGTGGCAGGTCAGGCAGGATGGTCAGGTTCACTTAGATTAGCTAGTAGAAAGTCTGTCCAGCTAAGGCCTGAGGTTTAAAACATTAAAAGGTCTTGGTGTCTTTAGTTTTGGCTTAAGGTTTACCCAGGTCATATAACATACGTGTCTGTCCTTAGTGTCTATTTGTATATAGCTGTGTATGTATACTTCTGTTTGGTATATAATACAAATACTGACTTCTGAAAATGTCATGCTACAGTGTCATGACCTACAATTTTGTTGTATTGTGATGACTGGTAAAACCACAATATTGGGATTTCTCCTTTCCTTCTAAGAGCTACAAACCTGCTAGAGAAGAGAATGCTTTCCAAGGTATGTCAGGTTACTTAAAAAGCAAAACAAAAAGTATTTGGGATGTAGAAATGGCTGGTAAGTAATGTCTTAAGTTCTAGTCTCAGCCCATGTAAAAAGCCAGACAAAGCAGCATTTACTTCTACAATCCAAGTGCTAGTGGTGCATTGGCAAACATATTTCTGGCTGCTAGCTTGTATCATGTTCAATGAAAAATCCTGACTTAAATAAATAAGGCAGAGTATGAATAACACAGAGTGTGACACTGAAGTGTGAATAACAGAGAGTATGACACACATGCACACACAGCCATACACTTCTGTTACATGTATGCATATACCTTTTTCCAGTATGGAAAGAATTCATACTTTTCCAGTATGAATTGTCTGAGGTAAAGTCTTTACATAATGTATCCCTGCTGTCAAAACATAAGCAATGTAATATATTCCAGAATTTTGTAAATGACAGGGTAGCATTTCAGATTCCAATTTCTATTGATTTGGGATATATCACACACACACACACACACACACACACACACACACAGGCACACTCAAGCATACATGTATGCATGCACATGCACACAGACATCAATGCACAACAATTCTTCAAAGTATAAATTCAATTGCCTCTTAGAGTATAGAGTCATAGAACAACTGTGGTGAATTCCAGTGTGTGTAGTTCATGGTTTTCTTGCAAACCATAATAAACCATAATAATAGTCTGTGGCTGGCTCATATATGAAATACACAATTATTTTTATAAAACCTTAATGCTATGAATTATTTAAAATTAATATAAAATTAATTTAATATAAATGTATACAGAGGTGAGTCAGTGAATTATAATATTAGATTGTCAGTTGAATTTGATAGTATTATTATAAAGATGTATTGGTTTCACCTTATGAGATGGGCCATTACACTACTCTTGAGAGATGAAATTCAGTGTAGAGTGGTTGTAACTAATGTTACAACTAATGTTAGTGGGAGCAACTAGATGATAGAAGCAATATTGAATATGAATATTACTGGATACTCAGCTGAGCCAATTATAAATGTTTTTCAAAGTCATTAATAATTCATTTGCATCCTCTGTGAAATGTTTAGAATAGTCATTGACTTAGAATCAGATATCTTTAATATCATTATCATCATCATCATCATCATTGCATTATTCTTACCATTAATATTTTAGTGCTATACCTTCAGGCATTTTTAAGCAAAGAAAAACGGTCCACATTACTTCAAAATGATCTAGAACTCTTAAGCCATGTTTTGTTATGGGTGTGTGGCTGTGTGTGTGTGTGTGTGTGTGTGTGTGTGTGTGTGTGTGAGGGTGAGGGTACATGTATGAATCTGTAGGTCAGAAAACAACCTGTGTGCCATTCCTTAGATACAGTCTACCATTTTCTTTGTTTTTAAGATGCAATCTTTCATTGTATCTGCCTCTTGCCAAGGTTAGGCTGGCTGGCCAATGAGTCCCAGAAATTTGCCCCCTTTGACCATGCCAGTACCAGGGTTGCAAGCATGTGGCATCACAACTAAATCAGTTAAATTTCTAAGCATCAAACTCAGTTCCTCACACTTGCTAGAAAAGTATTTTACTACCTGAGCTATCTCTTATGCCACTGTTGAATCTTTGTTTTAAAAGAGATGCAGAGACCCGCAGCCAAACATCAGAAGAAGTCTTGTGGAAAAGTTGCTGTAGAAGTGAGAAGGTCATAGGGGTCAAGGACATTACAAGAATACCCATGGAGTCACCTAATCTGGGACAATGGAAGCTCACAAAGAAGCTGGATCCCCTTCCTCTCCCTACTTGGACTATCTGGGTGGGCTTCAGTGGGAGAGGATGTGTCTAGATGTGCTGGGACTCGATGCCCTATGGGGGGAGGGGATCTCCTCTTCTCTTAGAAGAAGGGGAAAGGGCAATGGGTGAGGGATTTATAAGAGTGGGACTGGGAAGAGATGAGGAAGGGGGCCTGTGATAAGGATGTAAAGTAAATTTCAAAATGGAATAAAAATGCTTTTAATAAATAAAGATATAAAACTTATTACCAGGAAATTCTACTTACATTCTTTATATGCTCTGCTTGTGATTCATATTCTCCATTCATATGCAACTGCCACTGAATTGTTATAAGAATGATGTTTCTTTGAGAAGATCAAGCGGGGAGAGGGAAGAAAGCAAAGGTTGAGAGAGGGACTACGGAGAGAGATCACTAAAATGAAGGGATATTTTAGATATTGTATGGAAGCCTAATAATCTAGAAACTTCCTAAGATATATGCACATATGAAGGTAATCTAAACTGAATCAGCAAATAATTGGGAAGACAGTCTCAACTGATCTCTTCTTCAAACCAAATGAACCTTCCAGTACAGGTATTGGGTTACATTGAATTGCGTTGTTGGTTGAAGGAGAATCCTAAAACCACCTAGCCTGTTGTCAAGCCTGCCTGTGGAGCACAGCTTCACAGTGCTCTCAGGAAATGCTTCCCAAAAGATTTCACCTTAGTGATACTTGTTTCTTAATGACAATTAATTTCTTAGCTCCAGCTAACCAGCATCAGTTGTCCCAGTAGTCCCGTCTGTTCTCCACTCTAAAGCTAGAGCCCCATGGCTCAAGCTGCTGAGTTCTGCTGCTTGCTGGGGCTGGAATATGCCCCTCTTTTTATATTACATCATCATCAGCTTTTTGTTTTCCAACTTCTTTACTGCCTAAGTAAGCTTGGCTGTCCTGGAACTTGCTCCATAGACTGACTTTGAACTCATAGATTTGCATGCCTGTCTTCTAAGTACTGAGATAAAAGGTATGGTCCACCAAGCCTGGATTTAAGTTTTTCTTCACCTAGAACTTGCTCTGTTCTAGGCTGGCTTTGAACTCAGACATCTGCTTGTTTTTGCCTCCAGGGTTCAAAGGCTTGTACTACCCTGCCAAGACATAAATTTTGTGGGATGGGATCTTACCCCAAAGTCACTACTCCCTTAATTAAATTTAATATCCTTGAACCCAGGATTCAGCTCGATTTTCTCCAACCATATATTTTATATTTTTTTCTTTCTTAGCTTGCTATTCTTGTTTAAATGCTCTTAATGAAATTTAACCAGAGAACAAAGTCTATGATGGGTGTTTCTGAGACTTCATTTGTCAATGTAATTAATCTGAGTCTCTTCACTTAGTCTCCGGCAGATTCCTTAAACAATGGGAAAAAGCAACCAAGTTCTTCACCAAAATATCACAAGAACATACTAAAATTCTTCTACCCTGAAACCTCTAGAAACAGGTTCAAATCGCTCTCAGAAACAAAATCTTCCTTATTCCTACTAGGATAGTCCATTAAGCCTACTTAAAGCACCCTGCCTCTTTCCAAATCCAAAGTCCCCAAATCTACATTCTTCTAAACAAAAGCGTGGTCAGGCCTATCAGAACAATACCCTAGTCCCTGGTACCATTTTGTCTTAGTCCAGGTTTCTATTCCTGCACAAACATCATGACCAAGATGGAATTCAAGGAGAAAAGGGTTTATTCAGGTTACTCTTCCTAATTTCTGTTCATTACCAAAGGAAGTCAGGACTGGAACTCACACAGGGCAGGAAGTTGGAGGCAGGAGCTGATGCAGAAGCCATGGAGAGATGCTGCTTAGTGGCTTGCTTCCCCTGTCTTGCTCAGCCTGCTTCCCAAAAGAACCTAGGCCTACCAGCCCAAAGATGGCACCACCCACAACGTGCTGGGTCCTCCCACCCTTGTTCATTTATTGAGAAAATGCCTTACAGATGGATCTCATGGAGGCATTTCCTCAAGGGAGGCTTCTTTCTCTGTGATAACTCCAGCTTGTGTCAAGTTGACAAACAAAACCAGCCACTCATAGAGTGTAAGAACCAGAGGGGGTAAAGGATCCAAAGAAAACAAGGCCCTCTAAATCAACATGAATAAACCTCATAGAAATTTACAGTTTGAAGAAGCAAGGACTGGGCTCCATACATTTTCCTTGAATTCTTTGTGTATATATTGTGGCTTCCTGTTTAGTGTTTGTATTGGATTTCTAAGGATGCAAACAAGTAGGTCTCTGACTCTTGTGCTTTCTTCCAGGCTTTTATTGGTTTGTGTTGTCCAGCTTCAATGGATACTTGTCCCGCGCTACCGTCTCGCCAGCAAGAACCACGCGGCACACTCAAGATCCTTCTGCAGAAAAGCTTTAATGCTCCTGAGAGGGAGAGCATAAGCCTACAGAGCGGAGACCCAGATACCCAGAAGCCCATCCCTTATATAGGCTGCAACCCCTGCCTCGGACGTGTTATCCCCTGATTGGCTGCAGCTCGGGAGAGGCGGAGACCAAGGGATGGTAAACTACCCAGCACCTGGCACTGACTTGTTTACTTCAAGCCAGCAGGATGTTTTGGACCGGCAGGATGTTTTGGGCCGGCAGGATGTTTTGGGCCGGCAGGATGTTTTGGGCCGGCCATCGGCTCCCCACATCTCCCCCTTTTTTATTATTTAAAATAAAGACCTCAGATTGTCGATCAACCTTCAGGCTCTTGACTGGACCTTCAGGGTTCAAAACAATCTAATAATGAGGCCCTTTTGCTCTTATAGCAAGTAGGTCACCCAATCTTTAAGGGGTGGAGACAGAGGTCGAACTCCCAAGCAACAAAATTAAGACTTCGTACGAGAGTCGCCACTAGGCTGTTGGTTTGACCCGAAGCGCCCTCAACCTGTCACTCTGCCGTTTTTCTGGGAAAGGGAAACTAGGGCAGGCAACCCTTATGCAGGACAACATGCCTCCCAGAGAGACCCTTATGTCAGGTGTCTCTCTGTGCGATGCTTTGCTCGGCATCCCCCATGGGCTGCTCAAGCTGGACACTTTACCCTGTGCAATGAGTCTAAGCTCCGGGTGTGCAAGAGCTGTCCAGCCGGCGGCCTACTGCTTGAGCATTGTTGGTCAAATGTCAGTGGGAGTTCCTTGTTCCAGAGCCACAAGCGCTTGGGCAATAACCACCTTGTCTCTCTTGGTTTGAGCCCTGAGCCTACAGACCAGCTAGAGAAGTAACACCAGTCCATAGCAAAGGGCTGCGCCAAACAATCCCACCCCCACCCAGTCCTTAAAATAGGAGACAGCTGAAGCGATCCATGATGATAGTCCCTCCGTCAAGATAGTCCCTCCGTCAAGGACAGGTCAAGGCTCGTAGAGTTGACCTGGATAATGGCTGCTCTCAACTCTCGGAGTGTGAGTGACTGGGCGATCTGCGGTGTCCTTCTGCTCCAAAATTGTTCTTGTAAGCCTCTCAGGGACCCAGAAGGGGTTTTCTTCACTCTGTGGGAAGACACAAACGGCTCCCCTGGATCTTATTAGAATAGGATCCGGGCCTTTCCATTCATTAGTCAACACATCCTTCCATTTTACCAATTCTTTAGGTCGATGCGGGTCTGAGCAATGTCGCTCTGCTGCAGTCTGATCATGCTTATCTGAATTTAGAAAATTTATAGTAAAGAGTGCCACTGCTATGGCAACCCGTGGCACGGGGGGCAGATCTTTTATTATTCCCCCTTTTTGTTTAATTAAATATGATTTGAGCGTACGGTGTGCGCGCTCAATAATATCTTGTCCTTGAGGGTTATATGGCAAGCCCATAATATGTGTGACTTGCATTTGTGCACAAAAAGCCAATTGTTCTGCAACAAGATTAGTCACAGCTTTTAGTTTTTCAGAGGTTAACGGCCACTGGGGAACCCACACCGGGTCCTCTATCTTCCATGGTATGGGTCGTGCTGCCCCAGTGGCACCTAGGAAAAACCCAGGCCCTGTCTTCCTTGATTTTGGACGGGGGATATAGGTACTACTTGCTCTCCTTCTGTACCTTCAAAGACTGGGTAAGCAAGGCGCAGCTTTCTTTTTAATTTTTCAGACAAAAAGGAGCAAGACTTCGGGCATATCTCATAGGGAGAAGGCGCCGAAGGAACAACCTGTGAAAGGGCTGTTAGGGGCTGCCGTTTTCGAGGTTCTTTACTATTCTGCCTTCGATCATCTGGATGGTATCTTTCCTCCTCATATCTGGCAGCTTCCTCCTCTAACTCAGCCTCTTCATCGGGGTCCAAGACCTCATCCTCTGAGCTATTAGAGCTATCAGAGTTATCAAAGTTTAAAGCCTTAAGATCTGACACATTCACTCCCTTGTCTCTAGACTCTCCGGGAGGTCCTTTTTCCTTTTTTGGGACTGGTTTTTTCTTGCGCGCGCCCAACCTCTCACTACGCTCGGTTTCTGATATGCTATCCTGGACTTTTTCAAGGGTGTTCCAACCTTCCGCCACGGCAGTCCTACAAGCTTTATCTTCTAAACAGTTTTTAACAAATTTCCCAATTGCTTTTGTCCCCTGCCTCAAGTCTCTTTCCACCATTTTGCGGTCAAGATCTCTACCTAATTTGTTCTGTGAGGCAAGAGTCAAAGACCTGGAGCATTCATACATGGCAAAGAGAAAGATTAAAAGGGCTCCAAGAATGGTCACAAAAGCTTCAATGCTACCTTCCCAGGGTGGCAACAATCCCAAGTCAAAGCCAAAGAAGAACATACCTCTCCGAACGTATCTGCCTGCAGTTCTGAATCTTCCTTGTAGCCAAGGGGTCTCCGATGGTGCTGACGATGATGAGGTCACGTATTCCCGGGTTTCGGCACCAGATGTCCCGCGCTACCGTCTCGCCAGCAAGAACCACGCGGCACACTCAAGATCCTTCTGCAGAAAAGCTTTAATGCTCCTGAGAGGGAGAGCATAAGCCTACAGAGCGGAGACCCAGATACCCAGAAGCCCATCCCTTATATAGGCTGCAACCCCTGCCTCGGACGTGTTATCCCCTGATTGGCTGCAGCTCGGGAGAGGCGGAGACCAAGGGATGGTAAACTACCCAGCACCTGGCACTGACTTGTTTACTTCAAGCCAGCAGGATGTTTTGGACCGGCAGGATGTTTTGGGCCGGCAGGATGTTTTGGGCCGGCAGGATGTTTTGGGCCGGCCATCGGCTCCCCACAGATACTTTTGCTTTGTCTTATTGTATTTTATGTTTGTTATATTTTATTATTATACCTTAGAAGCTTGTTGTTTTTCTAATAGACAGAAAGTGAGGGATTCCAGATGGAAAGGAAGTGTGGAGGACCTGGAAGGAGAATGGGGGAAAACCATGATCCAGATATATTGTGTGAGAAAAGAACCTACTTTCAATAAAATAGGTAAGAATCTTGTTTCTTGTATGAATTATTGTATAACAACAGATTAATTTATGGAGTAATTTCCCTTCTAGCAGGATATAGTGAATGTATCCTTATTCATTTCTAAGTTACCTAAAATTTTACTTTAGTTTTGAATAATTTATGAATACTAGACTCGCTGAGAACTGGCTTCACAGTCTTCATCATCTCTGACATGGTCTCTGTCACACTCACAACAGACTTACTCATTTATATCATTTTCTTTTGTGTAACCCAAAACTTATATGTCTAGGTAAACACATCTTTCTGTTTAGGGTAGGGCATATCTAAATAATATATATACTGAATGTTTAAGGGAGATAACTAATGACAAAAATACACACATATTCAGTCTTAAATAGATTTTGTAGGTTCTTGAGCATATTAAATACTTCTATTATCAAAATTAAGGACATTAAATTTTAATTTCAAACACTGGCTTATTCTTACTGTTCAAATCCAGTATCATTGAAGAGAAACATTTTCCTCAAATTTACACTTCAAGTTTCTGAGTTGGGACATCTTAGAAAAATATAATTCACACGAAAAGAGAGAAAGAATTCAAATAATTATAAATAGTAATGACTAGGCAAAACTTTTGCATGGATAGAATAAGAACAGTAATAAAATAAAAGTTACTCAATTATGTTTTATCATTGTATTTTAAAAAGAGAGAATAGAAACTATTCTAGAAACAATAATATTGACTTAGCATTTTCCTTTTTCTTTTTTAAAATTTTTATTAGATATATTTTTATTTACATTTCAAATGTTGTCCCATTTCCTGGTTTCCCCCATGAAAATCCCATAACCCATCTCCCCTCCCCCTCTTCCCCAATCAACCCATTTCCTTTTCTCTGTCCTGATATTCCCCTACACTGCAGCATCAAGCCTACATGGGACCAAGGGCCTTTCCTCCCTTTGATGTCCACCAAGGCCATCCTCTGCTGCCTATGCTTCTGGAGCCACAGGTAACTCCAAGTGTACCTTTGCTTGATGGTTTAGTCCCTAGGAGCTCTGCTAATACTGGGTAGATCATGTTGTTCCTCCTATGGTGCTCCAAACCCTTTCATCTCCTTGGGTCCTTTCTCTAGCTACTCCATTGGGGACCCTGTGCTCAGTTCAATGGCTGGCTGAGATGTCCCTCTCTGTATTTGCCATGTACTGGCAGAGCCTCTCAGGTGACAGCTATATCAGGCTCGGGTAGTAAGCACTTGTGGGCATTCACTATAGTGTCTGGATTTTGTAACTGTATATGGGATAGATCCCTAGCTGGTTTAGTCTCTAGATGGGCTTTCCCTCAGACTCTGCTCCACAGTTTGTCTCTGTATCTCCTTCTGTGGGTATTTTCCCCCTTATACAAAAGATCAGAGTATCCATACTTTGTTCTTCCTTTCTTGAGCTTTATTTTTCTGTGAGTTGTGTCTTGGGTATTCCAAACTTCTGGGATAATATCTACTTATCAGTGAGTGCATACCACATGTGTACTTTTGTATTGGGTTACCTCACTCAGAATAATATTTTCCAGTTCCACCCATTTGCCTAAGAATTTCATGAATTCATTGTTTTTAATAGCTGAGTAGTATTCCATTGTGTAAATATACCACATTTTTTCTGTATCCATTCCTCCATTGAGGGATTTCTTTCCAGCTCCTGGCTATTATAAATTGGGCTGCTATGAACAGAGTGGAGCATGGGTCCTCATTACATGCAGGAAAATACTCTGGGTATATGCCCAGAAGTGATATAACAGAGACGTCCAGTAGTATTATGGCCAGGTTTCTGAGGAAATGCCAGACTTATTTCCAGAGTGGTTGTACCAGCTTGCAATCCCACCAGCAGTGGAGGAGTATTCCTCTTTCTCCAAACCCTCGCCAGCACCTCTGTCTCCTGAGTTTTTGATCTAAGCCATTCTTATTGGTGTGAGGTGAAATCTCAGTGTTGTTTGATTTGCATTTCCCTGATGACTAAGGGCATTGAACACTTCTTTAGGTGCTTCTCAGCCATTCGATATTCCTCAGGTGTAAATTCTTTGTTTAGCTCTGTGCCCCATTTTTAACAGGGTTATATGGTTCTCTGAAGTCTACCTTATGAGTTCTTTGTATATATTGGATATTAGCCCTTTGTTGGATTTGGGTTAGTAAAGATCTTTTCCAATTTGTTGGTTGCCATTTTGTCCTATTGACAGTATACTTTACTTTACAGAAATTTTGTAATTTTATGAGGTCCCATTTGTCAATTCTTGATCTTAGGACTTAAGCTATTGGTATTCTGTTCAGGAATATTTCCCCTGTGCCCATGTACTCAAGGCTCTTCCCCAGTTTCTTTTCTATTAGTTTCAGTGTTTCTGTTTTTTTTTTTTAATTTTTATTTTCTATATTCTATGTTTACATTCCAAAGGCTTTCCCCTTTCCCAGTTACCCCCCACCATATGTCCCATAATTCCTCTCCCCCCTGCTATTCCCCACTCATCCCCCCCCCCGATGATTTCTATGTTCTGGGTCTACAATACTGGATCCAATCTTTACAGGCCCAGGGTCCTCGCCTTTCTTCTTCTTTGGAGTCATTTGACTTGCTAATTGTGCCTTGAGTATTTAGGGCTTCTTGGCTCATTAATATCCACTTATCAGTGATTGCATTTCATGTGTATTCTTTTGTGATTGGGTTAGCTCACTTAGGATGATAGTTTCCAGATCTAACCATTTACCTACAAATTGCATGAATTCATTATTTTTAATTGCTGAGTAGTACTCCATTGTATAAATATACCACATTTTCTGTATCCATTCCTCTTTTGAGGGATTTCTGGGATCCTTCCAATTTCTGGCTATTATAAACAAGGCTGCTATAAACATAGTGGAGCATGTGTCTTTATTGTATGCAGAGGAATCTTCTGGGTATATGCCCAGGAGTGGTATGCCAGGGTCCTCTGGAAGTGGCATGCCCAATTTTCTGAGGAACTGCCACACTGATTTCCAGAGCGGTTTTACCATTTTGCAATCCCACCAACAGTGGAGGAGTGTTCCTCTTTGTCCACATCTTCGCCAGCACTTGTTGTCTCTCGAGTTTTTAATCTTAGCCAATCTGACTGGAGTGAGGTGGAATCTCAGGGTTGTTTTGATTTGCATTTCCCTGATGACTAATGATGTTGAACATCTCTTAAGGTGTTTCTTGGCCATCCGAATTTCTTCTGGTGAAAATTCTTTGTTTAGCTCTGTACCCCATTTTTGATAGGGTTATTTGGTTCTTTGGGGTCTAACTTCTTGAGTTCTTTGTATATATTGGATATTAGTCCTCTGTCGGATGTGGGGTTGGTGAAGATCATTTCCCACGTTGTTGGTTGCCGTTTTGTCCTTCTGACAGTGTCCTTTGCCTTACAGAAACTTTGTAATTTTATGAGGTCCCATTTGTCAATTCTTGATCTTAGAGCATAAGCTATTGGTGTTCTGTTCAGGAACTTTCCCCCTGTGCCCATGTCCTCCAGGGTCTTCCCAAGTTTCTTTTCTAATAGTTTCAGTGTGTCTGGTTTTATGTGGAGGTCCTTGATATACTTGGAGTTGATCTTAGTACAAGGAGATAAGAGTGGGTCAATTCACATTCTTCTGCATGTTGACCTCCAGTTGAACCAGCACCATTTGTTGAAAAGGCTATCTTTTTTCCACTGGATGGTTGTGGCTCCTTTATCAAAGATCAAGTGACCATAAGGCTGTGGGTTCATTTCTGGGTCTTCAATCCTATTCCATAGATCTACCTGCCTGTTGCTGTACCAATACCATGCAGTTTTTTAGCACAATTGCTCTGTAGTACAGCTTGAGGTCAGGGATATTGATTCCCCCAGAAGTCCTTTTATTGTTGAGAATAGTTTTAGCTATCCTGGGTTTTTTGTTGCTCCAGATGAATTTGAGAATTGCTCTTTCTAGATCTATGAAGAATTGATTTGGGATTTTGATGGGGATTGCATTGAATCTGTAGATTGCTTTTAGCAAGATGGCCATTTTTACTATATTGATTGGAGGTCCTTGATCAACTTGGACTTGAGCTTTGTACAAGGAGATAAGAATGGATCAATTTGCATTCTTCTGCATGCTGTCAGTTGAACCTGAACCATTTGTTGATCAGGCTATCTTTTTTCCACTGAATTTTAGTTCCTTTTTGGAAGATCAAGTGACCATAGGTGTGTGGGTTCATTTTTGGGTCTTCAATTCTATTTCATTTATCTACCTGCCTGTTACTGTACCAATACCATGCAGTTTTTAACACTATTGCTCAGTAGTACTGCTTGAGGTCCTGATCCTGATTCACCCAGTTCTTTTATTGTTGAGAATAGTATTAGCTACACTGGGCTTTTTGTTATTCCAGTTGAATTTGAGAGTTGCTCTTTCTAATTTATGAAGAATTGAGTTGGAATTTTGATGGGGATTGCATTGAATCTGTATATTGCTTTTAGCAAGATGACCATTTTTAGTATATTAATCATGCCACTCCATGAGCATGGGAGATCTTTCCATCTTCAGATGTCTTCTTTCATTTCTTTCTTTAGAGATGAAGTTCTTGTCAGACAGATTGTTTGGTTAGAGTCAAACCAAGATACTTTATATTGTTTGTGACTATTGTGAAGGGTGTCACTTCCATAATTTCTTTCTGAGCCTGTTTAATCTTTGAATATAGGAAGGCTACTAATTTGTTTGACTTAATTTTATATCTGGATGCTTTGCTGACATTGTTTATCAGGTGTAGGAGTTCCTGGTGGAGTTTTATTGGGTTGCTTAAGTATACTATCATATCATCTGCAAATACTAATAATTTGCCTTCTTCCTTTCCAATTTGTATCCCTTTGACCTCCTTTTGTTGTCTAATTGCTCTAGCTAGAACTTCAAGTACTATATTGAATATATATGGAGTGAGAGGGCAGCCTTGTCTAGTCCCTGATTTTAGTGGGATTGCTTCAAGTTTCTCTCCATTTAGTTTGATGTTGGCTACTGTATGTTGCTTTTACAATGTTTAGGTATGGACCTTGAATTCCTGGTCTCTCCAAGGCTTTTATCATGAAAGGATACTGAATATTGTCAAATGCCTTTTCAGCACCTAATGAAATGACCATGTAGATTTTTCTATGAGCATGTTTATGTAGTGGATTACATTGATGGATTTCCATATAGTGAACCATCCCTGCATCCCTGCAATGAAGCCTACTTGATCATGGTGAACTTGATCAGGACTTGCTGTTGTTGGAAAACTGGGTTCAGATGGTGCCATATTGCCTTGGTTTCTGTTGGTAATGTTCTTGAGTTTGCCTTTTGCCATCTGGTTATCTCTGGTGTTAGCTGGTCTTGCTCTCTCTGACTGTGGCTCATCTGTCCTGTAATCCTCTGTATCTGTGCTCCTGGGAGACCTGTTCTCTCTGTGTACACAGGCATGTAGGTTCTCCTGAGAGACTAGCTTCCTTATAGCCGTATTTGGCCCCAATCAGCTTTGGGTGTGGGTGGAAATCTGAAGACTCCTGCCTAGGCTGCGTCTAGGCTCTTGTGTCCTCGGCATTTCCAGCTGTTTCCTTTGAGCAGCAGAGCTGGTCCTAAATGTGCTGTCTTGCCTCTCTGCACTCCTGGGTAGTTAGCTATCTCCCTGTGCCACTTGGATATGGCGCGCTGTGGCAGAGGAGGGTCCTGAGCTGGAGACAGAATCCAGAAGGCTCCTGCCTAAAGGCTCTGGATGTGATCCTGAGTGGCAAGGGAGGTCTTACCTGTACTATCTGGCCTCTCTGCACTCCTGGGCTGTTAGCTACCTCCCTGTGAACATTGCAGTAAATGGTCCCAAGCTGGAGACAGAAACTGGAAGGCCACTTAGCTTTTTTCCTTCCTACCTCTAACACCAGAACTTTTGATGTTTGAAGCACACAATCAGTAGAGAAACTTTTGTAAAGTGTTGGGTGTAATGTATGATCAATACATAAATGAGTGTCATATATGTTCAGTATACTACCATACATATATAATTATATTATATGTTAAAGGTAACTCATGCATCATTTCCTCTTTATAAAAAAGATTTGGCTCCTAAAGAGTAAGTGTGATTGTTCACAGGAAGGCCACGCCTTTCCAGATGTTTTGTGAACATGTTTGGTACCTCCAGATATGAGGTAGTTTGATATGTGTTAAAGTAAAGAACAGAACTATTCTGGAGTCCTTGAACAAAGAAAACAAGGCAGTTGTCAGAATAGAGCACTCTGAAATATTATGGTGCTTTTCCTCTAATTGAATCATTTTCAAAGTTGTTCATGATAATGTGATTTGGAAGTAAATCATATGGACAAGAGTGATTACTAAATAGTAGTTGAAAATGTGGTTGTGTAATGGGGTTAAAATATTTCCAGTACAAATTAAATGAGTACAAAATAGAAATATGTTTCTTTTATGCGGGGATATATTACCCACACTTGCCATTTAATCTGGCCTTTTTATTTGTTTTGAATGGCTACACAGTTATAGATATGTTGAAAATACTTTATGTTCAATTTTGTTTTAATTTGGAAAATTTTATGGCTTGACTCATGATGCCGTTCATAAAGTACACAGATTGTCTTATTTTAATTTCCTAAAAGAAAGGATTTTAAAAAACACCAGGTATTTGTGAGCAAAAATGACATGTTGGGCAAAATACAGAATGCCTCACCATTCCCCTCCATGAGCATGCAGATCTAAAGCACATTGCCTGTGCAGTTATAAAAGCCTGGAATTGAAAAGGGGTCAGTGCACATAAAAACGCTGGCACAACCCTAACTAAACAGATATGAATAGTTTGCCACGGTTACAATTATTTTATAATGTGTGGATGAGTTTATCAGGCTAAGCAGACCATATGGAGAAGTGAATACTTAAACTGAAGAACAGAAAGGCATTTTTAAGTGTCAGAGAGGAGATAAAGTCCTCTACACATTTTGACAGAGAAGGTGGAAGAATGAAAGCCCAAAATGAAATTACTGTATACTAAATACACCCATACAATTCAGGATGCTGGTGATGGAAAAATACACAATTTTAAATGGAGTTCCTAACACTTGACCTACATAGATTTATTTATTGTATATGAAAGTAAGAAAAATATGATTTTTTTGTTCACTTATAGGACAGTTACCTCCATCCATAATGATTAGATTATTCTGTTATGAAGAAATGGGTGGCTTTGCTTTGATTGACAGGCAGCAGGAATAAAGTTGAAAATTAATCGTTACGACTAAACAATGTTAGTTGGCAAGGCATGTGGTGCTATAGAATGATTGTTGGAACGTTTTAGACTATAAAAATTGAATTAAAATTTTTGTTAAGTTAAACATAAAAAAGATTATGAATTTTAAATTCTTTGGTTTTTCTTTAAAACTTAATTAGAAATTAATATAGAATATAGGGCATAGAGCTAGGCTATTCCTGGTAGAGCTTTCACTCCCCAAATAAATGGCCTACTGGAAGATGGGAGAGACAGGTGTTGGTCAATCTTTTGTTTATTAGAAAATAAAAGACCAGTGGGCCACAACTAAATGAAAATTAGGAGCCTGTCTTGAATCTGACATCTGCTTTCCCCTAATGTCATTTCTTCAGCTTAATTGCTTTCTGAAATCAGTCACTGCATTTTTTAGAAGCCTTCTGTCCAATATTTAGCTACTGAAGATTCTTTCCCAACAACTCTATTGATGACGAGATCAGAATACTTAAGTTATTTATCCATAGAATTTGTGTTCAGACATTCAGGATTTTAAATATGTGTGTGTGTGTGTGTGTGTGTGTGTGCACATGTGTGTGTTGATTTTGTATCTATCAGACCCCCCTTACACTAAGAATAAAAATCCTAGAGATTTGTTTGAACATGTATCAAAAGTTACTTCCATGTTACTATTGGAATTTCATTAAATAGGTAAACACCAAATAGCTGCACAGACAAATAGCTCTTTGATTCTGCCTCTATTTTTTTTAAATTGAAAGATTTCCTGGAGTACAAAGACTGACTTCCATTTGAAAGTTGATAAACTTGGTGAAATTATTATATCAAGTCAAAACACTTTTCTTTGTATTTAATTTTAGGGTATTTTTATTACAGATATTTAAACTTTATCAACAATAACAGCAGTGTTTTTTATTAGCTCCCCTCTTTATGTTATACATTTTAAAGTTTTGTTTTCATGTACACATGACACATTTGTATGTATACTGGGTGACATGTGCCTGTCCAATTGTGGAGGTCAGAATATAATCTCCTGTTTAGTTCTTGCATTCTATCTTATTTGTCGAAAGATGTAATCCCTGCTTTGTATGCCCTTGTAGTGGGCCTCTGAACTTCTTGTCATGTGGACAATAGTATCTTCTGTTTCTATGTTTAAAACATATTATCATTTTAAAATATATTATTCATTATATCTTATTTGATAAAATTGTCTACTTTTAATTTCTTTTTACTTTTACAGCATTTCTTTATTTTACAGATTTCTATCTCTCTTCCTTTCTTTTGCAGTTTCTCTTCCCTTCACAGCCCCCATTTCTTTCCAACTTCCCTCTCCCTAAGACCACCACCCTCCCACCTCATCTCGTTCCCAGACATACCACAATACTTACATTTTAAATAAAAAAATTACATTTTATATTTTGATAGGTCTTTTAAATTTTGCACACCTCTACTGTCAAAGCCAACTTTTGTTACAATTAAAACATCTAGATGTTTGCTTTTAGCCTACCAAAAGCTTATAAAATATAACCAAAGAATATGACATAAAATTATTTACTAAGATGGACACAGTAAAATAATTAAGTCCCTACTAGGAGTTCTTATAGGGAGGACTAATATATCAATTAAGGCATATGTACCTGTGTTTTAATTATAATAAGTTATTATAGAATCAACATTTTTTAATTGATGCATGAACCCCTCCCCAAAATTAAAATAAAACTGTAAATGAGTCCTCATGATGAGCTAAATAGTGAAATCTTCACCAACTTGGATGTGAATTTTTTTAACAGGGGCAAGGAATACAGAGCTGGTCTGCATGGGAATACTCTTTATTATGTGTGGCTCTCTATGTATATGCATATGAATGTGTGGATATGGATATGTGGAAATCAGAAGCCAGCATTGGCCATTGTTCCTCAAATACACCCACTCTTAAAGGGAATTGTCTCATTGCTTAGGCTAGGCTTGCTGGCCAGTGAATTGCCAGGATCCCTCTATGTGTACCTTTCCAAAACCTGAATTGTAAGAACTTGACCTTGTGCTAGGTTTATGTGAATTCTGGAGAATAAGCTCAGGTATCTAAGCTCACTCATCACGTGCCTGACCTATAGCACTATCTCCTAAGCTCTAAATACCATCATTTCTTTTTTTCCCCAGATTCCAATCAAGCTGATCCAAACATAGATTGACTAATACAGGACACATTTTCATAACATTATTCTTATTATATTACTTAGAGGCTCAGAACTCTTTAAAATTCTTAACCTTCTCTCAGGAAGACTTTTCTGCAAACACTGAGATCGAAACAAATCTTTCCTTTTGTGTAAATGTGAATAACACCAGCCTTGAGGTAAAGTCTTAGGACTGAGGGGCATACCCTCCCCATCTCCATCCTCCCCCTTCAGAGGTTATAACCTCAGTGCTGGACCACAAGCAGAGAAATCCACATCGGCATGGCAGTGCTGCCAGCTTTATGTAAATTCACAAGACATAACTATCATATCACATTTAAAAAGGAGCTTTTTGGAGCCCTATTCTTCTGTCTCATTTCATAAATCACCAAAGACGGTGAAAGACAATGCATACAAGCTCAATTATTATCTTCTGCTTGAGCATGCTGTGAGAAAAGATTAAGGGGAGGGAAGGAGGAAGAGATAAAATATCCATGACACAAATTAGCAGTTAGCATACATTTTTGAAATCACGCTGCTTTTGCCAGCTTCAGTGATTCGCACATCCAGCATTGAACAGTCCTAAGCTCTTTCTTTTTAGCACAATTCTGTTATTGTCTCCATTTAAAATAATTTTTCTTCTATGTTCTTGATACCTTAAAATATCCTGAACTATATATAATTCTTGTATTAAAAAGTAAAATTCTTGTGTCAACACATATAGAATTAACTCTTAAGGCTAAAAGCCACCAATGATAGCATTTTATGCTACTTTCTACAACTTCATAAAATCTAGATTATGTGCTTCACAGTGAGATAAAACCTATAATATCATCAACCTGCCAGATTAAGTTAAAAATACGATCATGTAGCAGGCAAAAGCAATGACACATAGAAAAATCTATTTCAATTTTAATAGAAAATATTAGAAGAGGGCACATTTTAGTGGCAACATGTAAGAACAGCTCAACATATCACAACTCACAATGGAACATGCTCAATATTTCCTGAAGCAAATACATTAAAAATAAACACATTTTTCATTATTAAATGGTTACTTTGCTGGAGCCAGCATGCCAAGAAGGTATGTAAGGAGCTATGACTAAAGCTTAGCGCTCTTCACCAGCACCAAGTCTGTTTGTCCAGTTTCTGCCACTGTGTGTTTTCTCTACAATTATTGAAAGGACAGTTGCTTCTTTACCTTTTAGAGTTTTCTCTTTTGCTTGTACTTGCATCTTCACATATGAACGAATCAAGAGCCATAGAGGCTGGAAATGCCATGGACCTGAAGTATTAACGGCCATCTCAGCATTTCAAATTTAGAATTTGGAAAGTAATTTGAGCAACTAAATCTTGCTTAAGATAGAAGGCAAAGCAATATAC
Organism: Apodemus agrarius; assembly: GCA_964023405.1. Lineage (NCBI taxonomy): Eukaryota > Metazoa > Chordata > Mammalia > Rodentia > Muridae > Apodemus > Apodemus agrarius. The sequence continues at coordinate 79,553,102 of OZ030019.1, read as the reverse complement.
CGCAAACCAGTAGCCAACATCAAAATAAATGGAGAGAAACTTGAAGCAATCCCACTAAAAATCAGGGACTAGACAAGGCTGCCCTCTCTCTCCATATCTTTTCAATATAGTACTTGAAGTTCTAGCGAGAGCAATTAGACAACATAAGGAAGTCAAGGGGATACAAATTGGAAAGGAAGAAGTCAAACTATCACTATTTACAGATGACATGATAGTATACTTAAGTGACCCAAAAAACTCCACCAGAGAACTCCTATAGCTGATAAACAACTTCAGCAAAGTGGCTGGTTATAAAATCAACTCAAGCAAATCAGTAGCCTTCCTGTACTCAAAGGACAAGCAGGCAGAGAAAGAAGTTAGGGAAATAAAACCTTTCACAATAGCCACAAACAATATAAAGTATCTTGGCATGACTCTAACCAAACAAGTAAAGATCTGTTTGACAGGAACTTCAAGTCCTTGAAGAAAGAAATTGAAGAAGACCTCAGGAAATGGAAAAATATTTCATGCTCTTGGATTGGCAGGATCAATATAGTAAAAATGGCCATCTTGCCAAAAGCAATCTACAGATTCAATGCAATCCCCATCAAAATCCCAAATCAATTCTTCATAGATCTAGAAAGAGCAATTCTCAAATTCATCTGGAATAACAAAAAACCCAGGACACTTAAAACTATTCTCAACAATAAAAGGACTTGTGGCAGAAACAATATCCCTGACCTCAAGCAGTAGTACAGAACAATTGTGTTAAAAACTGCATGGTATTGGTACAGCAACAGGCAAGTAGATCAGTGGAATAGAATTGAAGACCCAGAAATGAACCCACAGCCTTATGGTCACTTGATCTTTGATATGGAGCTACAACCATCCAGTGGAAAAAGGATAGCCTTTTCAACAAATGGTGCTGGTTCAACTGGAGGTCAACATGCAGAAGAATGCAAATTGACCCACTCTTATCTCCTTGCACTAAGATCAACTCCAAGTGGATCAAGGACCTCCACATAAAACCTGACACACTGAAACTAATAGAAAAGAAACTGGGGAAGACCCTGGAGGACATTGGCACAGGGGGAAAGTTTCTGAACAGAACACCAATAGCTTATGCTCTAAGATCAAGAATTGACAAATGGGACCTCATAAAATTACAAAGTTTCTGTAAGGCAAAGGATACATTCAGAAGGACAAAACAGACATCAACAAATTGGGAAAAGATCTTCACCAACCCTACATCTGACAGGGGGCTAATATCCAATATATACAAAGAACTCAAGAAGTTAGACCCCAAAGAACCAAATAACCCTATCAAAAATGGGGTACAGAGCTAAACAAAGAATTGTCACCAGAAGAAATTCGGATGGCCAAGAAACACCTTAAGAGATGTTCAACATCAATAGTCATCAGGGAAATGCAAATCAAAACAACCCTGAGATTCCACCTCACACCAGTCAGAATGGCTAAGATCAAAAACTCAAGAGACAACAGGTGCTAGTGAAGATGTGGATGAAAAAGGAACACTCCTACACTGTTGGTGGGACTGCAAGATGGTACAACCGCTCTGGAAATCAGTGTGGCAGTTCCTCAGAAAATTGGGCATGTCCCTTCCAGAGGACCGTGGCATACCACTCCTGGGCATATACCCAGAGGATTCCCCTGCATACAATAAAGACACATGTTCCACAATGTTCATAGTAGCCTTATTTATAATAGTCAGAAGTTGGAAGGAGCCTAGATGTCCCTCAAAGGAAGAATGGATACAGAAAATGTGGTATATTTATACAATGGAATACTACTCAGCAATTAAAAATAATGAATTCATGCAATTTGTAGGCAAATGGTTGGATCGGGAAAATATCACAAAAAATCACAAAAAAATACACATGAAATATCATCACTGATAAGTGGATATATTAATGAGCCCAGAAGCTCTGAATATTCAAGGCACAATTAGCAAGTCAAAAGATTCCTAAGAAGAAGGAAGGAGAGGACCCTGGTCCTGAAAGGACTGGATCCAGTTTTGTAGGAGAGTACCAGAATAGAGCAGAGAAATGGTGGAGTGGTGATTGGGGAATAGGCGGGGGTGGGGTTGGGGGAGTGGAAGAGGACATATGGGACATATGGTGAGCAGGGAATGGGAAAGGGGAAAGCCTTCAGAATGTAAACAAAGAATATAGAAAAGAAAAAAAAAGATAGAATGCGAATTCCTTTGTATAGAATTGGAATGATTTAATTTTGAGCTCCAATCTCCTCAGTTTTTTTTAATTTTTATTTTCTATATTCTATGTTTACATTCCAAAGGCTTTCCCCTTTCCCAGTTACCCCCCACCATATGTCCCATAATTCCTCTCCCCCCCTGCTGCTATTCCCCACTCATTCCGCCCCCCCTCACAATTTCTCTGTTCTGGGTCTACAATACTGGATCCAATCTTTACAGGCCCAGGGTCCTCTCCTTTCTTCTTCTTGGGAGTTGACTTGCTAATTGTGACTTGAGTATTTAGGGCTTCTGGGTTCATTAATATCCACTTATCAGTGATTGCATTTCATGTGTATTCTTTTGTGATTGGGTTAGCTCACTTAGGATGATAGTTTCCAGATCTAACCATTTACCTCCAAATTGCATGAGTTCATTATTTTTAATTGCTGAGTAGTACTCCATTGTATAAATATACCACATTTTCTGTATCCATTCCTCTTTTGAGGGATATCTGGGCTCCTTCCAATTTCTGGCTATTATAAACAAGGCTGTTATAAACATAGTGGAGCATGTGTCTTTATTGTATGCAGGGGAATCCTCTGGGTATATGCCCAGGAGTGGTATGCCAGGATCCTCTGGAAGTGGCATGCCCAATTTTCTGAGGAACCGCCACACTGATTTCTAGAGCGGTTTTACCATTTTGCAATCCCACCAACAGTGGAGGAGTGTTCCTCTTTCTCCACATCCTCGCCAGCACTTGTTGTCTCTTGAGTTTTTGATCTTAGCCATTCTGACTGGAATGAGGTGGCATCTCAGGGTTATTTTGATTTGCATTTCCCTGATGACTAATGATGTTGAACATCTCTTAAGTTGTTTCTGGGCCATCTGAATTTCTTCTGGTGTAAATTCTTTGTGTAGCTCTGTATCCCATTTTTTGATAGGGTTATTTGGTTCTTTGGGGTCTAACTTCTGGTGTTCTTTGTATATATTGGATATTAGCCCTCTGTCGGATGTGGGGTTGGTGAAGATCATTTCCCACGTTGTTGGTTGTCATTTTGTCCTTCTGACAGTGTCCTTTGCCTTACAGAAACTTTGTAATTTTATGAGGTCCCATTTGTCAATTCTTGATCTTAGAGCATAAGCTATTGGTGTTCTGTTCAGGAACTTTCCCCCTGTGCCCATGTCCTCCAGGGTCTTCCCAAGTTTCTTTTCTAATAGTTTCAGTGTGTCTGGTTTTATGTGGAGGTCCTTGATCCACTTGGAGTTGATCTTAGTACAAGGAGATAAGAGTGGGTCAATTCGCATTCTTCTGCATGTTCACCTCCAGTTGAACCAGCACCATTTGTTGAAAAGGCTATCTTTTTTCCACTGGATATTTGTGGCTCCTTTATCAAAGATCAAGTGACCATAAGTCTGTGGGTTCATTTCTGGGTCTTCAATCCTATTCCATTTATCTACCTGCATGTTGCTGTACCAATACCATGCAGTTTTTAACACAATTGCTCTGTAGTACAGCTTGAGGTCAGGGAAGACTTAACACTACTAACAATACTCTTCAAACTATTTCACAAAATAGAGACAGAATGGTCACTGCCCAACTCATTCTTCGAAACCACAATTACACTGATATCTAAACCACAAAAAGATCCAACAAAGAAAGAGAACTACAGGCCAATTTCTCTTATGAATATTGATGCAAAAATACTAAATAAAATTCTGGCCAACCAATTCCAAGAGCATATCAAAACGATCATTCACCATGGTCAAGTAGGCTTCATTCCAGGGATGAAGGGATGGTTCAATATACGGAAATCCATCAATGTAATCCACTACATAAACAAACTAAAAGAAAAAAACACATGGTCATCTCATTACATGCTGAAAAAGCATTTGACAAAATTCAGCATCCTTTCATGCTAAAAGTCTTGGAAAGAGCAGGAATTCAAGGCCCATACCTAAACATAGTAAAAGCAATCTACAGCAAACCAGTAGCCAACATCAAAATAAATGGAGAGAAACTTGAAGCAATCCCACTAAAATCAGGGACTAGACAAGGCTGCCCTCTCTCTCCATATCTTTTCAATATAGTACTTGAAGTCCTAGCGAGAGCAATTAGACAACATAAGGAAGTCAAAGGGATACAAATTGGAAAGGAAGAAGTCAAAGTATCATTATTTGCAGACGATATGATAGTCTACTTAAGCAATCCAATAAACTCCACCAGAGAACTTCTACAGCTGATAAACAACTTCAGCAAAGTGGCTGGTTATAAAATTAACTCAAGCAAATCAGTAGCCTTCTTGTACTCAAAGGACAAGCAGGCTGAGAAAGAAGTTAGGGAAATAACACCCTTCACAATAGCCACAAACAACATAAAGTACCTTGGCGTAACTCTAACCAAACAAGTGAAAGATCTGTGTGACAGGAACTTCAAGTCCTTGAAGAAAGAAATCGAAGAAGACCTCAGAAGATGGAAAAATATTTCTTGCTCCTGGATTGGCAGGATCAATATAGTAAAAATGGCCATCTTGCCAAAAGCAATCTACAGATTCAATGCAATCCCCATCAAACTCCCAAATCAATTCTTCATAGATCTAGAAAGAGCAATTCTCAAATTCATCTGGAGCAACAAAAAACCCAGGATAGCCAAAACTATTCTCAACAATAAAAGGACTTCTGGGGGAATCAATATCCCTGACCTCACGCTGTACTACAGAGCAATCTCCTCAGTTTAAAAAGAACACAAGCACCTTGTTCCTGACTTATCCTTTTATATTCTTCTGTTATATAAGTATCATAATCTCTCCTTACAAGACCTTGACATTTTTTTATGTATTATGGAGACAGTCTTTCCAATGTTTAAATATTATAAAGTCCAAGACACTGAAGTTACAACTTGAACATGTCTTAAACTTCTTATAGGTAGTCAGTAGCCATAATCTCAGCCAAACTCATTAAAAATTAATTACTGCTAGTAACCAACCACTTCTTCATTCCCATCATGCACCTGGTGCTTCACAAAATTTTACATACCCTGAGTTTCTTCATATAAAATGGGGGCAAAAAGAGAGTAGAGGGGGTGGTCTATGCATGTATAGAAAGAACATCTGGAACCTAAAAACTGTGGTCTCAGATTTGGGTGTCTGTATAACTTGAAATCGGATTCCAAAGCCTTGATATTTTTTAAATCTCAAAATAACAATACATAGTTTAGAGAGATATACATAGGCTTTGTCTTATGAGATTATAAATTTTTAACGACTTCTCATGGTTCATCTCTCTTCAACCAATAAGTACTCTCAAAATAATATATAGCCTGAGGACCTAAGCCAAATCAATTGTGTACAACAAAACAAAAATGCAAACAACAATAACAAAACCTTTATAAGAATCAATGTCAGATTTGAGGTTATATCTAATAAGCATGCTATTTTGATGGACAATAAAGCTCTAGTGCATGCACATTCCTTCTCAGAGTATTTGACTAGCAGAGGTCAGGATCTGCTAAGGACCAATGCGAGCTTTGTGCTTCCCACTCTTCAGTTCTTCAGTCATTTCACACTTGGGCTTATTTACTGTGAATGCATGATCAGTATATTCAAGATTGGGAAAGGGAAGTGAATTAGATGTCTCAAACTGTACTATGAAGAACTTCATTATTTTCATGTTATTGGTGCCTTGATATTAGTCACGATAGACACACCGATAATATATCAGCCAGGGCTAAAATTCAAACTCTTTGAAGAACGTTTGGTGTATAACATTTATAAGCACACCATTTTTTTTCTAGGTAAAGACAATTCTTATTCTGGCAATATTGAACTTGAAGTTTGATGTAGTGATTGAATAAGCTCTATGAAAGTCTTCAGAGTCCATCTGTATACCAAAGAATGAATGATCAATGTCAAAAATAGATGATGGAGATTAGCTGTCAAGACATTCATAATCAATGACTTTCTCATCTCCATTAGTTCTTCTAAGACTTTATTTTTGTGGAGGGTTTTAAGATTTATTTATTTTTATTTTGTGTGTATGCACATATATTTGCAAACCCGATTGATTTCTGGTTCCTTCAGAGGTAAGATGGGTGATTTGATCTCCTTGAAAATGCAGTTACAGACAATGGTGAGCTGCATTAAACAAGTCTGGGAACTGAACCCTGTTATTCTGTAAGAGGAGTGTATATTCTTAATGACTATACTGTTTTGACCACCTTCCATGTCTTTTCTTTTTTTATTCGATATATTCTTTATTTACATTTCAAATAATTTCCCCTTTCTAGGATCCTCCCTCCCCCAAAGTCCCACAAGCCCTCTTCCCTCCCACTGTTCCCCAATCAACCCCTTCTTACTTCCCTATCCTGGTATTACCCTACACTGTTGCACTGAGCCTTTCTAGGACCAGGGGCCTCTCCTTCCTTCTTCTGGGGCATCGTTTGATATGTGAATTGTTTCCTAAGTATTCCAAGCTTCTGGGCTAATATCTGCTTATTAGTGAGTGCATACCATGTTTGTTCTTTTGTGATTGGGTCACCTCACTCAGGATGACATTCTCCAGTTCCACTCATTTGCCTAAGAATTTCATGAATTCATTGTTTGAGGGCTATTATCCAAGATATACAAAGAACTCAAGAAGCTAGACTCAAGAGAGCCAAATAACTCTATTAAAAATGGGGTACAGAGCTAAACAAAGAACTTTCACCTGAGGAATATTGAATGGCTGAGAAACACCTAAAGAAATGTTCAACATCCTTAGTCATCGGGGAAATGCAAATCAAAACAACCCTGAGATTTCACCTCACACCAGTCAGAATGGCTAAGATCAAAAACTCATGAGAAAACAGGTGCTGGCGAGGATGTGGAGAAAGAGGAACACTCCTCCACGGCTGGTTGAATGGGGTTTTCAAGCTGGTCCAATCACTCTGGAAATCAGTCTGGTGGTTCCTCAGAAAACTGGGCATAAAACTCCTGGAGGACCCAGCTATACCACTTCTGGCCATACACCCAGAGGACTCCCCAGCATGTAATAAGGATACATGCTCCATTATGTTCATAGCAGCCCTATTTATAATATCCAGAAGCTGGAAAGAACCCAGATATCCCTCAATGGAAGAATGAATACAGAAAATGTGGTATATTTACACTATGGAATATTGCTCAGCTATTAAAAACAATTTATCCACGTCTATTCAATATTGCAACCTTCCATCTCCAGGTTGGTTCTGTTTTCTCACTCTGAGTATTGCTTATATTTCTAATTATTTTGGCCAAAGACAAGAACAAAAATAAAATTTTGAAGGTGTCTTAGTTAGTGTTTTACTGCTGTGAACAGACACCATGGCAAAGGCAACTCCTGTAAGAACAATATTTAATTGGGGCTGGCTTACAGGTTCAGAGTTTCAGTCTATTATCATCAATGTGGAAACATGGCAGCATCCAGGCATGCATGGTGCATGATTTGCTGAGAGCTCTACATCTTCATCTGAATGCTGCTAGCAGAATATTGCCTCCCAGGCAGCAAGGATGAGAATCTTAAAGCCCATGCCCACAGTGACATACCTACTCTAACAAGTACACACCTACTCCAACAGGGTCACACCTCCTAATAGTGGCACTTGCTGAGCCAAGCATATACAAACCATGAGAGAAAGGGATTTTTTTCTGGTAATGGTTTAAGATATATACCATAATAGGAAGGAAGGTGTATAAAGTGGCTCTTGGCTTTCAAGGCAGGAATATGTGGCTGCTTGCTTATACCTTAGAAATTCAGGAATCAGAAAGAAGACAGGAAGATGCTATGAACCAATAAATTATAGATCCTTCCACAAGTGACTCACATTTGATACTCTACCTCCTAATGTTTCCACAACCTTCTAAACCAGTCCCACCAATAGAGGTCCAAGATTTCAAAGACACAAATATATGGTATGAAGGTACATTTTATATTGAGATCATTACACTGTGAATAAAGTTTAGACTTCACAGCATAATGGTGAATGACTATTCAGTAGTTCCAAGTGTTGTGGAAAAAATTGTTAAATCACTCTATGAAACATTGATTATTGCATATTTTACACAACAGTTATTAGGGAAAGAGCCTGTATCTTAGTGACTCCTCAGACTTTTATGAATACTGTGCTTAAAATAGACATGAGCAAACTTCTTGAGGAATCAGGTTTAACATGGTCACAATGTAGCCATAGATACATTTCTCATAATTTTGTTGATGATCTAACATTCCTTTGAATTATGATATTATTTTCATAACAACTGTATAAATATTGAGTTTAATATATACAGCAGTATAAAAAATTTAAAGTTGTTACCATTATCAACAACGTTCATACTCTTAATTATCTGTCATGAAATATTAGCATCTATTTTATAGTGAAGAACAGCCAAACTGATTTCCAGAGTGGTTTTATGAGCTTGCAATCTCACCAGCAGTGGAGGAGTGTTTCTCTTTCTCCACATGCTTGCCAGCACTTGCTGGCTACTGAGTTTTTTTTATCTTAGCCATTCTAACTGGTGTGAGATGAATTCTCAGGGTTGTTTTCATTTGCATTTCCCTGATGACTAAGGATGTTGAACATTTCTTTAGGTGCTTCTCAGCCATTTGATATTCTTCAGGTGAAAATTCTTTGTTTAGCTCTGTACCCCATTTTTAAAAGGGTTATTTGGTTCTCTGGAGTCTAACTTCTTGAGTTCTTTGTATATATTAGATATTAACTCTGTGTCGGATGTAGGGTTGGTAAAGATCTTTTCCCAGTTTGTTGGATGCCATTTTGTCCTATTGATAGTATCCTTTGCTTTACAGAAACTGTATAACTTTATGAGGTCCCATTTGTCAATTTTCGATGATCTTAGTGCATAGGCTATTGGTGTACTGTTCAGGAAAATTTCCCCTGTGCCTATGTGTTCAAGGCACAGTTACTTTTCTATTAGTTTCAGTGTGTCTGGTTTTAAGTGGAGATCCTTGATCCACTTGGACTTGAGCTTAGTACAAGGGTATAAGAATAGATCAATTTGCATTCTTCTGCATGTTAGCCACCAGTTGAGCCAGCACCATTTGTTGAAAAGGTTATCTTTTTTCCACTGGATGGAATTAGTTCCTTTGTCAAAGATCAATAAACCATAGGTATGTGAGTTAATGGGTCTTCCATTGTATTCCATTGATCTACCTGCCTGTCACTATACCAATACCATGCAGTTTTTAACACTATTGCTCTGTAGTACTCCTTGAGATCTGGGATACTGATTCCCCCAGAATTTCTTTTACTGTTGAAAATAGTTTTAGCTATCTTGGGTTTTTTTGTTATTCCAGAATAATTTGCTAATTGCTCTTTCTAACTCTGTGAAAAATTGAGTTGTAATTTTGATGGGGATTGCATTGAATCTGTATATTGCTTTTGGCAAGATGGACATTTTTGCTATATTAATCCTGCCAATCCATGAGCATGGGGGATCTTTCCATTTTCTGAGGTCTTCTTCAATTTCCTTTTTCAGAGACTTGAAGTTGTTGTCATAAATATTTTTCACTTGTTTGGTTAGAGTCACCCCAAGATATTTTATAATGTTTGTGACTATTTTCAAGGGAGTCATTTTCCCAATATCTTTCTCAGCCTATTTATCATTTGAGTATAGGAAGGCTACTGATTTACTTGAGTTAATTTTATATCCAGTCACTTTGCTGAAGTTGTTTATCAACTGTAGGAGTGCTCTAGTGGAGTTTTTTGGGTCACTTAAGTATACTATCATATTGTCTGCAAATAGTGATAGTTTGATTTTTTTCCTTTCCAGTTTGTATTCATTTGACTTCCTTTTGTTTTTTATTTGTGCTAGCTAGAACTTCAAGTACTATATTAAAAAATATGGAGCGAGAGGGCAGCCTTGTCTAGTCCCTGATTTTAGTTGGATTGCTTCAAGTTTCTCACCATTTAGTTTGATGTTGGATACTGGTTTGCTGTATATTGTTTTTATCATGTTTAGATATGGGCCTCGGATTCCCCGGATCTTTCCAAGTCTTCTATCATGAAAGGATGCTGAATTCTGTCAAATGTTTTGTCAGCACATAATGAAATGACCATGAGGTTTTTTTCTTTGAGTTTCTTTATGGAGAGGATTACATTGATGGATTTCCATATATGGAAACATCCCTGAATCCCTGGGATGAAGCCTACTTTATTGTGGTGAATGATCATTTTGTGTTTGGATTCCGTTGGCAAGAATTTTACTGAGTATTTTTGCATAGATATTAATAAGGGAAATTGGTCTGAAGTTCTCTTTTTTGTTAGATCTTTGTGTGCTTTTGGTATCAGCATAATTGTAGCTTCATAGAACAAGTTGGGTAGTGTTCCTTTTGTTTCTTTTATTTTTAATTATTTTTTATTTATTGAAAAGAGAAGTAAAGGGAAGTAAAAACACTTTATGATAAAATTAAAGATTTACATGGAAAATATTTCAGATAAACACGTTAAAATTGACAATTTTCATGGAAAATTAAGGAGTGAAGTGGTAGATATGTAAAACATTACTAAATTAATTGAAATATGGGATAGAAACATTTTTGTTTTTTGTTTTTTGTCACCTTTACATACCTTAACACTCTTCAAAGGCCTCTGTTACAAGTTATACATCCTGGTTCCTATCTTGAATACCTGCCCCAAGTTTTCTCAGTTTTAGACTGGGACCTGGGCTCAGGTAGGCAAGATAAACCCTTTCTTTCCCAAGCTGGTTTTGGTCACACTGATATCTCACAACAATAAAAAACAAACTGACAATAGCTAAAAGCCACTCTTCATAATTTTGGAAAGATTAGGCTAGGCCTTGTGCATGTCCAATCAAAGATACCATGAACTATGGAGGTTTTCTTCTTGACTATGTAAAAGTTAAATAGTTCAATATAATTTTGCAGGAACTTAAGAAAATACCATTTTTCTAGATAATTTGTACTGCAACTTAATCTATTTCTTGTCTTAGGTGAGATCCTGTATTTTAGAGTGTGTACTCAGCTGACATTTTGATTATAGTAGGTGAGTATTTCCTTAGTTATAAATTTGATGTATGTGACCATCGGATTATTTATAATTAAAATTATTTTTAAAGGAATGAGACAACATTGCTACCATTATATATAGCACCAGTTTTCATATTCAGTTTACATAAGACCTCATTACCTGAGGAGTAAACAAGTTTATTACATCCATTAAAATTGTTTCTATGTATGCTATAAAGCATCATATATTCAAAGTTTCCTTCACAAGGGAATTATTCAGTGTTTTAAGAAAGTTAACAAATTCAGAACAAAATAGAATTCAGGCTGGTTTTTTGTTATCTCATTATTGTCATTAAGTAACTTAATAATTGAAATTCATTTTTCTTTATTTGATGGATTACCATGATAAATATTAATCAATATCACTATAGGGGAAGAAATGGTTTTATAGTTTACTACAGTCTAACTTTAGACTAGACTATAGTCATTTTGTTGGAAGAAGGTGAAACAAAGACAAATAAAACCTCTTAGAAAATGAACTAAAGGCACTACATGGGTGCAGAAGAAAAGAGCTTAATGTGAGCAATGGGTGGGAAGCAACAGGTAATCGAATACATGTGACATGAAAGCACAAAGGTAGTTATTTTAGGGGAGAAAGAGGGCCATAAAAAGAAAGAAGACAGGAGAGGGTGACAGTGATTGGGGTGGGAAACTAATAATAAAGTATAAGGATAAATGTAATAAAACACCAAAGTGAAACCCATTACAATTTATTTTAACTTGAAAATAATCTTAACAAGTAGGAAGGAGCAGTTGGTGTTGGTTAATCCTATAAAGTAATGGCAACTACTGTTCTGGAGAGTATGTCTTTCCTGGAAGGTAATAGTTTAATATGCAGGATACAGCACTAGATATGCCTGCTGAGGCCTTTTCTCCCCCATGGGCCAAGATACAACCTTTTGGCACTGTAAAAGCTAGCTGAGAACAATTCTGGAAATTTTGATTTCTTGATTTCCTTAACCAAATGTATAGAATCTTGGGTTGTATCATACATATAATTATGGTGGGTAACTAAGGGAAATAGCTCTTATGTGCTGAAGATCTCTGAGGCCTCTCTGACATGATTCATAGGGAAGTATCTGATGGCTGGCAGGGAAATTTTCATTCTATTACTCATATCTTCTCGGAGCAGCATCGTCCACCTACATAGGGGACATTCAAACACTCTTCCTCCCCCCCCTCTCTCTCTCCCTCTCTTACTTTTTTTTTAGAATCATTTGTTTATTTTTATGTATATGAATACACTGGTCTTCAGAACCACCAAAAGAGGGCATTGTTGCAGGAAATATTAAGAGATGTAATTCACGCTACACCAGCAAGCCTGTTCTCATCTCTTGGAGACTCTGACTCAATGCTCCGATATCTCTCCACCCAGCTTGCTAAGCTGCACAGGGGGGTCACGAACACACCAACCCCATGCTTCATAATTGCCACAGTCTTTTGGGGTGCACTTCTTGCAAACCCATACTTTGTTGCCATACCTTTCTCTCTGGAGCCGTTGAGATGCCTTGTGAGGAAAAACATCACACAAATTTAGTTGAGAATCAATGGTAACTCAATTGTTGGGTGAAACAACTAGAATCCTAATCTTGTAAGCCATATTAAATCTAAATCCTCTGAGAGTGAATCCTTGTGGATTCACCATCTAAACCAGAGGTCACTTGTAGCTACATCTCGTCCTCTGGCTGCCCTGTCCAAGTGCCTCTCCTGCCTCTTCCCTTCCTCTCTCCAACCTAGAAGTCCTGCCTACTAGCCCAGTGATTGGTTTCTTTATTCATTAGAAGGGTCACTATGGTCCTGCATATGTGATCCACTCCTCATCCCAGATAGCCTCACGTGGAGAAGCTGAATTAGCATCAAAATACAAACATCACCCAGGGCTATCCACAATAGGGCATCAGATCCTATTACAGATGGTTGTGATACACCATGTGGGTACTGGGAATTGAACTCAGTACCTCTGGAAGAGCAGTCAGTGCTCTTAACCATTGAGCCATCTCTTTAGCCCCTTATTTATTTTTAATACATTACTATTTATTGTAAGTGTATTATGCATGTGACTACATAAGTTTATGTGTATTAAGTATTTGCAGGTACTCATGAAGGTCAGAGTGTTGGAGGTCCTGGAATTGGAGTTATAGGTAGTTGTTAGACACTTTACCTGGGTACTGGAATCTATACCTGGCTACTCTGGAAGAGTGCCAAATACCCTTAATTGTCAAACCATTTTTCCAGTCCTCAAACTCCTTAAAATAAGATTGTATGTTCTAATTAGATAGCAAGCAAATGACTCTCTATAAGGCATTTACCTTTAACCTTGGGTTGGGTTTGGTTTTGGTTAACCTTGTATTTTTACCCATACTCTGTTTGCAATTCTCCTGAAACATTTTATACCTAACATTCTTCTTCCTACTATTATATTCCATGTTTTCTACTGTTTCTTGTGATTATATTTTACATTTAGTAGATTTCTACCTCTTTTTTATACCATTCATTTTTCTTAACCATCTATCTTGACTTCTTGTTTCCTCCAAGTCTACCCCTATTTTTGTTAAAATCTTTTTTTCCCCATTACTCCCTCTCTTTACCTTTATTTTACCAATACTCTACCATTTTCTTTCTTTAGTGAACTCTCCAATGTCCTCTTTCTAGTTTTTTTGGTTTCCATTTATCTGTCAACTTAATCAACCAAAATAACAACTAACAAAAATTAAAACTATTATCTACAAGAGAGATATGAAGAGAAAATAAGTTGTTTGTCTTTCTGGACTAACTCCGTTTATTTCTAAGTTTTATTCACTTAATTGGAAAGTTAATTATTTTTAATAGCTAATTAATGTAACATTTTCCTTATCCATTTATCAATTGATGGACATTTATGTTAATTCTAGTTCCTAGCTATTATGAACATAGGACAATCAACATCTGTGTACAACCTGGATACCAAGACATTGCATGTATAACCCATGCATGTTAAACTGGTTCATTTAGGAACTATATTTCTAGAGTTTGAGGAGAAATTTAGACCAATTATTAAATTGTCTCCAGATTTCAGTTCCTCCCACAGTGAGTGAAAGTTATTTTCCTCATATACATGCTAGCATTGTGGTCATTTGTCTTCCTGATGACTGCCATTCTGTGCTGCAATGAATTTAAAAAGAAGTGATAGGTTCCCTGCAGGCAGCTGCCATATTGCCTGCAGCTTCCCGTCCAGCTGGTGGTGGGGAAGCCGGAGTGTCAGCCAGCGTGCCAGGTGCTCAGACCCAGCCGACGGTGGAACCAGGTACCCGAGACAGCCCGAGCTTAAGACCTTCGGGGACTCAGGCCTGAAGTGGGAGTTGGGCACAGAGTAGCAGGTGCACTCTGCACTCGCGGGGTGGACCCCGAGCTCCCTGCAGGCAGCTGCTATACTGCCTGCAGCTTCCCGTCCAGCTGGTGGTGGGGAAGCCGGAGTGTCAGCCAGCGTGCCAGGTGCTCAGACCCAGCCGACAGTGGAACCAGGTACCCGAGACAGCCCGAGCTTAAGACCTTCGGGGACTCAGGCCTGGAGTGGGAGTTCCGTCCAGCTGGTGGTGGGGAAGCCGGAGTCAGCCAGTGTGCCAGGTGCCCAGACCCAGCCGGAGGCGGAACCAGCCTCCCATCCAGCCAGTGGCAGGGAGGCTGGAAACCGGACCCAGCCAGCTTCCCAGCAGCTTGGGACCAGCAGGCGGAACCAGATAACTGAGATATCCCAACTTTAAGACCCCTGGGGAAACAGGATATCAGACAGCAAACCCTGAGCAGGAGCAGTGCAGAGCACCCGCCCAACAGGCAGAAACAAGTACCTGGGATATCCTGAGTTTAAGACCTCGGGGGACTCAGGCCACCTGTCAGCAATCTGTGAGCAAGAACCCCACAGGACAGTGATTCAGGTATCCCAGTCGCTGGGAAATAGCCTTACAACCCCACAGGAGGGTCAAGCACCAGCTAGTATCTACAGGACCAACTAACACCAGAGTTAACCAGATGACAAAAGGCAAACTTAAGATCTCTACTAACAAAAATCAAGGCAGTATGGCGGCATCCGAACCCAGTTCCCCAACAGCAATAAATATTGGATACCCCGAAACACCAGAAAAACAAGACTCAGATCTAAAATCACTGGTCAGGATGCTGATAGAGGAACACTTAGATAAATCTCTTAAAGTAATACATGAGAAAATAGATCAAAAGCTAGAAGCCATTGCAAGGCAAACACAATTAAATCCCAGATATCTCAACACACCAGAAAAACAAGACTGAGATCTAAAATCACTGGTAAAGATGCAGATTGAGGATCACTTAGATAAATTTCTTAAAGTAATAGAGGAGAAAATAGATCAAAAACTAGAAGCCCATACAAGGCAGACACAAAAATCACTTAAAGAAATCCAGGAGAATATAGAGCAAAAAATGAATCCCAATAAGGGGGAGAAACAAAAATCACCTAAAGAAATACAAGAGAACATGGGTCAACGAGTAGAAGTCATAAAAGAGGAAACACAAAAATCCCTTAAAGAATTACAGGAAAACACAAACAAGCAACTGAAAGATCTGAGCAAAACCATACAAAATCTAAAAACAGAAGTAGAAACAACTAAGCAATCGCAAAGGGAGACAATGTTGGAGATAGAAAACCTTGGGAAGAAATCAGGAGTCATAGACTCAAATATCAACAATAGAATACAAGAGATAGAAGACAGAATCTCAGATGCTGAAGATACCATAGGAACCATGGATTCAACAATTAAAGAAATTGCAAAATGCAAAAAGCTGATAATCCAAAACATTCAGGAAATCCAGGACACAATGAGAAGACCAAACCTAAGGATTATAGGGATAGATGAGAATGAAGATCTACAACTTAAAGGGCCAGCAAATATCTTCTACAAAATTATGGAAGAAAACTTCCCCAACCTAAAGAGAGAGATGCCCATGAATATACAAGAAGCCTATAGAACCCCAAATAGACTGGACCAGAACAGAAATACTTCCCATCACATAATAATCAAAACCCCAAATGTACTAAACAAAGAAAGAATATTAAATGCAGTAAGAGAAAAAGGACAAGTAACATATAAAGGAAGATCTATCAGAATTACACCAGACTTCTCACCTGAGACCATGAAAGCTAGAAGATCCTGGGCAGACCTCATGCAGACCCTAAGAGAACACAAACTTCAGCCAAGACTACTGTACCCAGCAAAACTCTCAATTGGCATAGATGGGGAAACCAAGATATTCCACGACAAAACCAAATTTGCAAGATACTTATCTACAAACCTAGCCCTACAAAGGATAATAGGGGAAAAATACCAACACAAGGGGGGAAACAACACCCCAGAAGAAACAAGATAGAAACCCCATCTCATCCAACCCAAAAGAAGAGAACCACTCAAATACAAATAATAATAATAATAATGCCCAAAATGTCAGGAAGTAATAATTACTATTCCTTAATATCTCTTAATATCAATGGACTCAATTCCCCAATCAAAAGACACAGACTAATGGACTGGATACAGAAACAGGACCCTACATTTTGCTGCATACAGGAAACACATCTCAGTGTCAAAGACAAACACCACCTTAGAGTAAAAGTCTGGAAGACAGTTTTACAAGCAAATGGTCCCAGGAAACAAGCTGGAGTAGCCATTCTAATATCAGATAAAATTGACTTTCAACCTAAAGTCATCAAAAGAGACACAGAAGGTCACTTCCTGCTTGTCAAAGGGAAAATGCACCAAGAAGAATTCTCAATACTGAACATCTATGCGCCAAATGTAAGGGCACCCTCATTCATAAAAGAAACTTTACTAAAGCTTAAAGCACACATCGCACCTAACACAATGATTGTAGGTGACTTCAACACTCCACTCTCCTCAATGGACCGATCAGGAAAGCAGAAACTAAACAGGGACACAGTGAAACTAATTGAAGCTTTGGACCAATTGGATTTAACAGATATATATAGAACATTCCATCCTAAAACAAAAGAGTATACCTTTTTCTCAGCACCGCACGGTACCTTCTCAAAAATTGATTATATAATTGGTCACAAGACAGACCTCAACAAATACGAGAAGACCGAACTAATCCCATGTCTCCTATCGGATCACTATGGAGTAAAAGTGGTCTTCAATAGCAAGAAGAACAACAGAAAGCCCACATACACATGGAAACTGAACAATACTCTACTCAATGACACCCTGGTCAAGGAAGAAATAAAGAAAGAAATCAAAGACTTTTTAGACTTCAATGAAAATGAAGGTACGACCTACCCAAATCTCTGGGATACAATGAAAGCAGTGCTAAGAGGAAAACTCATAGCCCTGAGTGCCTCCAAAAAGAAACTGGAGAGAGCATACACTAGCAACTTAACAGTACACCTGAAGGCCCTGGAACAAAAAGAAGCTAACTCACCCAGGAGGAGTAGAAGAGAGGAAATCATCAAACTAAGGGCTGAAATCAATCAAGCAGAAACAAAGAGAACCATACAAAGAATCAACAAAAGCAAGAGCTGGTTCTTCGAGAAAATCAACAAGATAGATAAACCCTTAGCTAGACTAACCAAAGGGCACAGAGATAGTATCCAAATTAACAAAATTAAAAATGAAAAGGGGGATATAACAACAGAAACAGAGGAAATTCAAAAGATCATCAGATCCTACTACAACGGCCTATACTCAAAACAACTGGAGAATCTGGAGGAAGTGGACAATTTCCTAGACAGATACCAAATACCAAAATTAAATCAGCATCAAGTAGACCAGCTAAACAGTCCCATAACCCTTAAAGAAATAGAAGGGGTTATATAAAGCCTCCCAACCAAAAAAAGTACGGGACCAGATGGTTTTAGTGCAGAATTCTAGCAGACCTTCAAAGAAGACTTAACACCAATACTCTTCAAACTATTCCACAAAATAGAGACAGAAGGGACATTGCCCAACTCATTCTTCGAAACCACAATTACGCTGATACCAAAACCACAAAAAGATCCAACAAAGAAAGAGAACTACAGGCCAATTTCTCTTATGAATATTGATGCAAAAATACTAAATAAAATTCTGGCCAACCAATTCCAAGAGCATATCAAAACGATCATTCACCATGATCAAGTAGGCTTCATTCCAGGAATGCAGGGATGGTTCAATATACGGAAATCCATCAATGTAATCCAATAGATAAACAAACTGAAAGAAAAAAACCACATGGTCATCTCATTAGATGCTGAAGAAGCATTTGACAAAATTCAGCATCCTTTCATGCTAAAAGTCTTGGAAAGAGCAGGAATTCAAGGCCCATACCTAAACATAGTAAAAGCAATCTACAGCAAACCAGTAGCCAACATCAAAATAAATGGAGAAAAACTTGAAGCAATCCCACTAAAATCAGGGACTAGACAAGGCTGCCCTCTCTCTCCATATCTTTTCAATATAGTACTTGAAGTTCTAGTGAGAGCAATTAGACAACATAAGGAAGTCAAAGGGATACAAATTGGAAAGGAAGAAGTCAAAGTATCATTATTTGCAGATGATATGATAGTCTACTTAAGCGATCCAAAAAACTCCACCAGAGAACTTCTACAGCTGATAAACAACTTCAGCAAAGTGGCTGGTTATAAAATTAACTCAAGCAAATCAGTAGCCTTCTTGTACTCAAAGGACAAGCAGGCTGAGAAAGAAGTTAGGGAAATAACACCCTTCACAATAGCCACAAACAACATAAAGTACCTTGGTGTAACTCTAACCAAACAAGTGAAAGATCTGTATGACAGGAACTTCAAGTCCCTGAAGAAAGAAATCGAAGAAGACCTCAGAAGATGGAAAAATATTTCTTGCTCCTGGATTGGCAGGATCAATATAGTAAAAATGGCCATCTTGCCAAAAGCAATCTACAGATTCAATGCAATCCCCATCAAAATCCCAAATCAATTCTTCATAGTTCTAGAAAGAGCAATTCTCAAATTCATCTGGAGCAACAAAAAACCCAGGATAGCTAAAACTATTCTCAACAATAAAAGGACTTCTGGGGGAATCAATATCCCTGACCTCAAGCAGTACTACAGAGCAATTGTGTTAAAAACTGCATGGTATTGGTACAGCAACAGGCAGGTAGATCAATGGAATAGGATTGAAGACCCAGAAATGAACCCACAGACTTATGGTCACTTGATCTTTGATAAAGGAGCCACAACCATCCAGTGGAAAAAAGATAGTCTTTTCAACAAATGGTGCTGGTTCAACTGGAGGTCAACATGCAGAAGAATGCGAATTGACCCACTCTTATCTCATTGCACTAAGATCAACTCCAAGTGGATCAAGGACCTCCACATAAAACCAGACACACTGAAACTATTAGAAAAGAAACTTGGGAAGACCCTGGAGGACATGGGCACAGGGGTAAAGTTCCAGAACAGAACACCAATAGCTTATGCTCTAAGATCAAGAATTGACAAATGGGACTTCATAAAATTACAAAGTTTCTGTAAGGCAAAGGACACTGTCAGAAGGACAAAACGGCAACCAACAACGTGGGAAATGATCTTCACCAACCCCACATCTGACAGAGGGCTAATATCCAATATATACAAAGAACTCAAGAAGTTAGACCCCAAAGAACCAAATAACCCTATCAAAAAATGGCGTACAGAGCTAAACAAAGAATTTTCACCAGAAGAAATTCGGATGGCCGAGAAACACCTTAAGAGATGTTCAACATCATTAGTCATCAGGGATATGCAAATCAAAACAACCCTGAGATTCCACCTCACTCCAGTCAGAATGGCTAAGATTAAAAACTCCAGAGACGAGAACGTGCACCGAGGCAGCGGGATCCACCCAGCTCCCCAGGACCCCGGACCAGCGATAGCAGCAGGCCTCCATATTGCAACCAGGACACAGCTGGAAAGGCACAGGTAGGGACTCAGTCTGGGGCCAGAGCAGGGTGTGCTGCTAAGCTCTCGCCCAGAGGAGGGCCCAGGCGCCTAGGCTCTGCAGCACGTCCCTGCGAGCTTAGGACATGCACGGAGGCAGCGGGATCCACCCAGCTCCCCAGGACCTCGGACCAGCGATAGAGGCAGGCCTCCATATTGCAACCAGGACACAGCTGGAAAGGCGCAGGTAGGGACTCCGTCTGGGGCTAGAGCAGGGAGCGCTGCTAAGCTCTCGCCCAGAGGCAGGCCCAGGCGCTTAGGCTCTGCAGCAAGTCCCTGTGAGCTTAGGCCGTGCACCGAGGCAGCCGGAACCACCCAGCTCCCCAGGACCCGGACCAGCAATAGCGGCAGGCCTCCATATTGCAACCAGGACACAGCTGGAAAGGCACAGGTAGACAGATTCCATCAGGGGCTACCACGTGAGGGGATCTGCTAGGCTCTCCCTACTAGGCAGGCCCAGCAGCGCCTGCTGAGGCTGTGCTGCACTCCCCCACACTTCCCGGAGACCTCAGGCCATGCACAAAGTCAGCAGGTGGCAGCCAGCTCGTGATCCCGTTGAGCAGCAATCACGCATAACCACCAATAGAGAAACAACAGGTAAGCCCAGCCTCACAGGAGATTCAAACACCAGCCAGTGACAACAAGGTCAACTAACACCAGAAATAACCAGATGGCAAAAGGTAAACGAAGGAATGTCACTAACAGAAATCAAGGCAACATGACAGCATCTGAACCCAGTTCGCCAACAACAGGAAGCCCTGGATACCCCAAAACACCAGAAAAACAAGACGTGGATATAAAATCAATGGTCAGGATGCTGGTAGCTGAACACATAGAAAAATCTCGTAAAGAAATAGAGGAGAAAATGGATCAAAAGTTAGAAGCCTTTACAAGGCAAATACAAAAATCACTTCAAGAAATGCAGGAGAAGATGGATCAAAAAGAAGAAGACAACAAGGAAGAAAGACAAAAATCACTTAAAGAAATACAGAAGAACGTGGGCCAACAAGTAGAAGCTATGAAAGGGGAAACACAAAAATCTATTAAAGAAATACATGAAAACACAATCAAGCAAGCGAAAGATCTGAGCACAACCATCCAGGTACTAAAAACAGAAGTAGAAACAACTAAGAAATCACAGAGGGAGACAACATTGGAGATAGAAAACCTTGGGAAGAAATCAGGGGCCATAGATGCAAATATCAACAATAGAATACAAGAGATAGAAGACAGAATATCAGAAGCCGAAGATACCATAGGAACCATTGATTCAACAGTCAAAGAAAATACTAAATGCAAAAAGGCTGTAACCCAAAACATCCAGGAAATCCAGGACACAATGAGAAGACCAAACCTAAGGATTATAGGTATAGATGAGAATGAAGATGTACAAGTTAAAGGGCCAGCAAATATCTTCTACAAAATTATGGAAGAAAACTTCCCCAACCTAAAGAGAGAGATGCCCATGAATATACAAGAAGCATACAGAACCCCAAACAGACTGGATAAGAACAGAAATACATCCCGTCACATAATAATCAAAACTCCAAATGTACTAAACAAAGAAAGAATATTAAAGGCAGCAAGAGAAAAAGTCCAAGTAACTTATAAAGGAAGACCTATCAGAATAACACCAGACTTCTCACCTGAGACCATGAAAGCTAGAAGATCCAGGGCAGATATAATGCAAACTCTAAGAGAACACAAACTTCAGCCAAAACTACTTTACCCAGCAAAGCTCTCAATCGCCATAGATGGAGACATCAAGGTATTCCATGACAAAACCAAATTTGCACGATATCTTTCCACAAATCCAGCCCTACAAAGGATAATAGGGGGAAAACACCAAGACAAGGAAGGAAACTACACCCGGGAAGAAACAAGATAGAAACCTCCTCTCATCAAACCTAAAAGAAGGTAACCTCTCGAATATAAAAAAATAAATAAAATAAATAAATATAATTTTAAAAATGTCTGGAGGAAATAATTAATATTCCTTAATATCTCTTAACATCAATGGACTCAATTCCCCAATAAAAAGACATAGATTAACAGACTGGATACGGAAACAGGACCCTACATTTTGCTGCATACAGGAAACCCATCTCAGTGTTAAAGACAAACACTGCCTTAGAGTAAAAGGCTGGAAGACAATTTTACAAGCAAATGGTCTCAGGAAACAAGCTGGAGTAGCCATTCTAATATCAGATAAAATTGACTTCCAACCTAAAATCATCAAAAGATACTCAGAAGGTCACTTCTTGCTGGCCAAAGGGAAAATCCACCAAGAAGAGCTCTCAATACTGAACATCTATGCTCCAAATGCAAGGGCACCCTCATTCGTAAAAGAAACCTTACTATAGCTTAAAGCACACATTACACCTAACACAATAATTGTGGGTGACTTCAACACTCCACTCTCCTCAATGGACAGATCAGGAAAGCAGAAACTAAACAGGGACACAGTGAAACTAATTGAAACTCTGGACCAACTGGATTTAACAGATATATATATAGAACATTTCATCCTAAAGCTAAAGAATATACCTTTTTCTCAGCTCCACATGGTACCTTCTCCAAAATAGACCATATAATTGGTCACAAGACAGATGTCAACAAATACAAGAAGATTGAGCTAATCCCATGACTCCTATCAGATCACCATGGAGTAAGAGTGGTCTTCAATAACAACAAAAACAACAGAAAGCCCACATACACATGGAAACTGAACAATACTCAATGACACCTTGGTCAAGGAAGAAATAAAAAAAAAGAAATCAAAGACTTTTTAGAATTCAATGAAAATGAAGGTACAACCTACCCAAATCTATGGGACACAATGAAAGCAGTGCTAAGAGGAAAACTCATAGCTCTAAGTGCATCCAAAAAGAAACTGGAGAGAGCATACACTAGCAACTTAATGGCACACCTTAAAGCCCTGGAAGAAAAACAAGTTAATTCACCCAGGAGGAGTAGAAGACAAGAAATCATCAAACTCAGTGCTGAAATCAATCAAATAGAAACAAAGAGAACCATACAAAGAATCAACAAGACCAGGAGCTGGTTCTTTGAGAAAATCAACAAGATAGATAAACCCTTAGCCAGACTAACCAAAGGACACAGAGACAGTATACAAATTAACAAAATTAGAAATGAAAAGGGAGACATAACAACAGAAACTGAGGAAATTCAAAAGATCATCAGATCCTACTACAAAGGTCTATACTCAAAACAACTGGAGAATCTGGAGGAAATGGACAATTTCCTAGACAGATATCAAATACCAAAATTAAATCAGCATCAAGTAGATCAGCTAAATAGTCCCATAACCCTTAAAGAAATAGAAGGGGTTATATAAAGCCTCCCAACCAAAAAAAGTACGGGACCAGATGGTTTTAGTGCAGAATTCTAGCAGACCTTCAAAGAAGACTTAACACCAATACTTTTCAAACTATTCCACAAAATAGAGACAGAAGGGACACTGCCCAACTCATTCTTCGAAGCCACAATTACGATAATACCTAAACCACAAAAAGATCCAACAAAGAAAGAGAACTACAGGCCAATTTCTCTTATGAATATTGATGCAAAAATACTAAATAAAATTCTGGCCAACCAATTCCAAGAGCACATTAAAACGATCATCCACCATGATCAAGTAGGCTTCATTCCAGGGATGCAGGGATGGTTCAATATACGGAAATCCATCAATGCAATCCACTACATAAACAAACTGAAAGAAAAAAACCACATTGTCATCTCATTAGATGCTGAAAAAGCATTCGACAAAATTCAGCATCCTTTCATGCTAAAAGTCTTGGAAAGAGCAGGAATTCAAGGCCCATACCTAAACATAGTAAAAGCAATCTACAGCAAACCAGTAGCCAACATCAAAATAAATGGAGGGAAACTTGAAGCATTCCCACTAAAATCAGGGACTAGAAAAGGCTGCCCTCTCTCTCCATATCTTTTCAATATAGTACTTGAATTTCTAGCAAGAGCAATTAGACAACATAAGGAAGTCAAAGGGATACAAATTGGAAAGGAAGAAGTGAAACTATCATTATTTGCAGACGATATGATAGTTTACCTAAGCGACCCAAAAAACTCCACCAGAGAACTTCTACAGCTGATAAACAACTTCAGCAAAGTGGCAGGTTATAAAATTAACTCAAGCAAGTCAGTGGCCTTCTTGTACTCAAAGGACAAGCAGGCTGAGAAAGAAGTTAGGGAAATAACACCCTTCACAATAGCCACAAACAACATAAAGTATCTTGGCGTAACTCTAACCAAACAAGCGAAAGATCTGTACGACAGGAACTTCAAGTCCTTGAAGAAAGAAATCAAAGAAGACCTCAGAAGAAGGAAAAATATTTCTTGCTCCTGGATTGGCAGGATCAATATAGTAAAAATGGCCATCTTGCCATAAGCAATATACAGATTCAATGTGATCCCCATCAAAATCCCAACTCAATTCTTCATAGATCTAGAAAGAGCAATTCTCATATTCATCTGGAGCAACAAAAAACCCAGGATAGCAAAAACTATTCTCAACAATAAAAGGACTTCTGGGGGAATCAATATCCCTGACCTCAAGCAGTACTACAGAGCAATTGTGTTAAAAACTGCATGGTATTGGTATAGCAACAGGCAAGCAGATCAATGGAACAGGATTGAAGACCCAGATATTAACCCACAGACTTATGGTCACTTGATCTTTGATAAAGGAGCCACAACTATCCGGTGGAATAAAGATAGCCTTTTCAACAAATGGTGCTGGTTCAACTGGAGGTCAACATGCAGAAGAATGCGAATTGACCCACTCTTATCTCTTTGCACTAAGATCAACTCCAAGTGGATCAAGGACCTCCACATAAAACCAGACACACTGAAACTATTAGAAAAGAAATTTGGGAAGACCCTGGAGGACTTGGGCACAGGGGAAAAGTTCCTGAACAGAACACCAATAGCTTATGCTCTAAGATCAAGAATCGACAAATGGGACCTCATAAAATTACAAAGTTTCTGCAAAGCAAAGGACACTGTCAGAAGGACAAAATGGCAACCAACAAAGTGGGAAAAGATCTTCACCAACTCCACATCCGACAGAGGGCTAATATCCAATATATACAAAGAACTCAAGAAGTTAGACTGCAAAGAACCAAATAACCCTATCAAAAAATGGGGCACAGAGCTAAACAAAGAATTTTCACCAGAAGAAATTTGCATGGCCGAGAAACACATTAAAAGATGTTCAACATCATTAGTTATCAGGGAAATGCAAATCAAAACAACCCTGAGATTCCACCTCACACCAGTCCGAATGGCTAATATTAAAAACTCAAGAGACAACAAGTGCTGGCGAGGATGTGGAGAAAGAGGAACACTCCTCCACTGTTGGTGGGATTGCAAAATGGTAAAACAACTCTGGAAATCAGTTTGGCGGTCCCTCAGAAAATTGGGCATATCACTTCCAGAGGACCCTGGCATACCACTCCTGGGCATATACCCAGAGGATTCCCCTGCATGCAATAAGGACACAAGCTCCACTATGTTTATAGCAGCCTTGTTTATAATAGCCAGAAATTGGAAGGAGACCAAATATCCCTCAAAGGAGGAATGGATACAGAATATGTGGTATATTTATACAATGGAATACTACTCAGCAATTAAAAATAATGTATTCATGCGATTTGTAGGTAAATGGTTAGACCTGGAAAATATCATCCTGAGTGAATTAACCCAATCACAAAAGAATGCACATGAAATGCAATCACTGATAAGTGGATATTAATGAGCCCAGAAGCCCTAAATACTCAAGACACAAATAGCAAGTCAAATGATTCCCAAGAAGAAGAAAGGAGAGGACCCTGGGCCTGTAAAGATTGCATCCAGTTTAGTAAAGAAACCGAGGGGGGAGGGGGAATGATTGGGGAACAGTTGGGGTGGGAGAGGAACTATGGGAAGTATGGTGGGTGGGAACTGGGAAAGGGGAAAGCATTTGGAATGTAAACATAGAACATAGAAAATAAAAATTAAAAAAAAAAACTCGAGAGACAACAAGTGCTGGCGAGGATGTGGAGAAAGAGGAACAGTCCTCCACTGTTGGTGGGATTGCAAAATGGTAAAACCACTCTGGAAATCAGTGTGGCGGTTCCTCAGAAAATTGGACATGCCACTCCCAGAGGACCCTGGCATACCACTCCTGGGCATATACCCAGAGGATTCCTTTGCATACAACAAAGACACATGCTCCACTATGTTTATAGCAGCCTTGTTTATAATAGCCAGAAATTGGAAGGAGCCCAGATATCCCTCAAAAGAGGAATGGATACAGAAAATGTGGTATATTTATACAATGGAGTACTACTCAGCAATTAAAAATAATGAATTCATGCAATTTGTAGGTAAATGATTAGATCTGGAAACTATCATCCTAAGTGAGCTAACCCAATCACAAAAGAATACACAGGAAATGCAATCACTGATAAGTGGATATTAATGAGCCCAGAAGCCCTAAATACTCAAGGCACAATTAGCAAGTCAAATGACTCTCAAGAAGAAAAAAAGGAGAGGACCCTGGGCCTGTAAAGATTGGATCCAGTATTGTAGACCCAGAACAGAGAAATCGTGGGGGCGGGGGAAGAGTGGGGACTAGCATGGGGGGGAGAGGAATTATGGGACATATGGCGGGGGGTAACTGGGAAAGGGGAAAGCCTTTGGAATGTAAACAAAGAATATAGAAAATAAAAAAAAAGAAAAAAAAGAAGTGATAGCATCTTTATTCTACCAAGGGCTAAGTGTGTTAATCATGCTGTAATATTTTTTGAACAATTTTTCTATTTATAGAGGTTTGTGATTAATCCTACAATCTATTTTTAAATTTAGATGTTTAGTTTTCAATGTTGTTATTTTGGGTTCCTTGTATATTCTCCACATTTTCAGATTACATAAAGCTGGCCAAGATATTCTTCAGTACGGTAGGTTTTCTCTTTGTATGACTGATATTTTTCTTTGCTGTACATAAACTCTTAAGCACCATGAGGTCCTACTTTTTTGGTCATTAGGCTAATTTTTTTACTGGAGTCCTGTTCACAAAGTCTGTACTAGTATGTGAAAATGAAAGCACATGTTTCTGATTTCCATCTGTGCCAAGAATTGATCTTGTGTCACAGAGCTCCATACCCAAATGCAGCCAGGAGAGAGCTGGGCTCCCAGGAGTGCGGACATGCCTGTAAGCAAAGGTAAGACCATCACTTCTGCTATGAGGGTCCTGCCTGGAGCCCTCATGACACAGGAACCAGGGAGCAGCCTGGAACAGGATCCTTCTAGTTTCTCTCTGTGCTGGGAGCTGATCCTGTGCCACAGTGCTTCATACCCAAATACTGTCCAGAGAGATCTGTTCTTCCAGGAGTGTTGACACACCTGTGAGCACAGGAAAGACCACAACTTCTGTTCAAATTCTTGGCCCAAGAGGGACCCACCCTGTGGATACAGGACAAAGGAACCAAGGAATAGCCGGGAACAGGATCATTCAAGTTTCTATCTGCATCCCAGAGATGACTCTCCGCCACAGCTCTCTGTACCCACATTCCTCCAAAAGAGAACTTGTCTCCCAGGGGTACAGACACACTGGCTTGCAGGAGCGACAAGTCACAGTCAGAGACAGCAAGACCAGCTAACACCAGAGATAGCCAGATGGCAAGAGGCAAGGGCAAGAATATAAGCAACAGAAATCAAGGCTAATTGGCATCTGCAGAATCCAGTTCTGCCAACAAATCAGAAAAGCAAGACTCTGATTTAAAATCACCTCTCATGGTGATGATAGAAGATTTTAAGGACATAAATAACTTCCTTAAAGAAATGCAGTTGAGTTGAATATAGGCTTTTGTAGTAGGATCTAATGATTTTTTTTTTAATTTCCTCAGTTTCTGTTGTTATATCTCCCTTTTCATTTCTAATTTTGTTGATTTGAATACTGTCTCTGTGCCCTTTGGTAAGTCTGGCTAGGGGCTTATCTATCTTGTTGATTTTCTCAAAGAACCAGCTCCTGGTTTTGTTGATTCTTTGTATGGTTCTCTTTGTTTCAACTTGATTGAGTTCAGCCCTTAGTTTGATAATTTCCTGCCTTCTATTCCTCTTGGGTGAATTAGCTTCTTTCTGTTCTAGAGCTTTCAGGTGTGCTTTTAAGCTGCTAGTGTATGCTCTCTCCAGCTTGTTTTTGGAGGTACTCAGAGCTATGAGTTTTCTTCTTAGCACTGCTTTCATTGTGTCCCATAAATTTGGGTATGTTGTGCCTTCATTTTCATTAAATTCTAAAAAGTCTATGAGAGACTATGAAAACTAGAAGATCCTGAGCAGATCCCATACAGACCAAAAGAAAACTTAAATGCCAGCCCAGACTACTATACCCAGCAAAACTGTCAGTTACCATAGATGGAGAAACCAAAATATTCCATGACAAAAACAAATGTACACAATATTTTCCCACAAATTCAGCCCTAAAAAGGGTAATAGATGGAAAACTCCAACACAAGGAGGGAAACTACACCATAGAAAAAGCAAGAAACTAATCATCTTTCAACAAACCCAAAAGAAGATAGCCACACAAAACATACAAATGACATCAAAAATAACAGGAAGCAACAATCACTATTCCTTAATATCTCTTACCATCAATGGACTCAATTCCCTAATAAAATACATAGAATAACAGACTGGATATGTAAACATGACCCAGCATTTTGTTGCATACAGGAAACACACCTGTGCTTTCTCAGTGTCAAAGACAGATACTATCTCAGAATAAAAGGCTGGAAAACAATTTTTCAAGCAATGTTCCTAAGAAACAAGCTGGAGTAGCCATTCTAATATTGAATAAAATTGACTTTCAACCAAAAGTTATCAAAAAGTTTAAGGTCAAAGAAAAAATCTAACAAAAAGAACTCTCAATTCTGAACATCCATGTTCCAAATGCAAGGCACCCATATTCATAAAAGAAACTCTATTAAAGCTCAAAGCATACATTGTGCCTCACACAATAATAGTGAGAGACTTCAACACCCTGCTCTCATCAATGAACAGATCATGGAAACAGAAACTAAACAGAGACACATTGAAACTAACAGAAGTTATAGACCAAATGGATTTAACATACATATATATTTAATATTTAATTATAAAACAAAAGAATATATCTTCTTCTCAGCACCTAATGGTACCTTCTCCCAAACTGACCATATAATTGATCACAAAAAAAGGCCTCAACAGATACAAGAAAATTGAAATAATCCCATGTATCCTATCAGATCACCACAGACTAAACCGGGTCTCCAAATTAACAAAAACAAGAGAAAGCCCACAAATACATGGATGCTGAACAACACCCTACTCAATGATAACTTGGTCAAGGAAGAGATAAAGAAAAAAATTAAAGACTTTTTAGAATTTAATGAAAATGAAGGCACAGCATACCCAAACTATGGGACACAATGAAATCAGTTCTAAGAGGAAAGCTCTTAGCTCTGAGTGCCTCTTAAAATGAACACTGGAGAGAGCATACACGAGCAGCTTAACAGATCACCTGAAAGCTCTAGGACAAAAAGAAGCAAATGCACCCAAGAGGAGTAGAAGGCAGGAAATCATCAACTCAGGGATGAAATCACAATGAAGTAGAAACAAAAAGAACTAAACAAGGAATCAACAAAGCCAGGAACTGGTTTTCTGTGAAAATCAACAAGATAGATGAACCCTTAGCCAGACTAACCAGAGGGCACAGAGACAGTATCCAAATTAATAAAATCAGAAATGAAAAGAGAGACATTAGAACAGAAACTTAGGAAATCCAAAAAATCATCAGTTCCTACTATCTATATTCAACAAAACTGGAAAATCTGGATGAAATGGACAATTTCTAGACAGATACCAAACACCATCAGATAAGCCATCTAAACAGTCTCATAACCCCTAAAGAAATAGAAGTAGTCATTAAAAGTCCCTCAAGCAAACAAATTCCAGGACTATATGGGTCAGAACTCTAGAAGGTCAGAGGTTTCTGGTCCCCATAGCAGGACTTCAGGTCATTGTAAGCCATGAAGTGTGATGATCTGTGAACTGAATTGAAACCTAATACCAATACTCTTCAAACTATTCCACAAAATAGAAAGAGAAGGAACACTACCCAATTCATTCTATCAAGACACAGTTACACTGTATATTCTTTCTCCTTTGGAGATGGAACAGTTTATGTCTAATCAGGAACTTGTCACAATTACCTTTCACAGAAGATTATATGAGGTTTTTTTTGCACTTCTATCATGTTTAATATTCCAAATAGATTTTAAAAACTGATTGAGTGCATGTTACTTTTAGCTTCAAAAGTTTTCATGTATATTAAAGGGCATTTGACTATTATAAATTATTTTGATGACTTAAAATGTCAATACTAAGTTATATATTTTAAAATAAATTTTACAAATTTAATAAAAACTAAAAAATGGAAGAACATTCCTTACTTTTGCCTGTACCATTTTCAAGGTATCAGATCTTATGCTAATATCCTTGATATATTTGGAGTTGAATTATGTACTGAATGAGAACTCAGAAACTGTTTTCATATTTCTTAAGTTGAAATTCAGATTGCCAAGCAATGTTGGTTGAATATTCTGCTTTCCCCACTGTGTCTGATTTATAACATTTTATAAATAGATACATATGCTTAAAATTTATATAAAATATGAAAATTAGGGAAATTTTTTCTCTATTGCTCAATAATTAATTGCTTAATTAATATTAGTAACATTAATAAACAAAGTTGTAAACTACAACAACTTTATGGTGCATTATTTATGACTTTTTAAATATACTTTGAATACTTATGGTGCACTTAGACCATGTACTATTATAAAATTACTATCTCAATAAGAAACAGGCACCAATGTTGACTGACAGGCCATCACTTAGTTCAGAAATCCCTTTGTTCCTGTTTCAGTTGCTCTTGCAGCCTTTTTCTTCTCTACCTGTGCTTTGTTGTGTGAGTTCAGTCTTGTTACTGAATTTGAGGAGGAGGGTATGTGGACATCAGTAGCAGAAGACTCTCTGTTAGTCAAATGGAGCCAAGTGGATTCAATGACCTCCACGTTTTCAGCCTAATCATCCTATAGCTTTCAAGAGGAACTTCCAACCTTTACTTGCTTTAAATTATGTTTCTATGGCAACGTTGCTTCTCAGCTCTCTATCTATATAGAATTTGTTATTCTGTCTCCTACACTTATTTATTACCTATTTTTTTTAAAAAAAATCTTCCCATTGTTTCTTTTGATGATCCTTCTCATACTAATTCTGGTTTGGCATCTGAAAACTGTGGCTCACATCTCAATACTACATCCATAAAATTAAAGAACTCATACTTATGTTACTTCTGATAAATCTCTACTTTTCTTGGGTTTCTTCATTAATGACTAATATCATTTTAAAGTTTCCTCCAAGGCACTGTAATTTGTCTCTAGCTCAGTTCATTCTCAGATATTTTTGAAAGTCTGTCTTGGCACTAACTTTTGTCCCTGTTACTAAGAAACAAATCTTTTGATGTCATAGGGTTCAAATTTTGACTCCTAAAAAAAACTACTTTTTGATGAGTACCCTTTTCTTTTCTGCAACACTTTATTTCTGTTCTAGCTGTTAAACATATAAACAGCTCTACATTTTCAACACTTTCCATTTCCATGTGAATGCATAGGATGCTGACACTTCATTTCTAATTAGCTTCCCACGGTGCCTGTTTGAGTAAATGGCTTTGCAGGACCTAAGGTCATCAACTTTTATAGGAGTTAGACTGTTGTTAACCATAACCATATATTCTAAATATATTTAATACATTGTCCACAGACATTACAGATTTCATTGTGCACATAATGTCTTTTTCCCTGCAGAGAACAAGTGGAAGCTTTAAAATGTGAGAGCCCATTTCTTTGGAGGCTTGTATAGGCCCCCGAAGAGTATTCATTTTGATATTTGGCATCTCAGAGAGATCTTCCCATATTGGGAGCTGAAGAGTAAACATGTAAGAAATTGTTACAGTATCCATTTAAGGTGCTGGAGAGAGCTCAGTGGTTAGAAGTGCAAACTCTTCTTTAAAACCTCAGTTCAGTTCACAGTTCTTACATCACACTGCATGGGTTACAATGACCTGAAGTTCTGCTATGGGGATGAGAAACCTCTCACCTTCTAGGACCCATGCACATACCCATACACAGCCACATAATTCAAGATAAGCCCCTAAAAATGCAATTGTTACCCTTATGTTACTGATGACAAACTACCAAATCCAGTGTTTTGTTATATATCTAAGCAGATGACAAAACTACTGTTTTTAATTATTCAGATATTTTATCATGTTTCATTTTCTTATACTCATATATGTGAACCATTCCAACAATGTGTCAATTATAAAATATATATCCCCCTGTTATTTGAGGAAATTTTTATTGTTATTAATGTGATTGGCTCTGTTATGAAGCCTTGGAATAAGAAGCAACATATTTTCTGTGTGCTTAACAATAATGAAGACTGGACATGATCATAGGGCAACACTGGAGGAGATAAAATGTCCCATTGGGCTTAGGAAAGAGGGAAAATACATACGTGACAATTACTTCATTACAGAGGCATGGATACTAAAATTATGTCAAGAGGTGGGGAAATATTATTAAAGTCTTTTAAGACAGCCAATTTTTCCACCCTTTGTTCATTTAGAGATTATTTCTGTTTAACAGTTTTAAGTTTTGACTGCATCAGTGAGTCCAGGGTCAAGTGCTGTTGAGAGAATGATTGGCTTTGGTCATTGTTGGCTGTAGTCTGAAAAAAAATTGGCCCACAAATTTTCAATAGGGAAACTAAGGCTCCCTTTAATTCTCTGCTCATTAACAACACCTCCCTATGTCACCATCCTTTGTGTGCTAACATGTAATATGGCTTTTTCCTCATAGCCATCTGATATTCCTGATTTCACTGCAATTCTTCTGTGTTTTGATGTAAGGTCTTTTTTGCCTTTAAGAAAATACTTTCTTGTTGGTCTGCTGGGACGGCCTGTAGAGATGAGTTGCTCACAGTCAGTCACTTGAGCCTGATATTCTAGCTCTGGGCTTACACTTCAGTCCTGGAACCTTGTGAGATTCCAGGAGCATTCTATATACATGTGTAAACTTTCAGAGTCCCCAAACCAAACCAGTTTGAGACCATGCCTGACCAATCCCATTCTAGTTGGATCAGCCGGCCATCCCAGTTGGTCCACTTGGTGCAGCCTGCAGAGGTGAGTTGCACTCCCTCCCCTCTGCCCCAATATCTAGCTATTGCTTTCTCTTTGGCCCAAATGACACTTGAGGTATCCCAACAGTATCCCACTGCCCTGTTGAAATCTTTGGGGCCCCCAGGACTAACCAGCTTAGAACCCTCCTCCACCAATCTAATCACTTTCAGATCTGCCTACCATCCCAGTTAGGTACAACTGGGACACCTCCTGGTAAGTAGGGTCTCCCTGAGGCATAGCTAGCAGAGTTGTGTACCTGGACCTCCATTGTCTGGCCCATGGTTCCCCCACCTTATTAAGAATTACTACTGCCATCTAGCAAACACCAGGGGAAAATAGAAGCCCCCAACTGCAGGGAGAGGGAACCTAAAGAGACCACTACCAGTAGACAAGACAGCCCCAATAGGAGAAAGAGGGTTACCAACCCACTATCAAAATTTCTGACCCAGAATTGTTCCTGTCTAAATGAAATGCAGGGACAAAAATGGAGTAGAGACTGAAGGAAAGGTTTTACAGTGACCAGTCCAACTGCGGATCAATCTCAGGGATAAGCATCAAAACCTGACACTACTACTGAAGCTATGTTGTGCTTACAGACAGGAGCCTAGTATTGCTCTCCTCTGAGAGGCTCTATCAGCAGCTGACTGAGGCAGATGCAAATACTTACAGCCAACCAGTAGACTGAGGTCTGGGACCCCCTCTAAAAGAGTTAGAAGGATTAAAGGAGATGAAGGGGATAGGAACCCCATATGAAGACCCAAATCCCTGGGAACTCCCAGAGACTAAGCCACCATACACCAATATAATCCACCATATAAAGAAACTGAAAGAAAAAAATGATCATCTCACTAGTTGCCAACAAAATGTTTGACAAAATCCAACACCTATTCATGATAAAAGTCTTGGAGAGGATCAGGGATACAAAGTACATCCTAAACACAATAAAGGCAACATAAAACAAGTTAGTAGTCAACATAAAATTAAATGCAGAGAAGCTTAAAGAATGTCAACTAAAATCAGGGACAAGACAGGGTTGTCTACTCTTTCCCTGTCTCTTCAATATAGTATCTGAAGATCTAGCTAGAGCAATAAGATATCAAAAGGAGATCAAAGGAATACAAATTGGAAAGGAAGAAGTCAAAGTAGCACTCTTTGCATATAATATGATAGCATACATAAGTGACTCCAAAAATTCTACCAGAGAACACCTTCAATTTAATACATAATTAAGTTGAAGAAATCAGAAGCTCTTCTCTACACAAGTGATAAACCATCTGAGAAAGAGTTTAGAGAGACAATAACCTTCATATCAACCACAAATAATATAAAATACATTTGGGTAACTCTTAGGAACCAGTGAAATACAAGTATGACAAGAACTTCAAGTCCTTAAGAAAGAAATCGAGGAAGATATCAAAAGATGGAAAGATCTCCTATGCTCATGTATCTGTAAGATTAATATAGTCAAAATGGCCATCTTGCCAAAAGCAATCTTCAGGTTTGATAAAATTTCCATCAAAATTCCAACACAATTCTTTAATGATTTTGAAAGACATGTCAACTTCATAAGGAAATACAAAAACAAAACAAGCAAAATCAGGATAACAAAAACTATCCTGAACAATAGCAGAGCTTTTGGAGGTATTACCATTCTTGACTTCAAACTGGACTGCAGAATAATAGTAATAAAAGTACATGGTACTAGCATAAAAACAGAGACATAAATCAATGGAATCAAATTGAAGACCCACACACCAATGGACAGTTGTTTGTTGACAATGAAGCCAATATTGTACAATGGAAAAGGGAGAGCATCTTCAACAAATGATGGTGGTCTAACTGGATGTGTACATATAGAAGAATGCAAATAGATCCATATTTATCACCCCCACAAAACTCAAATCTAAATGGATCTAAGACCTCAATATAAAAACCAGATATACTAATCTAATAGAAAATAAAGTAGGGAATAGCCTTAAATTTGTCAGTACAGGAGACAATTTTCTGAACAGAATACTCATGACTCAGATAATAGGGTCAGTAATTAATAAATGGCATCTCGGGAAGCAGAAAAGTTTCTGTAAGTCAATGGACACTGTCATTTGGACAAAACGACAACATACAGATTGGGAAAAGCACTTCACTAACTTTACATCTGACAGAGGACCAATATCCAAATATATAAAGAACCTAAGAAGTTAGACACCAGTAATCCAAGTAACTCAATTAAAAATGGAGTACAAAACTAGACAGAGAATTCTCAACAGAGGATCTCAAGTAGCTGAGAAGAACTTAAAGAAATGTTTAAAGTCCTTAGTTATCAGGGAAATACAAATCAAAATCACTCTGAGATTCCATATTACACCCTTCAGAATGGCTAAAATAAAAAAATCTAAGGACAGCACATGCAGTTGAAGTTGGGGAGCAAGGGGAATGCAAACTTGTACAACCACTGTAGAAATCACCTTGGCTGTTTCTTAGAAGTTTGGGAGTAGTTCCATCACAAGACCCAGGCATATACCCAATAGATGCTCCACCATCCTGCAAGGACACTTGCT
The DNA here is from genome assembly GCA_964023405.1 of Apodemus agrarius. Classification (NCBI taxonomy): domain Eukaryota; kingdom Metazoa; phylum Chordata; class Mammalia; order Rodentia; family Muridae; genus Apodemus; species Apodemus agrarius. The sequence goes on along the minus strand of OZ030019.1, from coordinate 79,517,040 downwards.
CAGCTATGTTCATAGTAGTTTAATTCATACTAGTCAGAAATTGGAAGCAACATAGATGGTCCCTCAAATGAACAGAAAAAGATGTATTTTTGTATCTGTTCAGTGAAGTACTACTCAACTATTAGAAACAAGGACATCATTAATATTGCAGGCAAATGGATGGAATGAGAAAATATTTGTTGTAGAACTAGGATGTTATTTATGGTCATGCTTTGATTCTGAAGTGTCCTCCATAGTCTCATGTCTCCAGTATATGCCATTGTTTTGGTGAGTTATACCACCTTTGAAATGGAGGGCATGGCTGGCATGGTGGAGTAGTTAGGAGTAGTAGTACGCTTTTGAAAATCTAGCATTATGCTAGTTTTGTTCTAGGTTTCTGCTTCCTGGCTACCTGTCATAAAAGAAATTCTTGCCAGGTGCCCCTGCTGTTATGCCTTTCTCACCATAGTGCACTGTAATCCTCTGAAAATATGAGCAAAGTAAATCTTTCTTACTTAAATTATTTTGGTGTCAGGTATTTTGTCAAAACAATGAGAAAAGTACCTAAAATATTTATTCCTCAATGAATCTGCCATGACTTGTTTGATGTCAACTTGGCACACGCTAGAACTATCAGAGGAGGGAGCCTCAACTAAGAATGCCTTCATGAGATCCAGATGAAGGCTTTTCCTTAAATTATCCATTGATGTGTGAGGGCACAGACCACTGTGGCTAGGGCCACTCCTTGGCTGACCAATGGAGTATTACTCAGCTATTAAAAACAAAGACTTCATGAAATTTGAAGGCAAATGAATAGAACTTGCAAATATCATCCTGAGTGAAGACACACATGGCCTGCACTTACTAATAAGTGGATATTAGCCCACAAGCTTGGAATACCAAGATACAATTCACAGACCACATGAAGCTCCAGAAGAAGGAAGACCAAAGTGCGGATGCTTCAGTCATTCTTAGAAGGGGGAACACAATACTCACGAGAACAAATACACAGTGTGGAACAAAGACAGAAGGAAAGGCCACCCAGAGACTACCCCATTTAGGGATCCATCCCATATACACTCACCAAACCTAGACAGTTTTGTGGATGCCAAGATGTGCTTGCGAACAGGAGCCTGATATAGCTATCTCCTGAGAGGCTCTGCCAGAGCCTGACAAATACAGATGTGGATCTCACAGCCAACCATTGGACTGAGCACAAGCTCCCCAATGAAGGAGTTAGAGAAAGAACTGAAGGAGCTGAAGGGGTTTGTAGTCCCATAGGAAGAATAGCAATATCAACCAACCAGATCCCCCAGAACTCCCAGGGTCTAAACCACCAACTAAAGAGTACACATGGAGGGACCCATGGTTCCTGCTACATAATGTAGCAGAGGATGGCCTTGTTGAGAATCAATGGGAGGAGAGGACCTTGGTCCTGTGAAGGCTCCATGCCCCATAGTAGGGGAATGCCAGGGAGGGAAGGGGGGGTAGGTGGGTGGAGGAACATCCTCATAGAATCAGGGGTGGGAGATGGGATAAGGGGTTTCCAGAGTGGAAACCGGGAAAGGAGATAACATTTAAAATGTAAATAAAAAATACTATACCAAAAAGGGGGGCGGGGACAGGCTGAGAAGGCCATGCAGAGCATGCCATAAGTAGCCCCATCAGCTGCTGCTCCCAGGGTCATGCCCTGTTTGAGTTCCTGTTCTCTTCCTTTACTGATGAATAGTAATATGGAGCGTAAGTCAAATAAAACCTTTCTTCCCCAACCTGCTTTTGGTCATAGTGTTTCATCACAACATTCCTATCCCTATCCAAGACACTTAACCACTGCTGTGTAAGTTTTAAATTATTTTGTAACTATAACCACCATACCCCAAAATAGGTCACAAGAATTGAATCATAATATTTAGAAACAAATTTAACACTGGGGTTTTCCTAAAGCAAATGAGGATTTTCAGTTATTATAAATCTTTTTTTTTTGTTTTTGTTTTTGTTTTTGTTTTTGTTTTTGTTTTTTTCGAGACAGGGTTTCTCTGTGTAGTCCTGGCTGTCCTGGAACTCACTCTGTAGACCAGGCTGGCCTCGAACTCAGAAATCCGGCTGCTTCTGCCTCCCAGAGTGCTGGGATTACAGGCGTGCGCCACCACCGCCCGGCTAGTTATTATAAATCTTAATAATGAGAATATTATATCATAAAATATTTCAAAAAAATCAATGTAAAAATGATATCCTCTACTAAATTTGACATAAAATTTTACCTTCTTATAAAGTCATTATAGTTTCATTACAATGCAATAATGTTAATAAAATTAATAACTAGTAATAGTACTTTTTTAATATTTTGGAAGAATTTATCTTTTATATCTAATTATGTAATCTTTGAAGATATTGAAAATTTTATCTCAAAACATGCTATGTTACAAATGTTTCGATTTTGAAATTTGCAGGTATTATCAACTGAAAACTATAATCTTACAATTGGAGAGATCAAATAATATAATTTGTAGTAGGAAGAAGTGAGCCAACTGTACACCAAGGTGAAGGCCACACCTCTGACTTCTTGACATTAACCTGTCTGTCTCCAGATCTGGTAGGTAATTTAGTTTGTGCAGTTTGAACCTCATAATCTATTGAGTTTCATTACAGCAGAGATAGTATACTAAAATAGTTACTTCTTTTAGTTCCCCTTTCTCCAATTCTAGATACACACTCCCATATTTCCTTAAGAAATTCTAAGACTACAGAAATATAAATGATTCCAAAGACTACTGAAGTAACAAGCTGTGTTTTACACTGACTGCTTTTCACTTCGAAATAGATCTCACTGTGCAAGTAAATTCCTTGCTTTGTTTACTAATTATGCAAGGTCTTGTTTAGGCTCTGCTGAAAGCAAAACAGAAGATAATAGAGGGGTACCAAAGTGTATTTGGGAAATAGTGAGAGAATCTAGAGAAGACAGAAGAAGATGAAACCAGTAATAATTCCTGAAATCATTGGGATTGATAGACAGATAAGTTCTTTGTACAAACCTTTGTAGCTATTACTTCAACAATGACATCAAATAATAGTGAGCTGATCACCTGTCTTTGAGTCCTGCTTCTCACTGGTGGAAGATGTTCCTAAGCAAAGGGACACTGAATCCTTCTTACCTTCCTATATGTTTGCATCTGGATCCAGAACTTGTCTTCAGCAGTACTAGAGGAATCCAGAGAAGGTGATGTTGCTAGGACCCTCCAGCTCCATAGATGTCCAGAGGTACTTCGTAGTCAGCCAAAGCCACACTCAGCTTCTTACTCTTTCTCAGGCCAACAGTAACTGGTGGGTGGCATACTGAATGTGCTTTGCTATCATGCAGTGTGAAACCTGTTCATTGTGCAGATTACTATTGTCAAACATTTAGCTGTTTCTCATCCTAGTACTTAATAGGACAGAGTAAATAATCATTCACAACTTCCAACTAAATTGTGTCTTAGTGTGCATTCTTCTGTTGAGCAGAAACAAATAAATGCACAGGGGGAGATATATGAGGCTCTTACTCCATGAACAGACTCATTTGAAAAGTTTATTTTATTATTCATTATGCACATCTATACTCTTATATGCAGTGCCCACAGAGGCGAGAGACATTGGATCCTTCTGAGGCTGGGGTTAAGAGTACTTGTGAGCTACCCAACAGGAGTACTAGATCTACATCAATAGCAGTACACATTCCAAACCATTGAACCATCTCTCCAGACTCCCAGTAGTATTTTGAGTGTGTGAAATATAGTCACTAAAGTTTAAATGTGTTTTTAGTATTACACACTTTCCCCTTTAGTTTTATTAATATTAGACATTTTATTAATATGAAATTATCTTTCATTAGAGAGAACAAATTTCCCCTGGTTATGATGTATTATACTTTTAATTTAATACTAGATTCTATTTGCTCATACTTTAGCACTGATATCTATTATGAAAATTCTAATTTTATTTTCTTGTACAGTATTTGCTATACACTTTAAATGAGGTTATTGTTACTTCATCACAGGAACAAAAATAATTCACAGCCTCTATGCTGAAAAATATATTTGCTTTGTTCAAAGTTTGCTGGTGGCATTCTCCTTGACCTCTCTAGGCTCTGGCGCTCTTCTCGGGAGGTAGGGAAGGTGTGAAGTAGTTATAAGCTAGTTCTCAGAAAGGCTTATATGAGAATTCTTCTCAGCAATCGTATTTTTGAGCCCTCTAGGCACATAGCTTTCATAACTAAAAGACACTTTAGCTGTGTATAAGACCCTTGACTCAAATGTTCTCTCTACAATGCTGTCTCGTTTCATTGTTTCTGTGACAGGATGTTGTTGTCAAGCATGAATATAAGACTTACCTTTATTTGCTTTGAGTTTGACTTGACCTTTTTATTCTCCTCTTACCTGAGGTCTTTCTCAGAAATGTCACATGATTTCCCCCTGTACATTAATGGTTGTTACACTTGGTATCTAAAATGTCCCTAAAGACTTGGCTGACATCCCATGTTGCAATTTAATAAATTTGAAATTTTTGTGAGACACGGACCAGGGAAGTTCTCCAGGTCATTTTAGGCATGTTCTCATTTGGTAAGGTGCTACCAAGCCCTTCTTTCTGCTCTTCATTTTTGTATGCAGTAAAACAACTTTGCACTTTGATACCCCGCTCCCGTATCCACTGTTTTATCATACATGTAAAAGCAACCTCAGTGAATGCCACTCATAGACTATTGTACAAAAAAAGGTTTTTTTCATGTTTATCTTTTTTATTTTCTATATTCTTTGTTTACATTCCAAAGGTTTTCCCCTTTCCTAGTTCCCCCCTTACCATATGTCCCATAAGTCCTCTTCCCTCTGCCCATTCCCCAATTACCCACCCCCCCACCATTTCTCTGCTCTGATACTTTCCTACAAAACTGGATCCAGTCTTTTCAGGACCAGGGTTCTCTCCTTCCTTCCTTCTTGGGAATCTTTTGATTTGCTAATTGTGCCTTGAGTATTCAGAGCTTTTGGACTCATTAATATCCACTTATCAGTGATTGCATTTCATGTGTATTTTGTGATTGGGTTAACTCACTTAGGATGATATTTTCTAGCTCCAAACATTTACCTACAAATTGCATGAATTCATTATTTTTAATTGCTGAGTAGTATTCCATTGTATAAATATACCACATTTTCTGTATCCATTCCTCCTTTGAGGGACATCTGGGCTCCTTCCAACTTCTGGCTATTATAAATAAGGCTGCTATGAACATAGTGGAGCATGTGTCTTTATTTTGTGCAGGGGAAGAAAATAAACTTTATTGATCATTTTAATTTTATATATTGATCTTGGATACTCATAATTACCAAAAGCTACTTCCTCCAATGATATCTATTATAATGTTCATTTTAGTTACATTTGAGAGAACACGGTAAGCTCTTTTAGTTGGTAGGTCTATGCCTTTCTTTCAAGAACATTTTTGGAATGTTGGGTTAAATGACTTTCTATTGACCTGATCTAGTAAAAACAAGCTCAACAATGAAGGAAAAAATTTGAATCAAATATTAAAATCCCAGTTAAAAATGTCTTCTGGTTGAATGCCTACATATCTTGACTGTGCAACAGATCAGGGACAGAGAAATTACCCCTCACAGAGAAGTTGTATTTCCTTCTTTGGGTAATTGAATAGTCATTAACAACTGGACCTTCATGCAAATATTCTGCATTTACTAATGTATATGACTACTTTGTTTTGGTTTTGTTCACTTCCTTTATGCCCAGCCCATGCAATCATGATGTTGATGAGTATTTCACATCCTGTACATGAATATTCTAACTCAAATGGGGTTAGCTTTATTTACACTTTCTTTTCTACAATCTATAGTCTTCCAGTCTATGTTCTTGATTTTGTTTGCTTGTTTGTTTGTTTTTTAAAAAAATGTCTCTTCTATGGTGCTGCAAACTGCTTCAGCTCCTTGGGTCTTTTTTCTAGCTCCTCCATTGGGGACCCTATGCCCAGTTCAATGTTTGGCTGAGTGTCTCCCTCTATATTTGTCAAGGACTGGCAGAGGCCCCAGGTGACATCTATATCAGGCTCCCGTCAGCAAGCACTTGTTGGCATCCACAATAGTGTCTCGGTTTTGTAACTGTATATGGGATGGATCCCTTGGAGGGGCAGTCTCTGGATGGTCTTTCCCTCAGTCTCTTTTCCACATTTTGTCTCTATGTCTCCTCCTGCAGGTATTTTGTTACCACTTCTAAGAAGGACCAGAGTATCAATACTTTTTTCTTCTTTCTTCTTGAGCTTCATTTTGCCCATGAAGAACCAGCCAGTACCCCCAGAGCTCCCAGGGACTAAACCACCAACCAAAGAGTACACATGGAAGGACTCATGACTCCAGATGCATATGCAGCAGAGTATGGCCTTGTTGGACATCCAAAGGAGGAGAGACTGTTGGTCCTGAGAAGGCTAGATGCCCTGGTATTGGGGAATACCAGGACAGGGAAGGAGGAGTGGGTGGATGGGTGAGCAGGGAGAGGGGGAGATGGGTTAGGGGATTTTTTGGGGGGAGGGGAGGTACCAGGAAAGGGAGCAACATTTGAAATGTAAATAAAGAATATATCTAATTTTAAAAAAGTCAATTCCATCTGTAAAAAAAAGGTTTCACTATAAAGTCTTTTTGGTCTGCTATATAGATCAGTGATCTCAAATTCACAGATATCCAACTCTTTCTGTTACTTGAATGTGGCAGTCTGGGTTTACCCCCAAACCCAGATTCCAGTCCACATTTTATAACCCCTGGTTATTTACTGCTGAATTGTCCTGTTTCCTAATAGCTTGTCCTTTGACATTATGATATGGTTTTGGCTTTCTTTTATTGATTTAAACTAATGCTTTTCATGATCTCTGAGGGTTGGATTATATGCTTTGTGAATTTTCCTTTGGTATTTTCTTTTTTTATAATTTCTTTTTATTTATCAATAATTGTATTTGTTTACATTTCAAACAATCTCCCTTCGAAGTCTCCCCTCCATGAGGCCCCCACCCTATCCCCATCCCCTTTGCCTTTAAGATACTTCTCCACCTATCCACTCACTCACCCCTCACATCCCTAGTATCCCCCTTCTCTTTGGAATCAAGCCTCCACAGGACCAAGCTCCTGCACTCCTACTGATACCAGATGAGGCAGTCCTCTCATACATATGTAGTGGGAGCGATGGACCAGCCCACGGATACTCTTGGGTTGGTGGTTTATTTCCTGGGAGCTCTGTAGCATCCAGTTAATTGATACTACTGTTCTTCCTATGGGGTTGTAATTCCCTTCAGCTCCTTCTGTCCTTCCCCTAACTCTGCCATTGGGATGCCCAAGCTCAGTCCCATAGTGGCTATATCACATCTGTCTTAGACTTTCAGAAGACAGCTATGCCAGGCTCCTGTCTGCATGTACATCTTGGCATCAGCAATTGTGTCAGGGTGCATTAGCAACTGTTACTTTCTTGTGTATTTTGCAGCAGTATCTTAACAGAAGTTGTATTAATTCTTTTTTCTTTTCTCTTTCTTTTCTTTGCTATTCACATACACTCTATTCATATAGCAAGGATGATACAGCAAATTTCCAGATTTCTTGAGCACAAGCTTCAGATATCTGCTTCTTTTGAAAGTGTCGCATTGACTTTGAAACTTACAGTGAAAGTGTAATAGGACTTCTCTATGACTCTTTACTTTCAAATAGGACATATGATTCACAAGACACATGTGGTATTTTGCTAAGGCAGATTCACATGTTGTTTTGCTGAGGCAAGACCCATGGATGACATGTGGTGTTTGACAAAGTATAAGCAGGACACTGACCTCTCAGCTCTTCTTTTCTCTTGCATCTTTGCTGATCTTAATTACTTGAGAGAGGTACAGTTGCAAACTTCTCTTGGTGTCTTGGGTAGTCCTGATCTCTCCCAAATGACTCAAGCCTGGTAGTTTCTCCTAGGTGGTACCACCACTGCTGATTCCTGTTTGGTTTTCAGACACTACTGAACTGGACTGCTGATATCCTGATAGAGATTGGAATCAACTCAAAGACCTATTTATAAAAAGGTCCACACCCCATTGTCCTAGTTACCATCTTTTCTTGCCTACCTTTGTATGTGGTCTAGAAGTGTAGGAGTGTAAGCATTTGAAATCTCTTTCTTAAAGTAGCCTTTTTTTTATTTTCTATATTCTATGTTTACATTCCAAAGGTTTTCCCCTTTCCCAATTACCCCCCCCAACATATGTCCCATAATTCCTCTCCCCCCCTGCTATTCCCCACTCATTCCCCCCCCACCATGATTTCTCTGTTCTGGGTCTACAATACTGGATCCAATCTTTACAGGCCCAGGGTCCTCTCCATTCTTCTTCTTGGAAGTCATTTGACTTGCTAATTGTGTCTTGAGTATTTAGGGCTTCTGGGCTCATTAATATCCACTTATGAGTGATTGCATTTCATGTGTATTCTTTTGTGATTGGGTTAGCTCACCTAGGATGATATTTTCCAGATCTAACCATTTACCTACAAATTGCATGAGTTCATTATTTTTAATTGCTGAGCAGTACTCCATTGTATAAATATACCACATTTTCTGTATCCATTCCTCTTTTGAGGGATATCTGTGCTCCTTCCAATTTCTGGCTATTATAAACAAGGCTGCTATAAACATAGTGGAGCATGTGTCTTTATTGTATGCAGAGGAATTCTCTGGCTATATGCCCAGGAGTGGTATGCCAGGGTCCTCTGGAAGTTACATGCCCAATTTTCTGAGGAACCGCCACACTGATCTCCAGAGCAGTTTTACCATTTTGCAATCCCACCAACAGTGGAGGAGTGTTCCTCTTTCTCCACATCCTCTCCAGCACCTGTTGTCTCTTGAGTTTTTAATCTTAGCCATTCTGACTGGTGTGAGGTGGAATCTCAGGGTTGTTTTGATTTGCATTTCCCTGATGACTAATGATGTTGAACATCTCTTAAGGTGTTTCTTGGCCATCCGAATTTCTTCTGGTGAAAATTCTTTGTTTAGCTCTGTACCCCATTTTTTGATAGGGTTATTTGGTTCTTTGGGGTCTAACTTCTTGAGTTCTTTGTATATATTGGATATTAGCCCTCTGTCGGATGTGGGGTTGGTGAAGATCATTTCCCACTTTGTTAGTTGCCGTTTTGTCCTTCTGACAGTGTCCTTTCCCTTTTTTAAAAAGCTACTTTGCCTTACCTAAAATTACAGTTTCTCTAAGGCAAAGTAGCTTTTAAAAAATGTAAGCCTACAGTTGTTTAAGTGTTTCAGCTATTTTTGATATTTTTATTTTTTTAAAATAACATTTTGCATAATAGAAAAAGAACTCTTACAGACATGACTGAGTTGAATTATAAAGTAATCATATAAATATTTCTGTGCACATATACACACATGCACAAATACATGCGTGCACACAGACACACACACAGACACACACACACACACACACACACACACACACATACTGAACCACTACATATATGAAAATGCAAATAGTGTCTGGGACTCTGAGAGTTTGGCCATGACAGGAAGAAGCACCATCCTGAATACTGCACACTTGTCTGATTCCATTAGTTAGTCTATTTGGATTTATGTTATACAGAATGATATAATTTGTTTACTTTTTGCTTTTAATTCTTTATATTCGTTTCAGCTGTTTGATGTTATTTGTTTGTCTTTTAACTTATTTCCTATTGTCATGTTTCACAATGAAATTATCATTGTTTTTAGCAAATAGCTAATATCAATATAGCTGCCATGAACATTGTGAATATATGTCTTTTGGCCACATAGAAGTCAGTGACTTCAAGGCATCTGTGTAAGGAAATACAATGAATAACAGGTACTATATTTAAGCATGTTTCTTTATCACACCCTTTTCTAAACAATGGTTAAATGGGTCAAGTTTGGAAATTTGCAGAATGGAATTGTTAGCATTGAATATTTTGTCTTTTATTCCAAGGAAATTTCTTTATACAAAAAGTGATTTACTTGTACTTTAATACATCGAAAAGCTTTGCTTTTCCCCAAAGAGCATATTGTGGGAACTCTTCTATTATAAAATTGTGTTTACTTTTTTACCTTTGGCAGGTCATGAAGGATGTCAGCTCAAGTAACTTAAAAAGCAATGCTCCTGAGGATTCAAAGAAAGCGCCTACAGGTGCAGAGAGAACAATAGGGCACGTGAACAAAAGGGAAAAAAATCAATCCTTGAAGAATAAATTAATTTTTGGTCTTTTGTCAGCAAATAGCTACAAGCACTCACTACACAATATTAGAAGACACAAACCTGTCTTTGAATGTTAAGTGAGGGCCAGTCCCACACATTTAGCTTCTGCTTTTGGACAGAAGTGATTTGACTTTAAATTAATATGGAGAAACAACAAACCAATCATTTTATCTTGGGAGCTGGAACTCAAATCATTGCTCGAGGTTTTTGCTGTTCTGTGCTTGAATGTTAATGCTGTTGTAAATTGTATGTATTCATTTGAACAAATTTACTCAAGTCCTTGAGTCTTAGTTCTTTTATGAAACAAAAATAGTGATGTGTTTTATGGAATTTTACTGTGGGAATTCCAGATTAAAAACATGTAGCAACACAAACAAAATTGGTAGCTCATTTCAGTGGGTATTTGCTGATTTTGTGCCCAAATATTCAGTCCACAATTTCAGGATTTTTTTTTAAGTGTGAACTGTATAAACATAGTATCTGTAAAGTTTTTGGTACAATGTTATAGTACAACACATTAAAGAAAACACTTTGTTGTTCTCGTTGTTGTTGCTTATGTATATGTGTGTATGTGCATATGTGTGTATGTGCGTATATGCATGTGTGCGTGTGTGTGTGTGTGTGTGTGTGTGTGTGTGTGTGTGTGTGTGTGTTGATTTTTGTTTCCTGGTGTTTTCTTCTGAGAAGATGCATATTAGCAAACTTAGGCAGTTACAAGAGCTCTGGGGAGGATGTCAAGTCAGCTTCTCTTATGCAGACAGCAGTCTCGTCCTGATGTAGATGAGAAATGACTTGTGCCTCTGTGTTTGACCTGATTACCTTATACAATGGCCCTGGGATTCTCTTGATCTCAACTCATCCTTATTCCTCAACCTCCTTAGTGTCACATAAGCCTTTCCTCCACTAATGTTTCTTTAGTTTCCTGGGTAAAATAGGGTTCCTTGTCTGCTATTTCAGATTCCATATAAAGTTGGAGGGATAATAATATTGATTTACTGGCTTCTTGAGTGTAATCCATTTGTTTTATGCAATCCAAAAGAATAAGATTATTATCGCCATTCATATAAAAGATTAAAATATTGATGGATTTACCATATGATCTTGGTCACCCTTTTATCAAGGAAATAAAACACTAATTCAGAAATATTAAAATACTATAACTATACAATAATACTATATTAATTATAAAAACAATATTAAATATTCTTATTAATTTTTCCTTGACTAATATTTCAAATGACCATTTTTTACATAGAACTGTTTTCTCATTACATAGATCAAGAATTTTCTTCTCTGAATAGTTTTTCAATCTCTCCAGAAAAATATATTTAGTGCTTTAGGGTACTATACTTTGCTATAACTCAGTACCAGTGATTTTGATCAGATAAATTAGCTAGAGTTCAAACATTCTAACATATTTTATAGCCATAAGATCAACAACAGATAAATGTTAGACAATTTTGCCCTTATTTTTCCTTCAGTAATTTAAGGCTTACATTTGTTTTTTATACATTTTGATAGGTTTTTATTATGTTCTCTTTTGTTTTTTGTTTCGTATATGATGAAAGATGAAGATTCAATTTCATTTTTACTGAGTATAGATGCCAAGGTTCCCTCCTACAATAGACTGTTTTATCCCCACTGTGGACAATTGACACCCTTGCCAAAATTTAACTGGCTATAAATCTTTTAAATTTAAATGCTGGTGGTAGAACAAAGACTAAATAAACAGTGAAAATGCAGCTCATAAACAGAGAAAATATTTATGTACAGTAAATCTGATAAAAAGAAAATATATACCACATATCAATCATTTCAATAGCTCATTAGGAGAGAAACAACCTGTGCTGGATGGTTTGATGTCAATTTGGCACAAGCTAAAGTCATCTGAGAGGGGGAAACTTCAATTAAGAAATGCATTCATAATATGGGGTTGTAGGGGGGGCTGTAAAGTATTTTCTTAATTAGGATGTATGTGGGAGGGCCCAGAGCATTGTTGGTTGTACCAACCCTGGGCTGGTAGTTCTGATTTCTATAAAAGCCAGTGGAGCTAACTATGAAGAGTCACCAGTTAGTAGCAACCCTTTGTAGCCTCTGCATTATCTCCTGCCTAAAGTTTCCTGATATCTTTGAGTGCTTGTCTTCACTTCCCTCAATAATAAACAATGACATGGAAGTGCAAGATAAATAACCCCTTTTCTCCCTAATGTGCATTGTGGTCATAGTGTTTCTTTGCAGCAATAGAAACACTGCCCAAGATATAACCCAAATTAACCAAATTAAAAGGTAAAAGCTATTAAAATAAATACCTCAAATACATACACAAGAATTCTTTCAAAATTATAATTCCTTCTGGCAATGTACTCATTTCTCATTCTTTTATATTTTCCTTATTTTTTATTCAATAAATTCTCTATTTACATTTCAAATGATTTCCTCTTTCCTGGCTCCCTACTCCCCAAAAGTCCCATATGCCCTTTGCCCTCCCCCTGTTCCCCTATCCACCCCTTCCCATTTCCCTGTTTTGGTATTCCCCTACACTGATGCACTGAGCCTTTCCAGGACCAGGGGCCACTCCTGCCTTCTTCTTGGACATCATTTGATATGTGGATTGTGTCTTGGGTATTCCAAGATTCTAGGCCAATATCCACTTATCAGTGAGTGCATACCATGAGTATTCTTTTGAGACTGCATGAGGTCACTTAGTATGATGTTCTCCAGCTCCATCAATTTGTCTAAGAATTTCATGAATTCATTGTTTCTAATGACTGAATAGTACTCCATTGTATATATATATATATATATATATATATATATACACAATTTTGTATTCATTCCTCCATTGAGGGACATCTGGGATCTTTCCAGCTTCTGGCTATTATAAATAGGGCTGCTATAAACAGTTTCTATGTAGTTAGGGAATTTGTCTGGCCTTAGCTGGTATTTATAACTACCATCCTCTGCTACCCATTCTGTATTTCCTTCACCTTCAGCAAGCACCTCAGCAGGTCTTGGCTCTTTTCCTGGAGGATTGACCCATACCTTCATTCCTGATGGGTCATCCTTCCTCATCCTGCTTTTCCCCAACTTGTAGAACATATTGTATACCACCGAATAACCTGATTCATCAAGATAATCAAAGGCCTTAGCTTCTTTAAGCTTGAAATATAGTTTCATCCATGGGTTTTCAATATCCCCCTAGCTCCCAGGAGGGAGAGAATCTGGAGAGGTTTCAGTAATTGAGAGTGCTGGTGGGTCAACCAACCAACTCCAAAATTTTGAAACATTCATCTTTATAATTCAGCTCCTCTAGAACCACTTCTGGTACCACTTCTGTATTAGTCTGGGTTCTCTAGAGTCACAGATCGTATGGGCAGTCTCTATGTAGTTAGGGAATTTGTCGATGACTTACAGTCTGTAGTCCAACTCCCCAACAGTAGTCAGCAGCAGCTGTGGATGGAAGTCCAAGGATCTTGCAGTTGCTCAGTCCCACGAAGCAAGCCGGCAAGGAAGAATGAGTCTTCCTTCTTTCAATGTCCTTATATATGTCTCCAGTAGAAGGTGAAGCCCAGATTAAAGGTGTGTGTATTCATGCCTTTAATCCCAGATGATCTTGAACTAGAATCCATAGCCATAATCTGGGATTAAAGGTGTATGTCTCCACACCTTTAATCCCAGATGATCTTGAACTGGAATCCATGCTTCAAGATCTCCATGCTAAGTCCAGGTCAGAAACTTATATCTCTGAGCCTCCAGATTAGGATCATTGGTGAGCCTTCCAATTCTAGATTGTAGTTCATTCCACATATAGTCAAGTTGACAACCAGGAATAGCCACTACATTGGGTATTCCAAGATTCTGGACTAATATCCACTTATGAGTGAGTGCAAACCATGTGTGTTTTTTTGTGAATGAGTTACCTCACTTAGGATGATGTTTTCCAGTTCTACCCATTTGCCTAAGAATTTCATGAATTCATTGTTCTCAATAGCTGAGTCGTATTCCATTGTGTAAATACCACATTTTCTGAATCCATTCATCCATTGAGGGACATCTGGGTTCTTTCCAGCTTCTGGCTATTATAAATAGGGCTGCTATGAACATAGTGAAGCATATGTCCTTATTACATGGAGTGGAATCCCCTGGCTATATGCCCAGGAGTGGTATAACAGGGTCCTCCAGTAGTATCATGCCCAGTTTTCTGAGGAACTGCCAGATTGATATCCAGAGTGGTTGTACCAGATTGTAATCCCACCAGCAGTGGAGGAGTGTTCCTCTTTTTTTCCAGATCCTTACCAGGACCTGCTCTCTCCTGAGTTCTTGATCTTAGGCATTCTGACTGGTGTGAGGTAAAATCTCAGGGTTGTTTTGATTCGCAAATATCTTATTATTAAGGATGTTGAATATTTTTTTAGGTGCCATTCAATATTCCTCAGGTGAAAATCCTTTGTTAAACTCTGTACCCCATTTTTTAATAGGGCTATTTGGCTCTCTGGCATCTAACTTCTAGAGTTCTTGTATATAATGGATATTAGCCCTCTGTCAGATGTAGGGTTGGTAAAGATCTTTTCCTAATTTGTTGGTTGCTGTTTTGTCCTATTAACAGTGTCCATTGTCTTACAGAAACTTTGTAAATTTTATGAGGTCTAATTTGTAAAGTCTTGATCTTAGGGCATAATCTATTGGTGTTCTGTTCAGGAAAATTTCCCCTGTGCCCATGTACTCAAGGGATTTCTCCAGTTTAATTCAGCATCTTTTCATGTTAAAAGTCTTGGAAAAAGCAGAAATTCAAGGCCCATATCTAACCATAGTAAAAGCAATATACAGTAAACCAGTAGCCAACATCAAACTAAATGGAAACTTGAAACAATCCCATTAAAATCAGGGACTAGGCAAGGCTGCCCTCTCTCTCCATATTTATTCAATATAGTACTTGAAATTCCAGCTAGAGCAATTAGACAACATAAGGAGGTCAAAGGGATACAAATTGGAAAGGAAGAAATCAAACTATCACTACTTGCAGATGATATGATACTATACTTAAGCGACCCAAAAAACTCCACTATTAAACTGCTACAGCTGTTAAACAACTTCAGCAAAGTGGCCAGATACAAAATTAACTCAAACAAATCAGTAGCCTTCCTATACTCAAAGAATCATCAGACTGAGAAATAAATTAGGGAAACAACATCCTTCACAACAGTCACAAACAGTATAAAGTATCTTGGTGTGACTCTAACCAAACAAGTGAAAGATCTGTATGATAAGAACTTCAAGTCTTTGACGAAAGAAACTGAAGATCTCAGAAGATGGAAAGATATCCTATGCTCATGGATTGGCAGCATTAATATACTAAAAAATGGCCATTTTGACAAAAGCAATATACAGATTCAATGCAATCTCCATCAAAATCACAACTCAGTTCTTCACAGAGTTAGAAAGAGCAATTCACAAATTCTGGAATAACAAAAATCCCAGGATAACTAACCAAACAACAAGTGATATTGAACTCATAGGCAGACCAATAAGAGGGACCTAAATGTCTGTGATTATAGCACATGTACTTAGAGATTAAATAGAAGTGATGTGAGACATAGATCATGTCAAGAAATTTGAGTTTTGTTTTTAAACAAACTAAAATCAACTCTTTCAAATACACACACACACACACACACACACACACACACACACACACACCTTTGTAAATTCCATATCCATTATGATCCTCAGTCCCCCAATTTAATTTATCTGAGAGTCACACACTTTCCTTCCCATCCAACATTTTCTTTGCCCTGCAAAGGCTAATTTGTGCTGTTTAAATAGTTTGGATATGTGGCTGACCTATATACTCTTTGAAAAAAATCCTTCTCCCTTCAGCTGACAATTTTCAATGGCTCCTACACTATGTATAGAACTTAGTGCCTGACTCCCTTCTTCATGCTGGAATTTAGTCTCACTTAGATTCCCATAGGTCTTGTATGGTGTCACAACTGCTATAAGTTTATTTATGTTCAGATTCCCTGATATGTTCATAAGGCCCTGTTGCTTCATAGGTATCTATATCCACTGGCTCTTAAACTATTTTTCTCCTTCTTAGTCAATTATCCCTGGATCTTTGGAAGAGGGAAAATGGTTTATATGTTCTGTTTATGACTGAGTATTCTGCAGTTTCTTATTTTCTATACCTTGGCCAGTTGTGGATCTGTATGTTGTTCAACATCTACTGCAAACAGAAGGTTCTGTTTTGAGGGTTGTGAGATACCATATTCAAATAATGATAAGTCACTGGAGTTGGTTTCCTGTTATGTCTTTCTGGTAAAATAATTGTAAGTGGGTTCTCTCCTAAAATGTTTATACATACTTATATGAAAAAGATAACTATTTATTAATCAGAGATTTCAGTTTTTAACTTTTAGCAATTATGCTAGTTATCTTAAAGTTGGGATGAAATTATGTGTCCCAAAGGGGTACTTAGAATGCCATTCAGAAGTGTTTGCTGAGACTACCCAAATCAGGCCACATAACATAGTGATGAAAGTCATCCATCTGGTTCTGGATTTCATAAAAGTGTCAACTGCTACAAAACCAATGTTGTGAACTTGAATAATGTTCACATCTCATGATTCAAATTTTGTAATTGCTAAATGGTAGTATTGAGAATAATTGAGATAATCACTATGACACTGACTAATGTTTGTATCAACAAGAACAATGAACATAAGCAGTTATCACCTCCCAAAATACCTACTTGAAGTTAATTGGAATTTATAATATAATAAACCATGAAGGAGTAAGTAGCCAAAGCAAGGTTATGACACAACTCTGATATACAAAATATAAACCCAACAAAACAAACCAAAAACCTGAAGCAGCACATACACAACAAGCCAAATGTTAAGGAGTTTTTAGCATCAGAGGTAAATTGAGGACAAGTACATTGATATTAAAATCTGGAGGAAAATGCTACAAAAATAAATTGTTAGTTTTTCCCATTATATTCACTGAGTTGGAACGTCTGCTTTCATGATTAAAAATAAACTCATTTCCTTACACAATACATTTTTATGCAACACTAGGAGTTGAGAAAAATAATTGATTCAGGTTCCAATTAATCTCATAAGTAAATTTCATAAAGTGGTTTCTAAATGAGAGCACAGTCCAAGCAGAAGGAGCACTCAGCTGTACTTGGAAGAGGGAGATAGAGACAGAGGGACATAGTGAGGGTTTTGTGGAAAATTCAAAAGGTACCTTGAATTCTTTATTGTTTTTTACCTTAACATTAAATATGACTTAGAATCACTCCTCCAAGATTATACTTTTACTGACTTTAAAATTCTGGTCATAATGCTTTCTCAAAAATTTGGGGATACACTGTGTGAAATTGAATCTCTGTCCTTCTTTACCTACCTATGGTACTCTCTGATTGGCTTCCATAAAATCCAGTGGCCAGTTACCTGGGCCAGAAGTAGAATGGAGGGAGAAAGGAACTCTGGGAAGGAGAAGGAGGAGAGCATTTTGCCAGGAGATATGGGGCGATGCAGATGTGATTTCAGTCCTGGAAGGTATAACTAGCTACATGGATGGATAGGACTAGGTGGTTGAGTTAACTTGGATAAACAGGTTGAGAATCTGTGTACCTAAGGCTTAAGCTTTGAAATATTAAAAGTTCTCTATGTGGTTATTTAAGAAAGAGCTGGTTAAGAAATAATTGCTGTTATATTAATTTTCAATGTTAATATATACAAAATATTAAGCATTCTAATTTATACAAAATATTAAAGATGGAATGAAAAGGCAGTCTTATAGGTCATGAATCTTCAGGAAGCAGTAACTAGAATTTTATCAAAGGTTTTAGAGATGCCGGAGTCAGATCCCTGCATTAACCAAAACTTTGGCTTATAACTGCTTAGCTCAGCCATTTTGAAATACAGAAGCTTCAATGTTCAGATTGGATTTTCAGAGTTCTGACTTCAGATCCTAAACCTGTCTTGACATCCCAATTTATACATCATGGGTTCTAGATTTACTTCATTTGATGAATTGGCTACTTTCAAATGCTGACCACAGAATTACCAACTTCAAGCAACCTGAATCTCCCAACATGTTTATAATTTTTTTGTAATTCTACTGCTTGATAAATTGCTTGGAAAGTAATGGCATATGTACAATTAGCATAGAAATTGTAGGGACTTTGAATAATGATCAAATTGTACTGATCATATTAAAATCAAGAGACTTGTTGATATTTAAACTGAGTGCCTTTTTACTGTATTGGACCTGTTACTCAGACTTTTGTTTATTTTGCTTAAGATATGTTGCTGTTTGATTGATGCATAGCCTTTTTTTAAATTTTTTTTTATTTTCTATATTCTATGTTTACATTCCAAAGGCTTTCCCCTTTCCCAGTTCCCCCCTCCCTATGTCCCATAGTTCCTCTCCCCCCCAACTATTCCCCAATCATTCCCCCTCCCCCCACAGTTTCTCTACAAAACTGGATCCAATCTTTCCAGGCCCAGGGTCCTCTCCTTTCTTCTTGGGAATCATTTGACTTGCTAATTTAATTGTGCCTTGAGTATTTAGGGCTTCTGGGCTCATTAATATCCACTTATCAGTGATGATGCATAGCCTTTTAAAGTGCAAAAGTGTAAACAGTCTGATATTTACCACATTTTAAATCTATAAAGTTGGCTCACTACAATAACTCATACATATACTTAAGGAACAAACAAGCCCCCTTTGTGAGAGAAAGGACATATATACTACAGTCATAACTGCCAGAATACTTACTTCTGGTCATTGACCATACCCCAGTTCCCTCAGATGATATCCTAAGTACCACATGTGTATGTATTAGTGTAATTGCTCGATCCACAGGGAAGTAACATGCAAAGTAAGATGTTATGAGGTTTCCTTAACTGATATCTCATTTCCTTAACTGACACGTGGATGCTTTCAGTCTCATACAAGGATCTGGAGGAGTACTGACTGAACTATCTCCAGCAAATGAGACCTATCAAATACTAAGAAGTATATGTGTAGATATTAGCAGGTATGTAAATGTCAACCAAGCTAAGATTGGTAGAATCACAGAAGTTACATATAGAGGAAGGAAGAGGTACAGGGCAAATGGATCTCCCTAGGATGGGGAAATATAATGGATAGTTATAGATTGATTGTCAGGGAGAAAACTGGAGTGGGAGAATCATCCCCATTGACCCATGGGAAGGGGACAAAAGAAAGGAACAAGGAAATGAATACAGAGTGAGGCACCTAAAATAAAAGATCATTTAAGTGCCAATATGGAAAGCTAATATAATAGAAGCTTCCTAAAGTATGTACATACGTGAAGGTGATTTAAATGAAATCACCAAATAATGGGGGAGACAAAGCTTTACTTGGGCATCTCTTACCACCAAATGACTCTTCATGGGAATCATCAAACAACTCAGGCTGTTTCCAAGACGATAGATTGCTCTCCATCAACTGACAGCAAGGATCCATTGCCGAAGGCAGCACCTATAAAACTTACTGAACATGGTGAAGTAGAGCTGATGCCTACATAGAGCCTCCATCCCAACTTTCTAGGAGTTTTTGTAATAGGAAGGTACTCTGCACTCTACCAAAAGAGAATATAAAAATCTTGTCGGATGTAAGCAATTGTAGCCAACTGATATCTGATTTTAGTTAAGTTTAATTCAACAACAAGAAGAAACCCATACCCAATACTCCCTGGGTGATCGAGAACAGAAGACTAGATTGCTCAGACACAGAGGATAAAACCAAAACTACTGTTCTTTTAAAAAGTACCAATATAGTGATTCTAAATGACATCCTATTGTTTTAGTAGATTGTTTTGTGTTTTTTTTGTTTTTTGTTTTTTTGCTCAGCTATTATCAAAGAAGATTCCGGAAGCATTCCAGAACAAATACAAAGCCATTCTTGGACAGCAAGAAGCTTCAGAAGTTGCCATCACAACACTATCAATAAAACATAGCTTCTGTCTTTGTATAGCTGATGATACATATTGATATTAATACCAATTAACTGAACTCACTAAGTGCTTGTGCAATTATTCCACATTAAAGCAAAATGTTCACTGAAATATGCACGAACTTTATTTTTATTCAGGAATTCAGAAAGTTCTACTGTGATAAATGGTAAATACGTAAATGGAACGGAACCAACAATGGCATCTAGAAATGTCACATGCAGCAACTGAAATTACTGATAGTGTATCATGTTTTAAGTCACCCTGAGTCTCAAAACTATCATATTCCAAAGTTCAATGAAAGTGAGCATGCTTAAATGGTCTTTTGGAGAAAGGTTTGAGAATTTGAAGATGAGATTGTGGTATGGTCTTGATTTGTATTTCAGAATTATACTTACTGCATTCCCCCATATAAATGTGCCCAAATAAAAAAAAGTTTATTTAAAAATTCAAGTCCAAGAATGTGTACTTGTGATATATTTATTAGACCCTACATGCCTGATGAGGTATGACTAAAGCTTTTGTGAAGTTTGCAGTGTCCGTTTAGATGTGATTTTGATTGTTACGAAAAAAATAGTCCAGCAAAATGGATTATGGGAAAAAAAACCTCTTGCCATCAGGTCTGAGGACCTGAGCTCATTGTAGATGAATCACAAAATAGAAGGAGAAAACCAACTCTTACAAGTTACCCTCTGGCTACTAACACTATACCACTGGTGAACATAGGCACACAAAACCAAACAAATCCATGCAAAAATAAAATTGTGAAATGCAATTTCTTGAAAAGGAGGCTAGCATATCTTGGAGAAAATGTTGAAGTTTTTCTTGTAAAATCTCTGTGTTCACATGAATCTTGCTCCAAAGAAATCAGAATGAATTTAAAAATGGTTGAATGCCATAAAAATTGGGAAGGTGGATCTAAAATTTAGAGAGTATGTACCCAAGAACAAGAGGATATGCATCTTTATTCTCTTAAAGAAATAGAACAGCATTGTTTATACTAAATTGCTTTAAGACGTCAAAACCAACTTTTTTTTTAAAATACTTCTGTACCACATGCACTGGATTTTTAAATAGAGGTGCTGTATACTTTTCATTTCTTTTGAGAAGGTAAAATACATCATTTTTACTTAAAACCCTTTAGAAAGCCTTCTAGATGGCCTTACCTGAATTATCTGAATTCTTTCTAAACTCACATCCAGATTTTGTAGTCATAATTTTATTAGTAAAACCCATATATTAACCTATTAGTGGCTATATGTGCAAGAATTTACGGATCCTATTTTAACTCTTCACACATGTGGATATCCAGGTACATGCTTCAGTGGTAAGTTACCATTTTATTCTCCTTGAATGATTCTTTGAACTCAAGCTCCATCTAATTTTCCATGCTTAGGAAGTACTTAGATATGTTGATATTAGCATTGATTTTAAATACCACTGAATTTTTTTCTGAACTTATTTTCTTTCCAAGGTGCATTCAATAACATGTATAGCATTCTGAAATCTTCTAGCAAGAGTTCTTGTCCTTAGTGTGTGTGTGTGTGTGTGTGTGTGTGTGTGTACAATTGTGTGTAGGTGCACTTATGTATGTGGAGGCTGAAGAGTGACATAGGCATCTTCCTATAGCGATCCCCATGTCATATAATGAAACAGGTTTCTTTCCCTTCCTTTCCTTTCCTTTCCTTTCCTTTCCTTTCCTTTCCTTTCCTTTCCTTTCCTTTCCTTTCCTTTCCTTTCCTTTCCTTTCCTTTCCTTTCCTTTCCTTTCCTTTCCTTTCCTTTCCTTTCCTTTCCTTTCCTTTCCTTTCCTCTCCTTTCCTCTCCTTTCCTCTCCTCTCCTCTCCTCTCCTCTCCTTTCCTCTCCTTTCCTCTCCTTTCCTTTCCCTTCTTTTCTTCCTTTTCTTCATTTGACTGCAAAACTGACCTACTTGGTTAATCTAACTATGCAGCTCATCTTGGGGATTTCTTGCGTCTACTCCTAGCGTGCTGGTACTATAAATGGGCTACTATGTCTTCCGGCATTGTTTGCTATTGATGGACATACAGACTCTGTATATTAGGCATTTTTAGCCAGTTCTTTACCCAGTATACCAACTCTCTAGCCCACAAGAACTACTTCTTTTTTAATTTCAAACATATTGCATCAACTTTATGAATTCAGAACTCTGTTTTTCATCTGCCTTCCTCTGCCAGCTGCTGATTATGTTGCCTTTATTTTTTCTTGTATTGTGAAGTGCTACAACCAGCAAAGGATGTCTATTTTAACTTTTGACAAGCCCATTTGTACAGAACAAGTGAACACCAGGATGTGTCACAGCTCTTAATCTCTGCTTCCTCATTTCCTTTTATTCGTATCTTAGCATTCTGCCAGATTTGTATGAAGAAAACGTTATTGAATTTATTGCATTAAAATAATAATTTATTCTTAGCTGAGAATGTTTTGAGAAAATTGAGGAGTTCCCTCCATTAATAAAGATATTGAAATGTGGAAACATATTCGTTTAATTAAGATCATTCATTGTCAGTCAAATAAAAGTTTGATATCATAACACTTTTTCTTTCTGCTAACATTCCTTGTAGCTTTTTCTTCAGAAAGAATTTTGTGAATTAAATCTTGCTGTTTCAGAATTTTGTCACTTTCCTGTTTTTATACCATTTAGATTTAATTCTAAAGCCCAAAACTTAGGGATATTCATCCTTATTTCTAGGGTACCGACTTTGTCTATGGCTTTGTCAGTTTTGGCAGTAGCATAGCCACTCTGCTTGCACAAACATTTCCACATCTCAGCTTCATGAAACAACACTGTCTTAATGGGGCTTTTGATTAGTGTGATAAAACACCATGACCAAAATCAGTGTGGGGAGGAAAAGATTTATTTCAGCTTCCAAATCCCAGGCCATATTTGACCACTGAAAAAGGCCAGATTCAGACTGAAATGTAGGGAACTAGAGACAGCACCTGGGGCAGAAGGCATGGCAGAAGACTGGTGCTTACTGGGTTGCCTCCCCACGCTTTTCTCAGTGTGGTTTCCACTTGTGCAGTGGTGGCCTCACCCATAGTGTGTTGGGCCCCTCCCATATCAATCACTGATCAAGAAAATGCTGCACAATCTTGCCCACAGATTAATCTGATGAGGGGTCTCTCCTTACAAATAACTCTAACCAAGACAACCATCTTCCTCTCTGTTCCATGGCAATACTAGTAAGGTATCTCATGGGACATTAAGGTCAAGAACTCCCATGTCTCTGAAAACACAGATTTCCTGGCTAGCTTCAGCTGTTAAGACAGCCCAGTGTCATCTTAGGAGAATTCAACTAGGATATTTCCCAGCTTGAACTGGCCTTACTAATATTGCTATATATTCAACTTATAGTTGTCTTTTGTTTTATTGTGTTCAACATTAAACAATTATCTACTAGTCATATGCCCCTTTCATTGCTTTATCTTTATGTAAATATCACATATTGAAAGCTACTTTTAATCCAATGGTTGGCTCCTAGACTCTGCCTCTGTATCTGTAAGTCTCTGACAGGGTCCCTCAGGAGACAGCCATAACAGGCTCGTTTCAGCAAGCACTTCTTGTCATTCATAAGAGTTGGGGTTTGGTGACTGTTTATAGAATGAATCCCAGTTAGGAAAGTCTCTGGGAGACCTTTACTTCAATCTCTGCCCCACACTTTGTCTCCATAATTGCTCCTGTGAGAATTTTGAGTGTGGGGTCCCCAATGGAGGATTTAGAGGAAGGACTGGAGGAGCTGAAGGGTTCTTCAGCCTCATGGGAAGAAGGATGATGTCAGCCAACCAGATCCTCCAGGGTTCCCAGGGACTAAGCCATCAACCAAGGGGCACACATGGTTCCAGCCACATTTGTGGTGGAGGAATGCTTTGTTGGTCATCGGTGGGAGAAATCCTTGGTCATATGAAGGCTCAATAGATGCACTAGTGTAGGGAAATCAAGGGGGAGGGTAGGTGGGAGTGTATTGTGGGGAGGGGCATCTTCTTGCAGGCAGGCAGTGGGAGGATGGGTTGGGGATTTACTGGGAGGGGGGCAACCTGGAAAGGGTATATATAACATTTGAAATGTAAATGAATAATATATTCAATAAAAATTAAAAAACAAGACAAAACCAAAAAAGCTACTGTTAATCATCTCACAAATAATCATATTTTTGTAGTAGTACTTGATTAGTTACTTAGTCATGGTACAAGGAGCATATTTTCAATGTGCTCAATATTCTAATCATATTTTGAAATAAGTAGCAGCATCTTAGGACAGAAAAGTAAGCAGGCTAGGAATGTGTGTGTGTGTGTGTGTGTGTGTGTGTGTGTGTGTAAATGTGAGTACATGTGAGTAAGCATATGCATTCAGGTAGACATACATGTATATGCATGTAGAGGCAGAGGACATCATCAGGTATCATTTTTCAGGAGCTATGTAATTGTTTTATAATACAGAGTACTTAGCAGCTTGGAGCCCATAGATTAGTCCAGACTAGTTGGACATTCAACTCCAGAGACAGTCCCCTTTCTTCTTTCCAGTGCTGGAAATCCAGGGGACTGTTTACGCCTAGCTTTTTCAAAGGGCTTTTAGAGTCCAAGCTGGAAAGCACTTCAAGACTGAACCATCTCCTAAGCTTAATTACTTCTGGAAATTAACCACAATGTATATATATCTTTAAAAACAGGGAAATGAACTTTAAAATTAAACCAAGCATCCACTTCTTTTCCACTGAACATTTTAAGATCGAATTAAAAATTAAAAAAAAAAAACTAAGGAGAATCAATCTCTACTCCATGGTTCAGAAATAAAAAAAATCTTATTTGACAGAATTGTAAGGATTTTCTTTTCTGAGTAAAAGAGAAAGAAGTACAATTACTGTGCCAGGTGTTAATTTTCTTTTCATGGTCCAGTTAGTTATATGTCCAAGTTATCCTGCAGGCTGCTTTTTCTTGCCTGAAGAAGCCTACATCTTCACTTAGTATTTCTGAAGGAAACAAATTATTCCTGGTTCAGCTAAAGGTAGTAGAACATATTTGAGGAGGGGACACCTGATGGGATAAGGCTGCAAGCATGTTTTCTAGTTAAACTTTAAAAACCCAGCTCAGCCGGAATGTTCCCTCCTACTTGGAGCAGTCTGGCCAGCACCAGTGCTACAGGCAACTGTCTTGACTCAGGTAGATGGGGCTTTATATTGCTGAGGCTGTTCCTGCTTCAAGCTCAGTAAACAAGACAAAGCAGGCTTAGATCCACACCCACCCAGGTCCTGCCCTGTCAGCACTGAACTTCCTGGGCCAGAGTATCATGAGAACAGAAATCACCAAGGCAATCACTTTCTTCTGCACATGAAATATTGCATTCTTACACAGTGAGGACTCTTCTTTCTGTTCAAGTGCATTCAAATCATCAATTAAAAATAAACTGTATGCAATTGACCCACTCTTATCTCCTTGCACTAAGATCAACTCCAAGTGGATCAAGGACCTCCACATAAAACCAGACACACTGAAACTATTAGGAAAGAAACTTGGGAAGACCCTGGAGGACTTGGGCACAGGGGGAAAGTTCTGAACAGAACACCAATAGCTTATGCACTAAGATCAAGAATTGACAAATGGGACCTCATAAAATTACAAAGTTTCTGCAAAGCAAAGGACACTGTCAGAAGGACAAAACGACAACCAACAACGTGGGAAAAGATCTTCACCAACCCCACATCCGACAGAGGGCTAATATCCAATATATACAAAGAACTCAAGAAGTTAGACCCCAAAGAACCAAATAACCCTATCAAAAATGGGGTACAGAGCTAAACAAAGAATTTTCACCAGAAGAAATTCAGATGGCTGAGAAACACCTTAAGAGATGTTCAACATCATTAGTCATCAGAGAAATGCAAATCAAAACAACCCTGAGATTCCACCTCACACCAGTCAGAATGGCTAACATTAAAAACTCAAGAGACAACAAATGCTGGCGAGGATGTGGAGAAAGAGGAACACTCCTCCACTGTTGGTGGGATTGCAAAATGGTAAAACCGCTCTGGAAATCAGTGTGGCAGTTTCTCAGAAAATTGGGCATGTCATTTCCAGAGGACCCCGGCATACCACTCCTGGGCATATACCCAGAGGATTCCCCTGCATACAATAAAGATACATGCTCCACTATGTTTATAGCAGCCTTGTTTATAATAGCCAGAAATTGAAAGGAGCCCAAATATCCCTCAAAGGAGGAATGGATACAGAAAATGTGGTATATTTATACAATGGAATACTACTCAGCAATTAAAAATAATGAATTCATGCAATTTGTAGGTAAATGGTTAGACCTGGAAAATATCATCCTGAGTGAGCTAACCCAATCACAAAAGAATACACATGAAATGCAATCACTGATAAGTGGATACTAATGAGCCCAGAAGCCCTAAATACTCAAGGCACAATTAGCAAGTCAAATGATTCCCAAGAAGAAAGGAGAGGACCCTGGGCCTGGAAAGATTGGATCCAGTTTTGTAGAGAAACTGTGGGGGGAGCGGGAATGATTGGGGAATAGTTGGGGGGGAGAGGAACTATGGGACATAGGGAGGGGGAACTGGGAAAGGGGAAAGCCTTTGGAATGTAAACATTGAATATAGAAAATAAAAATTAAAAAAAAACTGTATGCAATAAGGATACATGCTCCACGATGTTCATAGCAGCTTTATTTATAATAGCCAGAAGCTGGAAAGAATCCAGATGTCCCTCAACGGAGGAATGGATACAATAATGTGGTATATATACACAATAGAATACTATCCAGCCATTAGAAACAATGAATTCATGAAATTCTTAGAGAAATGGATGGAGCTGGAGAACGTCATTCTAAGTGAGGCAACCCAGTCTCAAAAGAATACCCATGGTATGCAGTCACTGGTAAGTGGATATTAGCCTAGAATCGTGGGACACCAGAGACACAATTCACATACCAAATGATGTCTGACAAGAAGAAAGGAATGGACACTAATGCTGGAAAGGATCAAAGCATCAGTGTAGGGGAATACCAGAACAGGGAAGTGGGAAGGGGTGGATGAGGGAGCAGGGGGAGGGAAAAGGGCATGTGGGACCTTAGGGGGGTGGGGAAACAAAAAAAATGGGAAATGAAATGTAAATATAGAATATATCCAATTAAAAAAAAGAAAAAAAAAGAACTAACATCCTGGGACCACACTGTTTTGGAATATATTAACCAAACGGACCACTAGCTTCCACCAGTCCAAAATCTAAGATTGCAACTAGAAAGCATCGAAGACCTATAAAAAGCCTTCCCCATCTTGGCCCTAACCACATCTCCAGTGTACCCATCAATGGATTTTAACCTTGTCTTGATTCATGACTTTCTTTGTTTTATAAAACCACAAAAGCTTCTGAAATTGCTTTTTTTGTTGGAACATGGAATTTGGTATGACCTAAATCTGTATTTCTGGTCCATGCCACTCAGAATGGTTTCAGAATAAACTATTTCTTATTCCCTTTAAGATTAAAAAAACAACTGTAAGCTGGGCACTGGTGGCGCACGCTTGTAATCCCAGCACTTGGGAGGCAGAGGCAGGCAGATTTCTGAGTTCGAGGCCAGCCTGGTCTACAGAGTGAGTTCCAGGACAGTCAGAACTACACAGAGAAACCCTGTCTCGAAAAACCAAAAACAAACAAACAAACAAACAAACAAAACACAAAAAACTGTAATTGCAGATTTGTTATCCATTCATTACTAATATCCAAATATCTATAGATACAGATGAATATATAGCTATAGATATGAAATATTATTTGAACTGCTAGCTGGTACGTCACAAGGGCCTTCTATTTAATAAGTAAATGCCCTGAACAATATTTCCAGAGGTCTCTTTACTTTTGATTTTTGAGACGGGATTTTGCTCAGAATATCAGCCTTGCTTGAATGCACACAGCAGACAATGGAGGCCTTGAATTTGCAATCCTCCTGCTTCATCCTTCCTAAAACTCCAGAGCAGCATAGATTCCTTGTTTGCACAATCACTTATAGCTGCTTTTTACATTCTCTTAAATTCTCCCCAACTAGAAAAATATAATAAAATAAAACAGAAAAGGTTTCCTTCATTAAAAAGCATGTAAATTACAAACTGATTTATCCATTATTAATAGGCCCAAATCATTTTTATTTTCTACCACAGGAAATAGAAGAACTATTTCTACTCATCAAAATTCAGTTTGTTTTCATGTGAATCAGTATGTAGAGATTTAGTGTTAATTGTGTGTCAGTTAGTTTGTTGAGTGCCAAGTAAAACAGAATAATGAGAGAAGCAAAATATACAAATTTTCATCATTCAAAGATTAAAGTTCCAATAGATAAGTGTTAAAGCAATACAGATTTTCAAATAATTAACATGAAAAAAGTATAACCACACACATCTACATCTATGTATATATGTGTGTAGTGTGTGTGTGTGTGTGTGTGTGTGTGTGTGTGTGTTTATGCATATTACATAGTGTCTTACTTAGGGTTACTATTGCTTCAAGGAAACATCATGACCAAACAGCAAGATGGGGTGGAAAAGCTATATTTGGCTTACAGTTTCATAATGCTATTCACTATTAAAGAAGGTCTGGTCAGTATCCTGGAAGCAGGAACTTATGTAGAAGCCACGGATTAGTGGCTCATGCTGACTTGGTTTTTATAGCTTACTTAGCCTGATTTCTTATAGAACCCAGGACCACTTGGCCAAAGATGGCACCATGATCAGTGGCTGTGCTCTCCTCCATTGATCACTAATTGAAAAGAAATGCCTTACACATGAATATCATGGAGGCATTTCCTCAACTGAGTCTCCTTTTTCTCAGACGACTCCAGCTTGTGCCAAGTTGACAAACAGAACCAGCAGTACACATGGTTTATAATAATATACAACGTAGTTAGTATCAATAAGTCCTTTAAATTTCACCTTGAGTTATATCATAGTTGTCAGTTAGCATTCCTATTTTTGTGACCTTTCAAATTAATCATCTTAAAATCTTCTGCTTAGTATCCTATGCATGATATATCTTTGTTTTGGGAAATGTATCCTGGAATGCCTATTACCAAATCCCTAAAAGGCATAAAATGTGCTTTTTTGTTTTTAGAATTTCTATCTCCTGACTTCTAAAAGTTCTGAACCTTATTAATGGAGTTCAAAATTTTCATCTTATCTAGCATACATCACATAAAATAAGATGGTTTTTAGAAATGCAGGTAGCTTAGATGTTTTAAACTCCTAAAAGAAAGCTAAAACTTACCCAACTTTGGGGAATATTTTGGCTGTATATTGTTCTGAATGAGTTTCTGTTGTTCCAAATGTTCTTCATATTAAAATGACAAAGGGCTCATCCCTTACCTTTACCAAGAACCTTGTTACTGAAAGTCTAGCTACAGGATCTAGATACAGTAACAGGATACATTGGAAGTTGTGACAGATGCAGGTTGTAACATTGCTGTTGTTATTTGTCTGGAACAAAACTGTTACAAGAAATGAAAATATGGAGTGTCTCTAAATACTTTAACATGTTAAGTGAGATACTGACTTGGACACTGATTTTGAAATATTTTAATCATTATTTGTTAATGATGGCAAGAGGGCAAGCATTGAAGGCAGTATCAGAGACTTTAGCTGAGTGCTTATTGTATATTCAAGTTCAGAGAAAGGGAAAACTATTCCTCACTGATTCAATTGGGTAGTAATAAGTCCTAAGACAAAAATTCATTTATAGAATTGTTTCCAATTATAGCAATTCTGTTTGTTGCAAGCTATCACTCTTTTTTTTCTGTTAATAGGAGCCTGCATCTGCAATAACATCTGCTAATATTTCTAAAGACTAGTGAGAAGAGTGTCCAGAAATCCACAGAATGAAAATGGCTTCAGGGCTTCCTATTATTTCGGTAAAAATCAAGGTCTATTAAATCCTCTTTCGAGATAGGATGGATGTATACTCTTACTTCTTGAGTGTATGGTCTAAAGATCTTATAGATATCTAAGCTCTAAACCCTAGAACTGTGGATGCTACCTAATGATAGAACAGGAATTTTCAGTATGATTTCCACTAAGGATCTGAAAATTAGAATATTGTGTTGGGGTTTTTAGATAGAACTGAACTATGAGTCTAAGGATTTTGGTGAGATGTAGACTCTATTACAGAAGACAGACATCATGTAACCCTCGTAAGAGGTGATAGATCAACTCTGTGGCCAACAGAGAATTGAAATCATTCTGAGCTGAGCAATATGACCCGGGTATGACTAATTACCAGGATTTCATTTTCCATTGCTGTTAGAAATTCCCTGAAGAGAGTAGCTTAAGGAAGAAATGAATAGTTCTTGTTTAGAGAACAAGGTTATAGTTCTGCATGGTGTGGAATTCACAGCAGCAGGAGATTGTGCCAGTTGGCTCCTAGAGCCTCACAGAAAGCAAAACGCTGTTTTCATCCCAATTACAAAGACTTCATAATTTCTGTCTCTGCAACTGTAAGAAGATATATGAATGTTATTTTAACTGACCTGAAGTTTTCTACTTTTATTAAGTGACCCCAGAAGAAAGGTTGGTGTATGACTTGCATCAGAGACCACACCTATTCCAGACTGTTGGTTTTCTCTTATACTAATGAGTAAGACACTCCTCCCATTCTTAGAGCTGTCATTGTTTCTTTGGAAGCATCATGCTTCCAAAGCCCTTCTGTTTTTCTCCTTTCCCTCCCTGGGAGAATCCTTCTGAATGGGTAAGGTCTCAAGTGCACAGTTGTCTGTTTGCCTGGACTGAACCCCATGCACTAAGCAGATAGACCAGCACTAGTTCTTCCCCAGTACTTTTTCCCTGGTTCTGGCAGCTTCTTTGAAGACACTGAACTTTCATTTTTCCCAACTTCTATTATAGCCAATTTTTTAAAGATGTGGGCATAGGTGCTCATCTTCACAATCACACACTTTGTCTGAGCAAAGCTCCAATGCTTCTCTTGAGGCAAAGAGATACTTGAGTTTGACAATGATGCGAGGATCTGTACAGAAATGGACACATGTGATTGACTGAATTGTAGAAAGCACTGGATTACATGACACAACAACAACAACAACAAAAAGACAAAATAAGAACCTTATGTATTATTTGGGCTGAATTGCCAGTGTTGTATGTATATTTAATTTTGTTTTGTTTCTTTCAATGTTAGTATAACTTGCCTTATGATCCAATAATATTTTCAGCATATGGTCAGCATTAAATTTAAGCTTTTTTATATGTATGACACTGTATAAGATACTAGATACACAAATAAATGTGTAGTTGCACATTTTTCTTGCCTAGAAAATAATCAGTGAGACTTAGATTCATCCAGTGCTCAACTTAATCATCTTATATTCCAAAAATTATAATTCTTTTCAGCACATATAAATGAGTATTTCCAAATGAAACAAACAGCAAAGCCAATGCAGCCTTATGCTTCTAGATTATGTCTGCCAAGCACACAGCTTAAAAACAGTATGTAATTACACAGTGTTTTTATTATCTCTGTAAAAATACTGTACATCATAGGGAATGCTGCGTTCCTCCATTTCTGAAATTAAAGAACCAGGGAGCTGGCTTCAGTGTGATAAGGAGAATACACATTTTTCCACAACTGCCTTTTTATTTAATTAGCTGCAAAGCCATAACACATTCGTTTCATCATATCTCTTTCCAATGATCTCCTAAATCTATATGTTGTATATGATTGTGTGTGCACACTTATATGGTGATGCCAGTTAATATAATTTCACAGAAAAGCATTGTTATTTGGAAGAACTGTGTTAATGATAAATCCATTCTATCTGTTGACCCAGATGCAATTGCTTTCCCCGTATGAGGATCTTAAATTGTTTTCCATTCTCATGCAGAAAGTTTGTAAATTTGTCACAGTAGGGTGTTCTTAACTAAATGTGTTCTCTGGTGTGTTTGCAATGGGAATTGTTTTGGATCTTCAACTATTTCCAATGACAATATTAAAGTGAAGTTATTTAAATATACAACAATTTTATAGCTTATAGAAATGTTTAGAGTAGTTATTTCTTCTTTTTAAAAGTGGTTATTCGTTAACTAGATAAGTAGAGTCTTCTCCCTCTTCCCTGGTGTTGACACTTCTAGGTCCATTAAATTTGTGACTAAAAAAAGATAGAGAAAAAATACAAAATAAAAAGTTAGTCCATCATGAAATCTCCAACATACATCAAGCTATACAAGACCGTGTCATACATAACAATCATCAGAGCATGTTCTTCCATTAAAGGGTGAAGAAATGTAACAAATTCAAAAAATATAAATTAAATTGTTGTAGAAGTGGTTTGCAAATTAATGCTGATTTTCACTGCATGACTAATTTTAATCAATGCCTTTTTTAGGAATCTCATATTTATGGTTATATGTTAGTAACCAAATCTTTGTATTACACTGAACTTCCTTTAACAGGACTAACTATTTATGAATCTGTTTATTCAGCATCTCATAATTTTCACTTATTTTCATATAAATACCTATGATTCTCATCTTTTGCATATTAATTAGATTGTATTTTCTACTCTACAATACCCATTTCTTCCAAAATGAAACCCTGTTTATGATTGAATAAGTTCAGCATTTTGAGATAATGCACTGTTTTGTACATATAAGTTGGTGTCTTCATTATGGTTTCTTTTGCTATGAAATATACCATGATCAAAAGCAACTTGGAGAGGAAAGACCACAAATTGCAGTCCATCACTGAGGGAAGTCAGGGAAGCCACAAGGGCACACTGCTTAGTGCATTCCCTCTCAAGGCTTATTCATCCTGTTTTCCTATAGTACTCAGGAGTGCCAGGTTGGGGAAGCACCTCCCACTATGAGCTGGGCCTGCACACATCAGCCATGATCAAGAGACTGCCTGATAGATAGTCTTGCCCACGGGTCAATGTGGTGGAGAAATTTTCTCAACTGAGGGTCTCTTTTCCCAAATGACTATAATTTTTGTTAACATAAAACTAGATAGCATAGTTGAATACTATCATGAAGAAGAATTTTACTGATAAAGAATAATCTTTAAAATCATTATTTGACACAATAGATTGTTGATATTTTCCATAGTTCAAAAATATATCTATACATATGAAAATTAAATTCCATCGTCATTTACAATCACCATAATCACAGGAATGGGTATCAGTGTACAACAAGCAGTCCCAGAAAAGCTTGCAGTCCTTTGGAATTTTTTTGTATCTCTTCGTGTCAAATGATTTAAAATTGATATTAAGAGAATTAAGTTGACAGTAAAGTAGGTGACAAGCACGCTATCAAACAGCAAATAACATCAACCTGACTATTCAACTACAGTAAACAACACAGTCTAAAAAGCAAAAACCTCAGATCATGAATACAGTCTTATTTCTAGCTCCTTCTGGAATTGCTCTCTTATAATTTCTGCTCCAATAAAACTGAATTCCTCTCTATTTTCTCTATTTTCAAATAATCCAAAATAGCCTTCTTTTTAAGTTACTCTTCTTCTTCTTCTTCTTCTTCTTCTTCTTCTTCTTCTTCTTCTTCTTCTTCTTCTTCTTCTTCATGATCTGATAGATATTTTGCAATTGTCAAAGTGTTTTGAATTAAGGATGCACTGTATATTCCCAGCTCCTATAGGATTGTCTTATTCCTAACACTCATAGTTTGACCCAGTCCAGAAGTATGAGACCTTAGTCAAGCAGTGAACATCAGAAATTATAGAATAAAACAAAGATATCAGTGGTAAATGGCATCACAGAAATATGTTAAATAAGTATGTAAGTTTAAAATATGGCTATGATATTGGGTTATACAATTAATATAGTTTAAACAAATGCTTAGTAACATGAAGAAAGTAAACTAAACAGTTTTCAAACTTATTTTGTCTATTTGAAAGTTAACAAATAATGTGTAAGGGATAAGGAGTAACCACCACAGTGCTGAAGAAGAAAATATTTGTAGATTGAGCTGCTATCTGATTTCTAGATTTACTATAAAGTTGTATTAATCAGGTATATCATTATTAGACAAACAGATTAGTGGAACAGGAGAGAGAGCTTCCAAATAGAATTATCTGAATAGAGTCAACTGATTTTTCTCAAAGAAGCGAGCAAAAATAATAAAGGAAATACTGTACTACTATATACTATATGGCCTTTATGCATATCAACTGAAAATCTATACCTGACCCAAGTTTAATTCATGAAGAAACAGACTTCTGTGAGAAATCACAGAAGAAAATCTGCATGATGTTAGATTGGGTGAGAACCTTTTATCTATGATACCAAAGATGTAATTCAGGAAGAAAAAAGACAATGTACAGCATAATTCCTTAGAGTTTAAGAATTTCTTCTCTCTAAAAATGAATGCCAAAAAATTAATAACTCTCTTTGACATGGAGTAAACAATTGTAAAACTTTTATATTACAATGAAGTATTGTCCAAAATGTGCACAGAGCTCTCTTAATATAACAAGAAAACAAAATTAATTTTTAGTAATGTACGAAACCTGAAAAGTGATCTCACCATTTGTGATAATTAATTCTGTTCATCAATTTGACAAACCTGGGAGAAAGGAACCTTGCCTGAAGACTTGCCTCCACTAGAATGGCCTATGGTTGAGTCTGTGGAATATTTTAATTACTACTTGATGTCGGAGGGACTGACCCATGGTGGGCAGTAGCATCCCTAGGCAGTTGGACTGAATGTGAAGCAATAAGAAGTTTTCCTCCATAGTTTCCTCTTCAGTTCCTGTTGAGCTACTTCCCTTATCTTCCATAATGGTGATTTGTGACCTGGAAACATAAGCAAATAAATCATTTCTTCCCCAAGCTGTTTTGGTCAATGTTTTATCACATCAAAAAAATCTCAACCTGTATGTCAGGCCGTGGTGGTGCCTGCCTTTAACCCCACCACTTTGGAGGTAGAGGCAGGCAGATTTCTGAGTTCCAGGCCAGCCTCATCTACAGAGTGAGTTCTAGGACAGTCAGGGCTATATAGAGAAACTCTGTCTCAAAAAACACAACAACAACAACAACAAAAACAAACAACCCCAAAAACTCAACCTGTCACAACAGTGCAAACAGAAGGAAAATGAACAAGCAAAGCAGTAGTGGAGAAATGACTCAGTAGTTAAGAGTATGTAGTGCTTTCCTAGACATCCTGAGTGCAATCCACAGTAAACATAATGAGGGACTTACAACTTGTATGTTAATGTCTAGGGTATCAGATACCTTCTTTTGCCTTTTCAGGTAAAACTGCATTCATGCATTTACACACACACACACACACACACACACACACAGACACACACAGAGACAGACACACAAACACACACACATTAAATTTCATCACAAAAGTTTCATGAACAATGGGAAAATGAAGCAAGGATTAAAGAGGCTAAATGATCTGTCACAAGAAAATGCAAATTAAAATAATGATTTCATCACTATACAGCTAATTTGACGATTCACTTTCAACACTGAAGACTGACAAGTATGAAGGATATGAACAACAGGAACTCTCATCCATTAGTAGGAGGGATATAAAATTGCAAAACCACTGTGTACAAGAGGTTGGCAAATTTCTATAAAGATAAACTTCAGCTCTGACCTTCCAAGATACTGACAAAAAGTTACCTCCAAGAAAAGATGAACTTAGATGGTTTTAAAATTTTAAAATTTAATCTTGAAGATTCCCTTCAATTAAATTGTGGTTACTTTTCACTTCTGTTTTATCATTACAACATAGATGAGCTAAAATATCTTAGGAGAAGAAAGGTTTGTTTTGGCTGGTGGACTCAAAGGGTTCCATACAAGGTTATTGGAATCCTGCCTCTGAGTCAGGTTTAAGGCTGAACATCCAGGAGAAGAGAGTGAATGGCAGAAGTTATATATCTTATGGCAGACAAGAAATAGAGAGCTAGACTACAAGGAGAAACAGGGTAAGACAGATCTTCCAAACATACACCTATAGTGATCTAATTTTTCTAGCCAGGCTCCAACTCACAAAGTTTCTAAACTGTCTCAGAATAGCACAATAGCACAAATACCTAAGGACCTAACATTCAGCATGTTAACCTATGAGAGGCATTTCCCATTCAGACAATAACACAAGGCAAATGTATAAACAACTTTGTGTCCATTTATTCAATGAAATATTATTCTGCACTAAAAGTACATGAGCTCTCTAGACATGCAGGCCAGAGATAAACAAAGATTCTTCTAAGGCATAAAAAATCCTGAAAAAGCTATTTAATGTATAATTCTAGCAAAACTATTTTCTAGAAAAGATAACACCAAGGAAATAGTAAAGAATTCATTGGGGTTGTCAAGTGAAAAAGTGCAGAAAGGATTATGTAGGCAGCACATGGAGGAATATTAGTTCTGTGAAACATTGATATGGTATTGTAGTGCTGGATAAATGTCATTCTGAATTTGTATCAACATGAAATGCACAAAATCAAGATTGAACACTCATACACAAGAGGCTCTATGTAAGAATTATCTTCCTATGTAGTTCATCAGTGTGAAAAAAATGGCTCTTTGTTGGGAATGTTGCTGATGTCAGAGGCTGTGGGGAGGGGCAAGCTTGGAAAATAATAGATTTTTCACTTAATATTGCTGAGGTCCTGAATTCTTTGAAAAACAGACTTTCTATCTTACTCTTTTCTTTATTTTCTCACATACTATATCCTGACCACAGTTCCCCTTACCTTCCCTCCCTCAGGCTCTCTACACTACTTCCCCTCTCCCTAATAACTACCTCCCATTAGAAAAGAGCAGACATCCCGGGGATGGCAACCAAACACAGCATAATGAGCTATAGCAAGACCAAGCGCATACCATCATATCAAAGCTGGACACAGTAAATCAGTAAGAGAAACAAGGTCCCATAAATAGACAAAAGAGTTGTGGACATAGGTCCTCACTGTTAGGGATCTTAGAAGAACACCAAGATACCTAGGGATAACATTTATGATGAAGACCTAAGTCAGTCCCCTATCAGTTCTTTGATCTCTTTGAGTTAACATAAATCCTCAGTTAGTTGATTCTGATGGTAGTGTTCTTCTGGTGTGTTTCCAATGCCTTGGTTCCTCTGATTCTTCCCCCTCTTCCTATACAAGACTCCCTGAGCGTGTTTGGCTGAGGTATTCTGAATCTGTTCCCATCAGTTGCTGGATAAAGTCTCTCTGGTCTCTTTGAAGATGCCTCTGTAAGGCTCTAGTCACAGAACTCTCTGGAGACAGAACAAACTGTAGGTGGAAGATTTTGTAGCTGGGTCACTGTTCCAATACCTCCACCTGAATCCTTGGCTGGATACAGAAGATGGCAGATACAGGCTCCCTTTCCCCATTACTATGAGTCTTTGTTATGATTACTCTCATAGAGTCCATGGAGTTTCCATTGCATTGTACTAGGTTTCCACCTTGCCCCTAAAATTCCCACCAATTCTAGAAATTTCTCCCAGTATTCTCCCCCTCCCCACATCTGATTTCTCCTGTTTTCAACCCCACAAGCTTCCAGTCCACTGGAAAAATCTATATTATTTCCCCTTCCCAGAGAAATTCTTCCTTCCCTCTTAATCTCTTCTTATTACCTACCTTCTCTGGGTCTTTGAACTGTAGCATGATTGTCTTTAACTTTACAGCTACTACTATCCATGTATAAAGACTTTGTCAACATAAAACCAGAAACACTGAACCTGATAGAAGAAAAGGTTAACAATAATCTTGAATGCACTAGCAGAGGAGACAACTTCCTGGAA
The DNA here is from genome assembly GCA_964023405.1 of Apodemus agrarius. Lineage (NCBI taxonomy): Eukaryota > Metazoa > Chordata > Mammalia > Rodentia > Muridae > Apodemus > Apodemus agrarius. The sequence continues at coordinate 79,479,005 of OZ030019.1, read as the reverse complement.
AAAATAGCTCAGTCACTAAACATAAATGGGACCTCATGAAACTGAAAGGTTTCTGTAAGACAATAGACACCATCAGTAGGACAAAATGGCAGCCTACAGATGGGAAAAGGTCTTCACCAACACTATATCTAACAGAAGACTAGCATCAAAAATGTATAAAGAACTCTAGAAACTAGACACCAATAAACCAAATAACCCAATTAAAAAATGGAGTAAAGGACACTGTCAGAAGGACAAAACGGCAACCAACAAAGTGGGAAAAGATCTTCACCAACCCCACATCCGACAGAGGGCTAATATCCAATATATACAAAGAACTCAAGAAGTTAGACCGCAAAGAACCAAATAACCCTATCAAAAAATGGGGCACAGAGCTAAACAAAGAATTTTCACCAGAAGAAATTCGGATGGCCGAGAAACACCTTAAAAGATGTTCAACATCATTAGTCATCAGAGAAATGCAAATCAAAACAACCCTGAGATTCCACCTCACACCAGTCAGAATGGCTAAAATTAAAAACTCAAGAGACAACAAGTGCTGGCGAGGATGTGGAGAAAGAGGAACACTCCTCCACTGTTGGTGGGATTGCAAAATGGTAAAACCACTCTGGAAATCAGTTTGGCGGTTCCTCAGAAAATTGGGCATGGCACTTCCAGAGGACCCTGGCATACCACTCCTGGGCATATACCCAGAGGATTCCCCTGCATACAATAAAGACACATGCTCCACTATGTTTATAGCAGCCTTGTTTATAATAGCCAGAAATTGGAAGGAGCCCAAATATCCCCCAAAGGAGGAATGGATACAGAAAATGTGGTATATTTATACAATGGAATACTACTCAGCAATTAAAATTAATGAATTCATGCAATTTGTAGGTAAATGGTTAGACCTGGAAAATATCATCCTGAGTGAATTAACCCAATCACAAAAGAATACACATGAAATGCAATCACTGATAAGTGGATATTAATGAGCCCAGAAGCCCTAAATACTCAAGACACAAATAGCAAGTCAAATGATTCCCAAGAAGAAGAAAGGAGAGGACCCTGGGCATGTAAAGATTGCATCCAGTTTAGTAAAGAAACTGAGGGGGGAGGGGGAATGATTGGGGAATAGTTGGGGGGGAGAGGAACTATGGGAAGTATGGTGGGTGGGAACTGGGAAAGGGGAAAGCCTTTGGAATGTAAACATAGAATATAGAAAATAAAAATTAAAAAAATGGAGTACAGAGCAAAACCGAATTTTCAACAGAGGAATCTCAAATGGCCAAGAAATAGTTAAAGAAATGTTCAGCATTCTTAGCTGAAATGCAAATCAAAATGACGTTTGATTTCCATCTTACCCTGTGAGAATGACTCAGAGAAAAAATGCAAATGACAGTTCATGCTCAGGATGTGACTCAAGGGGAACACTCCTCCATTGCTGCTTGGAGTATAAACCTGGACAGTCATTTTGGAAATCAATATGTCAGCTTCTCAGAAAATTGCAACTTTATCTATCTCAAGACCCAGATATGCCTCTCTTGGGGATATACCCTAAAGATTTTCCTTCCTATAACTAGGATCCTTGTTCAGCTATGTTCATAGCAGCTTTATTCACAATAGCTGGAAACTGGAAGCAACCTAGATGCCCCTCAACCAAAGAATGAATAAAGAAAATATAGTACATATGTACAAAAGAACACTGCTCAGCTCTTAGAAACAATGACATCATGAAATGTTCAGGTTAATGGATAGAGCTAGAAACAAATTCATCCTATGTGAGGTAACCTAGACACAGAAAAGAGAAACAGTTTTTAAAATTGTTACAGATAAAGCTTTTGGGCTATTATGGTAGTGAGTAGAATGACTGATTAAGCTATAGGATATGCTCTAGAGATGTGAGTTCACAAAGAAAAGAAATGAGCATAGGACAAATGCTATTGAATAAAACACTTAACACAATCAAAGGACAAAACTGCCATCTCCTACTTAGCATGGGTTCAGAACCCCTGATAGGTGTAGTGACAGAATGAGGAAAAGACAGACACACAGACACATGCAGTGCATCTAGAATCAATTCTGCTTTTCTAAACCCAACGCAGCTACCTAGAACCTTACCTTGCTCACTAGGACAACACAGAAGGAATGGTTGGCCAGTCTCAGGGACCTGTCTCTGTAAGTGAGCTGCCTTAGGTCACAAACACCCATGAGGAGGAAACCTCAGTTGCTATTCTTCGCACACTTTTTCAATTTTTTATGAACACTCAGACTCAAGAGGAAAGCTTTACCATTTCTTTTGAGACCGGCTCAAATTTATCATTAGTCAGTTGATCTTAGGGTACTTGAAAAGGCACTGCCCATACAAAAATGCCCATCCATTCAGAGCCTCACTCACTTGGGACTTTCTCTACTCTACTCCCTACACAAAACAAAAGAAACATCATTAGAAAAAGACTTAATATCATTGATTTTAGAATATTTTAAACATGGAAAAATGAGCAGACAAAACTCTTCTTACTACTTAGCCCACTGTTCTTCAAATTGTACTAAATAAGCTTTATACTAAAAAAAGAGATACAGTGTTTAGAAAATTGTTTATTATGTATAAATAATACAACAGGAAATGTGTTAAATTCTTATTTCATTTATACAGGACTCTATACAACTATATAGTCAAATGTATACCAGGTTAGGTATATGTCACCTCTAATGGTAATACTATTAATATTATTATTTTTAAATTAAAATTTTAATATAGTTTTATCCTTTTATATTTTCACATTTTATGCTCCCCATCAAGTATAAAATCATGATTATTGTATTGCCAAAAAATATTCAAAAGGGATAAATTTAAGTAGAGTAGATATGAGATCTCACAAAAGATTTAATTTGTTCAGGAATTCTAGGGGGTTATTTCATAGAATTCTCTAACTTTGTGTTTGCTCTGACAAATGATATTTTTTCAACTACCCTTCACTGCCATAGTTGAGATGAAGCCAACATAAGATTTTTCAAACAAATTTTGATATCATGTCTCAGACTCAGAGAAAGAAAACATTGATTTTTATGGTGCTTGTTATAAGAGGCATTATAATGTTTTAATAAATTTAATCTTGGCAGAAGCCTATTACTCATTGATATAAAAATGAATAGGTACTACAATGTTCCAACAAATTAAATGAGAAAATTCCATTTAGAAATAGAATGGGGAGGTTCTAGTGTAACAATGTGAGATATCAAATTACTTCTTTGGTTTACAGTGATAGAGATGTCTGAAAAAGCACTTGATAAACTCCTCTTGAAATAAGAAGACAGTACCTTTCTTCAGACATTGAGTAACACTTTAAACTTTTTGTATGAACCAATTCTCAAACAGAGCTTTGAACTTAAAAAAAAGACATACTATTATTTATCTGTATAAGAATTGTCAGAATGTGCTTTCTGAAAATTTGGTGTGCACTTGACAATTCTTTCTCCTGAAATAAGAATTTGAAAAGTTGAAGCAGGAACTGGATAGGAGCCAAATGTACTGTGCATGACAAGCCTGTCCCACTCTTAGCAAGCTGTCATGTGTTTCCCTTCTTTATAGTTATCATTAATGAATTGAGCATGCTCACAGCTAAGACCCACCTCTGCCCTTGTCTGCTTTGTCCCATTGTCTCCACTGATCACATCTATCTGTCCTGCTTGTTCATTTGTTCCTTCCATGTGACATGATTTCCTTTAACATGCAATTAGTCTGTCTTCCACTATAAAAGAAAAGACACTGTTGTCTTTACTGACTAAATACTTCATGATATTGAAAGTACAGTCTAACTTCCTTTGTGTGCATATGTGTGTGCAAGCTTTTCAGTAGCTCAGATAAGATCTTTATATTTCACCTCTCATAACTGACAACCTGGACACTTCCAACACTGTCAGAGGATGTTTTTAAAACAAATTCAACACTTTTATATTTTATGGTTGTGAGCCTAGCCTTTAACGACTGAGCCATTTCTCCAGCCTAAATTCAACACTTTTAAAAAGAAAGTTCAGCACTGTTACCGAGTGCCTTGCTTCTTAAATACCTCTTCCGAATTATAAAATGTTGTCTATCTGCAGTTCTCATGGCCATGTTCACTGTGTCAGGGGGTAGGAAGAGAACTAGCCTGAGAGTGTACTTATGACTGATCCTCAGGGTAATAATATCGTCATTTGTTTTCATGGTTGAAAACATATCAAAAGAATTACTTAAAATATACAATATATAAAGTTTAAATTTTAGCATCAAATATTAGAACTTAATTGGAATGGGACATCTTTGTTGATAAACATACATACATACACACACATAGGATTTTTTAGATAGGCTTACATGTGTGGTCTTAGCAGTTCAACACTTACTGTTTCACACTGGAATAGCAGATAATCTGGAGTGAGATAATACTCCAGGGGGAGAATGTCTCAGCTGTCCCAGTCTTGTGTTAAAGGCTTTGAGGAGACCTGGAAAGCTACTTGAATTGAGTCTACTTTAGAATATCATTAATATTTGTTTTAATCTGCAAAATAATGCCTCAACAACAGTATAGTTAGACTCAACAGCAAGCAAACCAGTCAAGTTGAGGCTGTTACAGGCATGAACACTCTATCTAGCAGGCCTTTATTCTGTATTCTGAGTTTTAAAACCTGTTTATTGTGCTCCTATATCCAAACTCAAAGCCTAGCATCTCTGTTCTTTTCTGTTTTGTTTTCTATATCTAAATCCTAGCCTTTCATATTTTTCCTCATGTATTGGTTGATTTTCTGCCCCTATGACATAAAAAGCAAGTTGAAGATGGAAGAGCTTATATATATATTTATAGCTTTGTGAATGTTGAACACATGGAGGTCAGACTTCATTGCTAATGTCCTGTGGAGAGAAATGTGGAAACTTGGGTTTCTTATCTTATTGCAGCTATGGAGTAGAGAAGAGAATGCACCAAAGGCCTACATTTTACTTAAGTTATCTCCATCTATTAGTTGCTAATTCTCCCATGCATGTTGAAATAATTCATTAAACAAGTCAATGCCCTAAAGAATCAACCAGCTTGTTGGTCCAGTGTTTGAGAGATCTCTGGGGTCCAGATTAATTGAGACTGCTAGTCCTCCTGCAGGGTCTCCCTCTTCCTCAGATTCTTTCAGCCTTTCCCTAATTCAACCACAGGGGTCAGTAGCTTCTGTCCATTTTGTGGGTACAAATATCTGCATCTAACTCTTTCAGCTGCCTGTTGGGTCTTCTGGAGTGCTGTCATGCTAGGTCCCTTTTCTGAGTACTCCATAGCCTCAGTAATAGTCAGGCCTTGGGGGCCTCCCCTTGAGCTAGATCCCACTTTGGGCCTGTCACTGTACCTTCTTTTCCTCAGGTTCCTCTCCATTTCCATCCCTGTAGTTCTTTCAGACAGGAACAATTATGGGACAGAGTTTTCACTGTGAGATGGCAACGCCCTCTCTCATATGGTGCCCTGTATTTCTGCTGGAGATGGGTTCTATAAATTCCCTCTCCATACTGTTGGGTATTTCATCTAAGGCCCTTCTCTTTGAGTTCTGAGAGTCTCTGACCTCCTAGGTCTCTGGTGCATTCTGGAGGTTCCCAACAACTCCTACTTCATGAGTCTTTGCAAGGTAATGGAACTGAATATCCCACCTACAGCCCACACTACATCTATCCCTTCTGCCTCACAACATGACATCAGCCACTCATTCTCATTACATTTACTATTCCTAACCTAACTTTCATCTTTATAACATCTGTGATACCATTGTTGATACTTCTCATGTTTCCCTCATTATTCAATAATCACTTCTGAGAAAACAGCCCAAAGCTCTGTAGCTGCTGGGACATATTTCCCTAAACAAAAAACGACAGGTAGATGGATGAGTTGGCCATATTCAGATGACTCCATTTTAAAAACTCAGACAGAATCTTTTCTAAATATTTACATGTGTTGATGCAAACCAGTGCTAAGAAAACAGGAAAGAACTGTGAGATAAAAGATGAATTTTATTTATTCCTAGTGCAGTTTAATGAGTTATTATCTCAGTTATTACTAGGAATGACTTAAATAATTTAATAATTCTGGATCTGTGATCACCATTGTTCTTTCAGCTACATTTCTGCGCAACTTAAGGATTTTCTTTTTTTTTCTTCAATATATTCTACATTTGCATTTCAAATGTTATACACTTTCCCAGTTTCTCCCCTCCCAGAAAAACCCCAAACCATCCTCCCTACCCCTGCCTCCAAGAAGATGCCCCTCCACCCAACCCACCCAACCCATTCCCACCTACCCCCCTCAATTTCCTCATGATGGGGCGCATCTATCAAGGCTTCATAGGACCGAGGACCTCTCCTCCCACTGATGCCTTGTTGACAAGGCATTCCTCTACCACAATTGCAGCTGGAAACATGTGTACCCATTATGGCTTATTATCTTCCCTAGTCATGAAAGTGAAACATTTTATCAACTTGTCTTCTTTCTGGTCAACTCCATACACCCAGGAGGAGATTGCCTCATTGAATAATTGCCTTCACTGATCAAACTGGCACTCAGGCATGCCTGTGACTCATTTTCCTGAGGGCTAATTTATTTAAGAGGTTCCAATCCACTGTGGGTAGTTCCATCCCTAGGCAGGTAGGCTGGGGAGTACAAAATAGTAGGTTATCAAGTCAGTAAATAGCACTTTCCCATGATCCTATTCAGTTCTTTCTGCCACGTTCTGTCTTGGTTTCTGATGTAACCCATTGCTGTGTAAGTTTTATTCAAGATGGAAGTATCCTATCCCTGAGGGATGCTTCTTAAACAGGACAGTAAGCAACTCAAAATACCTTTAGGAAGTCCCTGCAAATGACTAGATTCACAAGGTTCCTTCTTAGCATAAGGAGTAAAGATGCTGAGAGTTACTTTCAGACAAGACAAGCTCCAAAGGAGCTGATGAACTGCCTGGAAGAAAGAAACACCAGTCAAGCTGCCCAGAAAAAGCTTAAACCAGTGACTCTCAACATGGGGTTTGTGACCCTCTGCTGAAGGCTCTGTCAAAGGGGTCCCCTAAGGCCATCAGAAAACATAGATATTTATATTACCACTTATAACAATAGCAAAATTTCAGTTATGAAGTAGCACCAAAAGTAATTTTGGGCTTTGGGGTCGCCACAACATCAGGAACCATTAAAGGGTCACAGCATTAGAAAGGTGGAGTGAAGTGGAAACTTAAGAGTTCTTTTGAAATTCAGTTGGTTGGGATTTTGCTGGGACAAACAGGTGAAGGAATGTTTCATTAAAGTGTACACAGGTGTGGAAGATAAAGCAGATTTGTGAAGGAACATGTCACTGAGTCAGACACAGGAGAGAGGATGTTCTGCTAAAATATTGTGTGTGAAAGGACACACAATGATGGATTCTTGGCACATGTATTGGTCTGCCTTATATTGCATAGTTGAGCTGCATTTGTCAGGAGTCCACATAGAGAAATGCACCACAAAACTTCTGGTGGTGTGCAGCAGTTTCTTGAACTGATTCGATGTGCATGCTGAGACAAGACACTCAGAGGACATGTGGAGGGAATAAGTAGGAAGAGGAGTGATGGAGACAGAGTTTGGCTTGCTGGTACAGTAAGCTGAGCAACAATGCTTGTGGGTCTCCCATCTTAGCTGAGGTTGGAACATTTAAGAACCATCATTAAAAATAAGGTTTGAAAAAATTAAAGTTACAGTTGAGAACGACTGCCTTCAACAGTCACTTAGAAGAGACACTCTCCAACCTGCTGAGCTGTCTTTAGGCTGTACAGTGTGCTCCACTTTCCCAGACTGTGTGAGCTTTCAGCATTCTGGGGTGGGCACTGTTGATTTAGCTTTTTTTGAGTCCTTTCTGTTTCTCTAAGTAATGCCTTTCCTGTAAGTAAGCCTAATAAAACTCATTAGTTCACCAAGTTGAACTTTGACAGTATCAGTACATTTTTCTGCCCCTGCTTCCTTTTCTGGGATGAGTAGAAGTGTGTGTAGTTTTCCTTCCAAAAAGATTTCATCACACAACACCTTTAAACCACATAAACCCTCTCCTTCTCAAGATGTTTTGGCCAGTGTTTTATCACAGCAACAAAGAAACTAACTAGGTCACACAAAGCAGGTAATATATTTAAACATAAAATTAAGATGTCTGAAACAACAAATATTTTCATCTCTTCCCTCTACCTTTTCTCTAATTCAGAATGCCATTTTGCTGCTGGCCTATTCTTTTCTGAATGGAAACAGAGAATGAGGGACCACTGAGAAGAGGGAAGGGAGACCATAGGCAGGGTATATTATATGAGAGCAAAACTTAAAAAAATTCTCTAATGGGTATGTTATTCTTTTATGTAGACACCAGTTCTAGGCATACTTTCCTTAGGTATATAGATAAGAAATAATACATTATACCCACATAAGTGTTTATCAAAGAATTAATGCATGTTGTAACACAAGAAAACTTTAGCAATCATGGTTATTATGTTAAAAGACTAATGGAAAGAGGATATGGCTCTTCATGTATTTTTCCATGAATAGGTATGACATTTATTTTTCAAAAACATCCATTAACTGCCATTTGTTAATATCACCTTAGCTAGGAAACCTGCAGATGCCCTGGATTCTTTTTTTTTTAATTAGCTGCAGAATAAAACAAAGGGAACATGATACTCACAAGAGCAATAAGGGACAAAATGTGTGGAGCAGAGACTGAAGTAAAGGCCACCCAGATACTGCCCTACCTGGGGATTCATCCTACAAACATTCACCAACCTCCGCACTATGACAAGAAGCATATACCAATAGGAGCATGCCATGGTTATTTTCAGAGGGGCCCTGCCAGAGCCCTACAAATACAGAGGCAGAAAACTAGCAACCAACTATTGGAGTGGGCATGGGGTCCACAATGGATGATCTGGTGGGTGGTCCAGAGGGGCTGAATGGGAAGAACAATGACTTTGGCAACCCAGATGCTCTAAGACTCCCAGGGACTGAACCATCAACCAAGGGGTACACATGGTTCCAGCCAAAAATGTTGGGCATCAGTGGGAGGAGTGTTCCTTGGTCAGGTAAAGACTTAATAGAGGCCCCAATAAAGGGAAATCAAGGGGTGAGGTGGGAGTGTGTCAGGTGGAGGGGCATATATGTGGAGACAGGGGTGGGAGGAGAGGGTGGGGGTCTTTGGGAAGTTACATTACCATTGTCAATGTAAATAAAGATGATATTCAATAAAAAAATAGAAAAATTAAATAAACTAAGAACTGAGAATTTAAAAACAAAATCTACAAAAAGACTATAAAATAATTTATTAAAAGTAGAAGTAATCATAACACCCATTATATTGCTCACAGTGAGAAAACACTATGCTGATATGTTAAGATAGTTGAGTGATGACATTTTTAGGGAGAATAGTGAAGGCCAATACAGCAATAATGTGTTGTCAGGCTTTTTGTAGAGACAAGATATTGCATTATCCACATACCGCTCTTTCCTCACAGTTTCTGAAGCTTCTGTCTATTTTGTAGGGAAGTCATGGTGAAGCACTTTCACATCATGCTATACATAAGATGTGGAACTTAGAGAAAGACCAATAACACATTCCTAGAAACTCAACTTCTTTAACCACTTCTCACCTTATGTGAATCTACTAACAGTCCATTCAAATGTTTAATTCATTGGTGAGAAAGACTTTGCATTATGTGAAACCTCTTATAATCTAAGGATCTCTGGAAATGCAACAAGCACAGGGAGAGGTATGTGCTTTACTAACCTGTAAGAGACATCTTAGTCCAACACAGTTTTCAGTCAGATTGACCGTCTCTTCTGTAAACTGGAGGAACAAATACATAGCTTTTTGGTGAACATAAGATGAAGAGCTCTATTCTATCAGGCACACCATAAGATGATGTTCTGCATTAACATAGACCTTAATGTCACAGTTGATCCCAGCCTACAGTCTGTGAAACTATAGCCAAACAATTTTTTCTTCCCAGTTAATTTCCTCAGATATTTTCTCATAATCAAATCCAGAGTGGTTTTACCAGTTTGCAATCCCACCAACAATGGAGAAGTGTTCCTCTTTCCCCACATCCTCTCCAGCTGTCTCCTGAGTTTTTCATCTTAGCCATTCTAACCAGTGTAAGGTGGAATCTAAGTGTTCTTTTGATTTGCATTTCCCTAATAACTAATGATGTTGCACATTTCTTTAGGTGCTTTAGAGCCATTAGTTTCCTCAGTTGAGAATTCCCTTTTTAGCTCTGTAACCCACTTTTAATAGGGTCATTTGATTCTCTGGAGACTAACTTCTTGAGTTCTTTGTATACATTGGATATTAGCCCTCTATTGGATGTAGGGTTAGTAGAGATTTTTTTCCAATTTGTTGGTTGCTGTTTTGTTCTATTGACTTTGTCTTTTGCCTTACAGAAGTTTTGCAGTTTTATGAGGTCCCATTTGTCTATTCTTGTTCTTAGAGCATAAGCCATTGGTGTTCTGTTCAGGAACTTTCCCCCTGTGCCCATGTGTTCAAGGTTTGTCCCCGCTTTCTTTGCTATAAGCTTCAGTGTGTCTGGTTTTATGTGTAGATGCTTGATTCACTTGAACTTGAGCTTTGTCCAAGAAGATAAGAATGGGTCATGGCTCCAGAACTCTCTGTGGTGGGTGGTGATTCTTACCTAATACCCTGCTCCTGTTGGTTCTCAGGAAGTGTCAGGAAGTGGGGTCCTCTCTATGCAGGATGTGGCTCAGGTCTGCCACATCTGATGGAAAGGGGTGGTGACAGGGGAGGAAGAAGGGGTTTTAAAGTAGTTAGTTACCATTGTCAAGTACTTGCAGGTTTATAATTATGATGTCTTTAATTGACAGAAGTTTTATTAATAAACAGGTCTTTAAGAATGTAAGGAAAATATTGAATTTGCTATAATTTTTAAAAAGATACTTTATTAAATGCTATTTAAATATTTCATGTGGATAACAGTAGCATTGTTATGCAAGGCTTAATTTGTATGTTATTCATTATTACACTTATGACAGTTTGTTACTTTTTATATTAAATTAACAATAATATATTCTAAAGATACTTTAATTAGGAAGCTAACATATACATGCATGTAACATATGGACATTATATGAGCAGCATATGTTTATATACTTAGGAACATATGTATGTACAGATATCTAACAATAATTAAGATCAAAGAAGTGACTGGTTTGAAAAAGAGTGGTAGTTAGCAGGAGGAAAGGGAAGAAGGGAAATGACTTAATCATAATCCCCAAATTATTTTTAAAAATCATAATTTAAAACTAAGTCATTTAAAATGACTTAGCTTATCCTATAGAAGAGTGAAGATTATCAATATTTTACAGGTTTGTACACTATATTTGTTTATTAACAAATGCTATTTTCAAGTGGTGTAGAAGAGTGTTTTATCATAGTTTCTGAAGGAGACTGGGAAGAGTGTATGATCCTTTGCAAAGTGAATTGCTTTTATGAAAGTCTTCTGCATTTTTTTTTTCTGAGCACTAATGCTTTGACCTTGAGTGCCTTATAAGCAATATGATTTTTGTCCTGTTGTGTGTCCCTTGAGTGACATAAGGACAGTGTGGAAATAATTAATTGTTATTTACTTCCACATTTTTCAAATTTTAGTATGCATTTACTTATGAGAAAGGTTCCTTAAAGCATGACCTACTGATCATCTACCACTGGATATAAGCACTGTAATCGTGGAATTTAGTCTGATACCCTGGTATTGGTGCTCTAATAGTTTTTAAAGCTATGCTTTAAACTGTAGGGTTAGCAAAGTAATTCAGACACTTGTTGATTCTGTACATTGACCTTGTTACTTTGATCATTGTTTGCTTGATTTTTTAATGCTATCTTGAAGGGATCTGCTGAATAAAATAAGACTGTGCTATGAGTGCAATACTTATCTCTAAGCCTGAAAAGCTAAATCCTCACACCATGTGATTAGATATGAGGCATTTGGGATATGATTAGGTCATAAGATAGACCTTTATGGGGCTTGAACACCTTGTAAAGAGAAAGAGGTGTAAGATCCGTCATACTACAAGTACTTCATGTAAAAATTAGGATCAGACCTCTCATCAAAATGCTAACCTAATGGTATCTTAGTATTTGACTTTCAGACCTCCAGAGTATGTAAACTAAATGTTGTTTACCTCATTTATGACAGTCTATTAGAACAGTGATAACTGAATAATTAGTGTCTTTCATTGAATGGTGGAAATGTTACTCAGGTATCATTTCTCATAGATCGAAGACCAAAATATTATTTGTCTGGGTGGTGCTTAAAAGGCAACTGAAGCCAGATGAAAGGTGGTTGTCTATTGATTCTTGAGAATGTCCTACAAGTCCCTCTCAATCAACCAAAAAAGGCACATAAAAACTCACAGGGACTAAAGCAGCAAGCAAAGGTTCTACATGTGTCTGTACCAGGCCCTCTGCTTCTATATAACAGGCCTTAATATTTTAATGGGATTCTTCACTATGAGAAAAAGTGAGTCTTTGACTCTTGTACCTATGCTTGTGACACTTTTACTCCTGTTGGGTTGCCATGTCCAACTTTGATATAATAGTTTTTGTTTTATTTTATATTTTATTTTGTCATGACTGGATGTTGTCTCTTGGAAGACTTTCTTTTCTAATGAGAGACATTAAGGGACAGGATCTGGAAGGGAAGGGAGGTGGAGAGGAACCAGGAGGACTGGAGGGAGAGGAAACTATAATCAGGATATATTGTATATGAAGAAAATCTATTTTCAGTAGAAAGAAAATTAGTGAGTCATAAAAAAAGAATTATAAATGAACCAAAAAAGGAAACTTGTCTTGTGAATTTTATAGATGTAATAAAGCCTGACAACAAATTTGAAAATACCAAAAATTAGTCATCCAGTTTATATTTGGAAAGATGTTTAGATGCAATTATGCAGCAAAGTGCAGAATGAATGTGAAGAATACAGCTGATTAACACAGTTATACCATTTCATAGAAAGTTGAAAAGGCATGTTTCTTTCCCTTTTGTTAAAATCATCTCATTGTTTGTGTCCCAAAGACTCCATAAAATGGCAAATTAATAGTATATTCTATTTATATCAACATGCTATATAAATAGACACTGATACATATGACCAAGAAGAGTGTAAAACAATTAAGAGCTTGGATACATTTATTTTGATTGCAGCAAGCTACTGACTAGAAACAACTGTGGTAGAAAATGTCAGCCAGGCAATGCCATTCTAAATTTAATAGCTGACTGGGTTAAGAATCCTGGGATTTGGAGAAGGAAAAAAATTGACAGAACCCTTGCTTGGATCTAAACAAACTATGCAGAAGTTAAAATTTAGGCAATGTAATGATCATCTGTAGGATCACTAGGGATGGAAATATACCAAACAAATAGAATATAAATATAATTTGTCACCTGTCTCTCAGGTTCCTCTCTAGATTGAATACATGGAGCCCTTGCCTTTCAATATTCATTTTTCACATATCTTTCCTTTAGACTAGAACATGCTATTTTTATATTTTCAATACTCAAATGATCGTTATCAACTGAAAATTGTTTCATTCAAATCCAAGAAAGTCATGAGTAGTAGAGAAACCAGAAAAAACTGTAAAACATAACTGCATGCTAAAGGTGTGCACAACTAAAGTCAACATCACTAACTGTATGGTCAGTGGTTAATGTGCAATTTCTCTTTCCCCCATGACAAATGGTGTGTAACAGTGCATATTTGCAATATTCGAGGTCTATAAACCTCATCTTTGTTATATTATTACAAGAATTATTGGCTGGGGCATTTGTCTTAGAGTTCTGAGCCAGTTATGTTAAACAATGAAAAGAAATTAAACTTTTAATGATGGTAGGACACCGCTGAAGAACTTGAGGATTTTACTGTACATTCCTAAGATTGTAGAGTTGGCAAGGTTGTGAGTTGAAGCTCATGGACATAGGGGAAAGAACAGATATGCTATGACACTCACTGAACCTTGTAAAATGAAAGAATTGTTTGCACCCTTCATTTAGAAAAAGCAAATTCCACAGCTCTCTGCATAGAATCGAGCTTATTATCTGCAAATACCATTTGGAAACAAGTGATCAGCAGTGTAGAGTCATTAAATATACAAAATTGCAATATTGAGCTTATAATCTATGAGAATGACTTGGGATATATTGCCTCATTATTTTATTTTATAGCTAAAGACATAACTTGCATTATGTTTCAGTGAACAATGAGCATCAAACCCTGACAGAATTACCTCATTTCTTTTTTATGCTTTCTCAGTATAGGCAAATGCATTACAAACTCTAATTTATTCTGACCTAGAAATTGCTCTCTAGCATATTTCGGTAAGCCCTGACTATATCAAAGAGGAAGTTATCCAGTATAGAATTAGTTTTCCCAAATCATTGTTTATAGCTGCAAGAGTTAGAATAACATAAAATTAGCTGTCATAGTCAACTTGTAGTACAATATCTTCTGAAATATAGATTTGTTTCCTATTAATGCCATTCTATATTGACAAATAAGAGCTAATAATCATATGACCATTCTAGTAAACATTTGTGAAGTATATGGGTCTGAAACATAAAATTTGATCCCAAATTTATATTGAGACACAAAGTATATAAAATTAAATCAGTAACAAGGAAGAACCATTACACAATAGAACTGAGGAAAGAGAAAAAATAAGAATAAAATGTAGTGAGTAATATGATAGTACAAGTTACTTTTACATTCTAAAGATTTATTAATTTATATTTTATATGTATAAGTGTTTTTCCTCCAGGTATATCAGTGCAGTGTGTACATTCAGGGCCCATGAATGACAGAAGAGGGCACTGGATTCCCCTGAAACTGAATTTAGACTGGTTAAAAACATGAAGTATGGAGACCCAACTAAACTACTCCTGGGCATATTCCCAAAAGATGCTCCAACATATAACAAGGACACATACTCCACTATGTTCATAGCAACCTTTTCTAAAATAACCAGAGGCTGGAAAGAACCCAGATATCCCTCAACAGAGGATTGCATATAGAAAATGTGGCACATTTACACAATGGAGTACTATGCAGCCATTAAAAACAATGATTTCATAGAATTCACAGGCAAATGGACGGAACTAAAAAATTTCATCCTGAGCAAGGTAACATAGTCACAAAAAACCACACATATACTTACGGATAAGTTTATATTAACCATAAAGAAGGTTGGAGTGCCCATGGTACAACACATAGGCCATATGAAACCCACAAAGAAAGAAGACCATATCAAAGGAAAATAATCTCAGGAAATCAAGAAACAGAGATTTGGAAGGGAGAGAGGAGGGGGTGGGAAAATGAGGACTGTTCAGATATGGGAAAAGATGGGAGGGAAGTATAATTGGTCAGGAATTTGAAAAGAGGTGTGTAGTGGTAGGGGAGAGGAACAGGGGATAGCCATTAGAAAGTCCCAGATATTAGGGACCCAAGTGGTTCCCAGGACCCAACAGGGAGGACATTAGCCAAAATATTCAACAAAGGGGAGATAGAACCTGTAGAGACCCATATCCAGTGGACAGGCATGGCCCCCAGTTGAGGGATGGTGCCACCTACCCACCTCAAAGATATTTTTATATGCTGTTCTCTTGCTTTGAAAGTTCTTTTTTCTTCTTTTTTTATTTTATTTTATTTTATTTTATTTTCTATATTCTATGTTTACATTCCAAAGGCTTTCCCCTTTCCCAGTTCCCACCCACCATAGTTCCCATAGTTCCTCTCCCCCCCCATCTGTTCCCCAATAATTCCCCCTCCCCCCTCGGTTTCTTTACTAAACTGGATGCAATCTTTACAGGCCCAGGGTCCTCTCCTTTCTTCTTCTTGGGAATCATTTGACTTGCTATTTGTGTCTTGAGTATTTAGGGCTTCTGGGCTCATTAATATCCACTTATCAGTGATTGCATTTCATGTGCATTCTTTTGTGATTGGGTTAATTCACTCAGGATGATATTTTCCAGGTCTAACCATTTACCTACAAATTGCATGAATTCATTATTTTTAATTGCTGAGTAGTATTCCATTGTATAAATATACCACATTTTCTGTATCCATTCCTCCTTTGAGGGATATTTGGGCTCCTTCCAATTTCTGGCGATTATAAACAAGGCTGCTATAAACATAGTGGAGCATGTGTCCTTATTGCATGCAGGGGAATTCTCTGGGTATATGCCCAGGAGTGGTATGCCAGGGTCCTCTGGAAGTGACATGCCCAATTTTCTGAGGAACCGCCAAACTGATTTCCAGAACGGTTTTACCATTTTGCAATCCCACCAACAGTGGAGGAGTGTTCCTCTTTCTCCACATCCTCGCCAGCACTTGTTGTCTCTTGAGTTTTTAATCTTAGCCATTCTGACTGGTGTGAGGTGGAATCTCAGGGTTGTTTTGATTTGCATTTCCCTGATGACTAATGATGTTGAACATCTTTTAAGGTGTTTCTCGGCCATCCGAATTTCTTCTGGTGAAAATTCTTTGTTTAGCTCTGTGCCCCATTTTTTGATAGGGTTATTTGGTTCTTTGCGGTCTAACTTCTTGAGTTCTTTGTATATATTGGATATTAGCCCTCTGTCGGATGTGGAGTTGGTGAAGATCTTTTCCCACTTTGTTGGTTGCCGTTTTGTCCTTCTGACAGTGTCCTTTGCTTTGCAGAAACTTTGTAATTTTATGAGGTCCCATTTGTCGATTCTTGATCTTAGAGCATAAGCTATTGGTGTTCTGTTCAGGAACTTTTCCCCTGTGCCCAAGTCCTCCAGGGTCTTCCCAAGTTTCTTTTCTAATAGTTTCAGTGTGTCTGGTTTTATGTGGAGGTCCTTGATCCACTTGGAGTTGATCTTAGTGCAAAGAGATAAGATTGGATCAATTCGCATTCTTCTGCATGTTGACTTCCAGTTGAACCAGCACCATTTGTTAAAAAGGCTATCTTTATTCCACCGGATGGTTGTGGCTCCTTTATCAAAGATCAAGTGACCATAAGTCTGTGGGTTAACCTCTGGGTCTTCAATCCTGTTCCATTGATCTGCTTGCCTGTTGCTATACCAATACCATGCAGTTTTTAACACAATTGCTCTGTAGTACTGCTTGAGGTCAGGGATATTCATTCCCCCAGAAGTCCTTTTATTGTTGAGAATAGTTTTAGCTATCCTGGGTTTTTTGTTGCTCCAGATGAATTTGAGATTGCTCTTTCTAGATCTATGAAGAATTGAGTTGGGATTTTGATGGGGATCGCATTGAATCTGTATATTGCTTTTGGCAAGATGGCCATTTTTACTATATTGATCCTGCCAATCCAGGAGCAAGAAATATTTTTCCATCTTCTGAGGTCTTCTTCGATTTCTTTCTTCAAGGACTTGAAGTTCCTGTTGTACAGATCTTTCGCTTGTTTGGTTAGAGTTACGCCAAGATATTTTATGTTGTTTGTGGCTATTGTGAAGGGTGTTATTTCCCTAATTTCTTTCTCTGCCTGCTTGTCCTTTGAGTACAAGAAGGCCACTGACTTGCTTGAGTTAATTTTATAACCTGCCACTTTGCTGAAGTTGTTTATCAGCTGTAGAAGTTCTCTGGTGGAGTTTTTTGGGTCACTTAGGTAAACTATCATATCGTCTGCAAATAATGATAGTTTCACTTCTTCCTTTCCAATTTGTATCCCTTTGACTTCCTTGTCTAATTCCTTGTCTAATTGCTCTTGCTAGAACTTCAAGAACTATATTGAAAAGATATGGAGAGAGAGGGCAGCCTTGTCTAGTCCCTGATTTTAGTGAGAATGCTTCAAGTTTCTCTCCATTTATTTTGATGTTGGCTACTGGTTTGCTGTAGATTGCTTTTACTATGTTTAGGTATGGGCCTTGAATTCCTGCTCTTTCCAAGACTTTTAGCATGAAAGGATGCTGAATTTTGTCGAATGCTTTTTCAGCATCTAATGAAATGACCATGTGGTTTTTTTCTTTCAGTTTGTTTATGTAGTGGATTACATTGATGGATTTCCGTATATTGAACCATCCCTGCATCCCTGGGATGAAGCCTACTTGATCATGGTGGATGATCATTTTGATGTGCTCTTGGATTCGGTTAGCAAGAATTTTATTTATTATTTTTGCTTCTATATTCATAAGAGAAATTGGCCTGTAGTTCTCTTTCTTTGTTGGATCTTTTTGTGGTTTAGGTATTAGCGTAATTGTGGCTTCGAAGAATGAGTTGGGCAGTGTCCCTTCTGTCTCTATTTTGTGGAATAGTTTGGAGAGTATTGGTGTTAAGTCTTCTTTGAAGGTCTGGTAGAATTCTGCACTAAAACCATCTGGTACCGTACTTTTTTTGGTTGGGAGGCTTTCTATAACCCCTTCTATTTCTTTAGGGGTTATGGGACTATTTAGCTGATCTACTTGATGCTGATTTAATTTTGGTATTTGATATCTGTCTAGGAAATTGTCCATTTCCTCCAGGTTCTCCAGTTGTTTTGAGTATAGACCTTTGTAGTAGGATCTGATGATGTTTTGAATTTCCTCAGTTTCTGTTGTTATGTCTCCCTTTTCATTTCTAATTTTGTTAATTTGTATACTGTCTCTGTGTCCTTTGGTTAGTCTGGCTAAGGGTTTATCTATCTTGTTGATTTTCTCAAAGAACCAGCTCCTGGTCTTGTTGATTCTTTGTATGGTTCTCTTTGTTTCTATTTGATTGATTTCAGCCCTGAGTTTGATGATTTCTTGTCTTCTACTCCTCCTGGGTGAATTAACTTGTTTTTCTTCCAGGGCTTTAAGGTGTGCCATTAAGCTGCTAGTATATGCTCTCTCCAGTTTCTTTTTGGATGCAGTTAGAGCTATGAGTTTTCCTCTTAGCACTGCTTTCATTGTGTCCCATAGATTTGGGTAGGTTGTACCTTCATTTTCATTGAATTCTAAAAAGTCTTTGATTTCTTTTTTTATTTCTTCCTTGACCAAGGTGTCATTGAGTAGAGTATTGTTCAGTTTCCATGTGTATGTGGGC
Source organism: Apodemus agrarius (assembly GCA_964023405.1). Classification (NCBI taxonomy): domain Eukaryota; kingdom Metazoa; phylum Chordata; class Mammalia; order Rodentia; family Muridae; genus Apodemus; species Apodemus agrarius. The sequence goes on along the minus strand of OZ030019.1, from coordinate 79,459,966 downwards.
TTTCTGTTGTTTTTGTTGTTATTGAAGACCACTCTTACTCCATGGTGATCTGATAGAAGGCATGGGATTAGCTCGATCTTCTTGTATTTGTTGACATCTGTCTTGTGACCAATTATATGGTCTATTTTGGAGAAGGTCCCATGTGGAGCTGAGAAAAAGGTATATTCTTTAGCTTTAGGATGAAATGTCCTATATATATCTGTTAAATCCAATTGGTCCAGAGTTTCAATTAGTTTCACTGTGTCCCTGTTTAGTTTCTGCTTTCCTGATCTGTCCATTGAGGAGAGTGGAGTGTTGAAGTCACCCACAATTATTGTGTTAGGTGTAATGTGTGCTTTAAGCTTTAGTAAGGTTTCTTTTACGAATGAGGCTGCCCTTGCATTTGGAGCATAGATGTTCAGTATTGAGAGCTCTTCTTGGTGGATTTTTCCTTTGGCCAGCAAGAAGTGACCTTCTGAGTCTCTTTTGATGATTTTAGGTTGGAAGTCAATTTTATCTGATATTAGAATGGCTACTCCAGCTTGTTTCCTGAGACCATTTGCTTGTAAAATTGTCTTCCAGCCTTTTACTCTAAGGCAGTGTTTGTCTTTGACACTGAGATGTGTTTCCTGTATGCAGCAAAATGTAGGGTCCTGTTTCCATATCCAGTCTGTTAATCTATGTCTTTTTATTGGGGAATTGAGTCCATTGATGTTAAGAGATATTAAGGAATAGTAATTATTTCCTCCAGACATTTTTGAAATTATATTTCTTTATTTTATTTATTTTTTATATTCGAGAGGTTACCTTCTTTTGGGTTTGATGAGAGGAGGTTTCTATCTTGCTTCTTCCCGGGTGTAGTTTCTGTCCTTGTCTTGGTGTTTTCCCCCTATTATCCTTTGTAGGGCTGGATTTGTGGAAAGATATCGTGCAAATTTGGTTTTGTCATGGAATACCTTGATGTCTCCATCTATGGTGATTGAGAGCTTTGCTGGGTAAAGTAGTTTTGGCTGAAGTTTGTGTTCTCTTAGAGTTTGCATGATATCTGCCCAGGATCTTCTAGCTTTCATGGTCTCAGGTGAAAAGTCTGGTGTTATTCTGATAGGTCTTCCTTTATAAGTTACTTGGCCTTTTTTTCTTGCTGCCTTTAATATTCTTTCTTTGTTTAGTACATTTGGAGTTTTGATTTTTATGTGACGGGATGTATTTCTGTTCTGATCCAGTCTGTTTGGGGTTCTGTATGCTTCTTGTATATTCATGGGCATCTCTCTCTTTAGGTTGGGGAAGTTTTCTTCCATAATTTTGTAGAAGATATTTGCTGGCCCTTTAACTTGTACATCTTCATTCTCGTCTATACCTATAATCCTTAGGTTTGGTCTTCTCATTGTGTCCTGGATTTCCTGGATGTTTTGGGTTACAGCCTTTTTGCATTTAGTATTTTCTTTGACTGTTGAATCAATGGTTCCTATGGTATCTTCGGCTTCTGATATTCTGTCTTCTATCTCTTGTATTCTATTGTTGATATTTGCATCTATGGCTCCTGATTTCTTCCCAAGGTTTTCTATCTCCAATGTTGTCTCCCTCTGCGATTTCTTAGTTGTTTCTACTTCTGTTTTTAGTGCCTGGATGGATGTGCTCAGATCTTTCGCTTGCTTGATTGTGTTTTCATGTATTTCTTTAATAGATTTTTGTGTTTCCTCTTTCATAGCTTCTACTTGTTGGCCCACGTTCTTCTGTAGTTCTTTAAGTGATTTTTGTCTTTCCTCCTTATTGTCTTCTTCTTTTTGATCCATCTTCTCCTGCATTTCTTGAAGTGATTTTTGTATTTGCCTTGTAAAGGCTTCTAACTTTTGATCCATTTTCTCTTCTATTTCTTTACGAGATTTTTCTATGTGTTCAGCTACCAGCATCCTGACCAGTGATTTTATATCCAAGTCTTGTTTTTCTGGTGTTTTGGGGTATCCAGGGCTTCCTGTTGTTGGCGAACTGGGTTCAGATGCTGTCATGTTGTCTTGATTTCTGTTAGTGACATTCCTTCGTTTCCCTTTTGCCATCTGGTTATTTCTGGTGTTAGTTGACCTTGTTGTCACTGGCTGGTGTTTGAATCTCCTATGAGGCTGCGCTTACCTGTTGTTTCTCTACTGGTGGTTATGCGTGATTGCTGCTCAACGGGATCACGAGGTGGCTGCCACCCGCTGACTTTGTGCACGGCCTGAGGTCTCCGAGAAGTGTGGGGGAGTGCAGCAGAGCCTCGGCAGGTGCTGCTGGGCCTGCCTAGTAGCGAGAGCCTAGCAAATCCCCCCATGTGGTAGCCCCTGATGGAATCTGTCTACCTGTTCCTTTCCAGCTGTGTTCTGGTTGCAGTATGGAGGCCTGCTGCTATCGCTGATCCGGGCTCCTGGGGAGCTGGGTGGTTCCGGCTGCCTCGGTGCACGGCCTAAGCTCGCAGGGACGTGCTGCAGAGCCTAGGCGCCTGGGCCCGCCTGTGGGCGAGAGCTTAGCAGCTCTCCCTGCTCTAGCCCCAGGCGGAGTCTCTATCTGCACCTTTCCAGCTGTGTCCTGGTTGCAATATGGAGGCCTGCCGCTATAGCTGGTCCTCACTCTTCTTAATAAACAAGAATTGTTGCTTATCCTGGTTCCGTGGGCAGGGTCTGAGCACCTGGCAAGCTGGCTAGGTCTGGCTGACCTGCTACCGGCTGGATGGGAAGCTGCAGACAAGATGGCGCTGCCTGCAGGGGCTTTGGGGTCTGGCCTGCGAGCGCAGAGCGCAGGCACGGCCGCTGTACTCCAAACCGCTAGGCTGTGCGCAGTTCCTGCCCCAGACCTGAGTCCCCGGAGGTCTTAAACTCGGGCTGTCTCTGGTACCTGGTTCTGCTGGCAGGGTCTCAGCACCTGGCAGGCTGGCTAGGTATGGCTGACCTGCTACCGGCTGGATGGGAAGCTGCAGACAAGATGGCGCTGCCTGCAGGGGGTTCGGGTCTGGCCTGCGAGTGCAGAGTGCAGGCACGGCTGCTGTACTCCAAACCGCTAGGCTGTGCGCAGTTCCTGCCCCAGACCTGAGTCCCCGGAGGTCTTAAACTCGGGCTGTCTCTGGTACCTGGTTCCGCTGGCAGGGTCTCAGCACCTGGCAGGCTGGCTACGTATGGCTGACCTGCTACCGGCTGGATGGGAAGCTGCAGGCTTTTCTTCTTTTTTTAAAAATTCAATATATTCTTTATTTACATTTCAAATGATTTCCACTTTCCTGGATCCCCCCTCCTTGAAAGTCCCATAAGTCCTCTTCCCTACCCCTGTTTCCCAATCCAACCCTTCCTAATTCCTTGTTCTGGTATTCCCCTACACTTCTGCACTGAGCCTTTCCAGGACCAGGAGACACTCCTTCCTTCTTCTTGGGCTTTATTTGATATGTGAATTGTGTCTTGGGTATTCCAAGCTTCTATGGCAATTTTCTGCTTATAAGTGAGTGCATAACATGAGTGTTCTGGGTTACCTCACTTAGGATAATATTCTTGAGTTTCATCCATTTGTCTAAGAATTTAATGAATTCATTGTTTTTAATTCTGAATAGTACTCCATTGTGTATATATACCACATTTTCTGTATCCATTCCTCTGTTGAGGGACATCTGGGTTCTTTCCAGCTTCTGGATAATATAAATAGGGCTGCAAAGAACATGGTGGAGCATGTGTCCTTATTACATGCTGGGGGATCCTCTGGGTATATGCCCAGGAGTGGTATAGCAGGGTCCTCCAGTAGCATTACACCCAGTTTTCTGAGGAACCAACAGAATGATTTCCAGAGTGCTTGTACCAGCTTTCAATCCTATCAGCAGTGGAGGAGTGTTCCTCTTTCTGCACATCCTAGCCAGCACCTGTTTTCTCCTGAGTTTTTGATCTTAGCCATTCTGACTGGTATGAGGTGAAATCTCAGGGTCATTTTGATTTGCATTTCCCTGATGACTAAGGATGTTGAACATTTCTTTAGGTGCTTCTCTGCCATTCGATATCCTTCAGGTGAAAATTCTTCGTTTAGCTCTGTACCCCATTTCTAATGGGGTTATTTGGCTCTCTGAAGTCTACCTTCTTGAGGTCTTTGTATATCTTGGCTATAAGCCCTCTGTCAGATATAGTGTTGGTAAAGATTTTTTCCCAATTTGTTGGTTGTCATTTTGTCCTTTTGACAATGTCCTTTGCCTTACAGAAACTTTGTAATTTTACGAGGTCCCAATTTGTCAAAAATATTAATCCAGAATTCCTCCTGTCAAAAGGAAATGGAGGAATAGAGTGGAGCAGAAACTGAAGGAAAGGCCACCCAGTGACTGCTCCACCTACGGATCCATCCCACCCGCAGACACCAAACCCAGACACTATTGCTGATGCCAAGAAGCGCTTGCTGACCAGAGTAGCCTGGTATAGCTATCTGTGAGAGGTTCTGTCAGAGACTGACCAATACAGATGTGGATGCATGCAGCCAAACATCAGACTGAGTGTGAGGACCCCAGCGGAGAAGTTAGGGCAAGGACTGAAAGAGCTGAGTGGGGTTTCAAACAGATAGGAAGACAACAGTATCAACCAACAAGACCTCCCAACGTTTCCAGAGTCTAAACCACCAACCAAAGAGTATATATACATGGGAGGACCTATGACCCTAGCTGGATATGTAGCAGCGAATTGTCTATCTGGCATCATGGGGAGGGTAGCTTCTTGCTCCTGTGGAGGTTTGATGGCTCAGGGTAGGGGAATGCTAGGGCATGGAGGAAGGAGCATCCTCATAGAGGCAGGTGATATCATCCCAGTGTTTATAGCTCCTTCATAGTTGGGCCAAGGAAGGCATCTACAGTAAAGACATGTTGTACGGTTATAAAATTCAAAGCAGTGGAAACTAGTGTTAGTTATTTTGTTACTGTGAAAAAATACCTTAGGAAACAACTGAAAATTAGAAAGAAATGAAGAGAAGAGAAGGTGGAATTTCCTATGCCACTCTGTAGAAAAAACGTCTGCTTGTCTGTACTCATAACTGCTTTCACACAGACATTTTCAATGTCCTCTGTATACTGAGATAGTTCTCCACCCTGGATGGTACCCAGAGAAAGGAAAAGTTGCCTCTAGCAGGCGTTAAAGAAGTGTCTGAACAGAGATATCCATAAAGCAGGTGAGTTAAAAATGTAAAGGGTAGAAATCACAAATTTTTGAGTCTAGTGAAAAGCTGACCAGAGAAAGAAGATTGAACTCCCCGATACTTTTCTGTGTTCTTCTTATAATGAAGAGATATTAGGCTGGATTCTTCAGTGTGTTTAATCCGCTGCCTTTTCACATCACTGTGCATCTGAATAGAATACAATTCAATAATTCAATATCTTTCTCTGCTTAGTTTTGGTTGTGGTAACATACAGCATAAACATTGGTTTTCTGGTTACGAAAGAGGGAGAGATTCATCTTTGCTTTAAGGACCATGGTTTTAGATGTTTCTGTCAGTAATCTTTGGTCCTACTGTTTCTAAGTCCTAAGTCCAGAGAACATTATGATATTGTGGATGATGGAACAAAGTTGTTTACTTCATGACTACTAGTAAGTACAGAAGTCGACAAGAAGGGTCTAGAAACAAGAGACATCCTTCAAGACATACTCAGTGACTCACTTTATCTAAACTGCTGTCTTCATGCCCTATTTACCATCACATGACAATGATGTCATTGAAATTACTACATTGTCATTGGGTTAGTCCGTTGATCATATGAAAGTGCCTGATGATCCACCTTCAGCTGGATACAAAACTTCATATCAATTACCATGTGAAAAGAACATATATAAACCCAAAATGACTCAGTCATTTCTGACAGACATCTGAACAGTGTTTGCCAAAGGTGCTAAGAGATGCTCTCTAAGTTGTACCTGATCCTAGAGAAGGTTGTAAGCATGATTATGGTTTCTTGTGCCTTTACTAGTAATGGTCATGAGTATATCCATTGACAAAGATCATGGAAATGCACTTGAGGGTTATACTCCTGGCTGAATGTCTGTTATAGCTCTGCTATTTTACAGTTTCTAAAGAAAGTAAAACACAGTTTTTTGAAAATAAATAGCTTATAATGTCCTCTGTCTCCTTTCTTTCCCAAATGCACACAAAACTAACAGAAGGCCACCTGCTAGGAGCCTGAAGCAGGCAAAGGACCATCTGCCAATCTCTGTCTACTCAAATCATTATACTCTTTCCTCCACCTTTTATGTCCCAAACAAAAGAAAAACAATTCTTCCTACTGTGGTCCTCAAATTAAGCATCTGTGGATTCTTGATTCCTAAGAGCTAGATGGAGGGATTTCTACCACTGAAATGGGATAATAGAAGTCTTTTCCCCTGGCACCAAAATTCTAATGGATGACATTTTCTTCACTTGATACTTTTTTCTTTTGTGAAATTATTTTAAGTACTTGTTCTCTGATATCACCATTTCCCCCCATGGAACCTTCTTATCAAAAGTGAAATTGCCCACAAAGTAGTAAATTCAAACTGGGAAAAAGATATAAACTGTTGGACCTGTACAATGTGACAACATTTTTAAGTGGTAAATATGTTGGGCATGTAATAAAGGTTAGTATAATGTTTCATATCTCACAAACCCAGAATGTCAGAATGCTTTTTGCAGGGCATGAAGTTCTACTAGTGCTTTGAGTTCTATTGGACCAAGTATTGGGATAAATCTAGAACTTTATCTCTAGAAAATAGGTATACTCAAAGAAGTTGAAAGGGAAGCATTTATATATTGTAGACTTCCCAAAGCCTATCTTTTCCTGTTTCATTTATTCATCTTGTGGTATAATAATAAATAGCCAGGTTCCCTTCCAGGAAAGAAGAAAGGGGCAGCAGTATAGGGTATGTCTTTGCCAATTTTCTATTTGTAAAATTATCATGCCCTCAATTGCCTAAATTATGGATAGAGTATAGGTGATTTTGGCTCCAGTTTGTGGATCCATGTGAAGGACACAATTGAAACTTGGCCTTGTTGTTAGCAGAGTCCCAAGATACCATGTAACAATAGACAATGTGTTCTTGTGTGTGTCTGTGTGCTGATCTCTTCATCTCTCTTCTTAGAGATTCACCAGGATTCACATAAAAAGCCTACCTCATAACTTTATGTAACTTTAATTATCCACAAAGCTTATCACCATGATCATATTAATACCATGATCAGATTAATCTGTATCCTTCTAATATCCCATACTAGGGACTATACTTAAATAAAGGAAGCCCTGGGGACACAGTTGAGGTGTAACCAAAACAGAACAGAGTTTTCACTTGAGTCTTCTAAGGGTTTGTAGAAAACGAGCAGGTGCTAAGAAGGCCAGAAGGAAAACCAAAAGGCATGACTTTGCAGAGATTTACAACTGACTTTATTTTCTTCTAGCAACATGTTTAACTCTAGAAATGTACTTTATTTCTTATACTAGCTTTATTTTATAGATTGGAAAATAAATTTATATAATAACTATTTCTAACATTTCTCTTATTTAAAATATTTGGTACCAAAAGTGTGGGAGATTTTAAGTTTTTCCCCAGATTTTAGAATATCTCTGTATATGTCATAAGATATCTCAGGAAAACTCATGAATCTAAATCCAAATGTTAATTTATGTCTCATATGTACCCAATTCACATACCTTAAATGCAATTTTTATAATATTTCGATGGACCCACTTTTTGACTGATCTGTTATATGAGTCAAGTATAGAATTGTTCGCTTACAGTAATTTTGTCATTTCTTCATTAGGCAGTTTCAAACTTTAGAATAGTTCAAATTTGAATGATTGTTGGAGGCATCCTTGAACTTCATTTGGTTTAAATCCAAAGCTAGATCAGAAACTTAAAACCTTTTATGGTTGCCCCAAGATTTTCAAATTTTGGGACACCAAAGACACAATTCACATACCAAATGATGTCCGACAAGATGAAAGGAGTGGACACTGGTGCTGGAAAGGATCAAAGCATCAGTGTAGGGGAATACCAGAACAGGGAAGTGGGAAGGGGTGGATTAGGGAGCAGAGGGAGGGAAAAGGGCATGTGGGACCTTTGGGGGGTGGGGAACCAGAAAAAGGGAAATGAAATGTAAGTATAGAATATATCCAATTAAATAAATAAATAAAAAATGTTAAGTGATATTCTTGTTCGGGGTCCCATATGCTTTGAACAGGGGTAACTGATATCTTCTTTACTGAATTCTGATTTAAATCACTTAAGATATGATTTTCTGTTTTAGAAACTGAATTTACCAAACCCTTTAACCATGGAGAATTCATAGAATGCCCTTGTTCTCTAAGTTGGAAGGATATGACCCACTTTACCAGTTACCAGTGTTGCAAGCTTCCTCATTCAGAGCAAGTTAGGTTGCAATGGTTTGCATAGTGAGTGTCACATAAGCAAGAAAAGATAAAGATGTGTGAAGCCTTTACCAAGCAGTTCAAGTTTTAGATAGAAGTTCTGGTCATTTCCCCAAGATTTGGGGACACCTGCTAGAAGGAGAAATTTTCATCTTTGTGACAATAAATGTTTACAGATTTAAAAAGTAGAAAATAATCAAAGAGCAAATAAAAACCCAGAATTCTATAGAAAGAGATAATTGGAAAGCAAACACCCGCTATTTTCATTGCTGTTGTTTTCAGGTTTTGCCTTAGGAAAGTGAAAACTCAGATGAAATGTCTGTGCCTAGATGACTGCAGAAAGGCATTCTTCCCTTTTTAGGAAAAGAATGGTTCTCAAATCCCCTTGTTGATAGTATCAGCATTGGCTGAGCCTGGATTCTTGGTATTATCAGATAATATGTGTACTTTCTCTTCTGAAGGCAAACGCTACCCTGTCCTTCATATGTCTTAACTCTCACCATTCATATCTCACCTTGCAATCTAGAGATATGAAAGAAGAATTTATGAAGTGCTACTGAACAGTTCAGACCACAGCCATCTGAGCTTTGTAGGAAGCTTGAAGCTCACTGGGTCAGTGAAAGTATGGAAAACTTACCTTTGGGTAGCAGGAGTTAGGGAGGGGTATGGAGGCGCGGCTGTCCTGTTGAGCTAGTTCAGTATAAGTTAAATGTCACTGTGCCATTTGAGCCAGCTCAGATTTTTGTTGTGTTACTTCCTATGGAAACTTTGAAAACTTTTAAACAATAGTTTTCATTATTTGGGGGATTTAGACTTTCAAATCATTACCAGTTTATCCTGATACACATTATATACACATGGCAGGTTCAATTAGAGACAGAAAGTCAAGATTTGAGTTGTACCGTGAGGTTGGCCATAGTGCCTTTAGTGAACTTTCACTAAATGTTCATATGAACTCTAGTGGCTGAGCCTGGCTCTATGGTGTTATTAGATGATTTGTGTGTTTCCTCTTTAAAAAGTTAACTTTGCAATCTCTTTTTCAAGCTCTTACTACTATTCCACTTGAGACATACCAGTCATCTTTTGGGGGTAGAACTGTGGGTAAGCTGTGTGCGTGTGTGTGTGTGTGTGTGTGTGTGTGTGTGTGTGTAAGTTAACATACTTGTCTCTATCCTTTGCTGGCCAATTTTCATCCACACCATACAGGGTGATCTATTTAAATGTGCTATGTGTTTCCTATAGGATAAAAAATGAGCCTAAAAATAGAATATGTTTTAGTATACTTTAAATAAACATTAGGCAATCCATTCTAATCTGATCTAGCATCATGGCTTATATAATACTTCAAGAGTTGATAGATGCCTTCATTTAATATTGTTAAAAACTCTAGGAATTAATCCCTGAACCTTCAGTACTGCAAAATGTTTTAAGACTATATGAACATGGGTGCAAAGGTGAACACTTGACAACAGATTTCTACATTGGTTATTTTTCTCATGTGACAAAATACATGGCACAGCAAAGGTAATGAAGGGGGGATTTACTATATGGTTCACAAGTGGAGGACAGTTTGTGAGGAAGGCATAGCAGAAGTACGAAGAAGAAGCTGTCCATACTGCTGCCACAAGTAGGAGAGAGACACAGAGAGGTTAATGCTGCTCAAAGCACTTTTTCCTTGTTTCATTCTTTTTATGAAGTTCTAGAAAGCAATTTATGCAATAGTGAAACCAACAGTTTGGGTGTATTCATTGCTCAGTTCAAACTTGCTAGAAAGATCCTCATAGGCATACCTCGAAGTATATTTTCATGGTGATTATACATCCAGTCAAGTTGACAGTGAATCTGAACCAACACAAGTTGCTGCTGTTACAATACTCTCTTTTACCATCTTACAGACTCAATAATACCTGCAGGTAATGCATAATAAATGTCACATATGTAACATAAACCTTACACTACGATAAGAAGCTTGAAGAAAACGATAGATGTTTAATGGTGCAGCAGAATACAGCCTGAGTCGGGAGCTGAGGACCTGTACCTTTACCCCATCTCAGATCACAAAACTCAGAAAAAGCACCGTGGAACACTGATTATTACCTTTAGCTCCAGCCTCAGTATTCCCCACCACTAGCACACACTATTATTTTCCCCAAAATTTGTTGAGGTCCTGAGGTGAATAATGGCCTGGGAACATAGGTTAGTGGTTAAGGGTACTCACTAACAGAGGACACAGGTTTGGGTATCAGCACCCGCATCTGCCAGCCCACCATGCAACTCTAGCTTCAGGGGTCTATCACACTCATCTAGATTCTAAAGGCACTGCACTCACATATTGCATAGATAGACAAGCAGGCACATGCATACATGTACACACACACACACACACACACACACACACACACACAGACACCCCTTTACTGAGTTCTGAAATCTCAGTAGTTTGAGAATCCCATTCTCAGAATCCTATTCTCCCTAGGAGGCAATATCTGTCCCCTTCCATGTGTTCCTTACACTGCTTCCCCCAGCACAGAGGTCATGCAGCAGATGGACTTGGTAGTGTCTGATAAATATTCTTTTCCTTAGTAATCAGGCTATTAATACTTTGATGAAACATAGTTACAGTATAAAATGTCTATCAAAAATGTACCTTTTAATAATGTTTAAAATAAGTTGACAGTTTTATTTTCAATGATCATTAAGTTTGGTTTTGACATCTCTAATATTGCAATAATTTCATAACTATCACCAGTCCTGTCTCTCTTTCCCAACCCTTGACAGCCAGATCTTCTTTGTGTTTCAACCCATTTAGAGTGCTTAATTATATAATAGGGATCTTGGCTCCCAGACAGACCTGACGGGCAGCACCAGGTACACAGAGATGTCCCAAATCTAACATCACTTGGGATGCAGCCTGCTAGGCTTCTGCCTGCACCCAGGGCCTGGGCAGCTCTGCAGGTCATCTGCATGCCAGCACTGTCCTGGGCCCTTAATCCTGCAGAGTGATTGGGCTTGGATGGGGCATGGGGGGAGATGTGGGATCCTCTGTCTTCGCTCCTGGGCAGACCAATCCAAGTATAACATTGCTTGGGGCAAGGCACACCAGGGTTCCAATGGCAACCAAGAGTAGGGCAGTACATCAGCAATCTGTGCAAGAGGAAACCCAGTCATCCAGTGGTGTAGAAATAGCCTTAGAGGCTCACAGGAGGTTCAAGCAGTGACAACAGGACCAACTAATGCCAGAGATAACCAGATGGCAAAAGGCAAACATACAAATGTTACTAAGAGAAATCCAGGAAATACAGCAGCATCTGAACACAATTATCCAACAGCAAGTCCTGGATACCCCAACACACCAAAAAACCCATGATTTGGATTTAAAATCACATATCATGATGCTATAAGATTATTACAAGAAGGACATAAATAAATCTCTTAAAGAAATACAGGAGAACATGAATAAGGAAGAAGTCCTTACAAAGGAAACACAAAAATCACTTAAAGAAATTCAGGAGAATATAGGTCAACAGATAGAAGCCAATAAAGAGGAAATGCAAAAGTCACTTAAAGAAATGCATGAGAAATTGGGTCAACAGGCAGAGGTTATGAAAGAAAAAACACAAAAATCTCTTAAAGAACTACAGAAAAACACAAACATACAAGTGAAGGAACTGAGAAAAAACATCCAGGATCTTAAAACAGAAGTAGAAACAACTAAGAAATCACATACGGAGACAACTTTGGAGATAGAAAACCTTGGGAAGAAATCAGGGGTCATAGATGCAAATATCAACAACAGAATACAAGAGATAGAAGAAAGAACCTCAGATGCCAAAGATACCATACAGACCATTGACACAACAGTCAAAGAAAATGCAAAATGCAAAAGAACTTGTAACCCAAAACATCTAGGAAATCTAGGACACAATGAGAAGCCCAAATCTAAGGATTATAAGTATAGATGAGAGTGAAGATTTATAACTTAAAGGGCCAGCAAACATCTTCAACAAAATTAAGGAAGAAAACTTCCCTAACCTAAAGAGAGATGCCCATGAATATAGAAGAAACCTATAGAACTCCAGACAGACTGGACCAGAACAGAAATATCTCCTGTCACATAATAATCAAACCCCATATGTACTAAACAAAGAAAGTATATTTTAATATTAAGCAGTAAGAGAAAAAGGCCAAATAACATATAAAGGAAGACCTATCAGAATTACACCAGACTTCACACCAGAGACCATGAAAGCTAGAAGATCCTGGGCAGATCTCATACAGGCTCTAAGAGAACACAAATGCCATCCAAGACTACCATAACCAGAAAAGCTCTCAATCACCATAGATGGAGAAACCAAGATATTCCATGATAAAACCAAATTTACACAATATCTTTCCACAAACCCAGCCCTACAAAGGATAATAGGTGGACAACATGAATACAAGGAGGAAAGCTACAACCTGGAAAAAGCAAGATAGTAGCATTCTTTCATCAAACCAAAAAGAAGATAAACACTCAAATATAAAAATAACATCAAAAATAACAGGAAGCAATAAGCAATATTCCGTAATATCTCTTAACATCAATGGACTCAGTTCCCCAATAAAAAGACAGAGACTAACAGACTGGATATGGAAACCAGACCCTACATTGTGCTGCATACAGATAACACACCTTAGTGTCAAAGAGAAACACTACCTCAGAGTAAAAGGCTGGAAAACAATTTTACATGCAAATGCTCTCAGGAAACAAGCAAGGGTAGCCATTCTAATATCAGATAAAATAAACTTTCAACCTAAAGTCATCAAAAGAGACGCAGAAGGACACTTCTTACTGGTCAAAGGAAAGTCCACGAAGAAGAACTCTCAATTCTGAACATCTATGCTCAAAATGAAAGGGCACCCTCATTCATAAAAGAAACTTTACTAAAGCTCAAAGCACACATTGCACGAAACACAATAATTGTGGGTGACTTCAACACTCCACTCTCCTCAATGGACAGATCAGGAAAACAGAAACTAAACAGGGACACAGGAAAATAATTGAAGCTTTGGAACAACTGGATTTAACAAATATTTATATATAATCTCATTCTAAAGCAAAAGAATACACCTTTTTCTCAGCACCTCATGGTATCTTCTCCAAAATCGACCATATAATTGGTCACAAGACAGACCTCAACAGATATAAGAAGATTGAACTTATCTCATGCCTCCTATCAGATCACTATGAAGTAATAGTGGTCTTCAATAGCAACAAAAATAACAGAAGTCCCACATATGTATGGAAGCTGAACAATACTCAATGATACCTTGGTCAAGGAAGAAATAAAGAAAGAGATTAAAGACTTTTTAGAATTTAATGAAAATGAAGGCATAACATACCAAATTTATGGGACACAATGAAAGCAGTGCTAAGAGGAAAACTCATAGCCCTGAGTGCCTCCAAAAAGAAACTGGAGAGAGAATACATTAGCAGCTTAACTGCACACTGGAAAGCCCTGGAACAAAAGGAATCTAATTCACCCAAGAGGAGTAGAACTGAGGAAATCATCAAATTCAAGGCTGAAATCAATCAGGTAGAATCAAAGAGAACCATGGAAAGAATCAACAACACCAGGAGCTGGTTCTTTGACAAAATCAATAAGATAGATAAGCCCTTAGCCTGACTAACCAAAGGGCAAAGAGTCAGTATCCAAATTAACAAAATCAGAAATGAAAAGGGAGATATAATAACAGAAACTGAGGAAATTCAAAAAATCATCAGATCTACAAAAGCCTATACTTAGCACAATTGGAACATCTAGAGGAAATGGACAATTTCCTAGACATATACCAAATACAAAATTGAATTCAGGATCAAATAGATCATCTAAACACTCCTCTAACCCCTAAAGAAATAAAAGGGGTCATAGAAAGTCTTCCAATGCAAAAAAGCACAGGACCAGATGGTTTTAGTGTAGAATTCTATCAGACCATCAAAGAAGGCCTAACACCAATACCCTTCAAAGTATTCCACAAAACAGAAACAAAAGGAACACTACCCAACTCATTCTACAAAGCCAAAATTACACTGATCCAACAGTGTACAAAGATCCAACAAAGAAAGAGAACTTTAGACTAATTTCCCTTGTGAATATCGATGCAAAAATACTCAATAAAATTCTTGCCAACTGAATCCAAGAACACATCAAAACCATCATTTACCATGATCAAGTAGGCTTCATCCCAGGGATGCAGGGATGGTTCAATATATGGAAATCCATCAATGCAATCCACTACATAAACAAACTCAAAGAAAAAAGCCACATGGTCATTTCATTAGATGCTGAAAAAGCTTTTGACAAAATTCAGCACCCGTTCATGCTAAAAGTCTTGGAAAGAACAGGAATCCAAGGCCCATACCTAAACATAGTAAAAGCAATATACAGCAGACCAGTAGGCAACATCAAAATAAATGGAGAGAAACTTGAAGCAATCTCACTAAAATCCAGGACTAGACAAGGCTGCCCTCTCTCTCCATATCTTTTCAATATAGTACTTGAAGTTCTAGAGAGAGCAATTAGATAATATAAGGAAGTTAAAGGGATACAAATTAGAAAGGAAGAAGCCAAACTATCACTTTTTTGCAGATGATATGATAGTTTACTTAAGTGACCCAAGAAACTCCACCAGAGAACTCCTACAGCTGATAAACAACTTCAGCAAAGTGGCTGGTTAGTTTTGTAGAGAAACCGTGGGGGGAGGGGGAATGATTGGGGAATAGTTGGGGGGAGAGGAATTATGGGACATAGGGAGGGGGGAACTGGGAAAGGGGAAAGCCTTTGGAATGTAAACATAGAATATAGAAAATAAAAATTAAAAAAAATCAATTCAAGCAAACCAGTAGCCTTCCTATACTCAAAGGATATGCAGGCTGAGAAAAAATTAGGGAAATGACACCCTTCACAATAGCCACAAACAATATAAAGTATTTTGGTGTGACTCTAACCAAACAAGTTAAAGACCTGTATGACAATAATTTCAGGGCTCTGAAGAAGGAAATGGAAGAAGACCTCAGAAAATGGAAAAATCTTCCATGCCATGGATTGGCAGGATTAACATAGTTAAAATGGCTACCTTGCCACAAGCAGTATACATATTCAACACAATCCCCATCAAAATCCCAACTCAGTTCTTCATAGAGTTAGAAAGAGCATTTCTCAAATTCATGTGGAATTAAAAAAAAAACCAGGATAGCTAAAACTATTATCAACAGTAAAAGAACTTCTGGGGGAATCAGTTTCCTGGACCTCAAGCAGTACTACAGAGCAATAGTGTTAAAAACTGAATGGTATTGGTACAGTGACAGGCAGATAGATCAATGGAATAGGATTGAAGACCCAGAAATGAACCCACACACCTATAGTTACTTGATCCTTGACAAAGGAGCTGAAACCATGCAGTGGAAAAAAGAGGCTTTTCAACAAATGGTGCTGGTTCAACTGGAGGTCAGCATGCAGCAGAATGCGAATTGATCCATTTTCATCTCCTTGTACTAAGCTAAACTCCAAGTGGATCAAAGACCTCCACATAAAACCAGATACACTGAAACTAATAGAAAAGAAACTGGGGAAGACCCTTGAGGACTTGGGCACAGGGGAAAATTTCCTGAACTGAACACCAATAGCTTATGCTCTAAGATCAAGAATTGCCAAGTTGGACCTCATAAAATTACAAAGTTTCTCTAAGGCAAAAAACACTGTCAAAAGGACAAAATAGCAACCAACAAATTGGGAAATCATCTTCATCAACCCTACATTGGACAGAGGGCTAATATCCAATATATAGAAAGAACTAAAGAAGTTAGACCCTATTAAGAATGAGGTACAGAGCTAAACAAGGAATTATCACCTGAAGAACTTCGAAATTCTGAGAAGTACCTTAAGAAATGTTCAACATCATTAGTCATTAGGGAAATGCAAATCAAAACAACCTTGAGATTTCACCTCACCAACAGTCAGGATGACTAAGACTAAAAACTCAGGAGACAGAAGCTGTTGGACAGATGTGGAGAAAGATGAACACTCTTCCACTGCTGGTGGGGTTTCAAGCTGGTACTC
Source organism: Apodemus agrarius (assembly GCA_964023405.1). Lineage (NCBI taxonomy): Eukaryota > Metazoa > Chordata > Mammalia > Rodentia > Muridae > Apodemus > Apodemus agrarius. The sequence continues at coordinate 79,443,517 of OZ030019.1, read as the reverse complement.
TGGAAATCTGTCTGGTGGTTCCTCAGAAAACTGGGCACGACACTTCTGGAGGACCCTAGTATACCACTTCTGAGCATATACCCAGAGAATTCCCTGGCATGCAATAAGGACACATACTTCACTATGCTCATAGCAGCCTTATTTATAATAGCCAGAAGCTGGAAAGAACCCAGATGTCCCTCAATGGAGGAATGAATCTAGAAAATATGGTATATTTACACAACAGAATACTATTCAGCAATTAAAAATAATGAATTCATGAAACTCTTAGGCAAATGTTTGGAACTGGAAAATATCATCCTATGTGAGGTAACTCATTCATAAAAGAACATACATGGAATGCAGTCACTGATAGTAGATATTAGCCTAGAAGTTCTGAATACCCAAGACACAACTCACATATCAAATGATTACCAAGGAGAGAATGAAGGAGACATCCCTGGTCCTGGAAAGTTTTGATGCAGTATTGTAGGGAATTTCCAGGGCAGAGAAGAGGGAAGGTGTTTACTGGGGAACAGGTAGAGGGAAGAGGGCTTATGGGACTTATGGGGAGGGAGGAACAGGGAAAGGGAAAATCATTTGTAATGTAAACAAAGAATATAGATAATAAAAATTATATAACAGGAATCATACATTACATGATTATTTTGCCCAAATTTTATATATCATAATATTTTTCAGGGCATATATATGTGTGAATTATTTATTGTTTAATAACACCAGAAGATAGCTGGGTTTGGTAATGTGAACTTATAGTCTTGGCACATGGTTTTCTGTGTATTTTTTCCTTAACTTCCATAACATACTGTCCTGCAGTCTCAGTCATGTTGCCACATCAATGACAGAAAACCATTATTTTATGGCTGACAAATATTTCATTATATGAATGTCCCATGTTTTCATTTCTCACTCATCCACTGATAGGCTTGTAGACTGATTTATCTTTGGTTATTGTTTAGTGAACATGTAAATTCCATAGTTGCTTCAGCATACTGATTCTAATGGCTCTGACTAATCCTGTATATGAGTAATACCCTATAATCCTGTGCATGACAATTGTATATGTTGATGCCTGTAATGTCATCACTTAGGTAATGGAGAATTAGCAGAAGTAGTGAGTCCTATGTTTGTTTCGATATCCTGTCTCATAAAATAGAGTAGAGAAAATTTATGTAGACATTCAACCTGGACCTCTGGTCCCACATGTATGCACACACAAGGTGTATATACCCCTTATCCATGTGAGTATACATAAAGCATATACACATGTAAACCTGGCTACACTCACATACCACATGATAATACATAAGCAAATATAAACATCAAAATTGGAAGGAGCACAAATATCCCTCAAAGGAGGAATGGATACAGAAAATGTGGTATATTTTTACAATGGAATACTACTCAGCAATTAAAAATAATGAATTCATGCAATTTGTAGGTAAATGGTTAGATCTGGAAAATATCATCCTGAGTGAGTTAACCCAATCACAAAAGAATACACATGAAATGCAATCACTGATAAGTGGATATTAATGAGCCCAGAAGCCCTAAATACTCAAGGCACAATTAGCAAGTCAAATGACTCCCAAGAAGAAGAAAGGAGAGGACCCTGGGCCTGTAAAGATTGGATCCAGTTCTGTAGACCCAGAACAGAGAAATCATCGTGGCAGAGGGAATGATTGGGGAATAGTTGGAAGGGAGAGGAATTATGGGATGTATGGTGGGGGGGAACTGGGAAAGGGGAAAGCCTTTGGAAGGTAAACATAGAATATAGAAAATAAAAATTAAATAAAAAAGTCTTTCCCCATATTTTAAGAGCATATTATTAATTTGTTGAATCATACATCTTAGTAATTATTTCCTCATGCCATGTACAATAGAGCTGACATCTGTAGGTTATCCCTTCTTTCTTCCTGTGTTTTATTAAATTTATTATGTGATATTTTAGTTTGGTGTAATATCATTTATCAGTTCACTTTGCGATGAAAGTTTGGGAGTCCTGAATATAATTTCTTCCCAGCCCAACTGTCCTGAAGCAGGCCCTAGATACTGTCTGAAGATACACAATTTTCCCAGGTTTAAACAACTCCTCCATTTGGAATTAATTTTGAATATGGTTAGAAAATAAAACTGATTCATCCCTTGGCTGGTGAGTATCCAGTTGTTACAACACTATTCTTTGAAGAGATATTACTTTCTCAGATGGATACCTAACTGCCTCTCTCTCTCTCTCTCTCTCTCTCTCTCTCTCTCTCTCTCTCTCTCTCCCTCCCTCCCTCCCTTCCTCCTTCCCTCCCTCCCTCTCTTTCTTGTGTTGATTTTATTGGTGATTTTATTGTCACTATGGTTAGATTCATATCACTTAACATGCGTTGGAAGTCAAGTATTCTAATTACTCCAGCTTTCAGTTATTTGAATTCTTTTGTGGTCTGATACAAGTGTAAGTGTGCTTTTTTATTCCTGTTCCCATAAGCACTCAGTTGTCATTTTGATATGAATTGTATTAACTCTGTAGATTATATTGGTATTCCATCTGTATGAATTGTGCCAATCTATGTAAATAGAGTATCTTTTCATTTTGGTTTTCTCTTCCATTTCTTTTATAACTGCTAATTTTCATTGTGGGGCTTTTAACTTTCTAGTTTAAATCCTAAGTATTTTTATTTGTTGTAGCAGTCAAGAATAGGGTTGTTTTCTTGAATATCTTTACTGAATTTTGATATTTGATATGTAAATGGCCACCAATTTTTGTACATATCTTTTGTGTGCTGCTATTTACATCATGTGCCTCTTTAGTGTACCCATTATCTCTTTAAACAGATTGTGACATTCTTTTTTCTTTTTTTTTAATATTATCATCTCTTTTTTTTTTACATCTGGATTCTTTTTTTTTCATTCTATATTCTTTGTTTACACTCCAAAGGCTTTCGCCTTTCCCAGTTACCCCCCACCATATGCCCCATAAGTCCTCTCCCCCCAATTATTCCCCAATCATGCCCCTATCATTTCTCTGTTCTGGTACTCTCCTACAAAACTGGATCCAATCTTTTCAGGCCCAAGGTCCTCTCCTTTCTTCTTCTTGGGAATCATTTGTCTTAATAATTATGCCTTGAGTATTTAGGGCTTCTGGGCTCATTAATATCCACTTATCAGTGATTGCATTTCATGTGTATTCTTTTGTGATTGGGTTAACTCGCTTAGGATGATATTTTCCAGATCTTACCATTTGCCTACAAATTGCATGAATTCATTATTTTTAATTGCTAAGTAGTATTCCATTGTGTACACACACACACACACACACACACACACACACATATACATATACATATACCACATTTTCTGTATCATTCTTCTTTGAGGGATATCTGGGCTCCTTCCAACTTCTGGCTATTATAAACAAGGCTGCTATGAACATAGTGGATTATGAGTCTTTTATGTATGCAGGGGAATCTTCTGAGTATATGCCCAGGAGTGGTATGCCAGGGTCCTCTGGAAGTGACATGCCCAATTTTCTGAGGAACCGCCAGACTGATTTCCAGAGTGGTTGTACCAACTTGGAATCCCACCAACAGTAGAGGAGTATTCCTCTTTCTCCACATCCTCGCCAGCACCTGTTGTCTCTTATGTTTTTATTCTTAGCCATTCTGACTGGTGTGAGGTGGAATCTCAGGGTTGTTTTGATTTGCATTTCCCTGATGACTAATGATGTTGAACATCTCTTTAGGTGTTTCTTGGCCATCCAAATTTCTTCTGGTGAAAATTCTTTGTTTAGCTCTGTACCCCATTTTTTGTTAGGGTTGTTTGGTTGTTTGGGGTCTAACTTCTTGATTTCTTTGTATATATTGGATATTAGCCCTCTGTCAGATGTGGGGTTGGTGAAGATCTTTCCCACTTTGTTGGTTGCTGTTTTGTCCTTCTGGCAGTGTCCTTTGCCTTACAGAAACTTTGTAATTTTATGAGGTCCCATTTGTCAATTCTTGATCTTAGAGCACAAGCTATTGGTGTTCTGTTCCGGAACATTCCCCCTGTGCCCAAGTCCTCCCGGGTCTTTCCAAGTTTCTTTTCTAATAGTTTCAGTGTGTCAAGGTTTATCTGGAGGTCCTTGATCCACTTGGAGTTGATCTTAGTACTGCACGTTGACCTCCAGTTGAACCAGCACCATTTGTTGAAAAGGCTATCTTTTTTCCACTGAATGGTTGTAGCTCCTTTATCAAAGATCAAGTGAACATAAGTCTGTGGATTCATTTCTGAGTCTTCAATCCTATTCCATTGATCTACTTGCCTGTTGCTGTACCAATACCATGCAGTTTTTAACACAATTGCTCTGTTGTACTGCTTGAGGTCAGGGATATTGATTCCCCCAGAAGTCCATTTATTGTTGAGAATAGTTTTAGCTATCCTGGGTTTTTTGTTGCTCCAGATGAATTTGAGAATTGCTCTTTCTAGATCTATGAAGAATTGAGTTGGAATTTTGATGGGGATTGCATTGAATCTGTAGACTGCTTTTGGCTAGATGGCCATTTTTACTATATTGACCCAGCCAATCCAGGAGCAAGAAATATTTTTCCATCTTCTGAGGTCTTCTTCGATTTCTTTCTTCAAGGACTTGAAGTTCCTGTCATACAGATCTTTTGCTTGTTTGGTTAGAGTCACGTCAAGGTACTTTATGTTGTTTGTGGCTATTGTGAAGGGTGTTATTTCCCTAACTTTTTTCTCAGCCTGCTTCTCCTTTGAGTACAGGAAGGCTACTGATTTGCTTGAGTTGATTTTATAACCAGCCACTTTGCTGAAGTTGTTTATCAGCTGTAGAAGTTCTCTGGTGGAGTTTTTTGCGGTTGCTTAAGTAAACTATCATATCGTCTGCAAATAATGATAGTTTGAATTCTTCCTTTCCAATGTGTATCCCTTTGATTTCCTTATGTTGTCTAATTGCTCTCGCTAGAACTTCAAGTACTATATTGAAAAGATATGGAGAGAGAGGGCATCCTTGTCTAGTCCCTGATTTTAGTGGGATTGCTTCAAGTTTCTCTCCATTTAGTTTGATGTTGGCTACTGGCTTGATGTAGATTGCTTTTACTATGTTTAGGTATGGGCCTTGAATTCCTGCTCTTTCCAAGACTTTTAGCGTGAAAGGATGCTGAATTTTGTCAAATGCTTTTTCAGCATCTAATGAGATGACCATGTGGGTTTTTTTTCTTTTAGTTTGTTTATGTAGGGAATTACATTAATGAATTTCCGTATACTGAACCATCCCTGCATCCCTGGGATGAAGCCTACTTGATCATGGTGAATGATCATTTTGATGTGCTCTTGGATTCAGTTGGCAAGAATTTTATTTAGTATTTTTGCATCAATATTCATAAGGGAAACTGGCTTGTAGTTCTCTTTCTTTGTTGGATCTTTGTGTGGTTTTGGTATCAGCGTAATTGTGGCTTCGAAGAACGAGTTTATATTTCGTGGAATAGTTTGAAGAGTATTGGTGTTAAGTCTTCTTTGAATGTCTGGAAGAATTCTGCACTAAAACCATATGGTCCCATACTGTTTTTGGTTGGAAGGCTTTCTATAACCCCTTCTATTTCTTTAGGGTTTATGGGACTATTTAGCTGATCTAATTGGTCCTGATTTAATTTTGGTATTTGGTATCTTTCTAGGAAATTATCCATTTCCTCCAGATTCTCCAGTTGTGTTGACTATAGACCTTTGTAGTAGGATCTGATGATCTTTTGAATTTCCTCAGTTTCTGTTGTTATGTCTCCCTTTTCATTTCTAATTTTGTTAATTTGTATACTGTCTCTGTGTCCTTTGGTTAGTCTGGGTAAGGATTTATCTATCTTGTTGATTTTCTCAAAGAACCAGATCCTGGTTTTGATGATTCTTTGTATGGTTCTCTTTGTTTTTACTTGATTGATTTCAGCCCTGAATTTGATGATTTCCTGTCTTCTACTTCTCCTGGGTGAATTAACTTCTTTTTCGTCCAGGGCTTTAAGGTATGCCATTAAGCTGCTAGTGTATGCTCTCTCCAGTTTCTTTTTGGATGCACTTAGAGCTATGAGTTTTCCTCTTAGCACTGCTTTCATTTTGTTCCATAGATTTGGGTAGGTTGTACCTTCATTTTCATTGAATTTTAAAAAGTCTTTGATTTCTTTTTTTATTTCTTCCTTGACCAAAGTGTCATTGAGTAGAGTATTGTTCAGTTTCCATGTGTATTTGGGCTTTCTGTTGTTTTTGTTGCTATTGAAGACCACTCTTACTCCATGGTGATCTGATAAGAGGCATGGGATTAGCTCGATCTTCTTGTATTTGTTGACATCTGTCTTGTGACCAATTATTAATCAATTTTGTAGAAGTTACCATGCGGTGCTGAGAAAAAGGTATACTCTTTTGCTTTAGGATGAAGTGATGTGTATATATATATATATATATATATATATATATATATATATAATCCATCCAAAGTTTTCATTAGTTTCACTGTGTCCCTGTTTAGTTTCTGCTTTCCTGATCAGTCCATTGAGGAGAGTGGAGTGTTGAAGTCACCCACAATTATTCTGTTAGGTGTAATGTGTGCTTTAAGCTTTAGTAAGGTTTCTTTTACGAATGAGGGTGCCCTTGCATTTGGAGCATAGATGTTCATTATTGAGAGCTTCTTGGTGGATTTTCTCTTTGACCAGCAAGGAGTGACCTTCTGAGTCTCTTTTGATGACTTTAGGTTGAATGTCAATTTTATCTGATATTAGAATGGGTACTCCCGATTGTTTCCTGAGACCATTTGCTTGTAAAATTGTCTTCCAGCCTTTTACTCTAAGGCAGTGTTTGTCTTTAACACTGATATGTGTTTCCTGTATGCAGCAAAACGTAGGGTCCTGTTTCCATATCCAGTCTGTTAGTCTATGTCTTTTTGTTGGGGGAATTGAGTCCATTGATGTTAAGAGATATTAAGGAATAGTAATTATTATCTCCCCACATTCCTGAAATTATTTTTTATATTTGAGAGGTTATCTTCTTTTAGGTTTGGTGAGTGGAGATTTCTATCTTGCTTCTTCTGGGGTATAGTTTCCTTCCTTGTGTTGGTGTTTTCCTCCTATTATCCTTTGTAGGGCTGGGTTTGTGGAAAGATAATGTGCAAATTTGGTTTTGTCATGGAATACCTTGATGTTTCCATCTATGGCGATTGAGAGTTTTGCTGGGTAAAGTAGTTTTGGCTGAAATTTGTATTCTCTTAGAGTTTGCATGATATCTGCCCAGGATCTTCTAGCTTTCATGGTCTCAGGTGAGAAGTCTGGTGTTATTCTGATAGGCCTTTCTTTATATGTTACTTGGCCTTTTTCTCTTCCTGCCTTTAATATTCTTTCTTTGTTTAGTACATTTGGAGTTTTGATTATTATGTGACGGGATGTATTTCTGTTCTGGTCCAGTCTGTTGGAATTCTGTAGGCTTCTTGATTGTGTTTTCATATATTTCTTTAAGAGACTTTTGTGTTTCCTCTTTCATAGCTTCTACTTGTTGACCCACATTCTTCTGTATTTCTTTAAGTGATTTTTGTGTTTCCTCCTTATTGGCTTCTGTTTTTTGATCCATATTCTCCTGAATTTCTTGAAGTGATTTTTGTGTTTACCTTGTAAAGGCTTCTAACTTGATCCATTTTCTACTGTATTTCTTCAAGAGATTTATCTATGTATTTTGCTACCAGCATCCTGACCAGTGATTTTACATCCCAATCTTGTTTTTCTGGTGTGTTGGGGTATCCAGGGCTACCTGTTGTCAGCGAACTGCCTTCAGATGCTGTCATGCTTCCTTGATTTCTGTTAGTAATGTTCCTTCTTTTTCCTTTTGCCATCTGGTTATCTCTGGCGGTAGTTGGCCTTGTTGTCACTGGCTGGTGTTTGAACCTGCCGCAAGGCTGGGCTTACCTGTTGTTTCTCTACTGGTGACTATGCTGCAAGATAGAGACTGCCTCTGTGAGTGCTGAGGAGACCTCAGGGAGGGCAGTTCCCAACCGAGTTGGTGCAAGACCGGAGGGCATGGAGATGTCTCCCCAGCCGCTGCCCTTTCCCTGGTTAGCAGGGTGAGCCTGGAGGATCCTCCTGAGTGATGGTAGCCCCTGATTGAATATGTCTACCTGGGCCTCTTTAGCCGTGTCCTGGTAGCAATATGAATTGTGACATTCTTTAAGTCTGTTGGTTATCATACAATGTTATTACCAAATAGGGGCTATATGTCTTTATTTCCTCCTATTTTCTTAGGTCTCTTGGTAAGGATTAGAAAGACAAGTTGAGTAAGAGGGACAAATGCTGACATGCTTTCCCTCTCATCTTAAAGGGAGCTTGGTCATGTTCTTCCAGAGACAAAGATATAGGCTGTGGATATTTCCTAAATTCCCCTTACTCTCTTTCAATTTTTCTATAATGGATTTTAAGGGTATTTTTGTAAAGAAATATTGGGGTTTTTTGCTTATATTCTTTTTTTATTGGATATATTCTTTATTTACATGTCATTTCACTTTTCCTGGTTCCCCGCCCCCCAATGGTCCCACATGCCCTTTTTCCTCCCCCTTTCCCCCATCCACCCCTTCCCACTTCCCTGTTCTGGTAATCCCCTACACTGATGCTTTGAGTATTTCCAGAACCAGGGTCCACTCCTTCCTTCTTGTTGGACATCATGTGGTATGTGTATTGGGTCTTTGGTGTCCCAAGATTCTAGGCTAATATCCACTTATCAGTGAGTGCATACCATGGGTATTCTTTTGAGCTTGGGTTACCTCACTTAGTATGATATTCTCCAGCTTCATCTATTACTCTAAGAATTTGATGAATTCATTGTTTCTAATGGCTAAATAGTACTCCATTGTGTATATATACCACACATTTTTGTATCCATTCCTCCATTGAGGGACATCTGGGTTCTTTCCAGCTTCTGGCTATTATAAATAAGGCTGCTATGAACATAGTGGAGCATGTATCCTTATTGCAAGCTGGGGAATCTTCTGGATATATGCCCAGGAATGGTGTGGCAGGGTCCTCTGGTAGTATCGTGTCCAATTTTCTGAGGAACCACCAGACTGATTTCCAGAGTGGTTGTACCAGCTTGCAATCCCACCAGGTGTGGAGGAGTGTTCCTCTTTCTCTACATCCTCATCAACACCTTCTGTTTCCTGAGAAACATTCTGACTGGTTGACTGGTATGAGGTGAAATCTCAGGGTTGTTTTGATTTGCATTTCCCTAATGACTAATGATGTTGAACATTTCTTAAGGTGCTTCTCAGCCATCCAAAGTTCTTCAGGTGTAAAGTCTTTGTTTAGCTCTGTACCCCATTTTTTGATAGGGTTTTTGCTTTTCTGGGGTCTAACTTCTTGAGTTCTTTGTATATATTGTATATTAGCCCTTTGTCAGATGTAGGATCGGTGAAGATCTTTTCCCAATTTCTTGGTTGCTGATTTGTCCTTTTGACAGTGTCTTTTGCCTTACAGGAACTTTATGATGTCCCATTTGTCTATTCTTGATTTTAGAGCAAAAGCTATTGGTGTTCTGTTCAGGAACTTTCCCCCTGTGCCAATATCCTCAAGGGTCTTCCCCAGTTTCTTTTCTATTTGTTTTAGTGTGAAAAATATTGTTTTTAATTAAATTAAATTAATTTTTGTGTTTATTCACTTTATATTCCACTCATTGCCCCTGTCTTGGTCATGCACCCATCCTCCCCTTAACCTCTGAGTGGGTGTCCTCCCCTGGGTATACCCCACACCCTAGTACTTCAAGACTCTATTACTCCCTCTAAGACAAGGCAGCCCTGGAGAAGAACATATTTCAGGGACAGGCAACATATTTTGGGATAGGCCCTATTCCAATGGTTTGGGAACAACATGAAGACCAAGCTGCACATCTGCTACATATGTATGGGGAGACCTGAGTCCAGCCAGTGTATGTTCTTTGGTTGGTGGTTCAGCTTCTGAGAGCCCCAAGAGTCCAGGATACCTGACTTTGTTGTTCTTCCTGTGGAGTTCCTATTCCTTTCAGTCCCAAAACCCTTCATCCTGTTCATACTAAGAATCCCCAAGCTCCATCACTGGCTATAGGTCTTGATATTTGTCTGAATCAGCTGCTGGGTGGAGCCTTTCCAAGCACAGCATACTCCTGTCTGCAAGCATAACAGAGTAACTTTAATATAATGTTAGAGAATGATCTTTGCCCATGGGATGGGTCTCAAATTGGGCTGATTAGTGGTTGGCCATTACCTCAGTCTCGGCTCCATCATGAATGCATGCATTTCTTGGAGACAGGATACATTTTTGGTTGAATCTTTTGTGGGTCATTGGTGTCTCTATCACTATACTGCCTGACTATAGGAGGTGGCCTCCCAGTATTAAGAGATATGGATTATACCATGTATCTGTGATGTCTGTTGGGATTCTCTTCAAGATTTTAGCTTTCATTATCTTTTCATGACACTTCACATCACTGTCTTTATCATTCATTGGATCTGCAAGCTCAATCTCCTCGACTGATAAATCTTTTTGATGATTTGTTAGTATTTTATTTAGGATTTTCATGTGTGTTCATCATGGATATTGATCTGCCTCTTGGCATGTTGATTGTGATTTTAGATTTATATTTAGTTTAAATTGAGAAAATTGGCACTAATAAAGGAATATGGTATGTACTACCATTTATTGAGACTCTCTTTGCCTTTATTTGCCACCATTTTACATATTCATCATACAAATGCCTCATACACTGTTAAATTTGAATTTAAACACTTTAATTTGTGGGCTCTAGAGAAAATAGAATTTTGAGACTAATTCTTTGTGTTTCACAAAAGGCAAATACAATTGATTGTTTTATAAAATTTTTGTGGTCAGCACTCCATAATATTACTAAATTGTGTTATTTCTAGATTAAGAAGTTTGGAAATCATTATTCAGTATTTACAAATATAGAATTGTAATTTAATCTCCAAAACTAAAGCGTGCTAAAAACAAACACAATGGGTAGGAATCAATTTCATATACAAAATTTTTACCATATAGTATAAATTATAATGAGAATTTTAATGCAGTTTTGCAGATCCCATTTAGAAATAATAAAGGTTTCCATCAATTTCCTTCCACTGTTATTTTCTCATGATCAGATGTTATATCTTTTATAATCAAGTGTTTCAAAAACAATTATGATTTATTGCCCCTAATATGGTGTGTTGCTTTAATCATTATCTTGATAATGAACAAATTCTGGGTTGACTACCACTTTCTGATAAAGGATGAACATTTTGATACTCTTTTGACTTTTATTTTCTACTTCATATATTTCCAACATAAAGAATAAAATCTAGTCTTGGTTTTGATAAAGTCCCAAAAGCAATGAGAGAAAAATACAACACTAAAAATTAGTTCCGTAATGGAGGGTGTGTTCAATATCCAGCATAATGATAGTGTATGCATGCATGCAGAATTTATGTGTATATGCATATACATAATATAGATATATAATAACATTGATTTTCAGTGATCTATTTTATTATATTTTAAGTAAATCCATATCTTTATTAATAAACAAATGGCATCTTCTATTACTGAAGTACTAATGTTTAATTGTAATAGTTTATTTCAAAATGTTTTCTGAGCAATAACTTAATAACCATGATTTTAGCTAAAAGTTTAATTTATTATTCAGTAGATAAATATGGACCTTCCCCTAGATAATAAATTAGAAGTTACATATTAATTAAAATATTATGATAACATCCTGAAACAAATTTCCAAAATTTCTCATTATTTAAGCTACTGATGATGTCTGTTTTCATTGTAAGAAACTCACTAATTGAATACTTCAACATAGTTCATGATACTAATTTAAATTTCAGTATTTATAGTAGGGAGATATTGTTTACTTTGAATGGTGAAATAACAAGTGTATTATCCATAACTCAAACATGCAGCTAATTTATTAGAGAAAACTAACTCATTAGAGACCAAATATAACTCATTCAAAGTAACTTAATTAGGGGCTAGTAATATTTTACTATAATTGGCATATAAACACCCCCTGATAAATGTTGACTTTTATCAGTTTGATCACAAGGAAAATTAAGTAGCAAACACTATTGATTAATTATGTTAGTTTGTTCTTTGTATGATCGCTTATTTTTTAGATGAAAATTGAATTTACTCCATAATTTAGGATAGCCATGTGGGTATGTTTCTACCAATGTGGTAAAATGAAACAAAACAAAACAATACACTACTAAAAGCAATTTGTGAGAAAAAAAGTTTATTTCAACTTCAAGTCTCAGGCCACACTTCATCACTGAAGTAAATCAGGACAGGTACTCAGCTCTTAATTCTGAAGGAAGTGAAAAGCCATGAAAACCTGAAACCTCCTGACATGTTCCTCACGACTTGTTGAGCCTACATTCTAATAGCACCTAGCCCATTTTCCTATACCACCAAGACTTGACACTGCCCATAATGAGCTAGATTCCCAAACATCAATCATTAATCAAGAAAATGCACCATAGACTTGTCCATAGGCCAGTCTAGTTGGGGCAGTTTAAAAAAGTTTTCTCTTCAAAAATAACACTAGTTTGTGCCAAATTGACATAAAACTAACCTGTCCAGTGTGGGAACAAATTCTTCTCCAGCTGCTCTATTTTAATACAAAGAAGACATGTTGTAGGAAGTGTGATTAAAAGCTATGATAAGGAATGTTTGAAAATATTGCTATAGACAGTACACCCCACACACTGACATGTCTCTTCCTGGTTCAGATGAGGCGTCTGCATTTGAGATTTGTTCATGTTCTTCCATATGAATGCTTCCTTCAGTTTTAATATTTTATGGAATAGTTTCCCTCAGTTTGGGTCCATTCAGACTAAGCATGGGCAAGTTTACTATGAACTCTAACTTGTTTATTTGAGTATAGGAGTGATAGTCTTCACTTTCTTTTCTTATTCCATCAAACTTAATGGTTTTAAAGAGCCACTGTACTCCACCAATGCTTAACTCTTACACTCCTATATAATTATAGTGGTATTAGTGCTTTAAACTAATTACTAACTTATTTCAGCCTACTTGGGTTTTAATGTAATTTTCTTAATATTCTAGTGTTTTAACATGAAATATTAGATAGATTTAGAATCTTTTCAAATTTCTATTGCTTTGTTTTTGTTTAAAAGTCATAATTATATACAACAATATAGGCTTGTGCACACATACTTTCATTCATCTTAAAGAATTTTATAATCATTTTATTAGGGATATATATGAGTATATAGTATACTATATATAATATATAAAAATATATATAACATTTACAAAGTTATTAAAGATATTATGAGATATTTTCCAGTAAGTAAACAATGAAAGAAAATAAATAATAAAAATTAAACAATAACTTACAGAGAAAGTAAGTAAAAATTAAACCAAATGTGGCCAAACAGAAGCAGAAGGGCATTGAATGTACAGAAGGAAATCTAACATTATTCCAATGAAGAATTAGCCTTTTATTATCAGAGAAAAGCTTCTACATTCCTAATATGTCAGGGTTTCTCATTATGATCTGCAGAGTCAGTAAAATCACAGTGAGAGTTCAACAGGTTTTTTAATAGATATGGCTACTATCAATAAATGAATGAATATACTGTTTGCCTGGGACCCATCTGAAAGCAAGTCTTAGCTACTATGTGAATTTGAGACTGAAATACAGTGACCACAGGGTCAATGTGGTCAATTAATTAATCTGCTCAAATTACAATGCAAAAATGATAGCTGAAGGCTGGGTTTGTACATCAGAGAAAAAACACTTGTCTAGAATATATGAATTTATGCTTCAAGCAACTTGTCTACAAAATAAATGTATAAGTGAATGCATGAACAAACAGAGACAAAAAATAAAGGAAAAATATATGAGCATTGGAATGGCTCTATGTTTTGCACTGACAATGATCTTAAGAAAATTGAAAGTGAAACACAACACACAATTTGCTTAGATTTTCACATGTGCAGAGAGGATAATAGGAGTCTGTAATTATATAATTTATATGCTATGTAAGGAAATTCTTTTCTGGAAATATATACTAAAATTTATTTACAATATTACAGATTTTCTTGCCATGCTTGTTCTCTCTCTCTCTCTCTCTCTCTCTCTCTCTCTCTCTCTCTCTCTCTCTCTCTCCCTCCCTCCCTCCCTCCCTCCTCCCAGTGTGTATCTACACATGTGTCTGCATATGTTTCTAGGTCAGCATCTGTCTGATTGTTTGCTGCATATGTCTGTGTGTTTCTCTCTGTGCACTTGTGTGTTCCTCCCTATAGTTGATGAACACTGTCTTGAAGGCAAGGATTCTTCATTGTATTCTAATTATTTTGTATTTATTCCTGCTGTTACTCTAGAACCTATTATAAATGGTACATCATCATATCTCCACATCTGTTTGTTCAATGAAGGAACTCCAGTATAACACACTCTTTGTATGTGGTCAGAAATACTCATTCCTTTTACTTTTTCTTAAGCCTGGAAATAACTTCTCTCTCTCTCTCTCTCTCTCTCTCTCTCTCTCTCTCTCTCTCTCTCTCTCTCTCTCCTTCTCTTTCTCCCTCTCCCTCTTTCTTCCTCTCTCCCTCTCCCTCTATCTCCCTCTCTGTCTCTCTGTCTCTGTCTCTCTCTCTCTTTCTCTCTCTCACACACAAGATCATAAAATGGATGTACATACTTTTGCAAAAATTATGTCCCTGCAAATTCATGCCAATTCTCTTATGATTTGTGTACATCCAGCGATGAACAGCATCATTCTATTTTATTCTTGCTGATGCCTCCCGGCTTACTGGTTCTATCTTAGTGCATGTATTTTTAATGCTTTTGTCATACCTATATACACTGTGGTACATAACTGAATTTTAAGATAATTATGAAATATATATATATATATATATATATATATATATATATATGTTAAGATACAAGCCACTTGGTTTTAGTTATAAACATTTTAATATGGAAAACATTTTCATGGATTCCTTTGTAGAACTTGAATTTACAGCAGGTGGGGGGGTGTTTACGGGTAAATTATGAATGTACAAAATGACATTAAAAGAGTTACATGTCACTGATTGTTTTAGTCAAGTATGTAACACAATGGTATCTCCTACACTGCCACCATAGCCTGGGGATATGTGTAGGAACCTACAAACCTCCACAGGAGATGTGAACTCCTGCTGCCACTTCCTGTAAAGGATTTTCCCCAGCATATTTGTGTAGAAAGTTGCATGTGACCGGCTTGCCTTTAAGCTTGTTTGGACAACAGTTACCAGACTGTTTTATCCCTGGTCACTGCTTGAGCTAACAACAAACTTCTGTATCCTTTTAGCGAACAAGTTAAACCTTTTTTGTTTGGGCAAAAGGAACATAGGGCTACTCCTCTGGGAGATTTATAACAGCAGCTCAGCTCTTGCCTGTAGCAATACAATTCACTCTTTTCTTTTCCTTTCAGGCTTCTGTGTGCCGCAACCCGCTTCTTATAGTGAAAACCACACATAGACTCTCCAGAGGCTTCATAGGATCTCATTGATCTAGGGTTCATAGCTTAGGGCTAGTCATTTGTGCCTGGCATTTTGACTCTGGCTGTAGGCTCTTCAGACTTGCACTTGCTGACATGAGTGCTGTTCAGTTCCCAGGCAGTGGCACTTGGGTCAAGTCCTACAGAAATAATTTCAAGAATGATGTGATATACTCCAAAGTATAAAATCAATTATTGGAGCCTTAAAACTAAAAACACTTCCACATAGATGAACCTATGAACAAAATAGTTTCCCTAATAAGTTGATCCTAGACACACAGTGGATTTAAGTGATATTTAATATGGATAGGAACAGATGCATAATTATTGAGTTGTATTTTATGAAAAGAATATAAATGCTAAGAATAGAAAGGCATAACTAGATTTTGGCATTTTTAGCAAATGTGACTTAAGTATAAATGAAGATAAATTAGGAGGAATTAAAGCAAACCAATAAAAAAATAAAAGGAGGAAGGACACAAGCCTTCTGAGAAGGCACAGGGTTGGTAATGATGAGCAGAACAAGGAGCTCTAGTGAGAATGACACAAGCTTTATCATCCTCACAAATTAAATATTATGATAGCCAAACTAGAGAGATGGATGCTTCTTCACTTAAGAACACACATGGCTCTTGCAAAGGACCTGCATCCAGCTCTAAGCACTAGGCTGTGTGGCTCAGAATACTAGTAACTCCTGCTCCGAGAAAATCTGACACCTCTGGGCTCTGATGCACACAGACCTCAAGATTTTGAACTGTATCCCTAGGTTTTCTTCTAAAATTCTGTATAGAATATTACATGATTTTATATCATATATATTACACTGAAGAACAAACACAATTTTCATTAATACTCAGTATTCTTTTTTGAAATTTGAAATCCATTCAAAATGTCATGCAATGTGTATACTTTCTTCTCTTTTGATTTAGAATCTATGTTATTCTAGACCACATACCTGTCTCATTGAAGCTATAAAAACAGAAAGATAAACTGTACAAATATTTCTTTAAATCACATAACTGTTTCATAATTTGTAATGCTCTACAAATATTTGAGTCATAGGCAGTTGGTATTCTTTTATAAATTTGATTTGGAAATGATCTCACTACCTTCTTGATGTCTGAATTAATTTTACCAGTGAAGTAGATGCTCAAATACTGAGCACAATTGCATGAGAGAAAGAATGCCAAGCAAAATATGAACACACATGCAAAACAAATTGATGAGAACAGGCAAGGACATAAGTCAGGAGAGTTTAACAGCTCTCTTAAATCCAAAATACTCGATGTCCCCGTGTAGGGGAATGCCAGGGCAGGAAGGCTGGAGTGGGAGGGTAGGCGGGGGAGGACCCTCATGGAAGCATGGGGGAAATAGGATAAGGAGTTTCTGGAGGGGAAACCAGGGAAGGGGATAACATGAAATCAAAATGACCCTGAGATTTTACCTCACACCAGTCAGAATGGCTAAGATTAAAAATTCAGAAAACAGTAGGTGTTGGCAAGGATCTGGAGAAGGAGGAATACTCCTCCTCTGCTGGTGGGATTGCAAGTTGGTACAACCACTCTGGTAATCAGTCTGGCGGTTCCTCAGGTAGCTGGGCATGACACTTTGGAGGACCCTGCTATACCACTCCTGGGCATATGCCCAGAGGATTCCTCAGCATATAATAAGGATACATGCTCCACTATGTTCATAGCAGCCCTATTTATAATAGCCACAAGCTGGAAAGAATCCAGATGTCCCTCAGTGGAGGAATGGATACAAAAAGTGTGGTGTATATATATACACACACACCATGGAGTACTATTCAGCCATCAGAAACAATGAATTCATGGAATTCTTAGACAAATGGATGGAGCTGGAGAACATCATACTAAGTGAGGTAACCCTGTCTCGAAAAAACACTCATGGTATGCACTCACCGATAAGCAGATATTAGCCTAGAAACTTGGAATACCCAAGACACAATCCATATATCAAATAATGTCCAAGAAGAAGGAAGGAGTGACCCCTGGTTTTGGAAAGGCTCAGTGCAGCAGTGTAGGGGAGTACAAGAACAGGGAAGTGGGAAGGGGTGGATGGGGAAACAGGGGGAGGGAAGAAGGCTTTTGGGACTTTCAGGGAGCGGGGAGCCAGGAAAGGGGAAATCATTT
Source organism: Apodemus agrarius (assembly GCA_964023405.1). Lineage (NCBI taxonomy): Eukaryota > Metazoa > Chordata > Mammalia > Rodentia > Muridae > Apodemus > Apodemus agrarius. Next base: position 79,425,817 of record OZ030019.1, on the reverse strand, counting down.
GAAATGTAAATAAGGAATATATTGAATAAAAAGTATCCAATTAAAAAAACTCACATTTCCTTACATAGTGAACATAACAATATGTATACCTTTAAGAACATTTTTAAATGACTATTCTTAAGAGTTTGGTCTAAATAATTCCACTCAACATCTATTTTGTTTGTATTTATACATTGACTGATTATCTACATGAGTACAAGCTCTATGTATGTGCAAGAATTATGCAGATACCTTAAGAACATGTGAGACCCCATGGAACTGTAATCTGCAGCACCCTGTCAGTGCTGGAGCCTGAATACTGGTCCATTGCAAGAGCAGGAAAAGCCCCTAACTATTGAGCAATCTCTCCAGTCACTACATTTAGTATCCTTTGTTTTGAAAATTCATATATTAGGCTCACCATGGTTTTCCTTTCCCATTCCCTCCCATATCCACCTCATCTCCCTGCCTATCCAACTTCATGCCTTCTATTTTCGAAATAAACAGAAAAATAGTGCGTGTTGCATCAGTTGTGCTGTGCCTAGAAGACACCATTAATTGGTGTTATCCATCCCCTTGATCTTGCAGTCTTCAACCCCTTCTTCCTTATAGCTCCCTGATACCTGAATAGGAGGTGTTTGATGAAGGTATCACGTTTAGGATGGGGTGTTTCAAATTCTCTCACTCTCTGCACATTTTCCAGTTGTAGATATCTGTATTAGTTCTCATCTACTGCAAGAGAAAGCTGCTCTGATGATGTCTTAGTAAAACACTGATCTATGGGTATAGCAAAATATCATTAGGAGTCATTCTATTGCTGTGTTCCTTTAACACAGTGGTTCTCAACCTGTAGACTGCAATCTCTTTGGGGGTCACACATCACATATCCTACATGTCAGATGTTCATATTTCCATAAAAGTATCACAATTACAGTTGCACAGTAACAACAAATTAATTTTATTGTTGAGTATCACTACAACATTAGGAACTATATCAAATGGTTGCAACTTTAGGAAAGTTGGAGAAGCACTGCTTAGTGAACAATATTATTTTCTTTTTCTCTATGTCAAAGGTCTATCTAGTTCCAGCTGCTTAGATACCTGAGAAGTGTCTGATATGTGTTCAGTGTCATTAAGTGGGCCTTAAATCCAATCAGAGTGATTGGTGGCTCTCACATTTGTGCTGTTGCTCACTGTATCATGCAGGCACATCACTGTTATAGATTTCAGGTTTATAGCTAGGTTGGTAGCTACCTTTCTCTGTTGTGCAGTGTGCCTTCCAGTACCATGAACACTAGTCAGTAGGAGTGAAGGTTCTACATGGGGAATGGCTTGATTTCTCTGAGTTCAGTGAGAGATGTAAGTGCTGTCGTCAGCAATAGGACCACTTTGTAGAAAGCAACAGATAGGCTTGGAAATAGCCTTAGATGTTTAAGGGTTTCCATGGGGCCACTTCAGCCAACAACTCACTTAGATGTAACCTATTCCTGGCACTGATGAACTTTATTAGTAAAACCTCATGGTCTGATCACTACAGTATTAGTGCATTTTTATGATACTGCTTTCAACATAGAACTATTCTTATAGAGAACAATGTCACAGCCAAGAGAACATGCAGATTAGCAGGTTAGCGATTAAGATACACATATTATTTGAGTATACTGACTTCAAGGACTCGGAATGAAGCAGTGATTTTAAAATGTGGTCCATTTCAAAAGTGTCAATCATAGATTAACAACCATAAAGAATTTCCTAAATTTTAAGCTAAAGTTGATCTCTTTGTATACTTCCTATGAAAAATAATATTACACCCCCCCATGATGGCCTAAATAGTGCTAGCTTCAGAAGAGTAAAAAGTGATCTTTTATGCCAGGTTCCTTTCTGGCTTTGCAATGAGTACATTATAAGTCTAAACTTTTCCTGTCTCTCACTCATGATTCTTCCTACTTCTCTGTCATCATGGCGCTGAGATGAAGTATGTGTATAAAATGATTCATCACAGGCTATATGACTATTGCTTTATTTAAAACATTTAAAAATAAATACAATAAATCAGAGTTTTCCTCTATCAGAATACTACATACAGATGCACTATATGCTTATGAAAATTTTGATTAAAACATTTTTCACCAGTCTGTCCATTTAATTAAATAAAGCCTGTTCAGTATTAATCAAAGCACAAAGAATTTATGCACCAAATCCAGATTAATTAAAATTCTGGGAGCTTGTAGAACAGGCTGTGTACAAAGACAAAACTAAATCAATCCAAAGATGATATTTATGAATATAGACTGTTTGTGAAGAGAGCATAAATAATATTCATGAAGGAATATATATTAAATATAGTATAGGATTATATTAAGGAATGTATTGAAATATAAATATGAACCAACATTTTGAATGATGGTTTCTATTTTTTAACTCCAATTGTTCATTAGAGAATGATTGTGGTAATCTCTCAAAAAAGCCTAAATCTTTAGTGACCTGTTCAAGTGTATCATTCAAGTGAACTCAAGGCAGTGCCTTCTCTTATTTTGCAGTTTGTTTTAATATTATTCCATATTCTGTTATATCTTCTTTCTGGAATATGGTCTACATGTTCATCAAGGGACAATCGATAGGTATCTACATAAAAGGAAAAATTACTGTTTGACCAATTCGTACTCTTCATCATATTAAAAATAAGCCCCAGCTATGTTTTGAACATATTTGTTTATTTTTTATTTTGTATCTGCACATGTGAGTGTGTATAGTCAGCATGCTTGGTTTTCACGTTTCTTACAAACTGTTTTAAACTGATTTAAAATAACACAAAACATATGATGATAATAATAAACATTAGGGTAAGATGCTTAATTAATTAGTTGCCATAATCTAGAAAAATATTTTAGTGGGTTACGGACTTGCAGTGAACATGCTTTCTTTTTAAATTAACTATAACTTAGATAATTAAAAAGTATATATATATATATATATATATATATATATATATATATATATGCTCAAACATGAATACATATATAATTTCAAAAGTAGACATTCATTTATGGAAAAAATATTAAAGCTGACATTACTTCTCCCATGTAAAAGAAGCAGGGTAGGGAAAAAGCTCAGTAATATGATACTTGTGAAGCATCACAAAAGTAAGATAAAAATAAAAATAAAAAAGTGTAATGTATCAAGATAGTAAAAACATTTTTAGTTTTTATATTTCAATTTCTAAAAACTAAACCACTGACTGAACTTTCATGAACCTCTGCTGATTATTTCTTACCAAAGTTTATATTTGCCTTTTCTTCTATGATATAAACCAGTGATGCTACTTGCACATGCTCATATACACAAACAGACTGGTTGGAAGAAATGTGCAAATACTTTGACTTAGCTAGGAACACACATTTTATATGCCACAGAAGTCTTCTTTAAGGCATGTCGTCTAGTCTCTCTATTAAAGGCCTTACCAGTTAAGAATATTAAAATTTGAATGACAGATATATTTGCCAGTGGTTTTAATGCTGCCCTAATGCCATTCATGCCATTATTTCTGTAGATAATTAGTGCCAGTCTTCACAGCTGAGGAAGCAATGGGTGACATTGTTCTTCTTACATGCCAATTTGGCCTGTTCCTCATCAGAGCTGAGATACTGCAAAGTGTTTATCTTAGATACAGAAACAAGTGTGTGTGTGTGGGGGGGAGAGGTAATTCTGAAATACACAGTGCCCTGAGTTTCACAGATCAACTGGCATCTTAAATGCTCCCTTCCTCACTTTGGAAACAAGGGTATGTGTCTGCACATTGAAAAGTGAATCATCTTTTGGCTATATAATTAACAGAAGACAGTTCCAAAACTTATACACCAATATTTGCAGTTTATAGGTAGCCCAGTTCCTCCTTTTAAATGACACTTGTGTTGGAATCTGCACATACTTCTGGTTATCACTTGTGATTGTGAGTCAGACTTCTTAATAAGGATAGAAGGAAAGGAAGTGTGGTAATCTCTGAGCAGGTATTGGCATGCAATTGCTCTAAGCTATTGGTTTAAGCAGTTTCATTTATACATTTTTCCAATTGTAGCTGTCCATAGTAGCTAAACTGATAATACTGGAGTGTTTATTAATCATGGAAAACCTAGAAGTCTTATTTGTTGAGCAAATATGCTATTAATAAAATTAGAGCTCAGAAGAGATATAAAGGAAGAAAATTACAATCTCTTCAGGATCTACAAGAATGTGACTCTATACTCAGAGACTTGGTTTCCTGCTAAATGTAAATATTGGTAATTTTCACTTTTTTGTTTTTTTGTTTTTGTTTTATTTTTTTTTTGCAATAGCATAAAGGTGAACATATAATGAAATCAAAATTAATGAAAACATGTCTCCTAATGTTTGGAAGTTATTATGTAAGACAGAAATTAAAAATGAAACAGTTGTGTCATGGGTCCTCTTTAGCACTAGGGTAATAAGTATGATCTTTTAAAGTAAATCCAATTAAACTTTGGGGAAACATTGACAGGGAACATTTTCACTACGAAAATGTCTTTTTATGTTGCTTTGGAAAACTATGTAGGAAATTGGTTTTGGTTTTATAAATAGTTTGAATTTCTAGCTATTTTACCATAGGATTCAAAATATTACAATGGTAGTCATGTTTTGATATGACAGAGGGAATGTCTTTAAATCTTCATTAGTTTGATTTTCTTTTGTTGTTGTAGTTGTTGAGGGTTTTTATTAGATAAATTCTTTATTTACATTTTAAATCATTTCCCCTTTTCTGGTCCCCCCCCCCCGAAGTCCCAAAGGACCTCTTCGCTCCACCTGTTGCCCAACCAACCCCCTCCTGCTTTGTACTGGTATTCCCCTACACTACTGCACTGAGCCTTTCCAGAGCTAGGGGCCACTCCTTCCTTCTTCTTGGGCATCATTTGATATGTGAATTGTGTCTTGGGTATTCTGAGCTTCTGGGCTAATATCCACTTATCAGTGAGTGTGCACCATGAGTCTTCTTTTGTGACTGGGTAACTTAACCTAGGATGATATTTCCAGTCCCACCCATTTGCCTAAGAATTTCATGAATTCATTATTTTTAATGGCTGAGTAATATTCCCTTGTGTAAATATACCACATTTTCTATATATTTATAGAAATATTGAGGGACATCTGGGTTCTTTCCAACTTCTAGCTATTATAAACAGGGGTGCTATGAACATAGTGGAGCATGTGTCCTTATTACATGCTCAGAAATAATCTGGGTTTATGCCCAGGAGTGGTATAATGGAGTCCTCCTGTGGTATCACACCTAGTTTTCTGAGGAACTGCCAGACTGATTTCCAGAGTAGTTAACCAGCTTGAAATCTCACCAGCAGTGGAAGAGTGTTCCTATTTCTCCACATCCTTACCAGCACCTGTTGTCTCCTGAGTTTTTAATCTTAGTCATTCTCTCTGGTATGAGGTGAAATTTCAGGGTTGTTTTGATTTGCATTTCCCTTATGACTAAGGATTCTAAATATTTTCTTAGGTGCTTCTCAGCCATTTGATATTCCTCAGGTGAAAATTCTTTGTTTAGTTCTGTAGTCAAGTTTTAATAGGGTTATTTGGCTCTCTGGAGTCTAGCTTCTAGAGTTTTTGCATATATTGGATAATAGCCCTCTGTTGGATGTAGGGTTGGCAAACTTTTTCCAGTTTGTTGGTTGTCCTTTTTTATTATTGTCAGTGTCCTTTGCCTTACAGAAACGTTGTAATTTTATGAGGTCCTATTTGTCAATTCTTGATCTGAGAGCATAAGCTATTGGTGTTCTGTTCAGAATAATTTCCCCTGTGCCCATGTGCTCAATGTACTTCCCCATTTACTTTTCTATTAGTTTCATTGTGTCTGGTTTTATGTGGAGGTCCTTGATCAACTTGGACTTGAGCTTAATACAAAGAGATAAGAATGGATTGATTTGCATTCTTCTGCATGCTAAACAACAGTTGAAGCTGTACCATTTGTTGAAAAGGCTATGTTTTTTCCACTGGATGGTTTTAGCTCCTTTGTCAAAGATCAAGTGTGTGGGTTCATTTCTGGTTCTTTAATTCTATTCCATTGATCTACCTGCCTGTCAATGTATCACTACCATGCAGTTTTTAACATTATTGCTCTGTAGTACTGCTTGAGGTCCAAAATACTTATTCCCCAAGAAGTTCTTTTACTGTTGAGAATAGTTTTAACTTTCCTGTTTTTTTTTTGTTATTCCAGATGAATTTTTGAATTACTCTTTTTTAACTCTATGAAGAATTGACAGGATTTTGATGGGGATTGCATTGAATCTGTAGGTTGCTTTTGACAAGATGACCATTTTTATTGTATTAATCCTGACAATCCAAGAGCATGAAAGATTTTTCTATCTTATGAGGTCTTCTTTGATTTCTTTCTTCAGAGACTTGAAGTTCTTTTCATACAGATCTTTCACTTGTTTGGTTAGAGTCACACCAAGTTTCTTCATTTTGTTTGTGTGTATTGTGAAGGGTGTCATTTCTCTAATTTCTTTCCATCTGTTTATTTGTTGAGTATAGGAAGGCTACTGAATTGTTTGAGTTAATTTTATATCCAGCCATTTTGCTGAAGTTGTTTATCAGCTGTAGGAGTTCTCTGGTGGAGTTTATTGGGTTGCTTAAGTATACTATCATATCTTCTGCAAATAGTGATCATTTAATTTCTTCTTTTCCAATTTTTATTCCTTTGACCTCCTTTTGTTGTCTAATTGCTCTAGCTAGAACTTCAAGTACTATATTGAATAAGTATGGAGAGAGGGAGGGCAGCCTTGTTTAGTTCCTGATTTCAGTAGAATTCCTTCAAGTTTCTCTGCATTTAGTTTGATGTTGGTTACTGGTTTGCTGCATATTGCTTTTACTATGTTTAGGTATGGGCCTTGAATTCCTGTTTTTTCCAAGACTTTTAATATGAAAGGATGCTGAATTTTGTGAAATGCTTTTTCAGCATCTAATAAAATGACCATGTGGCTTTTTTCTTTGAGTTTGTTTATATAGTGGATTACATTGATGGATTTCCATATATTGAACAGTCCCTGGGATGAAGTCTACTTGATCATGGTTAATGATGGTTTTGATGTGTTCTTGGATTCTGTTGGCAAGAATTTTATCAATAATTTTTGCATCAATATTCATAAGGGAAATTGGTCTGAAGTTCTCTTTCTTTGTTGGGTCTTTGTGTGGTTTTGTTATCAGTGAAATTGTGGTGTTATAGGATGAGTTGGGTAGTGTTCCTTCTGTTTCTATTTTGTGGAATAGTTTGAAGAGTATTGGTGTTAGGTCTTCTTTGATGGTCTGATAGAATACTGCACTAAAACCATCTGATCTGATCCTGTGATTTTTTTTTTTTGGTTGGGAGACTGTCAATGACTACTTCTATTTCTTTAAGGGTTATGGGAATGTTACATGGTATATCTGATCCTGATTTAACTTTTGTATTTGTTATCTCTCTAGGAAATTGTTCATTTCATCCAGATTTTCCAGTTTTGTTGAATATAGGCTTTTGTAGTAGGTTCTAATAATGTTTTGAATTTCCTCACTTTCTGTTGTTATAGCTCCCTTTTTGTTTCTGATTTTGTTAATTTGGATACTCTCTCTGTGTCTTCTGGTTAGTCTGGCTAATGGTTTTTCTATCTTGTTGGTTTTCTCAAAGAACCACCTCCTGGTTTTGTTGATTCTTTGTATAGTTCTTTTTGTTTCTACTTAGTTGATTTCAGACCTGAGTTTGATGATTTCCTGCCTTCTACTCCTCTTGGGTGAACTAGTTTCTATTCTAGAGCTTTCAGGTGTGCTTTTAAACTGCTAGTGTATGCTCTCTCCAGCTTGTTTCTGGAGGTACTCAGAGCTATGAGTTTTCCTCTTAGCACTGCTTTCATTGTGTCCCATAAATTTGGGTATGTTGGCCTTCATTTTCATTAAATTCTAAAAAGTTCCCAATTTCTTTCCTTATTTCTTCCTCTACCAAGGTATTATTGAGTAGAGCATTGTTCAGCTTCCATTTGTATGTGGGCTTTCTCTTATTTTGTTGCTACTGTAAACCACCCTTACTCCATAGTGATCTGATAGGAGGCATGGGATTATTTTAATCTTCTTATATCTGTTGAGGTCTGTTTTGTGACCAATTATATGTTCAATTCTGGACTCTGCAGAGCAGATGTCCCCTAGCAGACTAAGTACACAGATGGCTGTGGTAGTGCTGCCCAGCTCCTGGGTGCAGGTGGTGCCATAGTGGCTGTGTCCCATGCTATCTTACACTGGGGTAGTTTTAATAAATGGTGTTAGATTAATTTGAAGAAGCGATGGATGTTTTTAATTATATCCAGATGTAAAAAGTAACTATTTGCCAGGTGTAATTGTTGCCTTGGAGGCTTACTGCTGAATAAACTTATTCCTTCCAGTTCTGTCTGAACTCTGGCTGCCCATGTGCAACTCATCTGTTCTGGCTTAAAAATTACCCTCAAGCAGACTTCTCTCTGCTTCTTACTGGGTTGTTCTGCTTAGAAAACTTGCCTCAATTCCATGAACTGAACCGTACTAACTGCCTGAACTGAACATAACTACACTCAACTGCACAAACTCAACTGAACTACACTCACTGAACTGCCTTCTACTCCTGATACATTCTGTACTGCTCTTAAGTAGCCTCTCTTCCTCTCTGTTCTTCTGCTTGTTGGACATATCCTATCTCTGACTGGTGCTGTCAAATCTTTTTCTGATTCTTCACTCTGTCTCACCCTTAATTAGAAGTCACTCTCTAGAATATTTAAAAGGTTTATACTAAACACATGTCTGTATTTTAGTCAGTGTGAGATAAGGCATTTGTTTATTCTAGCCAGAAGGAATAAAAGTGTGTGGCATGTTTGCATTCTAGCTGGATCCTATCTTTGGATGTGATCCCTTGCCCAAGTGGCCTTGTTGCTGGATTGAAATACCTCTACAGCAGAAATTCCAGATAGCTTGATATCTTCTAGTAGTTCCCAACTCTTTTAGTGCTAACAGTCTCTCCCATTAACTCATCTACCGTCAGTGTGACCTTTAAGAAACCATTGACATTTTGTTTTCATCCCTTTTAAAAACATTTTCATTTAAAATCTTCTTTTTAATATTGTTTTATTTTTATTTTTCTCACTCTCTTGCTCCCTTCATTCTTCCCTCTCCTCTTCCATCCATAGTTCCCTCCCTTCCTCCTCCCTTCCTTTCTCTTTCTTTCTTGACAGGGTCTCCTATAAACCACACTAACCTCAAACTCACAAAGTAACTGAGAATAAACCTGGACTACTTACATCCCAAGTACTGGGACTGCAAGTAGGTACTACTACATTTGCTTTTGCATAGGATAATTTCTAAATGTTATGTCAATATCAAGATGGTATATCCTTACCAGATTACCCTAATCTTCCTAGTACCTGAAAAAAAGTATCAAATATGGAATTACTATTTTTAAAATTTCTTTGTATTTACATGTTTCTTAAATTATTTTCCACAAATATTGACCTTTAAAATCAGTACCATGCTAAGTGGTTAGTATTTTAATATTTTTTGTAGCAAGAAACATCACAAGAAATAAAATATTCATTCTTTCTATGAAGGTAGTTGTTGGTACCCTATAACCTTAAAACATTCAGAGTATTTCAATTTTTTCCATGTAATTTGCCAGAGTGCACATAAAAATTACTGGGGTCAGTCTTCCCAGCACTATTTGTACCAGGGAGCTGGGTGACTCCACATCCTTCTGTGCACAGTCCACTGGGAAAGAGTAATCTCCCAGAAGCACTTTCACCTCTGAGCACAAAGGTGAGATTTCTACCTTCTCTCTGGAGGGGAACAGCTAGGAGCACAGGGGGCATATGAACAATGGAGCAGCCAGGATGCAAGTCTTCCTGCCACTATTTGCACCAGGGAGCCAGGCAGATCCACATGCTTCTGTGCACAGCCCACCTGGAGACTAATCTCCCAGGAGTATGGACACAGGCTTACAGGCTCACAGGAGGGACAAGCTCCAGCCAGAGACAGCAAGTCCAACTGCCACCAGAGATAACCAGATAGTGAAAGGCAAGCACAAGAACCCTACCAACAGAATCCAAGGCTTATTAACATCAGAACCCAGTTCTCCCACCACAGTAAGTCCAGGATACCCCAACACACCAGAAAAGCAAAAGTTGAATTTAAAATCATATCTCATGATTCTGAATAAGGGCTTCAAGAAGGACTTAAATAACCCCCTTATAAAAATATAGGAGAACATGGATGAACAGGTAAAAGCCCTTAAAGAGGAAATACAAAAATTTCTTAAAGAAATACCAGAAAACACAAACAATCAAGTGAAGAACTGAACAAAACCATACAGGATCTAAAAGTAGAAGTAGAAACAATAAAGAAATCACAAAGTGAGGCATCTCTGGATAGAAAACCATGGAAAGAATTCAGGAGTCATAGATGCAAGCATCAACAACAGAATACAAGAGATAGAAGAAAGAACCTCAGGTAATGAAGATACTATAAAAAAACATTGACTCAAAAGGCAAAATGCAAAATGCATAAAGCTTGTAATGCAAAACATCCAGGAACTCCAGGACACAATGAGAAGACCAATCCTAAGCATTATAGGTATAGAAGAGAGCAAATATTTCCAACTTCAAGGGCCAGTAAATATCATCAACAAAATTATAGAAGAAAACTTCCCTAACCTAAAGAAAGAGATGCCCATGAACATACAAGAAGCCTACAGAACTCCAAACAGACTGGACCAGACCAGAAAGTCTTTCATCACATAATATTCAAAACACCAAATACACTAAACAGAGAAACAATATTAAAAGCAGTAAGGGAAAAAGTTCAAGTAACTTATAAAGACAGACCTATAAGAATTACACCAGACTTCTTTCCAGAGATGATGAAAGCTAGAAGATCCTGGGCAGACCTCTTACAGACCCTAAGAGAACACAAATGCCAGCCCAGACTACTATACCCAGCAAAACTCTTAATCACCAAAGATGGTTTTATATTCTATGATAAAACCAAATTTGTACAATATCTGTCCACAAATCCAGCCCTACAAGGGATAATTGATGGGAAATGCCAACACAAGGAGGGAAGTTAACTACACCCCAGAAAAAGCAAGGAAGTAATCTTCCAACAAACTCAAAAGAAGATACCCACATAAAAATAAAAATAACATAAAAATGTTATAGAAATTTTAAGAGATTAAACATTTTCCTCATTTGTGGAACTTTAAGTCATATGTATGGTCCATGTTCATCTTACTTGCTTACTAGTGAGTTGGGGAGACCAAAAGAAGGTCAGTCCTGCCCACGTAGGGCCTTGCTCCTTCCTTGTCCATAGTACTGTTACAGAGCGAGTGATTTAATTCCCTATTCTTCAGGATATTTGTGATAATATGCATTAGACTGGATCACTAATGATTAAGATGAAATTGCTTTCAAGCCAGTTTGTACATAAAGTTTAATAAACAAAATACCTTACTTGTACTTTGTATCATTCTCTGACTTTTTCAACTTAGGGAGTATTATAAGTAATACTAGAGGTACTTAGATGATGAAATGCTCTTGGATTTACTGAAAATCATGGGAACATTTTAGCAGAAAGCTTGAACCTGTTGTTCTAATGCAAGCATTATTTACTGATATTTCCCAGTAATTAAATTCTTCTTAGTTCATGAGGTGACATTAATCATGTCAATACATCAGTGTAAAGGAAAATGTCATGAGTTCTAATGAATGTGAATGGCTGGATTTCTGACAAGATTGTAATGTACTGGATATCTATACTAACAATAGAAGGGCTTGGTTAAACCTGCCTCTATTTAGGAAAATGGAGGTTTTTCCTGAGTTTTCATTTATAAATCCTAATAAGAGCTGTTCTCATGAGAAAATGAATATTGAAATGTTTTGGATGAGAAAGATGACTCAATTGATAAAATGCTTTCTGTATAAATGTGAGCACTTGAATTCACATAGAATACTCATGTAACACCTATGGTGTATGTGCAAGCTTATTCTTATAGCCCTGGGGATGTATGAGAAGATATAGTCAGCTTACTCAAGACAATGAGCTCTAAATTCTTTGAAAGACACATTCTCAAAAATACAAGGTGCAGTGTCATAATAGAAGATACTCAGTTTCAACCTCTGACCTTGTAAACACTTGAGAATGCTTACTACTGCAAACATGCACACAGATATTCACCCTAATAGATAGATGGATAGATACCACACCACACACACACACACACACACACACACACACACACAGAGAGAGAGAGAGAGAGAGAGAGAGAGAGAGAGAGAGAGAGAGAGAGGATAGATAAACATTTATTTAGGCTTTAACAGAGTAGGTTGTATTTAATCAAGACATTATGCTGTGCTGAAGTTTGTCTTATACTTAGATGGAAATTAACAGTAAATACAATCAAGCATACCTTATGTGCTGGGGAGATGGTTTACTAGTCAAAGCATGTATATAAACATACAAACCTGAATTTGAGTCTCAAGCATAAATGTTAAACAGGCATGAAAGCCTATCTGTAATCACAACACTCAGAATGGGGGATCTCTGAAAAAAGCTTGTAGTTAAATGAGCCAAATTTGTGACCTCTGGACTTCTGTGGAAACCACTGTCTCAATATATAGAGATGGAAAATTAATAATATACATGCATACTCACATGTAAATGCACCCTACACACATTTGTATCCTTCCATGCACACACAAAGAAACTAAAATAAAACTAGCTGCCTCGAGAGTTATTAGAGGGTCAAGGGCTGCATCAAATCCTCCTCTTTAATAGTGGACCAATGCAGATATCTCTAGAACCAGGGTTAAATGACATTGTTTTTTAGTGTAAGGGATAGACTGTAGAGGAATCGCTAGAGGTCAACAAGCTTCAAAAATAACTTATTTAGGCAAACTGGAAGTTCTTAATGCTCTTCTGTATAGAAGCTCCTGAGTCTGTTCTTTTCTTCTCCACAATTCTCAAATGCCTCAATCACGATTAATTCTGTCAGTGAACTTTGCTAGTATTTTCTGTTCATTTGCTGCTCTACAGAGATAAAAATACAGAAGCACATTTTCACAGTGAGGTAGAAGTTACGATACATCAACAAACACAGATGACAATGAAGAATTTCCTATCGTATTACTTCATAAACTTCTTTTATTTTGTGGGTAAGAGTGCCATTTCAGGAAAGCTGAAATCAGCACGAGCATGCTTATTTCTTTGAGGGAATGATGTGTAAATTTTAATTTTCTAGACTAATGGGTTTAGGTTTTTTTCTTTTTCATTCTTGACTGGATAGTCAACTCTTGACTTGAAACTTTCAAACTTAATATATACAAAGTGAAATTATTGATTCTATTTGACAACATCAATTTCCTTTACTGCTTAGGATTTCAGAAAATTACATGACTATTCTTGCTCATAGAAATGTCTAAGTTTGATTGTCTTCTCATCATGCCACACTTTAGGTTTGCTAGGTAGAGTATTCCTTAGTCCACATGAACTTCAAGGACAGAACCATAAATTGGAAAATTTAAAGAATATCTATTTACTGATTCTAGTGGTAGATGGTGGAAGTCCAAAATCAACGTGTCAATAAATATGATATCTGGTAAATGACAATTCTGGTTTGTAGATAACACCTTTTAGGTACATTCTCAAAGTAGTAATGAGCTTTCTGCTGTCTCTCCTGAATAGGACAATAACTCCATTCATCATAACCTTTCATGCATGCTGCCCTTTCATTCTAATAGCATTCCAAAAGTTCCCTGTTCTAAATACCATCACATTGACAATCTGATCACAACGTCTAAGTGGGGAAGACACAAACATTCAGCACATAGCAAGGTGAGTCTGAATGGCAATGCCACTTATCTGCTCAGTGTGTCTGCAACACTAATGTCATCAAGATAGCATTTAGCTTGGACTTGTGCAATACTCTCCTAACTAATCACCTCATGTCCTCAAGTCCCCAAGACACTTGTGTGTGTATGTGTTTGTGCATGTGTGTGTGTTTGTGTGTGTGCATGTATGTGTGTGTGTGTACAATGAACAGGTGCAATGTTATAATGGATTCATAAGCACACACACATGTAATGCCCATTCATACAATACACAAGAAATACCTTCAAAAACCCTTCTAGTTCTTCCATCTCTCCTCTTTCTTTTTCTCTTTAACATTTCTTATCTTTCTTCTTTCTTGTCTCCTCAACTTACAGCAAACAAGTTTGATTATATAGCCTTTGATGTCCAGGGATCCTCTTCATAGCTTCAATGCTACCACTTTTTAAAAAAATCTTCTAACACTTTAAAAATAATAATTAGATTTTTTCATGTTATTTAATGTGTGACTGTTTTACAAATATATATGTATGCACACCACGTGAGTACTTGGTATCCACAGTGGTCAGAATAGGGTATCAGATCCCTGGAACTGAACTTACAGAGAGTTGTGAACCACCATGTAGATGATGAGAATAGAACCCAGTTCCAGCAAGATCACCAAGTCCTCTTACCCAGTGAGCAGTGGCTCCATCCCTCAAAGAGGCTTTCATTACCTTTCTAAGATAAATTAATAAATCATTACATTTATTACACTTAAGTCTGTTTCTTTGCAATTGTGTTCTTATTTCCTAGAAATTTTTATTATAACAAACTCTAGACATTTTTTACAATCAATTCTAGTTACTTGCTAATAAATTAGAATCTCCAAATTCAGTAGAAAGAGGAACCCTGCATCCATAGCTGAAAAGGGGAGGGGACACAGGCCAGGGGCTCATGACTATTTTTTTTCAATAAATTGTCAAATTCTGTCCTCAGAGCAGAACTGACAAAGATCCAAGTCTTAGGAGAACTGGGCAAAAACAAGCAACATAAATTATTTAGAGGAGATGTTAACACTCTGGTCATTTGCCCAATATGTCTGACTTTTGCTTCTCTATAATTATGTATTACTAACTTTCCTTTGTATTCTAGTACTTTCAGACTTTGAGAAAAATATAAGACTATAAAAAAGAGGTGAAATATACATTTCACCCTATTCCATTTTGGTATATGTTACATTTCTATTATATCTGTTATGTGTACCTTTTCCTTTCTCTCTCTTTAATTGCACATTTGGATATCAGGGTTGACTCATATGATCATATAAGCTTGTATATGGATAGTGCCACATGAGCATTACAAAATGAAGTCATTCCTAAAACCTAAGTCAATTTAGAAAGAATGAACCAAGTCTATATTGTTTTCCTTTGAGTTTCCATAGGTATGCTCTCTCTCTCTCTCTCTCTCTCTCTCTCTCTCTCTCTCTCTCTCTCCTCTCTCTCTCTCTCTCACACACACACATACACACATGCACATACTCACATGCACACAAACACAATAGTAATGCATGAAAATAACATTTAAAGAAGCATTAAGTTTTTAATTTTTCATTACCTGTAAAAATAGTGATACTTCCAGAGGACCCAGCCATACCACTCCTGGGAATATACCCAGAAGATTCCCCAGCATGCAATAAGGATACATGTTCCACTATATTCATAGCAGCCTTATTTATAATAGCCAGAAGCTGGAAAGAACCCAGATGTCCCTCAACGGAGGAATGGATACAAAAAAAGGTGGTATATATACACAATGTAATACTATTCAGCCATTAGAAACAATGAATTCATGAAATTCTTAGAGAAATGGATGGAGCTGAGAACATCATACTAAGTGAGGTAACCCAGTCTCAAAAGAATACCCATGGTATGCAGTCACTGATAAGGGGATATTAGCCTAGAATCTTGGGACACCAAAGACACAATTCACATACCAAATAATGTCTGACAAGAAGAAAGGAACGGACACTAGTGCTGGAAAGGATCAAAGTATCAGTGTAGGGTAATACCAGAACAGGGAAGTGGGAAGGGGTGGATGAGGGAGCAGGGGGAGGGAAAAGGGTATGTGGGACCTTAGGAGGGTGGGAAAACAAAAAAGGGAAATGAAATGTAAATATAGAATATATCCAATAAAAAAATAAAAAATAATAATAATAAAAAAAGACACAAAACAAGGATGAAAGGGAAAAGCTTATCCTATTCCACTGGGCCAGGATAACCTTTGTTCACATCTTGGCATATGCCTTCTGTGCCTTTCATACATATGGGGAGAGAAGGAAAGGGGAGTGGTTCCAAGGCCAGTCAGGGCGGCAATAAAGATAAACACTCACACACACACACAAAAAAAAATAGTTTTTTTTAATTAAAAACAAAGTCATACTGAGGTGCTTGGAGATGGCTCAGCTCTGAAGAGCATTTGCTTTTTCAGAGATGCGAATTTGTTTCCCAGCACTCATACCCCACAGCTCACAATGGACTATTAACCTGTGACTCCAACACATCCGACACCCTTTTCTGGAATCTCAGGACATGCATTTTCATGTTGCATTCTCATACAAATATGCATGCCCATACCTCCAAATTAAAAAAAAATACAAAGAAATCTTCATAATCATCTCAATCTTTACTACAGAGGAATAGTGATAAAAACTACATAGCACTGGCACAGAGACAGACATGTTGATTAATGGAGTAGAATTGAAGAGCCAGAAATAAAACCACTCATGTACAGATACTTAATCTTTGACAGAGACACCAAAAATATACAATGGAAAAAAAGAAAGCATTTTCAATAAATTGTGCTGGTCTAACTGCCCATATGTACAAAAATGAAAATAGACTCATATTCCTCATCTCACACAAAGCTCAAGTCCAAGTGGATTAAGGACCTTGACATCAAACCAGATCCACTGAATGTAATCTAAGAGAAGGTGGGAATGATCCTTGAACTCATTGGCACAGGGGGAAGTTTCATAAACAGAACTCCAATGCAGTAGTGCCAAGCAGTGATGGCACATGCCTTTACTCCAGCACTTGGGAAGCAGAGGCAGGCAGATTTCTGGGTTCAGCTGGGCTATATAGTGAGTTCTAGGATAGCCAGGCCTACACAGAGAAACCCTGTCTCGAAAGAAGTCAAAAAAGTCAAAAAAGTCAAAAAAAAAAAGAAAGAAAGAAAGAAAGAAAGAAAAGAAAATGAACTTTGGCTCCTGTTCTAAGATCAACCAAAGAATAGATAAAGGAAAAATGTGGTTCATTGACACAATAAAACACTATTCAGATTTTAAAAATGAAGATAGAAAACTGGACAACGAAAATGTGGTTCATTTATGCAATAGAATACTATTCATCTTTTTAAAATAAAGACATCACGAATTTTGTAGACAAATGGATGGAACCATAAAATATCAATCTGAGTGAGGTAACAGAGACCCCCTCATGACAAGCATGGTATGTACTCACTGATAAGTGGATATTAGTCAAAAATTACAGAATACACATGAAACAAGCCACAGACCATAAAATGGTTGACAAGAAGGAAGGGGTAGTATTAAAAATAATTAAATAAATCCTCACTTCCTGCCCCATAGTTCTGGGTTCCCTAATGAAACACACACAACACACACACACACACACACACACACACACACACACATACACACACACACAGCCTTTATATTTTGATATGCCTTGATCAGTTCCATGATTGGGCCACTTTCTAACCTCCACGTGGTTAATCCCAAATGATTACTTAATAAACACTTCATTCTGTTTTAGCTGCTTTGGACGCAGAGTAGTGCAGTTCAGCTGGGTCACACTCCTGGCTCCTTCATATACCAGCTATTCCTCCTTGTTCTCCACTCTCCTCAGGCAAGATGACTCCCCTTTCCTACTTCCAGCATGGTGGATCTCCTTTCTCTCTTTCTCTTGTGGGGGTAGGGGGTGAGGGGTGATCAGAGGGGAGGGATCCTAAAAGTCCTGCCTGCATTGGCTGTCAGCATCTTTGTTTACCAATCAGAACTAACTGGTGGCAGGAACCCTCCGTGTCTTACATGCAAACAGAATTTTTGAGGAACATAATTAGATATGATATAAGTGGCTACAGGAAGGCCCGAGCGAGAATGCTTCAATTTTAACAGGGGGCACAAAACAATGGCTGAACTATAAAAAAGGAAAAGATTTAAGATAGTAACGCAAAAAATAGAAAATTAAAGAAGAGATAATGGAGTAAAGGAAGGAAAGAAGGATGGGAAGAAAGAATAAGGGGAGGAAGAGAAAAAATGGAGGAAGGGAAAATAAAGGGGAGGGTGCTCAGAAAGAGGAAGAGGAAGAGGAAGAGAAAGAAAAATCAAATCCAGATTGAAACAAAATTTAAATGCTCTTCTCATTTTCTAGTGAGCAAGCAAAAGCTGCCTTGCTGTTCAGCAAATGCACCATCTTTGGAAGTGAAAAGTATTAAACGTTAAAAAATTGCCAAGGTTATACACAAGTTGAAGTCACACCAAAGACATCGGATGGAGTAAAGGTTAGAAACTTACAAATGTAGACTCCGCGGCAGCCCACCTAACTTCTCTTCCATGTCAGAGGATTGCTGGACAATCATTTATGTTATTAGTTTAAAAATAAAATCGATTGTATTCAAGAACAATACAGCAGAGAAAATACTCTGAAAGGGTTCCTGCTACAAAACACCTCAAAATGTCAGATAAAATATCACAAAAGGCGTCTGAATTAAGAAACTTGACTTGGAATTAAACAGGGAAGTCCCTAAAGACAAGACCTGGACAGGAAGAGATCGGATGCTCCCTGTCACTTCGCTTGCCCTCAGGCATTTACTGTGCCTGGTGACAGAGTTCTGCCTGGTGACAGAGTTCTGGGTTTCAGTAGCCCTGAGTAGAGAGGAAAGGGCACTAGAGATGATGCAATTTGGAAGGAAAGGGAGGCCTGGGAGACTTGGAATCAGAAATGAAAATCATGACATGAAGGTGACAATTAGGACCTCACTAAGGACACATAGAACAAGTGTTTGCAGGCTCTTTATGTAAAAAAAAGATTTCTTTCAGTAACTCAAAAAAGAAAAGAAAATTGAAGTTTTCTTTTTTTGTATTTATATAACTTGTCACATTTTAATTGTTTTTTTTTTAAATACTGTGTCCCTGTGATAGCTTTTATTGGTGACAGTTTTCTTTTGTGTGTGCGGGATGCCAGTTCTTACTGATGTTCCTGGTTCAGAAAGCCTGAAGTTGAGATATATGCATTGAATCTAGTTCCTTGATGCCTCAAGAGCACATTGCTGAAGTCAATTTATATTTTCCCTAGGAAACAGTTTGATTCCATATCCATAAGCAATACCTTTCCTTCCTAGTTTAGCAAGTGCACACATACACACACACACACACACACACACACACACATGAAAAAGAAAAACGCAAACAAACACACATACCTGAATCTGCATCTGGCTTATTTCACTTAATAGTGTTCTCCTATCACATACATTTTCATCCAAAAATCAGGATTTCATCTTTTATTAAGGGTGAATAAAATTACACTGTGTATATGTGCCACATTTTCTTCATTCACATTGGACAGTGAGGCTGGTTTCAGAGTGTATTAGAAAAAGTCACATTTAAAAAATAAATGAGAATGCAAGGAAGTAAAATAATTAGGAAAATAAAAAGATTATGTATAACACATGGCAGGAGCATGTGTGTGCATATTTGGCTATTAAATTGAATAGTTATTTCTCTAGGTATCTTGTGTCATTATTGGAAAATAGAAATCCAATATTTTCTAGCTAATAGAAATCTAAATTAATAGAAACAATGTGAAGGCCAGTCTTTAGGTACATTGGTATCCAACAAGCTAAGTAGAATTTTCTGTTTCCTAACCAAACACAGCCTACAATTCAGAAGCAAGTTGAATCATTCTATGCACCCGCTGAAGTATTGATGCAGGCAGAAGGTCCAGACCTCCAAATTTGGCTCCCAATTTTTTATAACTTCAATCTAATATTATAATATTACTAATATTTACTAATACACTAATATACACCTAATGTTGTTGTCAGTGCAAGTGCTGGAGCCAAGTCATATGTGCAATCTTACAGATGTTTATGATATCTTCTTCCCTTTCTTTTATGAAAGAGTTTCACTGATAGCTATTATGATACTTTTGTCTATAGCATTGTCCATAGAAATATGTAACATTAAACAATCCTGCTATTGTTGACTTCATGTTGGCTAAGTTTTATATATTGGCTTCTGTACCTTGTAACTGAGCCTGCTCTTAAATATTTTAGAAATATGTATATAATCATAGGTCTGCTTACTTGTTATGAAGGATTACTTTGTCCAGAAAATGTAACATATACCAAATTTACAGCAAGAGCACATACTATATTGAGTAGACCTGAAGACAGAGGCTGATCAGAGATTCCTTAATATCAATACAAATTAGAACTTAGGGAATATCTTTAGATGTTTGAATGCGTATGACCTAGAATCCACATCTATTTCTCTGTTGTGTTAACTGAGATAGCTCAGTAGTAGGGAGTAGTAGTAGTGATAGTAGTAGTAGTAGTAGTAGTAGTAGTAGTAGTAGTAGTAGTAATAGTAATAGTAGTAGTACTAGAGGCTCACCTCATAGATATCAATACCATCCTTTGATAAGAGAACTGGGAGTCCTTAGCAAAATGACTGTGTCACAGGCTGGGTTGGAGATACATAAAATATATCAGGAACAACTTATAATAGCTAAAAGAAGGAACACTTGCATACTAAAATTCAGATTGAAACCAACTCCAAACAATGAGAGTGTTTTCAAACATCCCAACAGACAACTGATAACTCATTGTTAGTAAAACCTAGAACAATTTGTGTAGCAAAAGACAAAAAATAATAATATAGAACAAGGAGAAAATCATCATAAATATTTATGAAAACATTGATATAAATGATTTAATATATAAATAAGTAAGAGATAAGCAAATCACCCATAAATAATAATCAAAAAAGAGTTTTAAGATATTCTATGTTCAAAAGTCCACAATAAAGGATAACTGACCATTCTATGAAAATTTACTGCTAGTATTGCTGCCTTTTATTTTATTACTTTTAATTTATATGACCACCATGTGTCCCCAGAATGGCCTGAAAAGGGTGTAAATATTCTGGAGTGGGAATTACAGATTGTTTTGAGTCACCATATGGATGCTAGGAAATGAATCCTAGTCCTTAACAAGAACAGTGAATATTTTAACTACTGAACCAACTCTCCAGTCTTCCTTTTCCCTTTAAAAGTAGAAAATGAAGGAACTCAGTCACTGAAGGGGTGGATGAAGAATCAGACATAAGTAGCCCTCCTGAGTCTGCTTGTACTATAAGGCAGCTAGCTGTCTGTCCTAAGAAGCCAACTGATTATGTTATGAATTTTTCTAGTTTTAAAGTAGCATGTGGATGAAGAGTCTAGTTTTCCTCAAAAATGGGAATGGGACCATTAAACATAAGATTGTTGTATAATAAATTAATAATCAAAATGCTATAATAACACTATAGTTGTAATTGATATCAGGTTTGTGAGAGAATTCTTGTGGACATTTTGGTTCTTTATGGTATAATAGTATTTACCTTTTAAGAAAAAATACCAATAGAATATGGATATTGTTAAAATTTAACATTACTGTTATTACTATTAATTACTATTACTGTTACTATTGCTATTTGTTTGATTTTTCAAGTCAGGGTTTTCTTAGAAAGTCCAGGCTGTCCTGGAACTCTTTTTGTAGACCAAGGTGGCCTTGAACTCACAGAGATCCATCTCCATCTGCCTCCTAAGTGCTAGAATTAAAGGTGTGTGACACCGTTAATCCACCACAGCCTGACTTTATGTTATTTATTTCATATAGTATGTTATTAGTTATAACAAATAAGAAAATCAAAGAATGCAAAAATATTCATAATATTTTCACCTTTTTGTTGAGAGAGGGGATTGTTATAAAATCCAGTATGTTCAAAAGTCACAATACTCCATTCTCAGCCTCCTGTGTGCCCTCATTACAACCTCAGCTGGCAATTTCTTTTAGTAAACCTAAATATCTTTTAAAGTCAATATTCATTGAAATATGTAAATTATGCAAATCCACAATAGACAGAGTAGACAATTTTAAGAACACTGAGTCAGACCATGGCTTATGAATGAATCTGTATCATCCAATAAAGCCTTTAGTGGATGAGCTGGGTCCATTAAATTACAAATCATCAGAGGGAATATACTTTTTTTTGTTTTGCATAGTTTGAAGGACAGAGGATCATGAAACTGTCAAGGCAGAAACAACTATTTGGTTTCCCTAAGTGTGAAGGGGCTGGCAAGGCCGGCCTCAGGCAGCATCCATCAGCACCAGGAGAGTTTTATGCTGTGCTTTGAGTACCAGAGAGAAGGTGAATGCCTCTGAGGGATGGAAAGCTGACACATGGGCACACAGCAGAAGCAAATGCTAATAACCACGCGAGCTTCAGGAAAAGTCGGGCTGTAAGAGTGGCTCCCTCCTGGTGGTGGGTAAAGTATAGTCAATTACTTTAAAATTGCTCCCCACTACTGCTGATATCCTAAGGAGATCAAAACCATTACAGTTTTCGTTCATCTGCTGTTGCATCCTCGGAAGTTAGGGGGTAAGAGGCATTGGCTGGCTCGAAGGAAATCTGTGTAAATTACCAGGATCTTGATGATGTGATAAATAAAAGCTTCCCCTAATGTAAGCCTCTGTAGTTCACTTCGGCTAATTTATAATAGGTCCTAAGGGAGAAAATGAGAGGGTAAAATTTTCTTGACATGGAATTGAGAACTCTTTCTGCCAACGTGGCTAGAAAGATGGCTCTGTGGTTAAGAACATTTGGTGCCCAGCACTCTCCCGGTGGTTCACCATTATCCATGGTTTGAGGTTCAGGTGATCTGAAGCCCATTCAGACCACCAAGAGCCCCAGACACACACATGGTGCACATCACATGTGGGGAAAACACTGCTACACATAACATAAATAAAATAAAATAAAATAATAAAATAAAATAAAACAAAACAAAACAAAACAAAACAATAAAATAAAATAAAATAAAATAAAACAAAATAAAATAAATGTTAAAAGATATCATCCATTTCTGATCTTCAGGTGCAGATACGTTGCAGATCATGCAAGAGTATATAAGTATTTCATAGCTTGCATTGACTGTTTCACACAACTGATTCTGCATGCTGCTCGGAAAGCAGAACAGAGAAGGGAAGTAGGGAAACAATTAGCTGTCCTGCTACTTTTCTGTAGAAATCTTAACTAAAGCAGTAGGTCAGATCCCACAATGTCAAAGAGATGTGCTGTTTCCTTTCCCTGGGAACAGTTGGCATGAGGCTGGCTGCTCAGAGGCACAACCCAGCAGCTGACACAAAAGGACAGGAAGCCGCTCGCTGACAGACTTCCACTTGCTTAGGTTATGATGAAGGCTCCTGGAAAATCAGCTGCTTACTGAGGGGACTCTGTCTCCTGCAGCCGGGGCTAATGGTGGCCCAGCACTGCTATGCAGCTCACAGCACATCAGTAGTGACAATCTCTAGGTTTTAATTACCACTGTACCTTTAAATAGAAACGTGCTCATTGAGATAAGGATGCAGTTTGTATTCACCTTTCCTTCAGGAAACAAAAACATAAAAATTCCACATGCCATCCTACATTATGTTTTCATACCAATATTTTCCACAATTTTAATAGTATGATGAACATATGCTAACTATAATCTCTTGGTTTGAATACTAATAAATTTTATATTAACCATTAGAAAATTTCTCTAACGTATATCCAAAGGCACAATTTCAGTATTAACATTTTATCTATTTTATTAAATATTTTCAGAATTATAATTGATGGGATTATTGTAGAATATATTTGTATAAAATTTGCCTATTTGAAGTTTAGACCCTATAAACTTGTGTTGTAGGGTAAGCTATATGCCCACGCAAGACTGATTTCTAGAGGTACAAATCACTAAAATCTCATTATATGCGAACAGGTATTTCACAGATATTTACTAATTGTGCTTTGGACTCAATTGTACACTTTAAAGCAGGCATGATTTAGCTGGATTTGTGTTGATCATTGAACTGAAAATATATCCATTTTATGTTAGCACTCTCGTTGGCACATTTTTGTAGGCTTATAGTTTAAACTTTGTTACAGAAGAGGTATATAGACAAAAATAATAAACAAAATCTAGCAAGTCCGGTCTTCAGTGATCCATGTGATCCATGAACAAAAGACATTCCCTGAGTACTTAGTGTTCACTGTTTTTTCCTTGTTTGGTTTTGCTGTAACATTTTTTAAAGAATTCTTTCAGACACAATTCATAGGTCTAGTAATTACAGGTTTAAATCACTCCATCCCCATTGTCTTCGTGTTCTCTGTTCATTATTTGTTTACCTAAGATTGTCACACTAGACTCATCGATTGCTTCTTTTCAATTGACAGGTAGAATATCGACAATCTGCTTCTGATTGCACATATGACTATGGTTCATATTCATATGCTGAAGAGAAGGAATCTTGATTTTGAAAAGTAATATACCCATAAACTTACAAAATTGTGCAGTTATTCAGGAAGGGAATACAAAAGTCTTTAAAGTGACTCCTCAATTTTACTTTGGTCATAGCTTAAATATATATGGTGTTATATTTTTAAAAAAAAACACACACTATTGTTTGTTTTATTATAGAAATCAGTTACTCATGATATAGTATTTGCAATATAGTACCTGCAAAACTTATAATAATCTATTTATTACTGTATGACCTACTTTAAAGAGCACATGCCTTTATTTGTTCCAAAACTCAGAACTTTACAAAATAGCTCATGATAAATACATTAGATTTAATTTAATTATGCCTTTTTCTTAGAAAACAATCTGAAAAGATACACACACATTCCTACTTCATATCAGAAAGCAATGCACTTCACTTATTCTGATCGCAGACTCATTTATTTTCCATGTTAGCACTTTCATCTGCTATATTATCAACATTATTTCTATAATTAAAAGTATTTTTGTGTGATGTGGTGACCATCTCACAGTCCAAAATAAGATCAAGTATGTCTAAAACAAACAGAGATATGTAAGTTTCCAGACGTCAGGGTATTTAATAATATATGTTCCTATTCCAACTACATTAAGAGTCAGAGTTTTTCCAAAAATTTAATTAAGATTTTTTATTTTTTCATACCCATGCACAAAAATTTTCATACATATAACTATCTATGTCTAAGGCCAATCATGCAAAATTAACAAATATTTTGCAAGAAGAACAGATAAGATCAACTATTCATAGAAATACATTAATCAACACAAAAATAGCCCTAATACTAGGAAATTTTTTGTAATTTTGAAAATTTCAGGCAATTCCAAATTTGGAATATTACTCCAAATGAAATTTCTAAGGGTTTGGTGGGAATGGGCTTTAGTGTCATCTCAGCATTGAATTTTTTGAGATAGGAGCCCTCCGTCTTACATGACTTCGTCATGGATTTACCATATAGTTTGTCTGGGAATGTTAACAGTGAGTTTGGTCCAAAGCTCTCTTGTCTCTGTCAGTTTTAATTATATTCAACAGCTTCCTTCCAGACTCTTCTTGATTTTCCAGAAGATATATTTATTTATTTCAAGTATGTGGGTATACTGTTACTGTCCTCAGACACACCAGAAGGTGGCATAGGATGCCCATTACAGATGGTTGTGAACCACCATGTGGTTGCTGGGAATTGAACTCAGGACCACTGAAAGAACAGTCAGTGCTCTTAACCACTGAGCCATCCCTCCAGGCCCCTTCTTGACTCTTAATACTATCTCTTTGAACACCACCTAGGAAAATTCTGTGTGAATATCTGTTCTTGTTAGACAGTCCATCCTCACAGGATTTTCCCATTGACTTGGCATTTGCTTTTCTCCCTCTTAAAAGCACTCCTTTTTGCCTGGGTTAGGTCCTCATGTCTCCTTAAGCACTCAGTTTCCTTTAAAAGGAAAGAAAGATGAAAAGAAGTGGAAGGAAATGCTAAGAGTCTTAATGTCATCTTGTCAAAATTTTTCTTAGACAAAATTGATGTTTGTGACTAATGCATTTCCTCACATATGTACTTGTATTTCCCCTAAGAAAAACAGACTAAATTTAATATTTGTTCTCTTTTGACATAAATGGCAGAATAATATAATTCTTAATTTTGCTTTTTTCAATTTATAATTTATGTTGAAAAAGATCTAAATTGATGGCTAACACAATTTTCAACAGCCTTATACATTATATGATTGAATTAATCATCATATTGTAGCTTAGTATATTGTAGCAACAAATGCTAATGGAATAGTAAGTTTTTCAATTTTCTTTTTATTTTTAATTACTGTGGCTCAGTGTTTGAGTGAGTTTGTGCACGTGAATACAGTGGCAGCAAAAGTCAGAAATAGTAAGAGCCAATAAAACTGGAGTCACAATCTGTCATATACCCCCCAGTGTGAGAGCCTGCAACCCATCTTACAACCTTTATAAAGAGCATTACCTTTTCTTAGCTCCAGCCTTCAGCTCCTTATGTGTAAGATAGAATTACATTTAAAAATGTGAAAGAAAAGAGTCTAAAATGGATGTTGGAGCTTTTAAAAGCAATATTATGTTAAGAAAGAGCATTAGAGAAACATTATCTTCCTATTTGAATTAGAAAAATTCAAGACTATATTTAAATCCTTTGATTCATTTGTGAATTACTGCGAAATTTTCAAAGTATCTGTTTTCACTGAGAAAAGTTGGTACTTCACTACTTTTTTCCCCTTTTCTGGTCCAGCAGTGTGGTCACAGGCAACCTGCCACTGAGCTTATCTAAAATATGGCTGGGTCTGTTTTTGCTCTTGGTAAACAGTTTGGGATTTTTCATCACTCTGAAGTAATACCTTCCTATTCCTCTTTGTGGCTAAGCTCCTAAAGAGGGCTGTTTGCTAATGGTTAAAAATTCCTATGAAGGCACTTAAGACTGTCAGTACTTATAAAGATGAGTTCTAATTCACAAACTTTTAAGTATATCCTTTGTCCTAATAAAACTTGGATGTTCTGAGATGTTCTCACTGTCTGAGTTGACCCTAAATGGACTGCCCACCTTGCTGGCACCTTCTTTTGCAAAACTATTTCTGGTGGTGGATCGTTTTTAGGGAATTAGCTGATTAAATTATAGGCTCTTATTCTGAATCCCTTGACTACTGTCAAAACATATTTGTGTCAAGGTTTCAATCCCTGTCATCTAGTGAGGAGTGCTGATTAGTTCACTTGGAAGATTTTCTTTTTATAATGAGAGCGTTTCTTAGCGTCTTGACCTTTCAGATGGTGTACATCAAGATTAATACACCAGAACTTCATGTTTTAGTGATTACACAGCTGACATCACTTTCTATCTCCTATTTAGACTCTCAAAATGCTACCTTTAGTGACTTACTTCCTTCTAATTAATTTTTCAAGCAGATGGTAGAAAATAAATAATACAATTGCCTACAGTGTTATAATTGATGCATCACAGCCCAGTGTATTAATGCATAATAGACAATTATTAGCACATATATGAAAACTATATGTAAGCAATAAAGCATATTTGTAGCATGCACATCAAGAATTCCCTATGTAAATCAATAAAGGAAGTATTACTGATGTCACTAATCTACTCACTCTTCCACAGTCCCAACCTCTTGTCCTTCCAGCCATGGGCACTGTAGTTCTGTACCTTGTATTCTTTCTTTTTTCTTTGTTGTCCTTATCACAGAATTGAGTCCCTAAATACTGTAATTTTTGATTTCTGTTTCATTGAAGCTGCATGACAGCTGTTATAGTTTACATATTATGACATATCATAGGTTTAAAATAGGCACTGATATGTGTTAGAAAATGCTTGCTTCAATTTTTCTGACAATTAAAGGGTTAAAATAGAAAAGAGCCAATTTCAGTGGAGGTCTGGGAACAATATAGATAAATTAGAATGTGCAAACTACAACATTATACTACTTGAGATGTAGATCTCTGAATTTTCTTTAAACTTCTATTAAAAATAGTTTGTCTAGAATAGAAGAGAAAAGACATCCCTAAAACAATGAAATTTTTTCCCAAAGATTTTCAGATGAAATTTAGGCAAGAAGAAGAAAATTGAAGACTTTTATTAAGCAAAAGACATCTACAGTTTGGTAGAGCAATAAGCATTTTGATGGTTTGTTATCTCTCATCTAGAGTTCTAAGCACCATGAAACCAGTAAACATTGGAGGCTCTAAGGCCACTGTAAACATGCAGCTTAGTATACACTTGATTGGTTGCAATAATATGGAAACACTGATGTCTGTCCCAGAAAGGGAGGACTTATCATTTAGAACTGTCTTAGAAAAGTTCCATTAGAAGACTACTTTCTTCTTCTTCTTCTTCTTCTTCTTCTTCTTCTTCTTCTTCTTCTTCTTCTTCTTCTTCTTCTTCTTCTTCTTCTTCTTCATCTCCTGCTCATTTTCTCCTTCTCCTTCTTGTCCTTCCCCTTCCCCTTCTCCTTTTCTCCTTCTCCCTCTCTTTCTCCTCCCCCCTCCCCTCCCCCTCACACCCCTCCCTCCTCCTTTTTCCTCTCTCTCTCTCTCTCCTTCTCCTCCTCCTCCTATCAGGCTTATAGTCTATCAATTTTCAGAAGGTAACTGTCAAATCTTAAAAGAAAGTGGTAATTTTTGAATATTGTAGTTTCCTGAGACTATTATGATGCATGAAACATAGTCAATTCGGTGAAAAAATTCCTAGAAATAAAATATGGTGAAAGAAATAACCACATGGACATTTTCTATTGATCTAGAACATTCAGTGTCTGCTTGGAGCTCTGTACATACCTAAGATTATACATAGGTCAGGTGTAGCATGAAAATTATGTAAAGAGCAACCTGCCCAAGCTTCAGTTTTAAATTTGAATAAAATATTTTCTGTGCTGTATAGTTTTTGGCAATGTTTTCAGCATGTCAATGCAGGAAATATCTTCATAAATTTTACAAAACCAGTAAATATAGATTTGGAAGATAATATAAAAAGAAGTGCTCATTGGATCATAACAGAGGGCTTTAAGTGTAAATGAAATGAAGTTGTTTGTATCAAACCCATAGTCGTGTTGCTGGTCCAGTGCTTTCCAGCATGTAAAAAGCTCCACGGTACCTCAAGCCCTGTAGAAATCAGGAATGGTGCCTTACATGTACAACCCCATGCTCAGGAGCTAAAGTGGAAGGATCAATCATTCAGAGCCGCCCTCTAGGACATAGCCAGTACAAGGCAACTTGAGAAACACAGATCCCCTGCCTCCCCTGCAGAAAGTAATACTGAAACTTTAGGAATAATTAATTGATAAATTAATTTCTCTGGGGTCTAAGATTGTTCTGTGGCATAGGAAAAATAGAATAATTCATGTCAATTAAAAAGAAATCACCAAATATATTATGCAGTCAGGGTAGAAATAAGCTATTTTTATTTTGTACCAATGTGGGGGTTTGTTTGTCTCAAATTTTGTTATATAGCATTGATTTCATAAATGCACAAAATGCCAAAAATATTCTGAACATTTCCTCATTTTTACAGGATCATTGTTGAGCATTTTGATGTCATTTATTATTTTAAAAGCACAAGACAAAGGTTTTAAAGCTTCTGCTGATGTTTCAAAAGCTGTATCAGTTCCCCTTGACCTCAATTTTAAAGAAAAAAGGTGATTTTGTTGTTCAGTTAAACAAAATCAGAAGGCACAATTGCTGATTTCATGTGAGCCCTTTGGTAGCTGAGACACAGTGCCCTTTCTTATGGTTTTGCTTCCTTGCAGGCATAACTGTATCTTTTCCTTGTGAGGCAGTGCCTTCCTTTACCAATCCCATGGGTCAAGTAGAAAGTTCAGTAAAAGATTCATGTCCTGCAAATCTGCTCCCAGTGTGTGCTTCTGAACACCACCATCTTCATGCTACCCTGAGACTGAAATCTGAGGGGAGTAGCACTTTTCTTCATTGTGTGTCTGAAGAGGAGAGTTTATTTGGAAATACGCCATTCATTTTACTGAATATCAAAGGAAATCAGAACAATGTTCTGCTATGTCATCAGGGCCATTCTCCTTCTGCTGTCAGAATTATTGTTTGTTTATTTCCCCAAAGTTCTAAAACTGACTTCACAAAAATATCAATCAGGGACAATAGCTGTCCCCATCTTTGAAAGGAAAAATAGTTGTTAATGCAAAGATTCAAGACAATACAAGATAAACCATAGAGAAACAAGGAGAATGTTCCAGGCCATATAATATTTTCAAGACCAACAAAAGGAAAAGCCAAGTGCATTTGTATCTGGCTGAGATGTGCTAAGCCTGGATAATGTGTCTGATGTCACAATGTATTTTCTGTTTTTCAAAATAAATGTTTATATCTATAGACATAAATATGTAGAAAATAGAAACAGCTTGCTTAAACAAAAATATCAACATATTTCCTAATTATAAGCCTCAAAGTATGCTTATTTCTTTTATATTACAATTTATCTAATATTATATAATTAAGTAGTTATTTATGTTAAATAATTTTAAATAGTTACTGCTTAAAACATTAACATAAGCAGTCTCTCAGCATATGTTCTTCATAGAGAGGAGGGAGTGTATGCTAGTGTTTGAAACATTGACATCCAGTAACAAACTTTTCTATACAGGACAAAATGGAAACTATTATAGTCATAAGCAATGTGATTGTTCAGTTCCATCCTAGTAACATATGTATATGATACAAAAGAGAGCATATTTTTCGTTCCAATAAAACTTATTTAAAGATATACTTTTACCCAGAGGGAGGCACCCTCTCAGAATAGGAGGGTCGGGGGCTTGGAGGAGGAACTCGTTGAGGGGGCACAGGAGAGGGGACAGCATTTGGGATGTTAATTAAGTAATTAATTAAATATTATTGATATACATCAAGAAGATTAACTTTGCAATGTTTATCTCCTTAGGAGTGGGAAGAGCTGAGTTAATACTTTG
The DNA here is from genome assembly GCA_964023405.1 of Apodemus agrarius. NCBI lineage: Eukaryota > Metazoa > Chordata > Mammalia > Rodentia > Muridae > Apodemus > Apodemus agrarius. Next base: position 79,394,855 of record OZ030019.1, on the reverse strand, counting down.
TCCCAGGTAGACAAGGGAAGTGGGTTTCCAAGAGAGATACAGATTCCGCTCTTGCTGAGGATGCACTTGGGAGGCTCCAGAGAGGGGCTCATCGAGAGCTGCTGGGCATCTGAGAGTGTAACTTGGTCCTGATCCTGATGGGTTATCAAATCATTTGTTAGAAATCAGTCAAGAGAATATGAAAGGCTTTGAGCCTACAATATGCCCCACCCTCAGCCTTGGGAGTGTTTGACCTACAAAGCTCACAAAGAGACATGGCTACATTTATATTGAAAAGGTTATTACAGTCTGTCATTACCCTTCACCATGTTTCTAATGCCAGCCACAGGTTGTAGTTCTGCACTGCTTACTCTGCAGCAAGAGAATGCTGCTTAGCTTAATTATTGGGTTTGGTTGTTGGGTTGAGTTTGTTCGGTTGGGGTATTAGGTTTTCTTTGTTTTGCTTTAAGACTTTGTTATTTATTTGTTATTTCTTTTGTTCTTGTAATTGATTTGCTATTTTACTAAGGCTACACACTATATATAATGACTGCCCCCTTTAAGCTGCTTTTGAGTAAAATGAATATATTTTTATGAATAAAAATCTGATCTAAAAAGAAGAGATGTATCCTGAGGGTCTGGTGTGTTCTGACCATCATACGTTCCTGACCTTCTATCTCTGACATGCTGGATTTTGGCACGCATAATTCATCTCTGTTATTGGATAATTGTCTAAGGGAAAACATGTATTTATTTGAAATTATAAATTTTAGCATATGGAATACTTCTGTAGTAAAAATCACAAGATGTATAATATATATATATATATATATATATATATATATATATATAGTCTACAAATCTCTTCAGAAGATGTTATCACTAAATTTTTATTGTCTGTCTATCTGTCTATCTTCCTGTCTGTCTACCTAATTGTATCATTCTTCATTTTGAATGTACTTTTTAGAATTTCATACATTAGTCCTGCTTTGCATCATCCCTGTTTCTCCCTCTCCCTCCTCCAACTCTTCCTGTCTTCTTTCCTACTCATTCTCAAATTCATCTCTTCATCTTCAGTTACTGTTAAGTATTATTGTTTCACACACACACACACACACACACACACACACACACACACACACCGCAGCCTTTAGAATCCATTTAGATTTGCTCCTGTGAACACAGATTTAGTGTTGGCCACTTTGGTTGGATAGCCTAGCTTATCCCTGCAGAAAAATGATTAGGCCTCTCTCAACAGGCACTGCTCCTCCTCTAGAGGTTAGAATATCATATTTTACTGGTGGAACTGTAAAACAAGTCTCTTTCTTATACTCTTACTAAAGATGTTTTTCATCATTCATATTTGAGCAAAGCATCTATATCCCAAAATTGCTACTGTTGAAATATACTAAAATATTTCCAGCTGTTTATTAATCTTGATGCATACCAAATAATATTTTTCACCAACTTGGTTTCCTGTTCTTAATCTCTAATAGTTAAGGCTCTACAAAAGTTCTCCAATGAGGGAAGTCATATATAAAAAATCATGATTATTAATGAATTTTATTTTTGCAAATTCTGTATTATTTTACTCATTTATATATATTGCTGAGGCTTCTCATAAGGGTTTGAAAATATTTGGTAGAAAATGTTCCCCAAAATACAAGCCTCATTTACTTCCTTATAAATGGATGACTATTTCATTAACTTGGACCTAATGGTTGCCTTTCTGGCCTAAGGCTCTACATTTTTAATTATATGATCCTTCCAAAGTGGACCAGAAATATGATGTGGTTTTTTGGAGGACAATTTCCTGCTAACCATCTTCTTTATCCCAATCCTCTTCTAACATTTAGCTCCAGGCAAGTGTTTGAAATCTTGAAAATATTTTCTCATTCTACATTACTAACAAATAAACATAGAGATATAAATAAAAACAAACTATTAAATTTAGGTGTAAATGGTAGACCCTTACAATTACCAGTGGGGGAATAACAGATGCTAACAGTTATTTGAAATATCTTTTTATTTGTGATGGCATTTTAACATTGTTAATTTACTTCTACATGTAGTTTAAAATTCAAGAAGGTAGTTTAAAATGCATTGAATACATTCTACTAACAATTTCAGTAAATTTTAATATATAGATATGTAGCTACATACATATAGATAAGTATCTATATAGTGACTAATGAAAGTATACAGATGATAGATAGGTAATGGCTATCTAGCTAGATGAAAGATAGATAGATAGATAGATAGATAGATAGATAGATAGATAGATATAAACAGACCAGCAGGAAGACAGAGAGGCAATGATGAATAGGAATTATGGTGGTTTGAATGAGAATGGCCCCTATTGAATCATAAAGTTGAATGTTTGGTCAACGTGTTGGAAAGAATTTGTCACATGAAGTCCATGTGGGCCTGGTATCAGTTTTGTTCTCTGTCCCTGTCTTTCAGATCAGAAAATTGCCATGCTTCCTCCCTTAGTAGAAATTAACTAACTCGCTAAAACTGTAAGCAAGCCTTCAATGAAATGTTTTCTTTTCTAAGTTGCCTGCACAGCACTAGAACAGTAACTAAGAGAGATTGCTAGGTAAATTAATGTGTGTGTGTGTGTGTGTGTGTGTGTGTGTGTGTGTGTGTGTGTGTGGAGAGAGAGAGAGAGAGAGAGAGAGAGAGAGAGAGAGACAGACAGACAGACAGACAGACAGACAGACAGACAGACAGACACAGAGAAATAGACAGACAGACAGAGGCCTTGGTCATGTTTGATATGTGTAGAACTATGAATAAAAGATGGAAAGACATTGCTACAAGAAGTTAATACATGGAAGAACTATCTTATTTGAACATTAAAAAACATCTTTGAGATAATTTAATTATTAGTACCTATGATTTTGATTAAAGTGGATTCAAGAGTTTAGCCAACTTTGATATAGTAAATTCAACAACAGGTTTGAACAAGGTTTCTACATTTCTGGCTATGAATTATTGACCTTTTACTGCTTACAAATTCAGTCATCTGAGTAAAGAAACTTATTTTCTTATTCAAAGGAATAAAATATTTTAAATATATTATATTAGATATTTATTCTAGATTAAGAAAAATGCAAACTCCTGGAATTTCAAAGTTAATGTGATTGGTTATATTTTTTTGGTTATCAAAACTTATAATATTCTACTTCATATATACTAAGCAATGTAAATGTAAAATCCTTTTAATTAACTTCCTAATACTTATTTAGAATGTTGTAGGCAATCCCAATTTTACATATTTTGTAGACAAAGATAATGACACTTAGTGAAGCTAAGTCACTCCCTACCCGGGGAGCAGAGAAGCTTGTGTTTCTAGACTAGTTTTAAAATATCAGTTTTCATATATCATGTTTTTTCTCAATCTATATCAGTCCTATCTTCATACAAAGGTTAAGCTGAGGAAACATGTAATGCCTAGAGTGCGGTTTACATATAAAAATACATGTAATTTATTGATCTACGGCTCTCTGATGTGCTCCATACTCATCTCTTAAAAACCTGCAATGGTTATTCAAGGCTGTATCAAGTTTTCTAACTGAGCTAGCCTTTTGATTACTCTGGTAGGTTTAGGCTTTAAACATTAATATGTGGCCTCCAGGGAGATTGCTTCACAGATAAGTGCTTGCTGCAATTGCATAAGAATCTGAGTTAGAATCTTCAGAACTCATGTAAAAGCCAGGAACAGCAGTATGTGTGTGTGTGGTCCTTAAGCATTGGGAAGATGGGATACAGAGACGTCACGAGAAGCTAAAGGGCCAGTCATCCTGTTGTACACTAAAGCCAACAGTGGGAGGGTGAGGACTGACAGCTAGGATTGCCTTCTGACTTCCATGTGTATGCCATGTCATGGGCACATCGACCTTCACACACAGGAGTGTATACACACACACACACACACACACACACACACACACACTGACATAGAACATCATAACTATCCCTAATATTCACTTAGTACACTGCCTACACATAGCACAGAATTATACCTGTGATGTCACCAGGACTGCTTTTAAATGCACCTCTGCTTTCTGATTGCTTCCCAATCGAGATTTGTAAGCATTCTTTTAACTTTTACTCTTTTTTGACATTTTTTGACCCTGCGTTTGTTTGTGTTTTCTTACTATAAGTCATCTCTATCTAAAGAAGCCACTCATCAGTCAAGGGCTCATTGCATTTTTACTCCCCTAAGGCTCCTCCTATTTCCTAGGATTAGCGCTAGAATCGCCTGAGACCATGTAGATAGTTCAATAAACTGCTTAAAAAAAACAAGCCTGCCCTTCTCTTACAAGCCGATCTCTGGCCTTCATTTCTGCACAGTTGTTATCCCAATCAATACTGGTGTCTGAGTAATTAAAGGCTTCCAGGCTGAGTTCTGGCTTTCTTGCAGACTCTCCTTATCTACAAAAACACTGCCTTATAGATTCACTTCAATTGTCCTTGACTTATACAGCAGCAGTTCAGAGTTCCATGACTATGCTTAATTCCAAATCCACCTCTTTATCAAACCTTCTATTTAAATGATCCCTTTGCTCCCAGAATCACTGCTTTAACCCACCTTAGTAATATGTGTCAGTGCCATTAAGTATATATACATGCCTATGGAGGCCGCATTAGATGTTTTCTTCAATTACTCGCCACCATATTTTCTGAGATAGGTTCTCTCACTTCCCCTAAGGATACGTCATTTGATTTAAGCTCTTTTTTTAAATTAGTGCTTTGAGAATTTTATGCAATACGTTTTGATGATATTTTCCAAATTACCTCCATATCTACCTCTCCTTTGCTACCCACCTAACTTTGTGTCTTTTCTTTTTTATTAGCTCATTATGTACAATTTGGAATGATTATATATTATTGGATGCGTGTCCTCTCATTTGAAAATTGCCAAGTTGCCAGTACCACCACAAGTATGAATAGAAAGAACTTCAGGTCCTCCTGCCTTCTCCACACTGGGATTTGCTCCAACTTGAGGTTGCAAGCTCTTGGGCATGCTGTCACAGCTGCTGTGGGTTCATATGTGTAGCTGAACTGCTGTGTCTAGAAGATATTATTCCCTGGTAGTCAACCACAGCTTCTGGGTCTTGACACTTAGTCTGCCTCCTCTTCTATAAGGATCCATTAGCCTTAGAAGGAGGGGATATGACTTAGAGGTCCCATTTTAGGATGAGCATTTTGAAGTCTTCAATTATATTCTTTTTCTTTTTTGGGGGGGGGTAAGATAGGGTTTATTATTTCTTTTTTTTGCATTTTTTAGTGGATATATTCTATATTTACAATTCATTTCCCTTTTTCTGGTTCCCCACCCCCAAAGGTCCCACATGTCCTTTTCCCTCCCCCTGCTCTCTCATCCACCCCCTCCCACCTTACTGTTCTTGTACTCTCCCACAATGATGTTTTAATCCATTCTAGCACCAGTGTCCACTCCTTTCTTCTTGTGAGACATCACTTGATATGTGATTTATGTCTTTGGTGTTCCAAGCTTCTAGGCTAATATCCACTTATCAGTGACTGTATACCATGGGTATTCTTTTGAGACTGGGTCACCTCACTTAGTATGACATTCTCCAGCTCCATCCATTTCTCTAAGAATTTCATGAATTCATTGTTTCTAATGGCTGAATAGTACTCCCATTGTGTATATATACCACATTTTTTGTATCCATTCCTCTGTTGAGGGACATCTGGGTTCTTTCCAGCTTCTGGCTATTATATATAAGGCTGCTATGAACATAGTGGAGCATGTATCCTTATTGCATGCTGGGGAATCTTCTGGGTATATTCCCAGGAGTGGTATGGCTGGGTCCTCCGGAAGTATCACGTCCAGTTTTCTGAGGAACTGCCATACTGATTTCCAGAGTGGTTGTACCAGCTTGCATTCCCACCAGCAGTGGAGGAGTGTTCCTCTTTCTCCACATCCTCGCCAACACCTGATGTCTTCTGAGTTTTTAATCTTAGCCATTCTGACTGGTGTGAGGTGAAATCTCAGGGTTGTTTTAATTTGCATTTCCCTAATGACTAGTGATGTTGAACATTTTTTAAGGTGTTTCTCAGCCATCCGAATTTCTTCAGGTGAAAAGTCTCTGTTTAGCTCTGTACCCCATTTTTGGATAGGGTTATTTGGTTTTCTGGGGTCTCTAACCTCTTGAGTTCTTTGTATACATTGGAAATTAGCCCTCTGTTGGATGTGGGGTTGGTGAAGATTTTTTCCCAATTTGTTGGTTGCCGATTTATCCTTTTGACAGTGTCTTTTGCCTTACAGAAACTTTGTAGTTTTATGAGGTCCCATTTGTCTATTCTTGCTCTTAGAGCATAAGCAATTGGTGTTCTGTTCAGGAATTTTTCCCCTGAGCCAATGTCCTCAAGGGTCTTCCTCAGTTTCTTTTCTATTAGTTTTAGTGTGTCTGGTTTTATGTGGAGGTCCTTGATCCACTTGGAGTTGAGCTTAGTGCAAGGAGATAAGAGTGGATCAATTCTCATTCTTCTGCATGTTGACCTCCAGTTGAGCCAGCACCATCTGTTGAAAAGGCTATCTTTTTTCCACTGGATGTTTTCAGCTCCTTTGTCGAAGATCAATTGGCCATAGATGTGTGGGTTCAATTCTGGGTCTTCGATCCTATTCCATTGATCCGCCTCCCTGTCACTGAACCAATACCATGCAGTTTTTAATACCACTGCTCTGTAATATTGCTTGAGGTCCAGGATATTGATTCCCCCAGAAGTTCTTTTGCTGTTGATGATAGTTTTAGCTATCCTGGGTTTCTTATTATTCCAGATGAATTTGAGAATTGCTCTTTCTAACTCTATGAAGAACTGAGTTGGGATTTTGATGGGGATTGCATTGAATCTGTATATTGCCTTGGGCAAGATTGCCATTTTGACTATATTAGTCCTGCCAACCCACAAGCATGGAAGATTTTCCCATTTTCTGATGTCTTCTTCAATTTCCCTCTTCAGAGACCTGAAGTTTTTGTCATATAAATCTTTCACATGTTTGGTTAGCGTCACTCCAAGATACTTTATATCATTTGTGGCTATTGTAAAGGGTGTCATTTCCCTAATTTCTTTCTCGGCCTGCTTATCCTTCGCGTATAGGAAGGCTACTGATTTACAGTGACCCAAAAACCTCCACCAGAGAACTCCTGCAACTGATAAACAACTTCAGCAAAGTGGCTGGTATTTAATTATTTTCATGTGACCAGTTATAGTTATTTATGTTAATAACCACCTACTACATATAGAAACTTCTATAATGTGATCTGAGAGATATATTAATAAATGTATCAAACAGTAAGCCATTAGGAATTAGCTTAAATTTCAATGACCCCCCAAGTCAATCCAAAATCTAGCAGGATAAAAAAGAAAATGGAAAAATTCAGATACAACAATTCTCCAAGGAAGGTGGAAAGATAGCATCTACAAAGAAAGAAAACAAATTGAGAAACAACTTAAGTATTTTTATATTCACGGTAGGAAATGATAAGTAAAAGGCAGGTGCCTGTTTTAACTTACTGGAGAACTAGAGTAAACATTAATTGCAAAAACCTTTTGTTTGAACATTGTGGTAACAAATAAAGATTTTTGAGCTCAATGAATGACCTTCAAAAAGTCATAAAATGAGCTAAGCTAGTCAGCACACTGACTGAGGTAGCCCAGGTCAAACACCCAAAGCCCTTGTATTACATAAATTGCTGATGCTTTATTGCTTTGCATCCTGCAAGGAGTTACAGCAATTTGCTTTGGATGAGTGTAAATTTTCCACTTCCAACTTCAACAATCTGAAAACCGCCTGGGTAATTGTATGTAGTATGAAAGGTGAAAAAAAAGAGAGAGAAGAAAATCAATAAAAGATTATATAATTGTATTTCTTATCTTCTAGTGCTGAAGCTATCCATAGAATATCTAGTCATCAGAACAGAGTCAACCTTGACAAGGTTAGCTTGGATTTGCCATCTAGAGCAGCTGGTTTTTGTTTTTAAAAGCATGATGATCATCCTCATCATCATTACAGAGTTGTAGAAGTTTAATTTGGTTGTCAAGGGATACAGGAAACAATAAGGGCGAAAGATAAGAGAATGGGAGTCTTATTAAAGGATGTATTGAAGATGGGAATTTGATCTGAGAATTAGATTCTGATGAGAGTTACTAATGCATTCATAGAATGACAGGGGAACCGAGCAGGCAATTATAACACCAGGCATCAGCACGATTCTTTGCAATCCCAAATCCACATCCATTTAAATTAATTTTTACCTATCCTGCACATTTACAGCTTCACTAGATTGGAAATTTATTGTTTATTGTCCACAGGATGTGTTTTTCTTAGAGGAGTAAATAGCACTGAGAGCCGCCATGTGTCAACGCTTCTCCTTTTTTACTTCTTAAATTAAAGAAATGAGCTACATTTTTGTGTGAGCTGATTGATCATCAGAAGTCAAACATTGTTATGGTTATCCCCCAAAAGGTCAACGGGAAACATATCAAAGTCACAGTTGATTTGTCAGGGAGTTAGGCAGGACACAGGCTTGTTTTGTTCCATATTATTAGGGAGAAATCAGTCACCCTTGCATTCTTGAAACTGAAATATTTCAGGAAGAATTTTAAACAACTTCGAACATAGTTATTTGTAGATGTCTGTTCAGTAGAGATAGCAATATTCATTACCGGGCACAGTGAAAACCTATTTTAAGAAGTACTTTGCTACACAAAGATTAATTTAAACATTTTTTTTACTTCTTCATAATACTAATGTAAATAATTATTGCATGTTATATTGCCATTATTATTTTGATAGCCCAGTGTTTAATATAGATCGAACTGTTCAGCAGAATTGGTTAGAAACATGGAAATGGAAAATAGTTTGGGAAAACTACTCCTCATTGAAATGCCAATTATTTTTCTGATGCAATGTAGCAGTTTAAGATATTTCACTGTGATAAAAACACTAAATCTATAATTTTGTCTATAAGTGCCAAAAATTATCAGTTTTATTTCTAGTGAAGATATGGCAAATTCTGAAAACTCACCCCAATTAACAGTATTTTTATTCCCAGTTATTAAAATAGTAATATTTCCTCTTATGCTTATCTTCTAGGGCCTAAATGTATATAAATCTGGGCTGAGTACTGTGATTTTACACAGTTGTCATTTTGATTAGTTCTAGTAGTGAAAAATAAAATATAAGCAATATATAAATTAAGAATAAAGAGATGGTATCTACAGATAGAGAAAAATAAGCTAAATATGGACTTAATATACTGAAATACTCAGAAAGGGAAGATATCTGTATTTTTTTTGTAAGGGGAAATTGGGAGTATCTGAATCCTCAGTCCACAGGTGTGATGTCTAATTTTGAACAGTATATGAGTATTATTTCCAGACATGAAGCATGATGGTTTAAACTAGCAATCATGGCAGAACTGGAAGATTTAGTTTTAAAATTATAGAAAACTAGTAAAAGTGAGTGAGAGAGGGGGATTCATCTCTTATTAATTATTCATACACTCCCCATTTTTGGATGATCTAGTAACTATGTTAGATCCAACTTATCTTTTTTTTATAAAAAATGAAATATTCTGGCAAAGATGCTGCTAAAGACATTGTATTTTTCAGTATTTTCAGTTTTATTACAATGGTGTATTACTCACAAGACCATTTTAGGTCACTTCCTCACTTCCTACACAACAAATTCAAGCTTTGGTATGTTCCAGTTTCTGGTTAAAAATAACTGAAATCATTTAGACATTCAAGTTCCAGAGCTCATATTGGAATTCTGTACTGTGTGGAGTTTCTGTTGGGGAGGGAGGATCCTTCCTCCCTTGTGCCTATGTCTCCTTTGAGTAATCACATTTGCATTACCTGACTCTAGTTTCCAAATGACAACAGAAGGTAACCATCAGCCTGTGCAGTGGTCTGACTTGACCATGAAATGTCCTTGGTAGGGCCCTGTTTTGCATGTTTGTTACCCTGCAAGGTGAATCCTACCTGGAGGAAGCTCAGTGCTGGTGCTGAGCCTTGTCTCTGATCCCTTTTGGGTTCTCTGCTTCCCAGTCTGCCATGATATGAACAAACTCAGGCACCAGTCCATTGCACCTTCTCCGAGCCTATGAGTTGTTACGTGTGTTTTGATTGTATTGTTGTTGTTGTTGTTGTTGATGTTGTTATTTTTACAACCAGGGTAGAATAAGTGTCCTGAAACTGTGAGCTAAGTATTTCCTCTCAGAAATTACTCTGTCAGGTATTGTGGTCACAGGAATTCAAGGTTAATTGGTGTCAACATCTAGAGAGCAACTAGCAGAAAGAACCAAGGTGACCCATGTGACATCCCTGGCTCTCATTTGAGCACCACCATCCACCATTACCATGAGCCTTTAGGAAGTATTGAAGAGCATCACATGCATCCTACATACACAGTGACCTTGTGGTACTCCTAGAGGCGCGATAAGAGGAAAAATAGTACACAACACATGTATTTGAGCTGATGAGTGGTTTAACATGACTAACAATAATTCAAATAATTCTTTAACTCATTAGATTTTTTTGTCATTAGATTTTGATAGCCTAGATTTCTTTTTAGTGTTAAGATTATTTTAAAATTTTAATCATTTATTGTATTGTGTTGGTGTTTAACCTGCATACATCTCTATGAACCACATGCATGATGTACAAACAGTTGCACGATGTGTATATTTAGAATCAAATCCAGGTGCTCTGGAAGAGTGGTCTTAAGCTCTAGTTTCTAATGCACAACGAGCTGTTTTTATCAGAAAGTTCCTATACATGATAACTATAGTTTTTCATACATATGTATTTATTAGAAAGATCGCAATTCTTATAATTAATATAAAGAAGGTATAGTTCTGCTGATGAAAATTAGATAACTCATAGTAGATATGGGAGCAAAATGCTAATTCTGTTATTTAATTTTGCATTGACTTAAAATTATATGTGAGTATAAATTATGAAAATAGCATATACTATCTTCTTATAAATAGATAGTATTCATAATAAAATAATAAAGTATACACATGCCTAATCTCAATAGATCTTCAAATAGCATTTGAAAAAAACTATATAAGGATTTCTTAACTAAGAGCATAAGAATAATGTGTGGTATTTAATTCTATTCATTAACTTTTGTTCATGAAATTCATCATAATTTAATTTTTTGTCTTCATTTGCAGATCCTCGATATTTTATTAAGGAAATTAAAATATGCTAAAAGTCATTACATGTGGATTTGTTCTTCAAGTCTTTTCCTAGGCTGCCCTTTCTGAGAAAACAGTGAGATAGGTCAGATATGTGAAGGATTGTTTCAAATGCTCCAGTTTGTTACCTCATATACACAGCCCCCCCCACTCTGTGCATGTGTGTGTGTGTGTGTGTGTGTGTGTGTGTGTGTGTACGTGTGTGTATATAAATTTTATGTTCTTCTTGGAGCTATCTGCTAATATACAATATTATATATTGCATTCAACAGAATGACTTCACCCATAATCAAATAGAAAAGGTTTACTGGGAAAGGGGTAACAGCATTTAAGGACAGCACTTTGCTTGCTCTCATTTGCCTGCAGTATAAATCATGGTCATATACAACAACTTGTGAGAATTATCCTCTGTAAGTCAGGAGATGGTAACATAAAGATCCTCCAAAAAGAAATGAGAGATCATAGTCTTACATTTTAACAGAACTCTTTAGAAATAAAAATGATCAAACTGGGCATGATACTTCCGGAGGACCCAGTATTACCACTCCTGGGCATATACCCAGAAGATTCCCCAGCATGCAATAACGATACATGCTCCACTATGTTCATAGCAGCCTTATTTATAATAGCCAGAAGCTGGAAAGAACCCAGATGTCCCTCAATGGAGGAATGGATACAAAAAATGTGGTATATATACACAATATACACAGTGGAGTACTATTCAGCCATTAGAAACAATGAATTCATGAAATTCTTAGAGAAATGGATGGAGCTGGAGATCATCACACTAAGTGAGGTAACCCAGACTCAAAAGAATATCCATGGTATGCACTCACTGATAAGTAGATATTAGCCTAGAATCTTGGGACACCAAAGACACAATCCACATACCAAATGATGTCCGACAAGAAGAAAGGAGTGGACAATGGTGCTGGAAAGGATCAAAGCATCAGTGTAGGGGAATACCAGAACAGGGAAGTGGGAAGGGGTGGATGGGGGAACAGGGGGAGGGAAAAGGGCATGTGGGACCTTTGGGGGGTGGGGAACCAGAAAAATGGAAATGAAATGTAAATACAGAATATATCCAATAAAAATAGAGGAAAAATGATCATACTTGTTGTCTAGTATATCTACACAACTAAAGTATGCTTTTCATATTAAATTAGTGATGCCTAAAGCACAGCTCTTTGGCCCGTGTACTGTTCTATGACTATGTATGTAAATTATATCCAATGTTTTAATGCTTAGTACTTTGGGAATTTTTTTTTTTAGCTCTTCTACTTTATGCACATTTTGAAGATGTAAGACACGAGAGAGAAAGAAGCCATGCTTGAGTCTGAAGGTTTTCTCCTTAGTCTAAATTGCTTTTAATGGCCAGGGCATTTCTGGATTGTCAAAATGGATTGGAAACAATTATATTGAGTGAAAACTCTATCAAGTGCTATGTCCAGTGAAAAGTTAAGACCTCCTCCTAAAGCACCTGGGGCTGAGGAGCTGAGAGAACAGAGGCCCCAGTGTTTATGTGGACACCTCATGACGCTCTGTTGAGGAGAGGTAGGACCAAAGGCCTGCTAGGATCCTGTAGATGAAACAAACAGTTTCATCTTTTGGGCTTTTGTTCCTGTCAGGGTCATGATTGGCAGGGCTACTAATGGATGGCCACGTTGACAGCTTTATTCAGCTGTGGTCTAATGTTGCAAACACTGAGATGTGAAATGCCATGCTTACGGTATCAGCACGTACCTTGTAAAAGATGAGCTATTTATATACCGAGTTGCCTGTAATTCCTCACCTGCTGAACTTTACTGACCTCTTTTCAGCTTCATCATTTGAGTGGCATATAAAGAACTGTGATGCTAGCACACCTCTTGACTTCAGTCATGGGTTTCACACCCCTGTTGATTCCACCTCTTGATTCTCTTATTTTCAAGAAGCCCTTTCACTTCACAATCCCAGCATGCACATAGGAAGAAACTGCTGGTCGAGTGCCATGGTGACCTGTGGCTACAGTCTCTATTTCTGTGTCCTCACTTGCACTTCATTCCTCTCAGTGTTATTTTTCCTTTCATAAAATATAAATGAAGACAATGATCAAATAAATAAATAAGCAGACACCCTCAATTTATGAGATCTTTTAATCACCATTGTTGTTTCAACATTAAAGAAAACATTGGAATATTAATATCATTGCCTTATGAATGCCACAGAATGGTTCTTACTTAAACAAACATATTCAAATGAAAACCACAAGCATGCCTCTGCACGGAGCAAAGACAAAGAGAAAATTATTTGTATATACCAATAAATGATTGCATATAAAACATTATTCATCCTTCCATATGCTCACATGAAAACTTAGCAGACACTGTGATGGACATTTGTGGTGAAAGATATATATTCCATATCATAGAAGCAGATTTTGCAGATCTTCCTTTTATCCACTTAATTTTAACTTAATTTAAATGTATAGGAGTCACCCACATTTCATTAGCCACAATTCATTTTCTATCACTTTTCATCTGTTGCCTGTGTTAACACCAAAATAAATATTCCCATTGTAGTAAAATAAATTATATATAGCTGGAAAAATGGGTCAGTTGTTAAGAGCACATAGTGCTCGTGATGTTATCAGCACCCCACGTGGGTAGCTCATACCTATCTGTAACAGCAATGCCCGCTTCTGGACTCAGTGGGCACTGCACACACATGCAACACTTTTTTAATATAAGAAGAATGTATTTAAGTTTAAAATACTTTTATATTAAAATCAGGCTCTGCATGAGGCCAATAGATGACCTAATATACATATACATATATATATACATATATATATATATGCAACTATACATATATATGCATCTGTACATATATATATGCATATATACATATATATTCAAACATGCATGTTTGTATGTGTGTGTTTATGAACAATGCATGAGTTATTTTGATAACTTGCTATAGAACTGAATTTTGTTACTGATTGGAGTATTTAGAAAATAATTTACATGTATCAATGTCTTCAGTATAGAAAAAAGAGAATGCTTTTTGGATCATAGCCATGGCAAGTCAATATTTAATTTTAGATTTTTTTTTATAAATGACAAATGTTCATGGGTTTAGTAAATATGTTTTTAAGAGGGACTAGTACAAAAACTGATCCAACTTTTCTGGGTTAATAACAGACATGAGGAAATGTAAATAATGAAAGGCAAGTGGTAGAAAATCTCTTAGACATAATGACTACCAAATAACAATAGATCTGTGACTATTTAATGAACAACTAGCAATAGTTCACATGATCTCAGAAGGATCAGTATTTTAAAGCCAGACTTATCTACACAACAAGTTAGAGGTCAGCTGAACTACACAAGGTAAAAAAAAAAAAAAAAAAGCAGTGTTTGAGTAAATTATATGATCAAGATATGTTCTGTACACCATAGCTAAAGACATATACATATCCAGTTAGTCAAAGCCATTATGAAGTCAGTCCTGGGTGGACATCTCCAAGGGAATCAGCCTTCCTCACCAGAAATCAGAAGACTCCGCCAAATACTTTCCTGGAAATTTTCTGGAAATATGAAAGTCTCATATGTGTAATTTTATGTACCAAGTAGCAATTTGTGTTGTCTGTGTCTTAATTCCTTCCCATCTAAAAGTATTAATTAACGACTTTACTAAAGACAAATATGCTAGAATATTCTTAGTAAGCTGTCTTATTTCATTCTCTGGAGTATCTCTCAATCATACTGCCAGTTTTAGATGGCAGGTAACCTTGTCATCAAAGTAGGTGGAAGTAAAACTAGCCTTTCTCACTTAATGGTCTTGTCACGCTGAGTGGTCACTTTAACCTATCTCATCCTTAGAGCAGCATAGATGTGACACGATAGTTCCACATCAATGCCATGAAGTGTCTTAATTCCTTCCCATCTCATTATTTCTAATTGGCTTATCACGTGCAATAATGACAAAGTGATTTGTCTACCTGTGTCATGTCTTAAAGTTTTGGACATGCAACGTTATCATGGGAGGGAACTAAATTTTTTTATATAATTGAAGCATTTGCTAGCTAAACCTTGGCTATGTTTATGTGTTTAAATTGTGGATTCTACTATGTAATTTTGTTAATGAAACCCATTTTTCTCTATTGAAATTATCAAATATTTTGTTTAGTCACACAATATCCCTAATGTCAATAAATTCACATTAATAGCACAAAAACAAAACAAAACAAAACAAAACCAAAACAAACACCTGTCCACATATCCCTAGTCATTGGAGCTAGAGATACGGCTTACTATGTAAGTATTTGTTTCCTGAGGATGAGTACCTAAGTTCAAATCCATAGTACTATCATATCTATGGGTGCCTATGCATCAACTTATAAGTCTAATATTGTGTGATCAAAGACAGGAAATTACTGGGGTTAATACCTGACAGTTTAACTCTAGGTTAAATGAGAGACTCAGTCTCAAGTGAATAAGATGGAAAATTATTGAGCAGGACATTCAGTGTCTTCCTCTGCTTCTCCACATGCTCTGAAAGGCATACATACACATCCATTTGTGCATACACATAGAAGAAACACACAGAATTTAGGGATTGTGGTTGATTTTGTATTATAAGGTAAAGTTTATTGTGCATATTCAAGATATTCAACATATTATAGAACATATAGATTTTAAAATAGCAGAGTGGTATAAATAAACATACTTTACATAACTACAAATTCTTGTTATTGAAGCAAGAACAACTAAAACCTGCTCATTTTGCATGAAAATCAGCCAGACTATTATTCCATTTCCTAGGGTTCTGATAGTATGGATTGTAATTTTTAGACTTACCTACATCTCTGCTAGATCCCACCCTCTGATGCACATTTCCTCATTCCCGCCCCTTACCATTAATCATAAGAGTAGATGTTTTATCTGACTGCTCTGCTCATTTTAACATACAGTATATTTTGTTTAAGCTTTTAAAATTATGAAGCTCTTGTAAGTTTTCCAAAAAGAAGCATTTTCAAATATAATAACTTATCTTAGATATATGATGAAGCGGTGTTGTTTGATGAGTTTTTGAACAATGAGTTTTGAGCAATGTTAGAGACAATTTAGTAAAACAAGGCATATTAATGAATATATAAGAATGCTGATTACTGAAATTAGACTGAAAAAGCTCCTTTAATCTTGGTGCCTTGTCACCAGGCTTTAAATTTTATGTTAAGAGCTTCAGAAATTAGAATACTATTGATCGGAGGAAACACTGTGAATATCTGCTTAATTCATAGAGGAGGCTCTTTTATCTCATAGTGAGGGGAACTTCAAGAATTCATCTAGTCTCCTAAACTAGTGGACACACCCAATACCATGGTCTAACTTTAAAATGGTTATCTATATGAATTTATAGATATCTGAGTCAGGTGATAATCATTTTAACTCAACTTTCCACATGGAGTCAGCTTAGGTTGAGGCATTTCTTAACAGTTGGGAATCTGGTGTTCACATATTTAAACAAGCTGAGCACAGCCTCCCTTAACACTGTGGCACATTTCACTTCCCGCAGTTGGAAATACGAAACTAGAGAGGTTAGACATCATTAGTCCTTGGAATTGTTTTGAAATTTTAATGAGCAAAGAAACAGCAAAGTGCCTCACATGTTTAACATCCCTCTTTGTTGTTTTCCTTTTAAAAACCCCAACCATTGTAAATCATATTTTAATTATCAATGATATATTTATTGTTTTTACTCAGCTGTATCTTAAATACAGCTCTGTAAGTTTAGTTGTCTTTAGAGTCTCTTTATTATCCATGCTTATTAAATATGAGCATATATTTATATGCTTCCAGAGTGCTGTGTAAATCTCGGTGTTTTAGACATATATCTAAATCAATTATTGCATGAATTTAAAATAATGCTGTGATTCATGAATTGCCCTGTATATGGCTATCTTAAAATTTATCCACGTCTGTACATTTTTATCAATATAAAGAAGACTACTCAATAGGTTTTTGTTTCAAATTTACAACTCAGTAATGACATAAATATAATATGGAGTTTCATAGGCTTTTCCTCTGAGATGTTCTGTTACTCATTTATGGTTTCTTAAATCTGTGAGTTTTTTGATGTACGACTTGAACCCAGGACCCCATACATGCTTGACTAGTACTCGACCTTTGAACTGCTTCCTAAGCCCAAGCTTATGATGCTGAAAGAATACAAATGTAACTGAGAATTACCAGGGTGCTGAGAGTACACAACATATCAGGACTGTATTCCAACATTTCCTAAGTCACACTCCTGCCCTCAGTGTATTCCTTCTCAAGGCAGGAGGGAAAGGACACCCATACTAATTTGAGAGTGTGCCCTGGTGTATACAGCTCTCATACACTCAAACATAAATGCACACTCATGCACACTTACATGCAGAACAAGCACATTTAATATATTTATGACTGAAAAGAATATCAGACAATATATTCTAATCATGGTTCCCCTTTGCTATCTCCTCCCACAACCCTTCCTACCTTCCCGCCCGTTCCCTTTTACTCTTAAAAAAAAAAAAATACATGCAAACAAATGAATGAACATAAGTCCCGAATAAACCACAATTCAAAGACAAGAAAGCAAACCACAAGCACCTTACACATACATATACCCTGCACAATCCATAAAAACACAAAATCAGAAACCATAATATAAAATTAGGAGTCCACTAACAAAAAACAAAACCAGAAACAAAACCAAAGCAACATTTTGAAATAGTCTTTGAAAAAGTCTTTGGGAATTGACTTAGTTTTGTGTGGACCCTTCTCTCACCCAGCTGCCTTGAGACCTGAGGCCATATCTCATGACAATTGAGGCTGTGAGACCTAGGTACTGGCATCTAGTGGGTAGAGTTGAGGGACTCTGACATTGTCCTGCAATGATTGGGACAATAATCCATGCTTCAAGTCCTGCTGTGGCTGGGGCCACCAGTGTGTGTTTGTAGAGCTGGGAGGTCCGTGGCTATTCACGGAAGACCACGATGTACTGCCTTTCCCACTGATTTTTAGTGACATGAAATGCCCCTTCACCTTGTTTGCTTGCCATGCATCAAGTCAGCACATGCGCTCAGGGCTCACTGAGATGTTTAACTTATTTTGTAAGATAAACTGAACAGGTCTAAAGTTAAATAGCACATTAACAGAGGAATGAAAACAAAGTTTTGTGTCTTTAAACTCAAATTTGAGGATAGAGTCTATAAAACACATTGATGTCCAAACAGACCCTAAGGAGCTAAGTTTCATTCCAAGGTCACAGAGTCCTCACTGTGGCATACATATGATTCCTGTCTATCTACACACACTTCCAGAAACTACCCAAGTGCTGGTAGTAAGAATGGAGAAGAGCAGAGAAAACACCAGAAGCAGTCTTAGAGGTTAAGAGGCCTATACTTTACCTGGTTTATCATTCTATGTAGAACATGGAATATGTCAAATACAAAGCAATCTTCATTCCAATCCATTTTCTTTGTTTGAAATGTCCTAGGCCACTGGTACATATATGTGTAGCAGAGGTCTGCCTTGTCTGGCCTCAGGGGGAGAGGATGTGCCTAATTCTTTTGAGACTTGATGCCCCAAGGAAGGAGAAGGCTGAGGAAGAGCACCCTCTCAGAGGTGAAGGGGAGGGAGAATGGAGGGAGAAACTCTTCCAGAACTACCTGAATGAGGTCAGCATTTGGGATGTAAATAAATAAAATAATTAATGAAAACCGTGTGTATTCTGAGTCTTTTGCACAGTTGCCTGTTTCTACGAGAACATCTGACAGACAGTACAAGTGATTCCTTGCTTTATGTTAAATGGTTTATGTTTTGAACAAAGTCCCCTATTCATAAAGAAAATTATTCGAGGCAATGTCTCGGTAAAAGACAAAAATGATAATTTGTGTTGGCAGTATAGCTAGGTAGGTAAAGGGGCTTGACTCTGAGTCTGCCATCCTGACTTAGGTTCTTGCATTTCTTTTGGTGGCATGATCAATTCAAGGCCTGTACCCAATTTTTAAATTTGATTGATTAGCTTCTGGTGTCTAGTTTTTTAGTTCTTTAGATATTGGCTCTCTGTCAGACATGGATCTGGTCAAAGTCTTTTCCCATTCTGTAAGCTGCTGTTTTGTCCTTTGGCTTTCAGAAGCTTCTCAGCTTCATGAGGTCCCATCTATTAATTGTTGATCTTCATGTCTGTGCTATCAGTGTTTTGTTCAGAAAATTGACTCCCGTGCCAATACATTCAAGGCTATTCTCCACTTTATTTTTCTTTCTATTGGCTACTTTGTTTATTTACATTCAAATGTTGTCTCTATTCCAGTTTTCCTCTCTAAAATCCCCCTATTCCCTTTGCCTCCTCTCCCCTTTGCGTTTATGAGAGTGCTCCTCCACCGACCCACCCCCTCCCACCTTGTGCTCTAGCATCCTCTTATGGTGGGGCATCAAGCCTCCACAGGACCAAGGACTTTCCCTTCCATTGATGCCAGACAAGGCAATCCTCTGTTATATATGCAGCTGGAGCCATGAATCTCTCCAAGTACTCTTTGGATGGTTATTTAGTCACTGGGACCTCTAAGGGGGGCATTTAGTTATTGCTATTCTTCATATGGGGTTGCAGTTCCCTTCAGCTCCTTCAGTCCTTCTGCTAACTCTTCTATTTCTATTACATTCAGTGTGCCTGGTTTTGTTTTGAGGTCTTTAATCTACTTGGACATGAGTACTTTTTCAGGGAGGAAAATATGTATCTATTTGCATTCATTTTCATGCAGACATCCTGTTAGACCAGCACCATTTTTGAAAATGCTTTCTATTTTCCATTGTATGTTTCTGTCTGCTTTATAAAATAAATTCAGGTGTTCATAGGTGTATGGATTTATTTCTGGGTCTTTTATTCAATTCCACTGATCAACCTGTCTGTTTTGATGCTAATACCACATAGTTTTTTTTTTACTACTATAGCTCTATAATACAGCTGGAAATAAGAAATGGTGATGCCTCCAGCAATGTTTTATTATTTAGAAAAGTTTTAGCTATCCTGCATGTCTTGTTTTTCCCCTATGAAATTCAGTATTGTCTTTTCAAGGTCTGTAAAAAAAACTGTGTTGAAATTTTGATAGGAATTGTGTTGAATCTATAGACTGGTTTTGGTAGGGTGGCTATTTTTGTTCTATTGATACTACCTATCCATGAGTGTGGGAGATCTTTATATCTTCTGATATCTTCTTCAATTTCTTTCTTCAAAGACTTGAAGTTTCTGTCATACACATCTTTAATTTGCTTAGTTAGATCAAATGCAAAAAAAATACCCCCTGATATTTTTTTTTTTTGTGGTTAGTGTGAAGAGTGGTGGTATTTCCCTGATGTTTTAGTCTGTCATTTGTACAGAGGAGGGCTACTTATTTTTGCAGTTAATCCTGTATCCAGCCACTTTTCTGACAGTGTTTATCAGCTGTAGGAGTGAAATTTTTAGGATTGCTTTTTTATATTATCATATCATCTTCAAATAATCATACTTTGATTCCTTCATTTCCAATTTGTATACTGTTGAGCTACTTCAGTTGGCTTATTGCTCTTGCTAAAATTTCCATTACTGCAATGAATAGTTATGAAAAGACTGACAGCATTGTCTTATTCCTGATTAAAATGGAATTACTCCATTTCAATTGATATTGGCTATATGTGTGCTAAAAATTGCCTTCATTTCGTTTAGGTATGTCCCTTGTATTTCTAACCTCTCTAAGACTTAACATGAAGTGGCATTAGATGTTTGTCAAAGACTTTTTTGGTATCTAATGAAATGATCAAGTATTTTTTCTTTTGTTTTTGTTTATAGAGTAAATTACATTTACTTATTTCTGCATATTGAATCATCCCTGCATCTCTGGAGTGAAGCCTTCTTGATTATAGTGGATGATATTTTTGATGTGTATTTGGGTTCTGTTTATTAGTATTTTGTTGAATATTTTTACATTTATGTTCAGGGAATTGGTCTGTAATTCTCTTTCTTTCCTGACTATGGACTCAAAGCAAATTTAGCAATGTTCCTTCTGTTCCTATTTTGGGAAATAATTTGAAGAGTTTTGCATTAGCATTTCTTTGAAACTCTGGAAGAATTTCATGCTAAAACCTTCTGGTCCTGGACATCTTGGGGGGAGGGGTGTATAATGACTGCTTATAGTTCTTTAGATATTCTATAATATCTATTTAATTTTTCTGTCTGATCTTGATTTAACTTTGGTAAGAGGTGTCTATCAAGACAAAATGCAAAATTATTAGATTTTACAAATTTGTGGAGCACAAGTTTTTAAAGTTTGTTTGTTTGTTTGTTTTGATTTTTTTTTGATTTGGTTTTTTTCGAGATAGGGTTTCTCTATATAGCCCTGGATGTCCTGGAACTCACTCTGTAGACCAGGCTGGCTTCGAACTCAGAAATCCACCTGCCTCTGCCTCCCAGAGTGCTGGGATTACAGGTGTGCGCCACCACAGCCCGGCAAAGTATGACCTAATAATTCTCTTGATTTCTTTGGTGTCTGTTGTTACATCACCCTTTTTATTTCTGATTTTGTTAAGCTAGATACTCTTTCTATGTCCTTTAGATGGTTTAGATAAGGGTTTATTGTGTTGATTTCCTCAAACAATAAATTCTTTGTTATATTGATTCCTTATATTGTTCTCCTTGTTTCTTTCTCCCGATTATATCCTCCCATCTACTTCTCTTGGATGAGTTTGCTTCATTTTGTTCTAGAGCATTCAGTTGTGCTGTGTAGTTACTGGTATGAGATATCTCCATTTTTTATGGAAATACTTGTTGCTATGAACTTTCATCTTAGCATTGCTTTCATTGTGTCCCATATATTTGGAATGTTGTGCATTCATTTTCATTCTAGGAAGCTTTTAATATCTTCTTATTTCTGTCTTGATTCAGTTGTCATTCAATGGAGACTTGCTTGTGTTCATAAGTTTGGCAGAATTTCTATTGTTAAAATCCAGCTTTAATCCATGGTGGTCTGATAGGATGCAGGGACTTCTTTCAAATTTCTTGTATCTGTTGAGACTTGCATTGTGACTGAGGTTGTAGTCAATTTTGGAGAAAGTTCCATGAGGTACTGAGAAGGCTTTATATATATCATTGGGTAAAATGTTCTATAGTTATCTCTTAGGTTTATAACATGATACATCCTTCTGGTGCATATGGAAAACACACTTCAACATCAAAAGTAGATATTACTTCAGAATATAGGGTTGGGAAAAGATTTTTCAAGCCAAGGTACATAAGAAGCAAGCTGGTGCAGACATTCTAATAATGAACAATATATATTCCAAACCAAAATTAACCAAAAGAGATGAGAAAGGACACTTCATACTCACCAAAGGAAAGAAACCACCAAGATGACATTTCAATTCCTAACATGTATGCTCTGATTGCAATGACATCCATATTTTATTTATTTGTAAAAATAAATAAAAATTAAGTAAATTGCTAAAGCTTAAAGTAAGTAAATTGTATCAACTGCCATACATTGATAATGGGAATCTTTAGTCCCATTTTCACCAACAGGGAGGTCATGCAGACAAAAAAAGTAAACAGGAATACTTGAACAATGAGTCCTGATATACAGATTTTGTATCAATTCATATCCTTACCTCTCTTGTATCTGATGCTTAAATATCTCTCTCTGTGTGTATGTGTGTATGTGTGTTTGTGTGTGTGAGTGTATGTGTGTGTGAGTATAAGTGTGTTTGTGAGTATATGTGTGTTTCCGTTCTTTTGCTTTTGGTGGTATCAGATTATTTACTTCCTGTGTTTTCATGGGTATAATTAATCTCTTTAAGTTGAGTTTATTTTTCTATTAGCTTCCAATAGCATTTTTTCTAGGACCTAGTAGGCCTATATTTGTAGATGTTGTTTAAATCTACAAATTAAACCTAATACTGATTAATCAGGTTCTAGCTCAGAACTCAGGACTGAGCCTTGACATTGAACATCTTTCTCTCTTAGCTTATCAAGGGAAAAAACACAAAAGACCTCAATAAACTCATATACAGGTGCAAGAAGTGCTGCCACATGGTTAGGTCTGACTCAGGATGCTTTTCACATAACAGTTTATATTGACTTTTCACGTCCTATAAAAAGCTTTGTATACAAAACTGGATCCAATCTTTTCAGGCCCAGGGTCCTCTCCTTTCTTCTTCTTGGGAATCATTTGACTTGCTAATTGTGCCTTGAGTATTTAGGGTTTCTGGGCTCCCCAGAACAGAGAAATCATGGGGGGGATGATTGGGGAATAGTTGGGGGAAGAGGAATTATGGGACATATGGTGTGTGTGTGGGGGGGAACTGGGAAAGGGGAAAGGAATGTAAACATAGAATATAGAAAATAAAAATTTAAAAAAGCTTTGTATAATTCCTTAATATTAACAAAGTCCAGGACATATAAAACATGACTGGAGTTATGATCAGCATGACCCTGCTATCAATCAAGTTACTTTTCTCAGTCAATGACTTGTAGGCATATTACAGCAACAATATGAAACAGCTTGTAAGCATGGAACAAAATGACTACAGCTATATTGTGGGGTGGGCAGACCACAAAAATATTCTTTCCAAATCCATACTCAGTGAAAAATTATATTCTTTTTCTCTGCCTTTAGAAAAAGAAAACAAAAAAAAACCAATGCAAAAATTAAGAAACACTTCTCAAAAAGACAAGACAAAAATATACAAGAAAAAACCATTAAGACAAGTCAAAAATGACCAAACTTAGTAAAATGTAACAGCACCCCCCCCCAATACCATTGAGTTTGTTGTGTAATTGCCTACTTCTTCTGTTCATGGGACTTGCCATAACATAGGATTGACACTCCCAGTGAGACTCCACTGGGCATTGATTGACTCTGTGAGACTAATTTTTAAGCATCACAGAACACACTATTGGGCAATATTCTTATGGTGTTTTTATTCTACATTTTTTCTTGTTTGAAATCTCTGGTTCTTTTCTGTTCCTAACCATTACACATTTTCAGAGTCCTCTCCTTCTCATCTTGCTCCTTACCAAAGCTCTTTTTCTCCTTATCTTCTTCTTTTCTCCATCTCTTTATTTTATCTCATTAATTTGATATTACCATACTTATCCTAAATAGTTTTAATCTACCTAGCACATTCTAAAACAACCAGTTATGCCAGTTTTGTTATATAGTTATTGGTGGTGTGTAAAGGGTTATAACTCATTTTTAATGAATATTTTTATGTCTTCTACAATAGTTTTTTTTCTGTTTTTGCTATTTTTTCCTTTTTATTTTGTTTTGCTTTTTGCTAAGTGTTATCAAGAACACAGAAAAGGAGGCCAATGAAACAAAGGATTAAAACCAGCAAACAAATTGCAACAATGAAATTAAGATTTTTTGAATATAAAACAACTATTTGAAATGAAAAATAAAAAGCAATGATTCATAAAATATAATAAAGACTGAGTTAGTAGTATCAATGGACATAACAAAGCACAAGAGAAATTATCAAAGAGACAAAATTGACATTGCTGCATTTAAACATCAGTAAAGAGGGAAAAGAAGGGATAGAAAATGAACCTACTGTTCAGAAATTCTATTATATGCTCAAGACAAAAATAATCTAGGTATTCATGGTATAGAAAGACCTGAGATAGGCTGGAGAGATGGCTCAGCAGTTAAAAGTGCTGACTGCTCTTCCAGAGGTCCTGAGTTCAATTCCCAGCAACAGCATGGTTGTAATTGTGTGTAATGCCTTCTTCTGGAATGTCTGAAGACAGCTACAGTGTACTCACATACTTGAATAAATAAATCTTTAAAAAGAAAGAAAGAAAGAAAGAAAGAAAGAAAGAAAGAAAGAAAGAATAGAGATATACTAAATATTCGCTGGAGGACATTATAGCAGAATGAGGACACTGTAGCAGAAAAATATAGAGAAAGCAAGTCATATTCAATTGTAAGAGGATTTGAAAACCAAAACTGGTATGCTATTGTGATAGTTAAACAGGAAAGGTCTTGCCACTGAGCCACATGCCTAGGAATTCAATGTAATTCTCATCATTCCCCCATGGGCATTCTTCAGCAACCTAGGAAAAACACAACTCCAGATTTCAGAAAAATAGCTTCTTTCAAGCACAGAACCAGACATTTAGACTAATGGCAAGGACAGAGAACCAGAAATAAATTTACATAGCTACAGCCATGCAATCTTTAGCAAAGCAATAAAAACATACATAGAAGAAAGCAACATTTTAAAGGGTGTAGGGAAAACAGACCCCTTATTCTTAATATGGAAGAGTGTAAACTTGTGTAGCCTAGCTGGAAATCAGTTTGGAGTTTCTGCACAAAACTGAAAACAGAACTGCCATATGGATCAGCTTTGTCATTCTATATTGTGTACATGAAGGGACTATTGCAAAGATATTTGTGTATCTAGGACTATGCACTATTGATAGCAAGTATATAAAAATGCACATGCAAATATGAATGTATAAATAAAATGTGCACAGTCTAAAATTATTTAATCATGAGGAAAAATAAATAACTATGTTAAACAAGGTAAGACAGACTTTGAAAAATAAATAACACATGGACATCTGAAATTTAAACTATAAGTATATATGTGCATCTGTAAAATGTATATATATATATATATGTTTATACATATATATGCATATGTACCTGTGTGAATATGTTACTGTTTAGTTATGATTTTATATTATAAAACACATGAGAAAGGAAGGAACAATCTCAACTTGAGGGATATTGGAAATAGATTAAGTCATGAAATACCATTAATGAAAAAGAAAAGGATAATGTTAGTGGTATAAGAAGGGGAATGGAAATGAAGCAGAAAGTCACATGGGAAGGGCAGTGTGAGAGGGGAACTGAAAGAAAAGTCTATAATACCTACATATGAAAGCACCCAGGAAAAAAAACATTGTTTGCTAGTATTAGTAGTAAATAAAATAATAAAAATTACTCACAAAAACGATAAAATGAGCTCATATGACCATTTAACAGATTGTGATAAAATGGCTATTTGTTTTCTAATTTGAATTAAAGATGTCTGTGTATAGCACATTAGCATTTGAGAAGACCAGTCACAAATGTGTGGTGTACATACACACACATACGGTATGGTGTGCATACATCTATGCAGGAAAAACAGAACATCCCCATTCATATATACATACATGCATATATATGCTAAAAGAATGTAAAGCTGCATAACAAGACTCTTTGTATGCTCCTTATCGTCTCTCTCTCTCTCTCTCTCTCTCTCTCTCTCTCTTTCTGTATCTTTCTTCCATCCTCCTGATTTCTCCTTTTTACATTCCTCATTTCTGCAACACTCAACACTTCCTCAACACTTCCTATCTGATACATAAACATTCCAACAAATGAAAGTCCTCAATGACCACCAGAATGCCTGGCAACAAGTTAAAGATATCCTGTGCCCTAGCACATTTGATACCAAAAATCTGGTCCTGTACTTAGGTATGTCAGTCAATCAACACTGAGCTAAAGCGGACATGTAAGTTTACATTAGTAGGGTAAAGTCACTGAAACAACTAGTAAAAGAGTGTCCCAATATATTTAAAAATTAAGTATTGACATAGGAGTCAAAATGGAAAAAAAAAAGCTGAACAAAACTTTAAAAATATAAAATAACTTCTTTGTTCCTGCAGATCCAGTACTCACATCTCAGAACCAGGTCTACATCAGAACATCGTTGGTGACCTTCCTACCTCCTTAACCCCTGCGCCAATCTTCCCTGGAGCTCACTGATCTTCCCTTTCTAGTCTTCCACTGTTAACTTCTTGTATTCTCCCAGCCTACAATATGAGTAGAGACTTCCTGCTAACCCAAGAGCCACTATACTGAAGTCAACACTTAAGCTGAATCAAAAGTGGATTAAAATCTTTCTCCCATCTTTGACAAATCTAATCCTCCAGTCTCATGCTCAACTCTAGCATGGAACCTGCTGCTGCCTCCTTTTCATCTCTTACCCAATGACTAATGGACCACAGCAATCTTTCCTACCTTCCTTTGTCCAATACACCCCAGTATTCTGCCAGCAAACATTCACTGAGAGTGCCAATACACCAGCATCACACTCTGAAAATCCAGAGAGGAAACATAAACCAAAAGACAAATAATCCAATGAAGACAAATCCAGAAATCAACACCTAGGCCATGTAGGAATCAGTCTACTCCTACATGCAAAGATGGCAGCACAAAATATAATCAATATTGCTGGGGCAATATATCCTAACTGAGCTCAACAGAGCAAGAATATTCCAAAATAGCTATAACACAAGAAAAAGACAAAAAAACAAAACAAAAACAATAAAACACCTTTATGAGGATGATAAAGTTCCTTAAAGACCAGAAAACACAAGCCACCAGTGCAAGAAAATAATTAAAACTTTACAAGCTCTGCAAATGGAAATAGAATTTAAAAAGTCAGAAGTTTTTGGAAATAAAATTATTTGGGTATTTAAATAGCTATAGATGCTAGCTTTTTTTTCAACAGAATATAAGAGATGGAAGAAAGAATTTTAGATATTGAATATATGATAGAAGAAATAGACATATCACTCAATGAAAATGCTAAATCCAAAAACTAAAAACTCCTGAAACAAAATATCCAGAAAATCTGAGACACTTTGAGAAGATCAAATCCAAGAACAATAGGAATAAAGGAAGGAAAAGATACTTAGCCCACATGCATTTGAAACATTTTCAACAATATCATAGAAGAAAAATTTCTTAACCTATAGAAGGAGACATCTATCAAGGGACAAAAGGCATATAGAAGAGAAAATGTATTGAACCGTAAAAGAAAGTCCCCTTACCACATAATCAAAACATTAAACATGCAGAAGAATGATTATTAAAAGCTGCAAGAGAAAAGAAAAACATATAAAGGCAGACCTATTAAAATTACAACCCAATTTTCAATGGAGATTCTAAAAGCCAGAAGAGTTGGACAAATGAACACCAGACTATGTGACCACAGGTACCAGCCTAGACTAATATTCCCAGTAAAAGTTTCAATTACCCAATGTGGATAAAATATGGTAATCTATGACAAGATCAAATTTAACAATATCCTTCTACAAATCCAGCCACACAGAAGATGCTAGAAAGAATATTTCAAACTACACCCATGAAAACACAGAAAATAAATACTCTCTCACACACAAAACCAAAAGAAGGGAAACACATACAGAGACATGCTCATACTCACATTCACACACACAAACAGACCACCACCACCATCAGCAACAAAACAAAGCAAAAGAAGAATGAACATCCATTGATCATTGATACCTCTATATATTAATGGTCTCATTTCCCCAATTAAAAGAAATAGAATGACAGAATGACAAAAACAGAATCGATCCCTTTGATACCTCCAAGAAACACACCTCAACATCAAGGGTAGACATTAACCCAGGGTAAAGGGTTGGAAAAGATAAAATGACAAGGTTTAAAAATATGTTTATGCAGGCTGGAGATGATTAATAGGATTGTATATAATATAGATTGAACATATATAAACTCTCCAGTCTTAATAACTAAAATGTTATAAATTAAAAGTACAAGTTTGCATGAGACGGGAAACACACCAGAAATGTAACTGAAGATAGCATAGCCATACGGTAAAAGAAAGTCCCCTTACACCATTTGGTATGGTAAAATATTTCAGTTTTAGTAGCCATACTTCTTCATGGAATGAAGAAATAGGATTCCCATTCTTCTTCAATTGAATAAAGTTCTTTCACAAGAGCATGTTGTCCTCTGAGAGGCTCTACCCAACAGCTGACTCAGACAAATACAGACACCCACAGCCAAACAGTGGATGGAGCTTTGAGAACTTTTATGGAAGACTATGAAGGATTATGGGCCCCAAAAGGGATAGGAACTCCACAGGAAAACCAACAGAAGCAACTAACCTGGACCTTTGGGGCTCTCAGAGTCTGAACTACCAACCAAAGAACATAGTAGGTATGGACCAAGGCCTCCCTACCCATGTATAGCAAATCTGCACCTTGGTTTTCATGTGGATCCAGAACAACTGGAGTGGGGTCTGTCCTCTATATGGGATATGTTTTACTAGCTGGGCTGCCTTGTGTGACCTCAGTGGGAGAGGAAGCACCTATCCTTGAAGAGACTTGAAGTGCCCAGGTGAGAGGCAAGCTCAGGGAGAATACCACCTGCTCAGAGAAGTGGGGGAGTTGGGGGGAAAGATTGTGAGAGATGTGAGTGAGCAGGAGGTAAAATGAGTAAGTAAAAGAAAATTTAATTTCATTTTAAAAATGTTTACAAAGCATTAAGGTCAAAGATAGGAGTTTGAACACAGTGGAACAACTGTCACTTTATACTTCATTGTTGGAAATACTGTGTTGAACAGCACCAGGTAGTAAAGAGGAAATCTCTTTAATATTAAGAAACAAAACTATCACATGTCCTTGCAAAGAAAAAGACATTCTCTGGGTGGGAGTATTGTCACAGCAGAAAATAATATGGCCCAAAAGTCCTTTAAGAAAAATAGGAAAACTAAGTTGGAGATATTCCTGAAACAGAATTCAGAGCAACCAACAATCATAACACAATGAAGGATACAGCAAAATCATGAATTTACTGGGTTCTTGGGAAGTGAAAGGAGTGAAAGCAATGGGTGTACAGAATGGTTTTATCTCTGGACATCTCTTGAGGATGTAAAGTTATCTATCATGACAGGAAATAGATCTGAGCATGCTGGACCCACGGATGTGAGACGTGGGTAAAGGGACCCCACCGAAATGCAGTGGAGCCATTCCTGCCTTTGTCCTCGCTCGTTGCCGGAAGCTGTGACTGTGCCACCAATGAACACAAAGATCACAGGTTACTGAACCGACTGCCTTAGACAGATGCAGCTTAGGACATGCAAATTCTACCTGGATAGAGGTAAATTTCAAAGCAATGGATTGATTATAGGCACACTTTTTTTTATTTAACTAAATTTCTGTGAATCAGAAAGTGTAGTCTTGTCTTCTGAACCCATTATTTTAATAGTTGGGTAAAAGTTAAAAGAAAGTCCAAAAAAAAAAATGTTGATTTGATGCATTTTCTTTATTCTTTTCTCCTGAGAACCATCCTGATGGCCAGTAGTTCATGATAATGGCTGATAATCTTTAAACTGTAAAATAGAAACTCTTAGCGATTGGTTTCATTCCTACCATTTGTAACTCCCAAATCCATTGAACTCATTTTATCCAAAGAAGATTCACTAAATTTAGTACATATATATCAAAAGGGGGCTGATGATATATGGCCAATCACATTCTTATTTCACCTTATTGAAAACCCATCTTTAAATAATAATGCTCAATCTGCCACTTGACAAATCAGTGTACTAGAGAGCTGATAATATTTCTAAATTACAGATAGATTTGAAAAAAACTCTAAATTGCCCTTTAATCAGAATAATTCTCAGGGAGACTGAGTATCCAGGCAACCATGCTGAGAACTCCAGAGCTGATAAGGAGGCATCCTTGCAACCTGGTGAGAAAAATCAGTCACTTCTCCCCTTTGAAATCAAAGCATAGCATTTGGATAGCATTTATTTTCAGGAGGTGAATATAAATGACAAGAATTGCCTTTTAAAATGCCCTATGCTGTTCTGGGTGTTGAAATGTTGTATGGACATTCTGCTCAGATGCTCATGTCTATTCTTATGGCCATCTTTGAGACATGATTCGGTGTCAGGAGAAAACATTACTACCAAACTCTGACCACAATTGAGCTGCATTCACAGAAGGTCTCTGTAGAACACTCTGTTGTGGAACATGTCAGATCATGTGTGTTATATGAGGAGAACAAAGGAATAACCCAAAATATAGGAAAGGGCTTGACTGGGGTTGGCATGTGGGACGGGTATTCTGTGGTCTATGAGCACACTCCAGACCTAATGAAGTGCTCCAACTTAGAGAAAGAAAGTTGCCCCCAGGTCACTCACAGGGTTTCCTTGGTTCACCCAGGCACACATTTTACTTCAGGCACAAATTATCAATTCTAGAGGACATGATTATATATGCCCATCTTCTGAGAGTTCATGGATTCTAGTCATTTCTCTCACAGTATAATTCATTAACCAAAGAATGAATACATACATGGTTCTTCTTAAAAAAATGCAAGTGAACTTGGTAGACATGGAAGCAGTGTACCGCATGCTGTGCTATGGTTTTAGCCAACTACAAATGTAAGGATTCTTCACTGCTGAGTGAATGGTAGCATCAAAAGCCCCCGTGAATGGAGATTGTGATGTTCCTGAAGCTTCTCACATAAGAGACGCACATAAGTTATGGATTTAGAGTCCTCACGTCTTTATAGTTCAAGGCTGTATTGTCAGAAGGGCAGGTCTGGAGAATCAAAATAATAGACTACAAGTATCTGCCACATTTGGCAGACTTAATTTTTCAAGACTTACACTTTCTTTAATACTTCTGCAAAAATCTACTGGGATTGGTAAAGTTTCTTAAAAATTGGAAAGCATGCCGGGCGGTGGTGGCGCACACCTTTAATCCCAGCTCTTGGAAGGCAGATGCAGGTGGATTTCTGAGTTTGAGGCCAGCCTGGTCTACAGAGTGAGTTCTAGGACAGCAGCCAGGGCTACACAGAGAAACCCTGTCTCAAAAAAAAACCCCAAAATTGGAAAGC
The DNA here is from genome assembly GCA_964023405.1 of Apodemus agrarius. Classification (NCBI taxonomy): domain Eukaryota; kingdom Metazoa; phylum Chordata; class Mammalia; order Rodentia; family Muridae; genus Apodemus; species Apodemus agrarius. The sequence goes on along the minus strand of OZ030019.1, from coordinate 79,362,896 downwards.
ATTAGTTTGATTTAGAAAAAGAAATGTCATTCTATCCTATGAAAGAACAAACCCAAGCATTGCAGCAAGCCTATTATACAAAGAAAGAAACTGAAATTTAAATCTAAGAAGTTAACTTTTTTAGTTTAATTATATCTTTATTTTTTGGTATTATAATATACATATAAAAGTTCACCCTTTCCTATCCTCTCTCCAAATGCTCTCATATAACCCTGTCTCTTTAAAATTTAGGACCTACTTTTTCTTTTTCTTTTTATTGGATATATTCTATATTTACATTTCATTTCCCTTTTTCTGTTTCCTTGCCCCTGTTTTTCTGTTTCCACATGCCCTTTTCCCTCCCCCTGTTCCCCCATCCACCCCTTCCCACTTCCCTGTTCTGGTATTCCCCTACACTGATGCTTTGATCCTTTCCTGCACCAGTGTCCACTCCTTTTTTTCTTGTCAGACATCATTTGGTATATGGATTGTGTCTTTGGTGTCCCAAGATTCTAGGCTGATATCCACTTATCAGTGACTGCATACCATGGGTATTCTTTTGAGACTGGGTTACCTCACTTAGTATGATGTTCTCCAGCTCCATCCATTTCTCTATGAATTTCATGAATTCATTGTTTTTAATGGCTGAATAGTACTCCATTGTGTAAATATACCACTTTTTTTTTTGTATCCATTCCTCCATTGAGGGACGTCTGGGTTCTTTCCAGCTTCTGGCTATTATAAATAAGGCTGCTATGAACAGAGTGGAGCATGTATCCGTATTGCATGCTGGAGAATCTTCTGGGTATATGCCCAGGAGTGGTATGGCTGGGTCCTCTGCAAGTATCGTGCCCACTTTTCTGAGGAAATTGCTGCAGGAAGCAAGCTGGAATAAAAGTTAACTTTTAATAGGTTTGTTAAAAACATCTCCAATTCAATTTCTGGCAGATATGGATAGTTCATCAAGTTTACCAAGTCAGTATTGTGATTTTGACAATAGATAGTATTTTTTAAATGCCCAAACATTTGAGTAGTACACTACAGTCCATAATAATAGATGTCTGTGCTATAATCATTAGACACTGATCAAATAATTTTGATTGTTCCTTATCCTTAGATAAAAATTGATTTTTAAATGAGAAAAAATACTAACATTTTTGTCTATAATCTTTGTCCTAATTTCTTAATGTTATTGAATTATATATTTTCTTAGAAAATAAATTGAGAAAAACTATAAAAGGAAAAGTTAAGTATATGTGAACTTCCTTTCAGACATCTTTTCCCTTAAAATTATTTTTACTCATTCTTTTATTTATTAAAGAATTAAGTTTCATTGTGGCTGTTCTAGGCAGAAAAGTGAAGCAGTTAGTAAGCCAGGATTCATTCGGCCATTACATCATTTTTAGTCTAATGGAAAATATGAGTGCTGAGCAATAAGAATAAGCATAAAAGCAAATAATTGGAAGATAATCAAGCATACTGTAAAGTGCTACCAGATCATTCAATAGACAGCCTGAATCTAGTCTGAAACTAGGGAAGGAAAATTAGGAACACTTCTCTGGGATAAGTAGATTTGGGACTTTGGTCTTACTTTGGGAGACATCAGGACACTCTGAAAGGGATTTGTGCAAAGCCCTTCAGTTAGAGCTTCTTTGTGAGTAGGAATACTTTGATCATTTCATGCATTAAGTAGCCACAGATAGTAATTTTAAACAGATGGCCTCCAATATTTTTCTTATGATTTCCATCTACATGCTGCATGCATAGACTACAAACATGGCCCCACATGAACCTATGCACTCATAGTACAAATGCCTATGAGCAGGCTTGAAAACTGGCTTTGATCACTAACATAACATGAATGCATATGTAGAATCATCAGAAAAGTCTTTAAAAAATAAAATAAAAAATAATGGCACATTCCAATAATCCCTAAAATACTAAACATTTCCTCCCCCTTTTTCCTTTTCCTAATGAAAAGTTTCCTTTTTCATTAAAATTAGTTTTTTATGCAACAGATTCTGATTCTAATTTCTTTCTCCCAACTCCTCCCAGATTCTTTTTACCTACTCACCCACCCAAATCCACACTCTTTCATTTTATCTTTTCTTTGAGTAGAAATGGACAGCTAATAACAATGGTAATAGTAATATAAAGATTTAAAAAGCAAACTAAAACAGGAGAAACAAAAGGTAGAGCCAAGGTAGAAGTGCAAGAAAACATCTAGACAATGAAACTCACACATTCATATGCACAGATATTTCATAAAAATAAAACCAGAAACAAATCTGTAAACAATCTATAATTTTTTTAAATTGCCCAGATAAAGTACTATGAAACATAAGTCCTTCAAAAATGCTACGGTATAGTTTCTGTTAACTATCTATTGCTAAGCACAAGGCCTCCTCTAAGTGTGATCCATACACTCAGTGAGACTTGGGGAAAACCACGTTTTTCTTTGTGAGCAGTTATCCATTAGAGATAGCTTCTGTGTTAGGGATAAAGGCTGTGTTCCTTCTCAGTACTGGGACTCCATATGCCTGAGACCTGTACAGGCCCTGTCACAAGCTGCCACAGCCTGTGGAAGTTCATGTGCACATCAGTCCATTTGTGTCTAAAGTTCCTATTGCTTTGCTGTCTTCCATCCTCACTGGTTCATATAATAGTTCCTCTTTTTTTTCTCTTAAAATTGTATGTTTTGTGCTTTAAATATTCTGTTTTAATAAACAAATACATGAATTCTTCTTGTTTCAGAAAAATACCCAATGCTGATAGACACAGATTTGATGACCTGCTTTGGATGGTATTACTGCAACTTTTTAAAATATGACCCCACCCTCTCTCTGTAAGATTGAGATCTATAAGAAACAGTTTCTCTATCAATACTTTAAGCGTGGCCTCCTTCAGACTGATATGTTGTAGCTTAAAAATCAATTCAATACTTCATCTAGTTCTCATCTGTGCTGGTGTATCATTCTCTCAAATACTCATTTTCCATTGACTGTAAACATCTTTCACTAGACATGTTACCTAGAAGCCCTGGTTTCCAAATTTAAATCAGAAAAATCCAGCTTAACAGAGCATTTCTTCCATATGTTCTTTTCTTACATTAAATAGCACTGAAAGCATTTCTCAAGGTGAGTGGAAAGCCCTGTGCAAAGATATACTCCAGAAGGTCTGCATGAAAGAAACCCAATCCAGACATGTCACCATGATAAAGCATGCCCATCAAATACTTTGGATTATTTTCTGCACTTATAGCAAGTAATTTCTAATACCCAGTTTAATTTTGCTTTGGGTATACTAGACACAGATTCTACTACACTAACCAAACCAAAATGAAAACACCATAAGCCATTTGTCCTATCAGATTTACCCTGGGATGTCCTGATACCTCATTTCCATAACTGATTTCATCCAATCTTACTATCCTCTTTCTACAATTCATACAATCTTTCCTTAAACACATTCTTCAGGAATTTGCTTGTATAAGTTCCAAATATTCTACATATTTAGACAGTTATCAATCATAGATTGGTAGAGGTCCTATAGAAAGTTTTAGAGAGTGTTTGTTTCCCTCCTGTGATGTATAGATGTACTTGAGAAAGATCAGAGGAATACAAAGAAATATGGAGTCTCAATCTGGATTATATAATTTGAGATCCGAGTTTTACTATATAAATTAAGGGTATTTTAATACTTAAAATGAAATAGAAATGGTAAATATCTAACAAAATATGCTGAAATTTAACTATGATAATGGAATTCAGAAAAGGATATATAAACATATAGCTAAATAAAAAAGTTGGTTATCAGAAAGATGACAATATAGAATGAATTATTTAGAGCATGTTTTTGAAAAATGATCAAGATTTATCTATCCCTGTGTTGTCTCTGACACCAAGTGCTTGTAAGACATTGTTGAAAAAGACACAGCATCTCTTCTTCATTGTTACTTAATTCATAGTTTATGTTATATCTAAAAGTAACAAGATTTTAAAACATAAATATGTATGTTACAAACTAGTTTGGATAGTCAAAAATGCATGTGGATCCCTGATTCAAATTTTCATGAATCAGATTGTCTGTGTGGACATATTTGCCTGATCTTGGGCTTCTTTTCTTTCTGTTGGGTTGCCTTTTTTTTCTTTTTTCAACTATATTATTTATTTGTATGCCAACCATTGTATCTGTGAAAATTTAAAGAATTTTCACTCTTTCACAATTTCACATGAATTTCCATAATTTAATAAGAAATGGTAGACAAAAGTCTTCAGGTTTTTTTTATTGGCTATATTCTATATTTACAATTCATTTCCTTTTTTCTGTTTCCCCACCCCCAAAGGTCCCACATGCCCTTTTCCCTCCCCCTGCTCCTTGTTCCACCCCTTCCCTCTTCCCTGTTCTTGTATTCCCCTACACTGATGCTTTGAGCCTTCCCAGCACCAGTGTCCTCTCCTTTCTTCTTGTCAGACATCATTTGGTATGTGAATTATGTCTTTGGTGTTCCAAGATTCTAGGCTAATATCCACTTATCAGTGACTGCATACCATGTGTATTCTTTTGAGACTGGGTTACCTCACTTAGTATGATTTCTCCAGCTCCATCCATTTCTCTAAGAATTTTATGAATTCATTGTTTCTAATGGCTGAATAGTAATCCATTGTGTATATATACCACATTTTTTGTATCCATTCCTCCATTGAGGGACATCTGGGTTCTTTCCAGCTTCTGGCTATTATAAATAAGGCTGCTATGAACATAGTGGAGTATGTATCCTTATTGCATGCTGGGGAATCTTCTGGGTATATTCCCAGGAGTGGTATGGCTGGGTCCTCCGGTAGTAATGTGAAAGATTTTGCTGCATTTTGTCATATTTTATCATGTTCTCTTGTCTTCCCTTTTGTGGTCTTTCTAATGAGAGACAGAGAAGGAGTTGATCTAGAGGGGAGGACAAGTGGGGAGGAATTGGGGGCCATAGAAGGAGTTAAATTATAATCAAGACACATTATATCAGAAAATCATTTTTAAATTAAAAGGAGGAAAAAGGAGGAGAAGGAAGAGGAGGAGGAAGAGGAAGAGGAGGAGGAGGAAGAGGAACCACGAGCCCATCGACCCATCAACAGGCATGGATGGAAGGTCTGAGTGAGCCCTATTGTTCCATGTTGAACAATTTCTGACTGATAGACTCAGTGAAAGACAGTCATATCCTTCAATTTTATCCCCACTGGTGACTAAAGCAAGTACAAGTGGATCACTCTCATCCAGTTGTTACGCATTCACCCTGGTTAAACTCAGTCACAGAACAAGACAAATGAATGTGGAACAGGTAGCACAGTGTAGGTAGAGGGCTGATATTCAGTATAAGTAAGAGAGAGCTAAGAGAGGGCTGGGTCCAGAGTAACCAGAATGTACCAGTCATATGCATGAAATTGTTAAATAATTAACTTAATTACTAATAAAATATAATAAAAAGAATGATAAGAGAAACCTTAAATGCAGTGTTAATTTCCAGTGTCCTTGTTTGTCTGTTTTTGCAATTGAGTTGTGAGATCATTAATAATCTTCCACTAATTTGATTATATCCTGGTCAATTCTAACTACCTTTTAATCTCTGTGTTATGTATATATGGATTCATAAAGAGGAACAATTGCTATGGATTCTAAAATGAGGTAGTACAGTGAGAAGATAAGAGAATGAATGAATAGAAGGAACATGGAAATATTGGATGGAAATTAGAATGGTACATTATAGGTTCTCAGAAGAGCTATTTTATGGAACAACTGATCCATGTACTTCAACCACTATAAAAAACTCAATATTGAGGCATAAGAAGAATTTCTGTGTGGAGACCAACATTACTTTGACAAATGTATTCATGCTGCCATCTCTGTGGACTCTTCACTGTAGACATGCTCCAAATATAGGCTACATGCTGAGCTAGGAAATAAATGTGATATTTTCTACATGATGTTCATTTTGTGAAAACCCAAACCTGAATTAGGGCTCCAGATAAAAGGGGCCAAATCAATTCGATGCATATTAGGTTGGATTTTGTCCTAGGAGTTCCTGAGTGGAACATACACCATGGAACATAGATGAAGCTTCTATTACAATGCAGAATGACTTTGGGTGTTAGAAAATAAGGAATAGAAGTTCTACAACAAAAAATGTGAACCAGGTACTAAATGTGACTTTCCTAAATGGCAGGCTATGCCTGCTACAGGAATAGGGCTTTAGGGGCTCTATGATCAGGATTGCTGGAGAATAGCTGGTAGTATCATGAGCTATAAATTCTGTTCATGGAGATAATGAGTTTGCTGCTTCCCAATGCCATGCTTTGGTGGGGGTCTTTCTTTACTATGTCCTCACTTCTAATTGGAATGTATACACTGAGCCACAGCATATAGAAAGTAAATAGCTTATTTTTTAAATGGGGTCTCATAATTAAGAGTTTGTTTTGAGTTTCAATGATTCCCAAGAAGAAGAAAGGAGAGGACCCTGGGCCTGTAAAGATTGCATCCAGTTTAGTAAAGAAACCGAGGGGGGAGGGGGAATTATTGGGGAACAGATGGGGGGGAGAGGAACTATGGGAACTATGGTGGGTGGGAACTGGGAAAGGGGAAAGCCTTTGGAATGTAAACATAGAATATAGAAAATAAAATAAAAAAAAGAAAAGAAAAAAAAGATTTGGAAAAGCATCTTTTATTTGGATAAAATTATACATGATTTAATTTCACATTCTAAAATAAATAAAAGTGTCTCCCTGAAAAAAAAATGCTTTGGACTTCCGAATGTTTTGTTATAATTTTACATTTATGGGGCATTTTGAAATTCTGCTAGATGCACTTGGCATTACGAGATGGTTATGATTATGAAGTTCAGGAGTAGAATATGGCAGACTGATGTCTTCTAAAGATGTATATGTTCTAATGCAATTTTTCCAACAATTCAATATTTTTCTCCACTTGACATCCAGATTACAACTCCCTCCTCTCTTCCCAGTCCTGCCTTTCAAATCCTTCCACTTATTGCCCTGTCCCTTCTCCTTAGAGAAGGGGAGATCTCCTTGGGTACCACCCCACCCAGTCCCAGCAGGTATAGGCACATCCTTACCCCACTGAGTCCCAATCAGGCAGCCAAGGTAGTGAGAAGGGGAATCAATGACAGGAAAGAGAGACAGAGACAACTCCTGCTACACTAATTAGGGGGCCCATATGAAGACCAAGCTTCACATTTGCTACAAATGTATAGGGAATCTAGGTCAGGCTCCTAAATGCTCCCTCTTTAGAGTTCCAGGTTCTGTGAGCCCCCATAATCCCAGGTTATTTGATTCTATAGGTCTTCCTGTGGCATCCTTGATGCCTGCTGCTTGCTCACATCTACTCCCCACTCTTCAACAAGACTCCCCACACTACAACTGCTGGATGAAGTCTCTCAGAAGAGACTAAGCAGAGTAAGCAGAGTAGTGTATCATGAATAGTGTCAGAGATTGGCTCGCTCACATGCAATGAGTCTTCAGTTGGGACAGACATTGATTGGCTGTTCCCTCAGGCACTGCTTCTTCTTTATCTCTGGAAAGACAAATTTTGGGTTGAAGGGTTTTGTGCATGGATTTATGTCCCCCTCCCTTCTCTGGAAATCTGGCCTGGCGAGAGGAGGTGGTCACTTCTGTTTCTATATCCCTCTCTGGGAGGAATCTCAGCTAGGGTCATCCCTATACATACCCTTATTCTCCCCCATCCCAGACCTTCAACTAGGCACCAAAGATGCCCATGTATATTTCCACTCTTACTCCCAGCCTGCTCTTGCCCCACTTCTTCCCTCACTTGATCCCTATCCCTGTTCCCCACTTCACCCCATCTCCTATACTCATGACCTCCTTACTTCCCAGTTGCTTTGGGTCTGTGAGTTGTAGTATGGTTGTCCTGGACTTTATGGCTAATGTCTACTTCTAAGTGAGTGCACATCGTGTGTCTCTCTGGCTCTAGGCTACCTCACTCAGGATTATATTCTCAATAAATTTTAAACTTCAAGTGGTAACTGTATTATGAAATGTGGAACCTTTGATGTGCAAGGTCTTGGTGGAAGTGCTGGGTTTAGTACAGTCATCTTATCTTATATCTTATCCTCTTTTCTGACCTGATCTATCTATCTATCTATCTATCTATCTATCTATCTATCTAGTTATCTATCCATTGATCAATCTATCCATTCATCTATCAATCTATTTATCATCTATTTATCTATCTATCTATCTATCTATCTATCTATCTATCTATCTATCTATCATCTGTCTTCTCTCTCTCTCTCTCTCTCTCTCTCTCTCTCTCTCTCTCTCTCTCTCTCTCTCTCTCTCTCTCTCCAATAATGCAAAAAGGCTACAAGTTCTGAGTATTACAAACCAAGTTATAGCCCTTGTCCAGCTTATCCCTCTATGTGAGACTGTATCCTTCCAACTCTGAATCAAAATTAACTTCTTCCTTAATTAATCTGGGCCACCTTTTGTGATAGTAGCATTTTGTAATATAACATATATAAAGTAAAAGGCTCTTTGTATATAACCCAAGTTCAGAAATCAGGTCTATGAAGGATTGAGTATATAGCTCAGTGGTATAGCAATTCTCTCAATGCACACAAGGTCATTGATTCAAACTCTAGCAATTCAAAAGAGATGTAGAACATAATCCAGCTTGAGAAAACTATTCTAACGGTTGGACTGATAGATATTTACTGGGTAGGTTAAATGGGTGTTTACCTACCAAGTATCTGTAATCACTAAAAAGAGAATAAAACAACTCTTGTGCTATAAGCTGCCACTGCTCAAAACTATGAATATGAGTAAATAGGATAAATTCTTATCTATGTCCACAAAGTACACATGAAAAACTATCTATGAGCATGTATGGTTGAAGATACATGTTTGATATTTATATTCACGCTTTTAGGTATAGCCAACATCTTTGCCATAATATATCTGTCTCTCTGAGAGGAAGGACAATGAGAAGAATCTATGTCAAACTCCAGCAGCAAACACCACCCAGAAAACAAAACATGATTAGAGAAACATAACTTTTCATCTAAGTGTGTGTGTGTGTGTGTGTGTGTGTGTGTGTGTGTGTGTTTGTAGGATAACTAAAAGAAATCTAAAGATGTAATTTGGATTCAACAACACATAGTACAATTAACTTGGTGATGACTTTCCTTTCTGTCTATTTTACTTAATATTTTTTCTATCCTCTGTTGGCATCATTTAATTAAGCAGACATCTTGGAGATACTTTTGGCATTTCATAGAAAATGTCAGAGTAGAGTGAAAGGGAGACACATTATTAGCCTACATTTAATAGTATAGAGAGTCTCCAAATTAAAAGTGACTTAGATCTTTTATTTAATGCCCATACCCTCTGAGAGAAGTCAGGAAAACATAAAGGGCTGATTTTGACATTGCTTTAAGACCATCGATGCCATCACTGATTTGTGTATTAATATACTGAGTACAAAGTAACAGAATTAATAAGTGAGTAGGACATAGGTAGTGACTATGAGGGATAATATCTCAGGAGTGGTATTTGAGCTCTTGAAAAGTGACCCTACTATTTCTCACCCATAAGAAGACACTAACATAATGATATCTTTATGATAATGCAAAAAATATGCTTTATAGGACCTTATGAATATTAAATGGCTCTGATATATTTGGGGACTATTTGCATTCTATCTATAACTTCATCACAAATGCTAATAGAAAATAAATTGCAGATAAAGTCAGCAATTGTAATGTGTTTTGTGCTCTTATTTTTAATATCATGGTATAGCCAACATCTCCCCTCTTCTAACTGATGTCCATGGAATTCACGGTTCACCATTCCAGAGATATTGATAAAGAGAGAATCATACTTCACATTTAACAGGCACAAAAGCAGATCCATGAATCATTTATTTCTAATTTCCACAGACTGCTTCAAGGTTTCAGGCCAGAAGATAAAGGTGGAGAGAGCTTTGTGTCAGGGAGTATTTATAAGGGAAAAAATGTGTAAGAAGCAAAAGGAAAACACACATGTATTGAACATAAAAGGATAGCAGGAAAAAAATAAATCTTAAAGGAACAAAATAGAAACCTGAGAAGAAGAAACAAGCCTACTTGTTTTATTTCTGGAGACAAGATAGAAAACCATGCTGGCTTCTGTTGATGGCCAAATTAGATGTTCTTTGGGTTATTAATGTTATTATGATTGTAAGGAAAAACTATAAGCCAATGATCATTAGCTTTCAGCCATGTAGTTTCGGATAAATTATTTCAATTCTCCTTCTTACAGAACATTTTTATTTTGGTGAGGCTACATGTGTATTATTCATGTTCTCTACCAACCACAATAATTTGTTGAAGCCACAACCTTCAATGTAATTATATGTGGCCCCTGAGGACAGACTTGTTGAATACAGCTACCACAGGGTGGCATGTTGTTTGGATAGCCAGAAGAAAAAGAAGGAGCAGAACTACCTTTGATCTCTTGTGCACACCATGGAAAGATAAACAGACACAGGGAGATGACAATCCAGGAATAGATCTCACCAGAAAATGAATCAAGCCAGAGCTCTGTTTCCAACTGCAGTCTTTAGAATTACAGGGGGTCAGGGGCAGCATGGTTTTTAGCTGCGCACTCTATGAAAGTTGGTTATAGCAGCATGAATAAGGTAATTAAGGTAACATCTTAAGATAGGTGCTGCCCTTGCCAGGTATATTCATGGGCCTATCCTTCATTTCCTCGGAGACACACAAAGAACACACTTCATAACTATACTCAAGAAGTTGATATTTTTAATGGCTTGAGGGTGGGGATGAAAAGATGCTTCAAATGTTAATAAAAATAGTGCTCTTGCAGAGAACTTAAGTTTGCTTTTCAATATGTGGGGCTCCTAACTACTTCCTGTGACTCAAGCTCCGTGAAATTTGATGACTTTCTCCTCCTTCTGCACACACATTCACTCATGTGCACATATTCCACACAGACACATATGCATACACAGTTATAATTTTAAATACATCATTTAAAAACTGTTGTATCATAGCATATAGTCCTTATCTCTCAATATGGAACATAGAACCTTATTGCTATTGGCTGAATTTGACACCCTAGTTATTTATGGTATTACCTAAAAATGAGAAAAATATGTTAATAACTTTTTGTTTTCTGATACAAATGGAAGAATTAGCTGGTGCCAGCATTTTAAATATTGAGTTAGACACTTTGTTAGTCCCTCTCTGGTAAGGTCCAGAGCATTTCTTTGCTAACACATCCATGTACTTCTGCATGCTTACTCCCAACAGAAAGTGGAATTCTTTAGTCAGGCAGAAAATGTAACATATCACCTGATGCAAAGTAAGAAAGAATAGTGTCAGTTATCATATTTGAGTTACTGGGTGGTGACAAGAAGGTTCCTGCCTCTTAGATTTCTTGAAGCCTATATGCTTTTAAGAGACGTAATGCAAATTAAGCTGTTATCATAGCTCATAAAGGCCATTTGTTATTGCATTGACCAGTTAAATGTATTCATTCAAGTTAAATGCATTTGTTGTTAAATCAAATCTCTAGATGTTTTATAAATTTTTATTCTTCAGAGTTCTTTAGTAACTGAGTTATTAAGATTCCTTGCAAAATATCACCTAGGTTCGTGACACACAGTAGTTAAAAGTATAAAAATAGATGTACTCTCATAGGAATTGTGTTGCACTTGACTAGGCGTAGATAATCAATTGCTATGGAAATGCATATTGCAAAATACATCTAGTCAACCATTACTGCATTGAGCAAAGGAAAGCACAACCCAGACCATATTGACAAGTAGATATGGAACTCTTGCCATTTTGTTTACATATCACTAACTATATCTCCAAAAAATGAGTGAAGAAAAGCACTGAATATTTTAAACATAAGCATTAATATTGGTATACAAAGAGGCAGGGAGATGGGCCACTGGACAACGTCCTTGCTTCACAAGGGGATTGAGGATTGAAGTTTGAATCCCCAGCCACTCAAATGAAATCTGTTTGGTCATGGTGGCTTGTCTGTACCCCCAGCACTCAGGAAGCAGGTGCAGGACATCCTGGGGCAAGCTGGCTAGCTACACTATTTGAATCTATGAGCTCACTACTACGTTAACAAATAAGGTATAAGGTGATTGAAGACATAAGATATCTTCCTATGGTTTTCTAATTCACATGCATATGTTTGTATACCCTTTTATATTTCACATTGATGCATGCACCGCATAAATGCAAGAACACATACACATTTACATATGCATAACATACACATACAAATAATTAGTAGAAAAGGCAAAATCACTGGCTTCTAATCAGATTAATCAAGGTAGAGACACAAGCCTACCATTGGTTTCATATTAATGTGTAAGGAAGAAACAGTAGAAAATGTTAAGAGGCAGGTGGTGCTACAGAGGACATGGTGTAACTAACAATGCTGGCCAACTTTAGGATACCATGCTTAACGGGGGAACTTGTGGTGAATGCTGTAAGAAGTTAGTGGTGAAATATTTATTTTAAAATAGATATTTGTGCATTCACAGATAGGTAGGGCTTATATGTAGTCACAAACAAAACATGACTTTAATTCTCTAGCATGTCTAGCCTGAAAACTGATTGAAGGCTACTTCAAAATAGTCAGATAGTTTTCTGTGACACATTCTAGGAAGACATGAACTAATGCTTGGTACCTACAGATAGGGCACAAATGATCAGCCAAAGAATTGATTCTTATGAGTCTATCTTGATATATTGAGTTTCTTGAGATTACTGACAGGAGACAGGTGAAACTAAGGTGACTACATCACCATAAAAGCCCAGCCCATATGTATGATGACTCAGAATCTGCCTCCCTAGTTACCTACAGAAAGAACATGATCCAGGTTCCCATGTTACCTAAAGATCCATGATCAATATCCCTCCTAACAGATGCTTGCTGCTGGCATAACCTTGGAGAAGAGCCATGAGAAATTTGTTATTACCTAATCTTTTTTTTTCTTTTTTGAGACAGGGTTTCTTTGTGTAGCCCTGGCTATCCTGGAACTTACTCTGTAGACCAGGCTGGCCTCAAACTCAGAAATCCACCTCTCTCTGCCTCCCGAGTGCTGGGATTAAAAGCGTGCACTACCCCTGCCCTGTTAACTAATCTTTTTTTTAACCTTATTATCGTTACCAACTTCTTGAGCTCTAATATTCTATCAACTTCTCCACTCTTTTGAGCCCCCCTCATCTTGCCTGAAGAGACTGTTTTAATTGGAAGGGAATAATTCTACATCATATTAGATAGAAAAGTAAAGGAACAAAGTCAGTATACTCAGAGAGACATGAATATGACTAATAAGCATGCTAATAAACTGTAACCAAAAGATACTTTGACATGAAGAATATAAGAGATTATTGAATGTGTTCAAGAGTTATGTGGAAGTTGCATGTTCAATGCAAGTCAGTATCTCCTGTGGTTCCATCATAACACAGAATAGTTTTTGTCTAAAGAAGTTACTTTACTTTTATTGATGTCTGCTTTCCCACTTGCAAACCAGGCACTCATGTTCAGAGGCTTTCTTTCTGCCCTGCTTCTGACTCACCCGAATAAGTAATAAACATGTTGTGATTCAAGTGACACACAGAATGGGAAAGCTAGTATATATGTTGGAGTATGATCATCAGGGTCAGATGGCTTCACTTTAATGGAAGATGCTGGGCCCTATGAGAAGCAAAGAGACTCCACATATCCATACTGCATATACTGGGCATCCAGGCAGCAACCAGCTTTTACATGATCTCTGAATACAGCAAGTACTTTCCACAGAGCTTCTGCTATTATTTTAAAAGATGAATCTTTCTGTTATTGTTGTTTTGTTTTTTTGAGACAGGGTTTGTCTGTATAGTCCTAGCTGTCCTGGAACTCACTCTGTAGACCAGGCTGGCCTCAAACTCAGAAATTCACCTGCCTCTGCCCCCAAGTGCTGGAATTAAAGGCATGCACCACAACTGCCCAGCTTAAAAGATGAAACTTAAGAAGCCACAGATTATGTTCCATCCTCAAGAAAGAAAATAAAATATTGTCTTGCTGGATATCCTTAGGACAAGGACAAGAACCAATCATGATTATGATTGACAGTTTCACAATTCACTTTTATATTTATTTCCAGAGTCCAGCCTTTATATTTACCATGTCCACACTATGATTCATCTTGTATAGTATGTTGCTAAAATGACTACTCTAATATGATTATATCTTGACAGTTAGTGCCTGATAAAACCA